>JANTQE010000004.1:764739-1373295 GCA_032988195.1 Arachnomyces sp. PD_36 | reverse complement strand
TCTGGTCATCAGTACTACCGGCCACGACGGACCGTTCGGAGCCTTCTCCGCGAAGAGATTGGTTTCCATGAACGCGTTGGAGAAGTTGGGTGGGATGCGTGGATTGGATATGAATGCTGCGGAGGATGCGATTGTCAAGAGGACCCGTGAGGTTGTTAAGGGGCTGATTATTGGTGGGATGGAGTTGAGTGAGGTTGATGGTGCCAACCGTATGGGACCTTGCTTCTCGGGCATGGTTCTTAGTGGTGTTAAGGCTGCTGAGGAGGCCTTGAAGATCTTCGAGGAGAGGAAGAGGGAGTGTGCTGAGTAGAATCACTCACTCTCTTTCAATTATGTGATGGGATAGGATGATGCGGGAGGCAAATTGATATTGGTCGCTCGTTTGTTGGATGTATCGGAGGAATTGATCAAAATACGGTTATTACATTGTAGTAACAATTGAAACACATTCGTTTTGAACCGCCGCGCTCATGCTATAATTAATCGGATCTTAAATGTTGTAACAAATGCAGAGCAGAAAATAATTAGCCATGCTGGCAGGACGCCAGCTGTGGATGCATCATGATACACGCCCCATCTCAATCTCCTTAACCCCCTCAACACTTCCCCTACTCCCACTCACAGAAGCAGTAGCAACCGCGATCCTCTTCGCATTCTCGACCTCCCACTGGAACTCCTTCAAAGCCCTTATCTCACTCCCAACAAACAATCCGCCAATCAACCCATCAATAACACCCGCTGATAAACTTAGGGTGCTAAGAAGGATTAAAATGAAGGATACGAAGGCTCGTGGGGACCACCAGATCGCGATGAAGCATGCGATTGAGATGATGAGGGAGAGGATGAAGTGGCCTAGACGAGCTCGGCGTTGGAAGCGTTCGCGGGCGAAGTAGGTGGTTATCATGTCGAGGATACGGTCGTAGGTTTCGGGTGTGAGGGGAGGGTTTGGAGTAGTCTCTGTAGTTGAATGGACTGTAACGGGTTCACGAACGATCGTTGCTTCGACAGCGAAGTGGTCGCTGAGTGAGCAGTGCAGAGTCGGGTGCCGTTCTGTCATGGTGACCTCTGCGGATTCAATAGTCCATTTAGTTGAAGGACTGTTTTGGCCGCCACGGCCGTCCCCGACAAATATGTAGTCCAACCGCTTGGCTTTGGGGTCACTTGTGCTCCCATCAACAACTACATTCTCACCCTTATCTAGCCTCTGTTGTTGCCCCTTATTCCAACGCCATGTATTGAGCGCACTGTCGCATGTCGCCCCGTTCTGGAGAAGATTAAACTCCGCAGTCGGTATTGGTTTTCCGCGCTCTTGTTCGACACGATTGACCGCAGCACCGATTGACGAGTCCGGATAGAGATGTCGCCAAACGTCCCGTACAGGTGCATGCGCCGTAATCAAGCGATGAGCAAAAGATAAGGGAAGCATGTTGAAATCCCCAAGGCCAATTACGAGATGGCCCCGTTCCGCCGCACCGCGCATCAACTTGGCAATTTCCCATGCCTGTGCTGTCCGATGGCAGATATATGAATCGTTCGGTTCGCTCTCGTAGGGAGCATGTAGATGTGTGCAAAACACTTCCGCAACATCCTCATTCCTCGGTCCCGTTCTTATTCTCGCGCAAGCCACACCCTTCCCAACAAACCAATCGCCTCGGAAAAATGCGGTCGGTCGTCCGTTCAACGGGTAGGCGAACATGCTACTCTCCTCAATCGGCCATCTCGAGAGAATAGCGAGGCCGCCTCCGAATATACCGCTGAAGTAGTATTTGCCATAGGGAAGGATATGTCGCGTTTGCTCCCGGATGCTTTCATAGTCTTCCTGTGTCCAGCACTCTTGAAGACCAACGATTTCCGGGCGTGGTTCGGTAATGGCAATGCGTCTCCCAATCTCGGAGAGTCGCTCGACTCGTTTCTTCGCTATATATTTCAATCCCCAGCAATTGAGGGTGAGGATCCTGATCCTCGGAGGTGATGTTTCTGGGTTGGTGGAAGTCATATTGTCTGGAGATATTAGTGGAAATTAAGCGTAGCAAGCAGTAAGCAGTATTATTAGTTATAAATCAAACAATTGCATCTCAATATAAAGGAAAGGACAACTTCTTCGTCAATGCCGACAAGAAAAAAGACGAAGCTGTACAAGCTTTCACCGCCTTCACAACTACACCCTTTTATTGGTTCAACACGAATTATCATTTCATCCTCATCGCGTCCCCGAAAGAGTTCAATTCACTCGGACGGAAGTTTTATTGCTGTCCTCTCGCAGACCAGCCCCCCGTAATACCCAAGAATAACACGGCGGATAACAAAAATGGAGGAAGATAACGCCCACCCCTCCAAAAGACGACGTCTCGATGACTCCCACAGCGATTCTTCCCCAGACGAACTTGGACCCAACTTTGACGACCCACCGCGCCCGCGGGCAAGCTGGTCGACGCCAAATGATAAGGTATATCGGAGTTCGCGGGCATATAACAGATCGCAAAATGAGTATGAGTCGGATAGCCCGGATGAACTGGCGGAAGACTCGCGCATATACTGGTCAACACGGAAATCGGGGAATCACCCGTCGAGAGACACCAGCAGCAGATCGGAGCGGAGAAGTAGCCGGGGAGCTTCTGAAGAGTCTAGTAGGTTTGGGGGGGAAGGTGAAGGGGCTGGAAGCGATGCGGATAAAGGGGAAGAGGGAGATATAGAACGGATGGATGAGGACGAGGAGGAAGAGGAAGAGGGCAGTGATGGTGAGCCCAGAGGAAGGCCGATTGATCGTCCGATGCGCTCACCAACCCCTCCACCTCCACCGCCTAAACCAGATCGGTTGAATTATCATGAGAAGTTTATATTGAAAGGGCACCTGCGAGGGGTTTCGGCGGTACAATTTTCGCCCGATGGAACTATGATTGCAAGCTGCGGTATGTCCTTTCGCATCTAGAGGGGTTCTACAGGATCTAACAATCATGGACAGGCGCGGATGCAACGATTAGGATCTGGGAGACCTCCACAGGGAAATCAATTCATACTTTTGAAGGGCATCTAGCGGGCATCTCGACTATTGCTTGGAGCCCCGATAGTCGTGTAATAGCTTCAGGCTCAGACGACAAATCCATCCGCCTTTGGAACGTTCAAACAGTAAGCCGTACCCTTCCTTTCCGAGAGCATTTCATCCTCTAACCATCCAATCTCTCCCCAGGGGAAAGCCCACCCTAAACCCCTACGAGGCCATCACAACTACATCTACGCCATCGCATTCTCCCCCAAAGGCAACATGCTCGTCAGCGGCTCCTACGACGAAGCCGTATATCTCTGGGACGTCCGCTCCGCAAAAGTAATGCGTTCACTCCCAGCCCACTCAGACCCCGTTGCCGGCATCGACGTAGTCCGCGATGGAACCCTCATTGTCTCATGTGCTGGCGACGGCCTAATCCGTGTGTGGGACACAGGGACGGGCCAATGCCTTCGAACTCTAGTCCATGAAGATAACCCACCGGTGACGGCTGTCAAGTTCTCGCCAAATGGGAAGTACGTTCTGGCGTGGACGTTGGACGATTGTGTACGCCTCTGGAACTACATTGAAGGCAGGTGTATCAAGACCTACCAGGGGCATGCCAATCGGAAGTACAGTCTTTCCGGTGGATTCGGGGTCTATGGAGCTCCAGGGGGGACGCCAGAAGCATTCGCAGTAAGCGGAAGCGAGGATGGGGCGGTCTTGTGCTGGGATGTAGTCAGCAAGAACGTACTACAAAAGCTAGAGGGCCATCGAGATGTTGTTCTCGGAGTAGATACATGCTCCAGGGGCGAAAGGAAACTCATCGCGAGTTGTGGACTAGACCGAACTGTCAGGGTCTGGGAAGAGAGAGATTTAGAAGATGCCGAGGCTGCTGAGGCCGAGGCCGAAGTCGAGGCTGAGCCTGAGGAAGAGAGCGAAGAACATCCGACGGAGAATAATTCCGCGATGGACATTGACGAACAGTTGGTATGATCATGACCTTCATTGCCTTTTCAGCTTATTTTGATTTGATTTTTTATATTATCAAGCCATGATTGATACCTTTTCTGCATCATGTACCTTTTTAAAGTTAGAGTACCCCCTTGCCTTAATAGAATTGGGGGTCCACTTAGTAACACAACTTCATCCAACTTGCTGGGATGGTTTTCAGGGGTATAAAATTCAACACAAAAAGGCGCTCAAGGGCGAAAACCGCTTTCTGACGTGTTCTATGAAGATGTGAAATCTAGAACGCTTGTATTCAGTTGAAGGTGGCGAGCCCGCGGGGTTGTTATTTCACAGAATGTGTTGTGAAGGACTGAGCGAAATGTAAGGGAGCAAACTGTGCCGCTTCTAGCGTGGTTGGGAGCACTGGACCCTAACCGAATCGAACACTTCATTTCTAGAGCAAAAGAAGGCGAGGCAAAGGGAGAACACTTTGTAAAAACCATAGCAACAAGCTCATGACCATTGATTGATCGTTCGTATGTATTCATTTCATCGTTAGGCTTGTCCATCCGTGTATAGAAAGTAAGGGGGGAATGGGAAAAAGAGCACCCATAGATATCAAATCGCTTTTTTTTGGCCGCCGTCCCGAAAAGAGCCTAACGCTTGTGAACACCATGTACAGGGAAAAAATTGTGTAGAGAAAAAGAGACCTAGGTACAGAGAGATATGTGCGGGGAGGAATGGTCTGGTGTAACGAGGAGAGCAAGGTAAGCGGATGGCGTGGGGGGCTCTTGGCTAACTCACTCCTGACCAATTTACCACCAGGATACACTAGGTACATGTAGAAGTGAAGTTAAAAGCAGAAAAAAAGACAACGTGAAAAGAGACCCGAGATCCACCGCAAGTAACAACCGGGAGGCATCGAGGTCAGGAAGCAAGAAGAGAATTGTTTTGTAGGTCATCAAGTCTTAGTTGATGTACCTGCTTCCGACACCGTTGACTGCGTTGCCAGTCAACATGTGGCCCTCCGCAGCGTAGAAGTAGGCGTAGCGGGCAACCTCCGGCTTCGAGTCCAACCAGGGAAGAACAGCGTCGAGGAAGGCTTGTTGCTGCCCAGGAGAACCAGTGGCAGCGAACTCGGTGATCCAGATGTGGTGGATACCATTGTCCTTGGCCGTCGCAATGGCCCTGCTCACATGGTCCTTGAAGTATGCGACCTGATCGGCACCAGCATACCAGTGAGTGGTCATGAAGTCAATGCCACACTGGCCGGCACAGGCTGCGAAGAATTGGCGCATCCAGTCGAGACCCATTCCGGGGGTTTCGCTGTTGGTGCAGGCGGGGCTACCAAGACGAACACGGCCGTTGAAAGGGGTGAGGTACTGCTTGAAAGCAGCAGCGGCAGCGGCAGGCGTCATGCTAGCTTGGTCTACGTGGTCGGGTTCGTTGAAGCCGAGGAGGTGGCCGCTTCCGGCGGCGATGGCGGCGTTGGCGTCGGCGTTCCAGGTTCCGAACATCTTCTCTCCCCAGAGTTGAGGGACGTACTCGAGACCGGGAACGGCTCCATTGGGGGTTGATCCCCAGTTGTAGGCCCAACTCGTCTGGGCGGATTGGAACTGCGGGATGACGCTTGCGGTGTTGAAGGCGACTCCACGTTTTCCACCTCCACGTTTGGCGATGGAATGGTGCTCGCGATGGCCGTGGGGTGCGGCGATCGCGACAGTTGCGACCAGGGCGAGGAGGGAAAGAATGCGGTAGAGAAACATTGTTAAGGAGTTAACGTTGTTTCGCGGCGTTCGAGATGGTTGTGGGTTGTTCAGGCGGTTGCAGCGAGAAGGTTATCGAAGTGCAACAGACAGATCAGTGATCGAGATCTTAGGAGAGTTGTAAAGGAAAGAAACTCTCAGGACCGTTCAGATCGATGTATATATAGCTTTTTCGTTTTTGGATAATTCCGCGAGCAAGTCGTCAGTGAATGTTGGAAGATATCGGTGATTGTCAGGCTTAGCGAGAAAAAGCGAGACACAGAAGGAGTGAATAACAGCAGTCACAGAACATATATATAAAGGAATGAATATATGCCCGGTGCAAGCTGTGAAGGACAGTAAAGGACTGGCTTTGGAGAAGTTAGGCTTCAGAAGGGGAGAGAGAGAAAGAAGGCTTTTCAGGTGGGGAGAGCGGGAGATTTTATACTCAGCAACCCTGTCTGTGTATACGAGCGACTGCCACATCAAGAAATAAAAGCAAATATTTGGCCAGAGAGACTATTGGACTATTTTCGGCTACGAAAATCAAGTTTGCTCAGCGGCCCAGCGGGCGGCGTCTCGTTTGGCAACCTCCTGCGGCTTGTTGAATAGCGGCGATTCCAAATTTGGGGCTGCAGCCTCCAAGATGACATGACAGCGCAGCACCCCAGGGCATCGCCCATTCGGATTGTGAGCGATACGCGGGATGAATTCCAGGCTGACATTCAACTCTCAGCAGAAGAAAACTCAAAAAAGAAAGAGAGAAAGAAGAACGAGACCGGGCGATCGTCGGTACGAAAAGATGTCGAAACAAGGCCTCAAACTAATTTGTTCCTGACGATCTTGTTGTCTGGACCTGTCAGGAACAGGGCGCTGAGTCAAAAAACGGTCAAAGAATCAAGGAGTTCCGCGCTCCGATAGGACGCCTCCAACGAGAACGAGAAGCCAATTTTCTGCACTGGAAAAGTTTGATCAGGAAAGAGATATCCCCGATTCGCCCACGACCACATTGTCGCGTTGTCTTGCGGCCCGAGTTCATCGTTGATTTTCGGATCCAGGCACAAATCCCAGAAATTGCTCAACTCAAATATGCTATTCGCCAACTTGGCAGCATCCCAGATCGATTTTCTCACCGACAGGGCGGGTGGTCGATTTGAGTGTTGCGCATCCACATGGCAGGCTGTATTTGGAGGGTTGGAGGGAAGGCGGAGTTTCAGCTTCTGCGCGACTTTCTGCCATTTCGAGTCTCCCCTGGTGGGAGGGGCCAATCAGGCACATTGGCGCCTGCAAGGCTTTCTCCCCCAATAATAGATCGCTGGAAGCCGGAAACGTCGGAAACGTCAGCATTTCTGGGTTCAAAGGTTCTATCGCAAATAATAGAACACATGAAACAGCCATAAAACAATGCAGCGTTTCGATGATATTCTTCAGCGATCCTTCAGCAATCCTATCCTGCCTTTCCCAAACACAAAGCTCTCGCTCTCCTATAAGTAGATTAGATCCCTCAAGCGCAAGCGGCAACGCAGTGACACACGATGAGAGAGTGGAATGAGAGGCTGAGATTGCATTTCGTAAGAATAAGCATAAATACGGGGACTAAACTGCTTGTGGAAATTAATGCCATGTGTCGCCCTTCATCGGCAAGGATTTATATTAGTCAACAACTCTATCATCACTTCCAGAGAGATTCAGAGAGACGGCGACGACAACTCATCCAGCTTCATCTTCACCGGTTTCTGTTGATGCCTTGGGGGTCGGATCATCGTCAGAGACTCTGTTTGAGTGGGTAAGCAATGTTCGTAGTTGCTTGCCATTTCTCTTCTTTCCTACTATTCCACTAGATTGTTCCTTCTCCAAGGAATCGTATTCTCAGAACTCTCTCTCTGTAGCAAGCAGACCTAATGGGTAGAACCCAAGAGAGCTGGTGTAGAAAGCACACAAGATGTAAGAGCGTTCATTTGTCTACATGCTAGATTATACTACATGCTGGATGATGGACCAAGTTGTTTGGAGAAACGTAATAATGATTCATTATTGCTATAATGTTTCCTATCTATATACCCCCACACTCCAAGTCCCCATCCCGAAGTCCCAACCCATCACTGCCCAAGCACACCTATGGTTAGTGTTCCTCAAGATGGGAGGGGACATACAAACTGTGGGTATGGAAGGCATACTCGATGTATGGACGGAGCAAGGAGGGCGGAGGACGCAGGACCTAGAAAAAGACAAGGCGAATGTGAAGGAGTCAGCAATGGCAAGTTACTGAGTAAGGATGTCGAGCACCAGTGTTTTGCATCTTCGGTTTTGGCTCAGAAGTCGCCCAGTTACCTAGGTTGGTGGGCATGTCAACCATAACCCCATGCGCATGGCTGAAATGGAAGGGGGACCGATCAGAACACAGCCGAGCCAGGCTGCGTCCATCACGATACAACCCTGCGACTCAGTACCCGGGGCATAACAGGTGGGATAAATGAAGCAGGTGGCCATCTGCTTCAAGTACGCCTGTTTACGTGCCCTCCCAAGGCTTCATCATAGCGGAAGAATCAAGAGAGTAAAAAGAGGTGGGGGGGTAGGCGGGGCCGAAAATGAAATCACATGGTTCCTTACCTGAGGATTGGGCAACACAGTGTGTGGGTGAAGTCGAACCTGAATCCGGTGGGGGGGACGAGAAATGGGGAAGAAAGAAAGAATGAGGAAAGATGGGAAGAAGAAAAAGGGAATGGGGAAGGAAGGAGGACGGAGGGCGAAGTCGAAGGCGGAGTGGAAGGAAGGTCATGGCGAGATGGGAAACCTAAAAGATAAGAAGCCAAAAAAAGGCGTCAGCACAAGGACTGAGTAAGATCGCCGCCAGAACCCGCATGGGCTCCCTGAACCATCCAGGGGGCAAAACAACAAGGCCGAGGCCATCCGACAGAGGTGAAGCGCCTGAAGAGGAGGAAGAGTGAAGAGCAAACACATGAATGGGAAGTTTGAATGGCCGAAGAAGGAAAGCACCAGCAAGGGGGACGTTACCCAATGCCCGCCTGGCTACTAACCAGCCCGAACCAAACGCTTTTGCATCCAGTAGAGTGACTTGACCTTGGGTCGCAATCCAGCTCGAACACTTATCGGTAGGGTTGAGGGTCGCTCTTAAATGGAACAGGGAATGCGAGGGAGTAAGAATGATCTTACCTGATGACCAAGATCCAACTGAAGGCCGCAAGCCAAAACCGGGAAGATGATGTGAGGAGGATGAAGGAAGATGATGATGGAGGTGGTGGAGGAAGAAAGAAGGAAGGAAAGAAGATGATGAAGAAGATGATGAAGGAAAAAGGAAGATGATGTTGAAGAAAAGAAGGAAGGAAGGAAGCAGGAAAGGAGGAAAAAGAGAAAGGTTCTGGGAGGGGGGATGGGGTATTTGTACCCGCGGGAGGTCCCTTCCAAACCACGCTAAAATAAGCGAGATTTTTTACCTCCTGCTCGCTTAGCAGTCCCGTGAGGGGAAAAGAGGAGGGCGGAGAGGGGGTGAGTCACAGGAACAAAGGGACAATGGGAAAGAGGGGGCTAGAAAGGAGGGGGTTGGTGTTGGTGAGGGGAATGTTTGTTTTGAGAGGGGGTTGTTGTGATGGGGAGCTTCGCGTTTGACGCGTTTGTTGGGGGAACTAGACGGTCCGGGCCATTCACTGACAGCTGTCAGAGTTTGCAAGGTTTCTAGCGGCTTCTCTCGGTTTTTTCTGCCTTTCAGGAGGGAAAATTTGATCTACTAAGAACTGCTCAATTTTACAGGCAATTGGATTCTATTTTCTCTCTATACAAAGGCCTCTATCTACGCATTACGTCTATGAGATATTTGGGAAATTGAGATTAACTGAGTGTTGTTGGGGGTTGGTGAATGCTGTTGTGCTTTTGGTGGTATCCCCCTTGTTAAAATGCCAAGTTTTGATATTCCGCTCCGCTCCGCAGCCTGTTGCCAAGAACACAAGGTCCCGACCCCACACAACACAAAAATACAAAGCCCAGAGGCCCTGGCTGGTGTTAGTTCTTAGTGAAATAGTCCCAGTAGACATTTCTAGGAATAAAGAAAATATCTAGTGTTGCTAGCTCTTTGTAGGGAAAGAAGGAGAAAACTACTGGCGACTGTGTTGCACTAGTAGCAGGAGTTGAAAGATATTGTCTTTGGAAATTTTGAAATTTGCTCGTTACAAAATTGCTGGCTGTAAATGCATGAATCAGCTATCCTCCTCGCCTCTACTTCCCCTTGCCCTTCTCGCCGTCCTTCTTTCGGCCCTCAAGGACTCTCATCACATCGCCAGCGCTATCCTTATCGCCCTTCCTCTTCTTCGGCCCTCGTTTCCTCTTATTACTACCCTTCTCATCCTCCAAGGGGACACTCTCGTCGTCATCCTCATCGCCAAATCGGCTTCCTCCGAACCCGATATCCATATCCATCGCATCCTGCATATCCCGCTTTCTCGCCTCCTCGAGAAACTTTCTCCGCCGTCGAAGGGCATCTGCGTCAGTTTCTTCGTTGGAGTCTGCATCTCCGTCGCCTGCATCAGCCGAGGGGGAGGATTGGCGGATATTCGCGGCTCGTTTAAGTGCAGCGAGAATGTTAGGATCTGATGAGAAGGGGTTCTTCGGGGGTTCTTCCGTTGTAGTTTCTGTAGATGTTGATGCGAAGTAATTTCGTGGCTTTGTGGGCTGCGAAGGGGCTGCGTCCACTGTATCCTTGGTATCTGCTTCGTTTCGTTGGGCTTCGTCTGCTTTACCACTCGCTTTAGATGGCTTCGTGGACTTATCTTTAACCTCTCCTTCTGACTCGGATGACGACGAAGAATCATCCTCGTCTCCAATGTCAGCAAGTGGATTGTACTCTGTGCCAACGCCTGCAAAGATATCATCGTCTTCCTCTTCAGGCTCAGCTGCTAAAGCCTTCGCCGAGATATCAGCCGGCACCTCCATACCAAGGGGTTTAGCCTCTTTATCTGGCATAAGCAACTGCCCCCCTCGCGTATCGCCATTCTTGTCCCCGGGCTTATCAATCCAACGGACCTTCCTCTTAGTTTTACCCTCGGCATCTGTAGTGAGAAGGACTTCCCTCCGCCTTCCCTTCTCGTCTTTCTCAATCCATCGTTTCTTCTCGCCCTTCCCATCGCCAATCTTCTTGAATTTAGTACTAAGGGTAGAGGCCGGAGGCTCCTGTTTTTGCTGAGCACCTGCGAGCCTACTAGCTTTCAGTTCCTTCAGGATTTGATCTCTCGTTTTCTTTTGCGCCGGAGCTGGAGGTGGTGCCATTGTAGATTTCTTGGCCTTCTCCTGCTTCTCCACAGGACGAACCGCATCTTCTCTCTCCTCCAAGACACGCTCAAACTCGTCATCCACGTTCACTTCATCCTCCTTCGCCGCCGTAGGCTCCGGTTCCGATTCTTCCTTCGTAATATCCTCCCCAGCCTTCACCTTCTGTAGCAGCTTCCAGTCCAGGCCCTTGACCAAATGTGTACTCCCAACATTCCCTCCAACCCCAATATCAGCCCTCAGCTTCTCAAACGTAGCCATATCAATTTGCCCCAGTTTCACCATTTCCTCCAACGCCTGCACCCTCCTCGCTCGATCATCTACGTCCCCCGTCCCGTCTTCGTCCTCGCCTTCTTGCTGCCGCCTCGCAAGCGTTCGATCCTGATATCCAGCGGCATATTTCGTTCCCTTAGGCGCAGCAGAAGACTTGAATCTTTTCGTGGGTGGTTGGCCAGAAGCTTCGCGACGCTGCTCTGCAAGTTGACGGGCAAAATCTACACCGGTTACGGAGCGCCTATGGAACGGACACAGCCGCATTAGTAAATGATAACATCTCAAAGCCAAAATACGGCCCAGAGCTAAAGAAACAGGCAATACTTACGGAGTCATAGGGATATTAGATTTCATCCGCGATCCCAAAAGTGGCGTGCCACTTCCGCGGGAGCTCCCATCTCCTCCATTACCACGTTTGCCTCCCTGCTTGTCTGACGAAGATGACGAGGGCTGATCAAGGACCAGCCGCCGGAATTGCGTGTTATTCATTTTGCGCCGCGGAAATGAGGTGCGGATGGTATAGGAATATCGGAGGTTAAAGGCTTGAGACGATCTTCTAAGCTTTGAATATGCTACGAGACTCCCCGATACTGCGGCGCAACATGAAGGTAATAGGAGTATGTCGAGCTGTATTCACGAGGAAAATAGTGAAGCATATAATTCTCGGCCCTTTCCACTCAAAATACTGCCTCCGGTTATGATCTTGTTGAAGCAATCCATTCCGCTGCTATATTCGTCACGTGATTTAACGACAGACGAAAAAAGGTTGCGAGGCTCCGACAGACCTCGACAGCATCCCCATCGAGCTCACAATTTACCATTACCCAACAGCCGTGTTGCTTTCAATCTGGAGAGAATGAGCTCCGGTCATTGGTCGTTGCCTACATAGAATCCTTCTAGCTTGTGCTGTGAGATACGCTCTCCCTCTGCCTCTACTTTGGTCGGCCGACAGAACGATGCCCCCGGCTTGAGAGCCACATGAGTTTATCTTATCTCAGAGACTCACTGGACTCCCTACAATAGCAATACCGAATCTTTCAAGCGAACGTTAGACAAGGGTATGTAACAATTTTAAAGCTATTTTCTTTATATAAATACGGTCAAACTCTTAGGACTGTGACTGCAGTTGTGTAAAGCGCAACCTCTGATGACTTGACGGTGCTCGAGCTCTCTATGGCGCGCTGACGAAGTTCGTCAGAGAAGTGTGAGTGGCGTAGAACGCACCCTTGGCGTTGTAGCACTCGTCGAACATCAATGGCTTCGCGCCCGGCAGCCAGGTGTAGGTGTGCTTATCAGTGAAGCCCCAGAAGCTAATATCGGTGATTCCTGCGTTTAGAGCCTCGGCGACAACAGCGCCGTAGATATCGGCTTGGAGCGTGGCATTGAGCGTGTGGACATCCATTTCAGCAATCGTCACTTCCAGTCCCAGCGCCTTGTAGGAGTCGACCATATCCATAATCACTCCCGGTATCGGGGCTACTTCGGTGACGTGCAGCTGCAGGGCGACTCCGTCGATTGGAACGCCGTCCGCCACAAGCCCGGAGACTAGGTTGTAGAGTTCCTGGCGCTTGCCGGGGAGTACCTCGACGAGGTTCTCGTTGATGAACAGCTTGGCGTCCGGGTCCGCTGCCCGGGCGGCGCGGAAGGCTTCTTCGATGTAGCCGGGACCGAGTACGTTGTAGAAGTCGTTGGCCTCCAGGCCGCCGCCCTGCGTGGCGAGGGCTTCGGTGACGACGTCCCACCGATCCATCTTGTTGTTGTACCTGTGCATGATCGCCTCGAAGTGAGCCGCCATCGTAGCACGAAACGCTATGGGGTCGGTGATGTTGAGCAGGTAGTCGGGGTTACAGCAGCTGGAGATGAGACCGTGTCCCTTGATCGCCATGTCGTTGTCTTCCGCAAAGTCAACGAGGCGGTCGAGTGTGTCCCAGTTGTAGTGCCCTTCGGTTGGGTTAACGAACGACCACTTCATCTCATTTTCGGGAGAGAGGCTGTTGAACTGCTCCGCAAGGACGGCCGCGAACTGAGGATCATCGAGGTAGGTCGGATTGATCGCCCCGGACCCGATGAGAATGTCCTTCTTGCCCGCCTCCTCCCTCAGCGGGGTGGTTCCGGTGCTGGGGGATGCGTCGGCTCCTTCGGTAGCGGCGAGAAGGGCGATGATAAGTGTTGCGGCACCAATTGCCTTTATGGTTCCACCTGAAGGCATGTTCTTTGTTTTCCTAGTACTTAACGGTGAGTGGCGTGTGACCACCGTCTCAACATCTCGAAGAGCTTTATATATAGATTGTCATGAGCAAGCCAAGGACAAAGCGATATCACAACGCGTGGCCCGATCCCTGCGATGACGTCGGAGCAGGGGCTGGATGGACTACGCATCGGCGGCGCTTACGGGACGCCAGTAGAACGAGGACGAGAATGGGGAACGAGAAAGGGCGAGCGCTCTGACCGGAGCTTCTTCTTTGACATCGGAATACGGCCGGGAACGGCAACAGAGAACGAACGGGATACTTCCGCTCAAGCTCTCGCTGTTGTTCAAGGACCGCCGGGTGCAACAACTTCAGTATATCCCAAGACGCGCGGGTTTCTTTTGATTGCGATACCCTGATTGAGAGTTTTAGACGTGGAGATCGATAGTCTCGGTTACAATCCGAGCACCTTCGCATTCGGACAGAGAAGGTTGTGATTCTTCAACTAACGAGCTGAAAGCGAGAAGGATCCTCCGTCTCAACGTGTCTGACAAGCCATTTCTTGCTTTTAACGGAGAAATATCTTGCGCGGCCTTATCATTCTTGTCGTCACCGTCCGGACGAATCTCAGACCCACTTTTGCCTATGGGTCTCCTCGCTGCTCGTATTCGGGAAGTTTGAATTATGCTCAGTCAAGATGGAAAATGTGAGGGAGACGTCCCCGCGCCAGCAAGCAAGTCAGAGACTCAGAGAGTTCTAAGGGATTGACCTGACTGGGGGACATGATCAGGAATATCGTTGAAACAGAGGCCGAATCCAGACTCTGAGATGCATCTCGCTCTTGCGGGTCAATCGCATTTGACCTCACTCGTGCTGTAGCAGTCGTTAGCTTTGGCTAGAGATACATTCATGTGGAAAAAAGTGCAAGACGTCTATCGTATTGACTCCTCGGATTCGCTTTGTTGAATCCGAATCCGAACCCGAAGCAAATATATCACGTGATTTACCGCGAAAAGGAGAGTACTCAATTTCTGCAGTCATGAGTCTCACGCTGAAGATTTTTCAAATAAAATAACATAAGTAGAAGCGCAAAGAAGAGATATATTCATAATATTAAAAGTAAAAAAATAGCGAAATTGCGTTAATGCCGTATGAATAAATGTTGCTTTTTCGAGAGAGTGCAAAATTCGAGTTGAGATGAAAGGGGCATTTTGCTTCCCCCGACCGCCTTGAGACGGGTTTTTGAGATGAATCGACTACCGGTGTCAAGTACACCACCACCTGGCCACCAGGGAGTACTCAAAAGAGATTTCTCGTTACTCTTTACTCCGTACACGTTATCAATCCGCCTGCTAATCACGCCGAATGAGAGAGCCACGAAAGAACCTGACTACCTAACCTTTCAGTCGCTAACTCCACTTCGCGCCCTATGTCAAGACCTCAGATGCCGCGATCGGTCTTCCTCGGGCGAGGCTCCTCTGATTCCATATCAATTGAGTTGATTGATATGTAAAAGGCATGACTTCGCCGTTCATCACGATGACTCTATTCCCCCAAAGGTTGCTCAAGAATGGTTTCATGCTTCTTCTTGATTCCATGCCAGCTCGCCTGTTGTGCATTGATTTCTCATCCCAGAATCGTTCCTTCTCGCCTAAACTCACCCAGATCGGTTCTCTTCTTCGATTCTTCGATGCCTTGTCTCTAGGCAGCATGGCCTTTACAAATGTATCTCCTCGGGTTCTGCGATTGCATATTTCTCGGATGGAAATGCCCTTTTCAGCCTGTGGAGCACAACCATCTCACTGCATTATGATGAGTCATCATATCTATATCAAATTTCTCGCAGCCAGGGGTTTCTGAGAAATATCTATATAAAGTCGGACCTTGAACTTCATATTTGGTTCTCAAAGCCATCCAGAGTAGTGACAAATCTATTTCTCTACATTTCTATCACTTCTATTATCTATCCTCATCATGTATCTCCGATCCGTCCACGCAGAGACGCATATTCCTGCTCTTCAACAATTCATTCACGATAACCCCCTGGGCATACTGACGACAGCCATCAGCTCACCACTTTATCCTCTCATCCAGTCCAGCCACCTCCCATTTGTCATTGATGTCCCAGAAACAACGGACGAAATACCTCAAAATGGAACATTGCGTGGACATATCGCAAAGCAAAACCCTCAAGCAAAGGCCATGATGGAGGCTCTAGCCGCCAGAAATGAAGAAGACCCAAACACGTTGGAACTATCTGATGAAGTTCTGGTACTTTTCAACGGGCCTCACCACCATTATGTCACGCCTAAGTTCTATACCGAAACAAAGCCAGACACGGGGAAAGTTGTTCCAACGTGGAATTATTCCGCTGTACAGGCATACGGCAAAATCCGCGTATTCTGCAACTCCAAGTCAGAGGAGACAACGTCTTTCCTGCAGAAGCAAATTACCGATTTGACGAATCACTCTGAGGCCTCAGTGATGGGGTACACAGGGGGCGCAAACCCGTCACCCTGGGAAGTCTCTGATGCACCCACTCCGTATGTTGAGATCTTGAGGAAGAATATCATCGGGATTGAGATCAAGATCGATCGCTTGCAGGGGAAGTTTAAGATGAGCCAGGAAATGAGCAAGGGCGATCGTGAGGGTGTTGCCGACGGGTTTGCGAGCTTGGGTACGGAGGTTGGGCAGGGGATGTCACGAACAGTCAAAGCGCGCAGTGATATGAAGGAGCAGCAGAAATAAGAATTCGGTGTTCTCTTTTGTCTAGCTTATTCCCACATTTTAACTATAGCGTATTTCAACAGCGTCGGTTATAATTTGTTATACTACGGTCATCAAGGTGACCCTGACATGAGAAGTGGGAGCCCCTGAAAGCGTTGAATCCCCCATGATTTGCTATGCAACTTCTACAGCCAGAAATCTCTACATCCCACGAGTTAAACGAGTGCAATGAGAGCCTATAGTCGAAGTATAATAACAGTTACATAATAACCTTTCGAGGAATCTGCGGAAATCGGAGCGTTTATATATTTCCAAGGGCGTATAAAAACAACCCCCAGCCAAAGCCCTTCTACACTCTCTGTTCTACACTCTCTGGTATTTACACCATCGCCCTTCCTCACCCAAAATGGCATCAAACAATACACCTCATCCTTCCACTCGAGCTTTGCATGCCGATGACCCATTAAACCAAGTAACAGATGTCGCGCCCCCGCTTCAATTGTCCACAACATACAGGTTCCCTAATGACCCGGAGGAGCTAATCCCCAGCGAAGATCCAATTGTAAGTGACTCGCTTGCCCATCATTAAACAAGCATTAACGACCTCCTCTCCTTCCAGGAAGACTTCAACGGAAAAAACTACGTCTACGCCCGAGAATTCGCACCAAACGCCACTCGCTTCGAAGCAATCCTCTCCTCCCTCTTAAACGGCCACGCAGTAAGCTACTCCTCCGGCCTAGCAGCCCTACACGCCGCCCTAGTCCTCCTAAACCCTCGCCACGTATCCGTGGGTGAAGGATACCACGGCAGCCATGAAGTTATCGGCGTCCTCTCCCGGCTCTCGGGGCTTAAGAAGCTACCCCTCAACTGCCCCGCTGAAGATTTAGATAAGGGAGATGTTATATTACTCGAGACACCGGTCAATCCGCTAGGTGTAGCTTTTAGTATTGAGGAGTACGCTCAAAAGGCTCATGAGAGAGGTGCATATCTCATTGTGGATAGCACGTTCGCGCCTCCGGGTCTACAGGATCCGTTCCTCTGGGGAGCGGATATCGTTATGCATTCTGGGTCGAAGTACTTCGGAGGCCACTCCGATATGTTATGCGGGGTTCTCGCGACGAAGAACAAAGACTGGACAAAACGGCTTTTCGAGGACCGGGTAGCTATCGGCAGTGTAATGGGCAATATGGAAGGTTGGCTTGGTGTTCGAAGCCTACGCACGTTAGAAATCCGCGTGCAGCGCGCGAGCCAGAACTCTGCGGAAATAGTTTCATGGTTACATCGTGCGCAAAACGCGTCGAATCCAGCTCAAGGGAGCGAGGAATTCGTTATACAGTCCGTTCTTGAGAGGATATACCACGCAAGTCTTCAGGATGAGCCGTGGTTACAGAAGCAGATGCCTAATGGGTTTGGGCCTGTATTCTCCATCGTCCTACGGAGTGAGGACTTCGCGCGAAAGCTACCGAGTAAGCTGAGCTTCTTCCATCATGCGACGAGTCTGGGAGGGGTGGAGTCTTTGATTGAGTGGCGTGCATTGTCGGATTCGGCGGTGGATCGGAAGCTGTTGAGGGTTAGTATTGGGTTGGAGAATTGGCAGGATTTGAAAGGTGATTTGCTTCAGGCATTTAAGTCGCTGGTGGAAGGATAGGTGTGATAGACCGGGTGTGATATATGCCAGCTATTTAATTTCTCATATCATGTCACTTATATATATACGGTAATAAGTTGCATCGCGATGGACCTTCAATGTTGTGACGGGATGCGTTCAGGGGAATTCGGGCCTGGGGTTAAATATATTTACAGTTGCGATATTCCTCCGCGCAATGGTACTCATGTACTGGTACGAAGGATATTTAGCATTCATTTCATTTCATATCCCCCCCTCCACTCTGATCCCTCATCTCTCATTTTGTGCCCCTTTCTAACTAATGCCATTAAAACCATGCGGACATGAAATCCTCCCATGCAAGTAGCAAAAACCTCTCTGCAAACTGGACAAAACAACCCAAATGGAAAACAAAAAGGTGAAGCATATGTAGAACGCCATTGTCACATCCATTCTCTGCAATGCAAGGCAGCTTTCTGTTTCGCATCATTCTCGTGAGACATCAAAGGTAAGTTAAGATGTAGCTTGGGAGGGTGATAAAACATAGGGATACAAGGGGAAAGGGTAGGATGCAAGGATGAGAGGAGATGGGATGGGGAGATACGATAAACATATCATGATAAAAGGTTCGTGCAGCAAAAAGTCATAAAGAAAACAAAAGCGGCTTTTATTTCGAACTCGTCGTTAACAATCATCATCACACATAGCAAAGAAGAAGAAATTTAAAGTCATAGTCATCAAACGCTCTCCCACCCTCCGTTATTGATCTCAGATTCTAGCTTCCTGCTAACCGTAGCTGGAATGCTATGCGAGAGCCAAACGTCGCGAAGGAGACGGTCGTATCGTTTCTGGTTTAGGATGAGTTGCCTGCTGCGTCTTAGACCGGGGTCGACTTCGCCGTGGCGATCTAGGTAGGGGGCGTAGTGCCAGGAGCCGTTTCGGTTGACGAGGTAGAGGACCATGCATTTCCGGATGTTAATGAATAGGCCAATGTTTTTGCCGCATCTGTTTGGGGGTATGGAGTTAGTCTAATCATTCTAAAGCGAAAAAAGACGGTGTATGGAAAAGAGTGTCCACGAACCTGTCAAGATGTTGGTTACATCCCCCCAACTTATTACGAAGACAGCAAACAGCCTGCGAGCAGAAAATTGCACCACAGAAAAGGCAAATACTAGGATCAGACAACTCTTTCCCAGTATTGGGGCACCGTCTCCGATTTGCTTCTTCCATCAACATATCGAAATATTTCGGTAATCCCACCAACTCGAAAATAGCAGGGTGTGGCAACGAGAGGCCGGGAGGAAAGCCATCGGCCATCCTAGGCCTATGTGGGATCTTGTTGTAAGTATTCCAATGGCTTAGCCATCCGGTGGCGAGTTGATCGACTGCATTCGCATCTTCCCCAGATGTGAAGGATGCGAATATCTCATCTATGCTCGGGAGGCGGAGGAGTTTAGTCAAGCGGTCGAGCTCGGAAATGCTTGGGTCGATGAGACCAGCTGCTTCTGGGAATTCTAATCCGTGCTGGACGTGGAGGAGGATCGTAGTTTTACGGAGGAAAGGTAGGGCATATGTGGAAGCTAATCGCTTGAACATAAGGAGTAGTTCGGTAGGGGGATCGATGTGGTCGAACATTGCATATCCAGTACCATTGGGATTGGAAACGTCTCTCATCCGTGAGCGGATCCAATCGAAGAAGCCTCGAGCGAGAGATAATTGTTCTTCGCTTTCAGAGTTGGACTCGGGTAGATACTTGTCCCTATTCTTCTCCAGCTCCATACCGAGGCCTTGCGGCTTGATAATATAGGCGAGAATCACCTTGAGGATCTCCGCAACGTAGCAGATGTGAACAATGTGATGGATATCAACATTGAGAACGGGGACTAGAGACAGTGAGCACTCTGCAAGCATTATGAAAGTGTCCTGCGTCAAGAGAGGCCAGATAGGTGAATTCCCAGTGGCCGCGTTATCAAGGCCCGTAAGCCCGTTATGCCCAACAAATAGCTGACACAGCTTTCGGCGATGCATCTCCCGGAACTCATAAACAGTCCTGTTAGAAACAGCATTATGCAGCCCACCGATAGACGCGTATGAAAACGAACTCTCCGCCAATATACGCAAATGCGTAAGCGTCAACGGCGGAATCTTATCAAGCAGAGTTGGTCCAGGACTAGCCTCAACGCCACGCTGAGATATTTCCAGCGCAGAAATCGAATGCCCGAAGCTCTTCACTAGTGCATCCGAGTAGATTAGGTCTTCGGTCGTGATCGAGTTTGGAGGATATGTAAAGTTGGACTGTATTTGGTTTGTGCGAAGGGTTTCGCGGAGTCGCTTGTAGATTGCTACAAGCTCTGTGACGGGGGAGTCGTTGGGGGTGGAGACCTGGTGGAGTGGACTGGTAGAAGTGACGTCGTCGGTGGTGGGGTACACGCCTGGCATTGCCATGCGCGGAGGGTGGGCGAATCCAAGCGCTGATGAGACATTGTGTGTCATTAGATGCTCAATTCTGCTTGAGATCGGGGTTATCATGTTCTTGGAGACATAGTCAACGAATACGTCTTGATATCCCGGCGAAAGTAGCTTGTCAGAGTCTGCGAGCAGGGCGTGGATCCGGAATTTATGCAGCGCAGTGACCAACTCATGGTTGATGAATTGGTCGAGAGGCTGTGCAGTGGACAGAACACCCGGATAAGACTCTTCTTTGCCCTTCCAGATAATCGGCAAGAAAGCATTCCCGAGAGCTTTGCAAAGCGGACACACAAACTCTTTAAGGCCCGTCCGTTCAGGGTGATTGCGGGACACCTGATGAGAATGTCGTCGCTCCGTCGCGTTGTAATAAACCTCAAAGCAAGAAAAATGCATAATATGCCCACAGCCCGTCGTGACTGGTCCTCGGATAGCCTGATGCGAAGGGAATCCTTTACTAAGTCCCTGCTTCTCGTTCACAACCTCACGGCCCATCGAATCCAGCCTTCTAACCTTCTCTCGATTCTCCCCAGCGACGCCAAATGGCCGTATACCTTCCGCAGAGCGATCCAGACTAGAACCAGTGTTCAAGGCCTCTCTCACAAAATCGGGATCACCAACATCCGTTTGCCTGAGAATACCACTATCAGCCACGAGCGCAAACGTCCCATACAGTCTCGAATCAGTAGTATCCTCCTGACAGAGAATACACGTCCCAGTAGGATACTTCCACAACTTCGTCTCCGTAGTATCACGCAGCTCAGACTCCAAATCACTCAAATCATCCTCTCCCCAATCAATACCGCTCTGATTATTCATAAAATTCTGCTGCTGCTGCTGAAACTGGGCCATGACTCTAGCCTGTCTGTCAAGCGCTTGTTTCTTTTTCTGCTCCATCTCGCTCTCGCCAGCATTCGCGGGTGAGTCAGCGTCAATCCTGTCGTATGGGAATTTGAGAGTCGCAGCCGTAGCCATGTACATCCTAGGCCGCTTTTGCCAGAATTTCTTGAGAATGTGACGGATCTTCGGGCTGCAGGGTTGGAATTCTTCGACGTTTGAGATCTTCTGGAGGAGAGCGATTACGGTTAGATTTCCGTGGGAGGTCATCTTCGTTTTAGATAGAGCGTTTGCGACGAAAGAGTGTGCGGAATCTTCGGCCATTTCATCTTCGTCTGTCTCGTCTTCGATTGTAGAGACTAGAGTAAGATGGAGGACAACTTGCAGGAAAGCTTCCACTCGGGTCATGGGGATATTGGGAGTACAATCCCGGGAAGAAAGAGAGTAATCGAGGCAGTGGTGGATGATTTGAGCAAATACCGGTGTCTTGGTAAATGCAGGTAGGTCGGAAAATGCTCCTCTGGAGATTGGGCGAAGCTTGGGCTCGAAGACAATGTCAGAAGCCTTCTTCCCAGTCTTCTTCGCCATCCAATTCTTATAGATGTTTTCAGCTTCATCCCGCTGGTTCTTGGTGTAGTGCGCACTGTATGGATCCACGAGCTCGATATACTCTGGCTTCAGCTCGAAGGTACCCGTATCATTTAAGCCCTCAGGGGCACGGAAAATGGCAACCTCATCCAAAACATCCTGGAAACCGTCGGCTTCGAGCAGCCTGTCGCTCAAACGGGTAGATAGATCCGAGAAAGAGAGCTGCTTGAAACATAGAACATGAGCGATATCACGACTAATAACGTTGCGAGTATTCGACTCATCGTCATCAGCGGTCAGGCACGTTCGATCTGTAAGAAGAATAAGCAGCAAGTGTACAAACTCCTCAGCGATGTCAACTAGCTGAGTATCCTCATACCCAGCCCGGACCATATAATTCCGACTCATCCAATCCACCATTCCGAACCTATCAGCAATAGACGCGAGAACCCGACTCGGGTTACAAGTCACAAGCGCGCTCTGCAAGAGGAATATATCACGATAGTACGCAACATCCCTTAGGGACACCCCACGATATTGGGACATTTGATGCCTTAAGCTCAGTCCGTTCCGAACCCACATCCCAGCCTTCATCTGCGCAAGCCATGCACAAACTCTAAGTGGATAATCGAACATCGCAAGAGCGATATCCTCCGGATCCCTGAGCTGGACGGCATTTCGGCTAAAGTGCTGCTCTCTAGCATCGATCGCGGCTTGGAATAGGATATCCCTCATTGTTTCACGGGACATGCTCTTCCCACATTCAAGGAGCCAGGAGAGGGTGTAATGGAGGGCGTGGTGGAAACTGATGGAGCCTTTTTCTACGACGAAATCGACGACTCGGTGACGGGGGATTTGGCCTGAGGTATCGACTTCGAAGTCGAAGCAGGGTAGGGACTTGAAGCGGGTTACGTCCTTGATCTCAGCTTGGTCGAAGCGTTTGCGTTCTGCGCCGACGGAGTTCACGATTGTAGATACAGCCGCCGCAGATATTGCCCGAAAGAGACCGGCCTCATCCTCAGGGGTTTGTAAATTGCGGAAAGACTCGCAGAATTGGCGGCAGAGCCTGTTGATCTCTCTCATAAGAATAGATGCACTTATCCATGCATCGGTCTCGTACTCGACGTGCTCGCCAACCGCACGGACGTTCGGGCAAATACCCTGTGGAAGTTTAACAAGATCTAGGAACTGTAGCAGATACCTGTCTTCGGTCCGTATCCTCTGTTGTACATATCCTGACTGTAGAAGGTATTTCAAGTCGGCGAAGAAATGGTAGAGGCGTCGGTTGGTTACTGAGCCAGCGTCAAATGCAAGAGTCGCTGTAGAGCTAACGTCTTGTGGCTCGCCAACTTGACGAGTGGTAAGGAAGGTGTAGAGAATGGCGATGATATTGGTAAGAAAGTTTCCGCGTTCGACGACTTCCTCGGTAATTGATGGAGTCGTCAAAAGCTGTAACGAGAGGTTGACGATAGAGTGGTCAGGTTCCCTGTCAGCGATCAGATACAACTGTGCGAGTGCTGTATAGAGCGCAGAGAATCGGAGACCCAATATCCGTTTGAACTGTGGGATATTTACGACGGTACTTATGTAAAGGTCGCGAAGATCTGTTCGAGCCTGTTTCCATAGTCTCAGATCAAACAGGATCATCCAATCAAGGCGAGTCCGTTGCCAGAGATCCTCATGTGCCGGGAGGTCGCTGCGTTCGCGGTAACGGGGGGATCTGGATTCCCAGTACCTTGGAGTTTTAGATGAGTGCACCTTAACCTTAGGACCGGGGGTTTTCGGAATCGCAATATGTCTAGCAGCGGATGGGGCCTCTGTTTCCTGTGATACAGGCGGAGCGGGCTGTTCTGGAACGGGGTGTGCAGGCTGAACACGTTGAGGTCGAGGAGGAGGGGGTGGGGGAGGAGGATATCCAGCTATGGTTGCCTCAGCTATCTCCAGCTCATCTTCAGCTGTGCCCATATCAATATCGGGGTCGTCAGGGTCATTCTCAATTTCATCTGCAATGCCTTGAATGTCGAGCTCCATCTGGTCATCGTCATCATCGTCACCTTCGTCCCCAAGGTCGTCATGTCCCTCATCATCCTCATCCTCATCTTCATCTCGTTCGTCGTCATTGTCAATCACCTCTCCCTCTAACTCGTCGTCATCTGAGTCCATTTGTGCAAAAAGCTGGGCCTGAGGCGCGATAGTGAGTGTGAGTGTCCGCACGCGAGTAGCCTCATCTTGTTCATGATCATCTATCCCCATCCTCCCAATCCCAGCATTATACGCCGCGCTACCCTTCCGCCATGGCTTAAGCATCTCCTCGCAGACAATCTGCCTCAGGATCTCATTATCATCGCCGACGTTGCATCCCGCAATATCTAAAAGCCATTCGATCATGGTCCCACACATTTGCTCCCGGAAGGTATCTCGCGAAGACCTCACGGTTACCGTAACTTTTATCTGCTCGATAATTTTTGACACGCCCAACAGACTGTCAAGGTCCCTCGAGTATTTCACCATACTCCTCCCCGTCTCATGAGTCTCGTTTGCCCGCTCCTCGCCAAATCTGTGCCGCTCTCTACACGCCCGGGCAACCTGCTCAGTGACCTCCTTTATAGTATGCTTCTCATCATTCCATAGAACCACAGCATATTCCGGTTCCTCATCGTCCGCATCCCCATCACCGTACCATTCAGGCGATAGCCGCGACACAACCTCATCCTGTTTAATCCCCTCCTCCGATTTCGGCAGCCGCAGTTGCTCGGGGGAGCAAGATATGACATCGCAGAAGTAATCGAACACACGGGCAATCGTCATCCTCATCGTCTCGATAAAATCGTTCGGGATCTGCGACTTCTGCTTCCCCTTTTTCTCCTTCGACTCTCCCGTATCGGTGTGGATGGCACAAAAGAGCGGGAGCCTCCACGCTTCATCGTCGCCACAGTCACAGCACCCGCAGTTCCCGGACGATAACAATATCGAATACGAGTGGCCCGTATGATCGGATGCATCCCAGCATCTACTGCACAGTACACATGTGTCGTCAGATGTACACGTGCTGCACCGATATGAAGCCTCGCCCGCCTTAAAGATATGCCCACATCGTTTCCCACGAGCGGATTCAGAGTATTCCGCACCTTCCCTTGCTCCTTGAGCTTCCGCTAGCTTCCACGGCCCCGAGGGAGGCCCGTTGGTGAATAGTAGTCGCAGATATTCCTCATTACTGCCGGTGAGGTATTGGAAGAGGAGCTGGAGTAGGTCCTTCACAGCCTGTTTGGTGTAGCGGTAATTGTGAGCCTTGGGGAATTTCTGGAGGGCGTGGGCGAATTCCTTTTCAAAATCCGAGGCCATCTTGCTAAGAGCTCTCGAGAAGCTTTAAGCAGGACATTCGGGGATGTGGTTTGGAGGGTTGGGTGAGAGGAACGTTCGGTCTGTTTGTTTGGTGGGGAGAGTTTAGAAGTGACGGCAGTGGGGTGAATGAGGTCAGGGTGTGAGTTGATATTGCGGTCGGTGGGGAGCTTGAGTGAGTAGTTCACAACACACTAAAAGCGATAGAGTGATGTTATTGCAAAGGAATAACGGTGAGCAATATGTTAAGGTCAAGATCTTTGGGTTACTCAAATGTCCCTGCGTCTGCTTTTAAATGCACTTGCGTTGCAGGTGGGTGAGCGTGAACATGAAAATCGATGACAAAGAGTCGGACTGAACCAGAAGAAAAGCACACAGCGATGGAAGGACTATGAATAATTGATATGTCTGTATTATATCTGGGAATAGATGGATATGACTATACTTGGCTATGTAATTATTTTGATAGAAGTAAGAGCAGCGTTGCTGTGGTCTACGCGGACGTCGCCGCCACCGGGATCCCAAAGCATCGGAATACTTCTAGATACTCTCCTTCCACCACCTACCTCCTATCACTTCACCTTGACGTCAAATAAACAACTTGTAGATTGGATAGCAACCAACAGTCCATTCACAGGTCTATATATACAAGTAATAGTCCGACTCCTCCGACATCGCTTCTAAATCGATCGTAACGCAGAGCCTCCCCTTCCTTCACTAGTTCAATTATCTGCTTATTGCAGTCCCTTATTCCTCCTCCTCAACATCAGGCTTCTGGAGGTATTGGTGTCGGATATCCTTCCATTGTCGCTGACCACAAGTTAGTCTTTGAATTGCCGAGTGTTGTCAAGAGAGTCGGGTACACATACGCCCTGGTTTACGGTGTCCCAGATCTTGTCGGAAGCCTTGTCGAATCCACTATACGGTAATTATTAGTTTATATGCCGGTATTCGACCCGTAGAGAGAGGTGATAGAAGGAGACGTACAGCTCGAAGGCGAAAGCTCCCACGAAGACGGTGCTAAGGAAGACCGCGTTCTTCCGGAAGATGGTGCTAAGTACAATTCATCAGTATTGGGGTCTCAAAAAGCAGGCACTACCATTGAGTCGATATCGGAGGGGTGTGTGAGATTGATAGGAATGGTTTCGTACTTGTAGATGGCTGATGAGATCTGGATGAAGATGGATCGTACATTAGCAATGAACGCGAATTGAGCATCTAGGGAAACTTACTCCGGCCATTGTGAAGGAGAAAAGGCTCTAGACCTGAGAATGAGTGACGGTGATTGAATTAACGCTGGTTGCGACTGACTGAAGAAGAAGATGCGGAAGAAGATGAAGCCTTTTACGGTCAGTTTGTCGTTGTTGAAGAGAAGAAAAAGAAGGCACAATCGGCGGGATTGAATTTGGTGGGTTGTGATTGGTTGGTGACTTCTTTAAGCGTCAAGGATTCCGAAAATGAATTTTTGATGCGAAAGAAAGAGATGAAGAACAACCAACAAGAACAACGAACAAACAAAGAAGACACTGAACACTTTACTTACTACTGAGCGTTCTCTCACCCACCTTTCGTCGGATCCCTCTTTCTTTCCCCAGGAATCCCTTACTTCCCTTCATCGCCTTTCCTATCTCAAACCACCACAAGACCACCAGCCATCATGGCTCCCTCAACCCCCTCAACACCTGTCTCCAAGTCAGGCATAACCACCGACGCCGTAACTGGCGAACGCCACATCCCATCCTCCACACGTGCCGATGGAAGTAAACGACGTGAGATCCGCGTTCGCCCTGGCTACAGACCCCCCGAGGATGTCGAGGTGTACAAGAACCGCACAGCCGCAGCATTCAAGGCTCGTGGAACTGGAGGTATTCCTGGCGTGGAGGGGCTAAAGGACGACAAAGACAGTGCGGGTACTGCCAGCAGCAACAAGAATGCGAAGCGGAGAGAAGCTAGGAAGAAGGCGAAGGCAGAGTCGGAAACTGCGACTGAGACTACCGATAATACACCACCCTCACCAAGCGCAAACACGAAATCCGCTCAGATTGCCAGCCAGGAAAATTGGCGCGCCACGGATAATAAAAAGCCAACTGAAGAAGACAAACCGGAACCAGTCGACCCCGCTGCCGAGAACGAGAAAAAGGCACGCAACCTGAAGAAGAAGCTCCGACAGGCGCGAGAGCTCAGGGAGAAGAAGGACAAGGGCGAAAACCTACTCCCTGAACAGTTCGAAAAGGTCATCAAAATCCAAGAGCTGATACGTCAGTTGGACTCACTTGGCTTCGATTCCAACGGGGAGAAGAAGGAATCGTGATTTCACCGACGTCTCATACATGAACAACTTCATAGAGGCAAAACACCTATCTTAGAACACTTTCGACGCCCATGGACATTCTCGGCTACGGCTAGCCAACTGGCGTACGGGCACGGGCCTGCTTTCAAGAGTTTCTTTAATGCTTTATCATGGGATCGAACGCTTCCAGGTTCCGGCCCTATCAAACGGCTCAATGACGCCCAGCAAGTGAGAATAACATACATACGGACTAAACGATCGGAAATCGCACCATTTCAGCCTGTCTTGTGCGGTACCCCTGGCTTCGACTCTACGATAAGACCCACGGCCTTACTTGTCGTCATAGACGGGAAAGTGGAAGTCTACGACTGGACGAATTTACGAAAGAAGCGACTGCATTTTAGCGAGGGGGGATGGATTGAGCGTAGCATTTTCAGCGAAAGGGGAAATAGAGGGTAGAACGTGGTTCTGACTTGGTTTTATTTCGATGATGATGAATGATGGAGGATGGGATGAGGATAACACTAAATGTACACAGGCAGGAGACTGAAATAGAAACCATCTCTTCTCCATCGACATGCAAACATGTTTCTCCCAAAGTAACTCTCATTCTCTCTCCCCGGTGTCCTTTCTCTTTCTCACGCCTTCCTTAGCATACCCCTGGCAGCATATGTAGATTACCCTCTCCCTCACCAGCACCACGTGATACAATTTCTCTCCCACATGGCCCTGCCGATCGATCTGCAAGATCCCTCGCTTTATTACTGGTTCGGAAAGCAATTAAGGTTATAACCTTATCTCTTCGTCGTGCATCGTCATCGTCATCTGGGTCTTTAATCAACAATGAAGGGGCACTATGGTCGAAAATATAATGGCAATTGAGGTGTGAACCACCCTTAGCTTTTGTCTAAATATAGATATAACAGGCTATACTACAGTATATGAAACATAAATGTACCACAATTTCCAACGAGGGTATTTAAGTTCTACTTCTCCTTCTTATCACTAGAGGGCTGAGTGGGCGCATCACCAGTTATACGCCTCTCGTCCGCATCTAAATCTGCATAATATTTCGGTATCGGCCGCCCGGACAGTTTTTGAAACACCATTGACTCTCCATCCCACGCGACGCCATCTTTCAGAGAGAACGACCCCAGGCCCGTCGCAGGGGACGAGTCGTTTTTCTGGTTTATTAGTCGGAGACCCATCAATGTACCGGCGCGGACGCAATCGTTGATTCCGACACCGGTATACCATGCCCCGCCTACTTTTAACCTGTCACCATAGCCACGGATCAGAGCCTGATCGAGCTGTGCCATCCTATCATGATGACCGACTGTAGGCTGGGGGATGGCGTCGCGCTGGAGCCGGGTGCCAGTAACGGTTGGGGTTTCGGAGATGTTCAGATGGCGTTTGAGTAGATTACGAGCCATTTCGATGGCTTTTTGTTCGTCTGGGTAGTCACTTTCTTGCCATCCATCCCACCAGTGGCCGCCCAGCATTACGGTTAGCTTTGTTCCTTGGGCGGTATCCTGACCGATGCCCACATCGGAGCCAAATATCACACCAAGAGCACGTTCGGGGTTCTGGGCGAGAGGAACAGAGCGTGGGATCAAGTAGCCGAACCCGCGGACTGGTAAGAGGTTGGGGTTTTCGTAGTACAGGTTTACAACCATCACGGTGATAGCATAGTCGGTGCCCTCGGAAGTTAGGAGTCGGGTTACAGCGGTTGACCCGGCCGTGGAATCGCCGGGAGGGCCTTGAATCTGTTTTGCGAGTTGACGCGGGGATGTAGTTGATATTACATAGTCGTAGGTCTGTGATGAACCATCCGCGAGCTCAACCTGAGGGTATCGGTTAGCTTTTGAAGTGGAACGACCAAAGGGTACTGTGTATAAACTTACTTTCATTTGTTTGTTGCTTGGACCAGATAATTTCTCAATTCGAGCATTAGTCTTCACTTCCACATTCTCGGCACCCTGTAGAACATCTTCCAGACGATCGACCAACTGAGCCATACCCCCCTTAAGAGTCATGATATTAGTCCCTTTGGTCATATCGTAGATCTCCCTAACCCGCGGCACCGGAGTTTGTCCCGCCCCCTTTTGTCGGAGCTTATCCCTTGACTCATGCCAGAATACAGAGTTGTTCTCACTAGGCAGCATACCCCGACCTTTTTTGAGCATCATCCGTGGTAGCTTAAATATGCTGGGATACAATTGATCCCATAGCCATAGGCTATAGAAAACACTCTTCACACTTAGTTTATCAATATCCCCCGCATATACTCCATGTGTGAACGCTGAAACCAAGTTATCTGCAGCGCTCGGGCTAAGTTTCCGAGAGAAGAAGGACGCCACAGTTTCATCGCGACCTAGCTCCCGCCCTTGTCCTTTACGCCCGAGACAATCCAAGGCCAATTGCCACGCAAAGTCGCGGAGTATGGGTGTAGCCATAATTTCCGTGAGGGTGGTGAACATCCAGACGAGTGGGTTAGCTCCGGGCTCTGGCATCGTCGGAAGCTGAAGAAGACGATCCTGGTTGTATATATATCGTTTTCGAGCCGCAGGTGATTTCTGACCGGGGAAAAGAAGCTGGTCTTTCAGACCAAGATCAAGGAGCTATAATCCAACGAACAAACCCCACCCCGCTCATCAACAAGGTCAGTTCAACTACTTATTCCAAATAAACCTTCTTCTTCCTTTCTTTATTCCTCGGAAGGCCGAGGGCGGCTGAAACAGAGGAAAGGGCATCTCACTTACAAGGTGGAGAGTCGAGTACCCTAGTGTGAGATTCACCCTCATCGTCCGCGGCCCATACTCGAAGAGAACATCCCCCCCATCGATCTCCTTCCTCTCTGTCTGTTGCATCCAACCCCCAAGCCTCGAAGAGCTCTCATACAGAGTCACCTTCGCCTTGTGGTCCCTCGAGAGCTTATACGCAGCCGAGAGACCCGTGATCCCACCACCGATGACTGCAACGCTATACTCGCCATTGCGCGACAATGCAGGGACAGGATTCTTGACTGGAAGAGTCTTCCGCTTTGTTTTCGAGTATAATCGGCGTTGAGGTAAGCTTGGGTGTTGTTGTCGCCGAACTGCCAGGTATGAGAGAGAAGAGCGGCCCACCACTTCCTTCAATTCGCGGCTATGGGCGGGAAGGCGGCATTGGAGGTACATCGTGGGAAAGAGGAAGGCGAGGCCGAAGGCTCGAGATGGAGGGTGTTTTAACTAATTCGGTACCTCATCGGTTTTAAATTCGTGGACTTTCTTCTGTTGGGTTGTTGTTTTGTCTGACTTTGGGTGTTCGAGGAGGGAGAGGGAGCTCCAATTGTGGTGTGGTTCCGGATTGCAAAGCTATCACTATCACATACGTAAATTGAACCAAGGCACACACCCTACCACAATCACATTATTTACGCGTCTACGAGTATTAGTGAATCGACGACTGACAGACAACATGGCAATTGTTCCCAGGCACAATTCTAAAAAAGAAAATAGTCACAAATTGTTTCGCCCTACGGTTCGAATAGCTCTGAAGTTACTCGCAGAACAAGGAGGAATCAACCACGGATGGAGACGACTCGCTTTTTCATTCATCTCATCTCATATCTTGCTTAAACATCTGAGTCTTGATTAATAGAGAAAGGAACCCCATTCATTCCTCCATCCTGGCCCAACTATCAACTTTGATCCAAATGAACGCCTCATTGCCTAGAACCCCCAAGAGAAACCCCTTTCCCCATCCATATGAATGACTATAATAACACTGCTAAGAATAGAAAGAAAAAAGGTGTAATACATTATGCAAGGGAGATATTGTAGGAAAGACTTTTTAAACCTAAGCTCGAGGAAACCAAAGTACCGTTGTATATCCGAATGATACGTTCCACCACTCGATGTCGGGATCACACCTTGTCATCGACCGGCATAGCTAAGCGCTTAGAAGCACTCGTCATCTGAGTATTATGTTGAGAGTGGCTCTTGGTTGTTCGTGGACGGATCAGCCGGTTTGATCAACTCTTCCTCTCCATCGTCGTCAGTGATAAACTTCCGTTCGCTGACATGCGTGCTCTCCTTGCCCTCCTGCCCATCCGCTGTCCAAACTTTGTCTGTGAATCCTCCTCTCTGGCCCTCCTCATGCTTATAGGGACAGGAGCGGTTGAGACACGGGTTAAACTTGCAAGCTATCTGGAGGTGGGTGAATTTGCATCCAGAAACAGTGCAGTCAGCACCGTTACGGCACATGGGCATGCTTGGATGCTTGAAGGTACAGTTGGGGTTGGTGCAGTTGGGGAAGAATCGGCAGAGTTCTTCGGATTGGTGGACTGCTCTTTGAGCGGGTGAAGGATGGCGACCTAAGCATTTACGATTCTTGCAGGCCGCGCCGAAGGGACAGTGATCTGTGACATCAACCGGGACACCTTCTGGAGCAGCAGGCGATTGATGGGCAAACTGGCAGTCTTTTCGTGTGCATTTAAGGTTGAACCGACAAACAGTATCTGGACCTGGTTCCGTAGAGTTTCCATCCACGTCCATTCCCGTAGACGAGTCAGGTTTAGTATCCATCTCGGTACTCATGTCAGTATCCTGTTCATTTGGCTTGCGGACTAAAATCCCGTTGGAATTGGCGCGATTGGCGAAGCCCCCATTCTGTGATCGTGGATGGCGTTCAACGCGCTCAAATAGAGAGCGACCTTGCTGACCATGTGGATTACCGCCGTTCTGGAACGCAGGATTTATCGCAGGCGGAACCATCCCAGGAACAAACTGCGCCATCATCCGCGCCTGTTCTTCCAACAAGGCCATCATCTGCATTTGCTGTTGTGGGTTCATTGGCATCATGTTTGGGCCTGGGCCACCTCCACGAGGCATTTGCCCTGGCATTCCCATCCCCGGAGACATCCCCATAGGACCGCCCATCTGAGGTCGCCCAGGAGGCATGCGACCATTACCACCTTGGAAATTCCTCGGCCCCTTCGACCCATTCTGCGCGTGGGTGTTTATTCGACCTGACCCTTGTTGGCCTCGAACTCGGTGTAGCACGGAATCATTCGATCGATCCATCGCCTTCGAGATCTGTCCCATCATCCTTCCACGGCCAGGTTGGCCATTCCGCATGGCTTTGGGGCCGGTAGGTCTATAGAAAAGTAGATTAGTATCAATCGCGATAATCGTAGTCTTAGGTGGCCAAAATAGGTTGGGACACTTACACTCCAGCCTCATTGCTACCCTGGCCTGCATCACCCATCTCCGCATCTTGCGCGCCAGAGGCTTCATTTGAAACGGATGGGATCGCTTGCGCAACTGAGCCTTCCTGGTTCTCTGCGCCCGTTGGTGCTGGTTCCCTACCGCCATTTAACTGCCGGTTCAAGACATCAACCTGTTCAAAGAGCCATCTCGAAAAGTCAACCGCCTCGGTATCGTCAGGCCCAAGATTGAGAAGATCGTTTGACAGCTCTGAGGTAATCTGGTCTTGCGTCTTCCCGTTCACCAGCATCAAAATGATGTATTCGGCGAGGGCGGAATCATCCTGGGCATCGCTGCTCCACCCAACTTCCACCAACTTCGGTCTAACGACGTTGCTGAGGGCATCGGCCAGGGGAGTCCCCAATGTGACCGCAACAGCCATGAGGGGCAGTCACCGGTGGTCCTTTCCGACTGTTCTCTTTTTTTCCGTCGGTTACTCCTCCCAGCTTCAGATACGCGACTGAGACTCTCCAAAGAATCCCAAAGCGAAAGGCGACGCTGGAAGATAGAAGGTCGACGCAACGGACGTGAAAGAGAGGCGAGTTTGGTTCGAGTGGTCGAAAACGGAGGACAAAGCGACAGGTGCAATGGAGGATTTCGAGAGGGTTTTCGGTTTTAGGGGGTCGGAATATAGATAGGTAAGGGTTTTGAAGCAACAGAGTAGATGTAAGTAGTTAAATAGCGGTGTGGTTATAAGATCATCTCCATCATCAACAGCATCAACAACCTTCATGAAGCTGAAGGACGAAAGACGGAAAGGTGAGTGAGAAGCCATCACGTGGATTGCACGTGAGTAGTGAATCTCAGGCTCCCTCGGAATTTTAATTACTCCGCGATGAGTAATGACAATTTTCTTTGTTTGATTCATTTGCAGTCACTTTTCTATCACGTGCTCCAGTGATGATTAACGTCAAATTAAAGTTAAGAGTCGGATTATATAAGCATGGCATTTCAGGAACAACTGCGATCTCTTCTCACGTGAACGATGACTAATCCCATCGTCACCTTTGCGGTTTCCTTCGTGTTGCTCGTCGTGTCCTCCTCTTTCATAGCTGAGAAGGCGCAGATATCACTCCGCTTTTAAGAGACTCCGCACAAGAAGAAAAGCATAGAAGACTCGAGACTCTTGATAAACTTTGCCAGAAAGTATCCTGAGTTTCACAGACGGACACCAGTGTCATGTTGCTGGTCCTCTCTTGACCCAACAGACGGGAAATTCTTGGAAGCTTCTTGGGGGCGCATGGAACTGTCCCATCAAGTGGTTGCACCGCAGAGACGACAGGTGGTTGTTTTCCTTTAATCCGCCCGTCCATTATTGGGCGGTTGGCTTGCTATCCTGGGGAGGATCCAAGGATTCGTTGGTCCACGCGCTATCTTTAGACTTTGGTGGAGTTCGAAACATTTAATCTTAACGTCATGAAGAAGGAAGACAGACGAGAAAGAGTTTTTGGAAAGCACATGGACAACCCGTGCGCTCCAGAAAAGGGGGATGGCTTTGTCAAGGGGATGGATTGTAACCCCAGATTAATACCCTGGAAAGCTCATACGGGCGTCACCAGGTTAATTAAATCGCCGAGAGAGGAGCGAAAAGAAGCCCGAGGAGGATGAGATCGAGATGTTTCTACTTGTTTCATCCAGCCTTGGACACGGATACTACGAGGCAGTGTGTTTGGTGATCGCCGATGCGGTTTCTATGTAGGATTTGGGCTGGATCCCAACTTGAGCCTTCAGCCACTCTCCTCATCTGGGGGCCAGGTGAATGGGTTATGACAGGGTCATGATCCAATCATATTAATTGCAGTACTTGCGGAGTACTTGCATATAAAGAACCTGAAAAGACCTTTTTGGAACTTTCAGTCCTTCTTCTTTGTTGCTCTTCTCGACCACAACCTCCGTGACAATGAAGTTGCTCCACCTAACTTCCCTCGCTGGCCTTATCTCGACCTCTTTGGCTCTCTGGCCTGAGCCAAAGGAATACAAGCTCGGCGAGAGTACTCTCTGGCTCGCAAAAGACTTCCAGTTCTCTCTTGAAGCTTCTGGCGCGAAGAAGCGTACAACGTAGGTCAACTGTCGTATAACGTTGGATTTTACGTAGACGCGCTGCTAACATGTTCCGGTCGCACATAGTAAATCCCGATCCTCCGCATTGCCTTCCGTCGACGAGATCATTGACGCCGCAATCGATCGTACACAGAAAGAAATTTCCCAAACCGAGTTCGTTCCATGGAAATTCCACCCCAGAAATGTAACTTTTGAGCCCGATTCCAAAGGGCAGGGAACGACCATTTCACAGGTTGTGATCAAGCAAGGGCAAGAGGAGACTTTCAATTCGACTCGTGACTTCTTGACCAAAGACGAGAGCTATGGTATTGAGATCTCGGAAGATGGCGAAGCTGTCATCACCTCGTCCACCGCCATCGGAACCCTACGTGGTCTCCAGACCTTCCAACAACTCTTCTACGCGCACTCTTCTGGCAATGGCGTCTATACCCCATATGCGCCCGTCTCCATCACCGACTCTCCCAAATGGCCCCACCGTGGGTTGAACTTGGACATCGCCCGCAACCCGTTCCGACCAGCAGATGTTAAGCGAGTTATTGATGCTCTTTCGACCGCGAAGATGAGCCGTCTCCATGTCCACGCTACCGACTCGCAGGCCTGGCCTCTAGAAATCCCCTCAATTCCAGAGCTCGCAGAGAAGGGTGCCTACCACCCCGCTCTGATCTGGACTGCCTCTAACCTCGAGGAAGTTCAGCTCTACGGCCTCGAGCGTGGAGTGTCTGTCTTCATTGAGATTGACATGCCCGGCCACACCGCGTCCATTGCGCACGCGTTCCCTGAGCTCATCACTGCCTTCAACATTGACGACTGGTCCACCTACGCTCTGGAGCCACCAAGTGGACAATTGAAGCTCGACTCCCCAGAAGTCAACGACTTCCTCGACCAGCTCATGTCTGACCTCCTCCCCCGCGTGTCCCAGTACTCCCCATACTTCCACACGGGAGGTGACGAACTCAACCTCAACGCCTACAACCTCGACGAAACCGTTAACTCCAACAAGACCGAGGTAATCCAACCCCTAGTCCAGGAACTCGTCACCCGCCTCCACAACCACCTCCTCGACAACGACCTCACCCCAATCGTCTGGGAAGAAATGCTCATCGACTTCAATCTCACCTTCCCCGCGGGCAAAGAAAACGTCATCATCCAAGTATGGCAAGAGAGCAGCACCCTGCAGACCGTCCTCTCCCAGGGCTACCGTGCCCTCTTCGGCGACTACCACCACTGGTACCTCGACTGCGGCCACGGCGGGTTCATCAACCCCCTCCCAGGCTCCACGTCCGTCGTGGACCCATACGTCGATTACTGCAGTCCCATGAAGAACTGGCGCCACATCTACGCGTACAACCCTCTCGCCGACGTCGACGAGGAACTCCACCACCTCATCCACGGCGGAGAGGCGCATCTCTGGGCTGAGCAGTCGGATCCGTCTAACCTCGACACTATGCTCTGGCCGCGAGCTGCGACTGCGGGTGAGGTTATGTGGAGTGGACCTCGTGACAAGGATTCGATCAAGGATGCGTCCTTCAGGTTGGGAGAGTGGCGTGAGAGGATTGTTGTTGATAAGGGGATTACGGCTGGAATGGTTGGTATGACGATGTGTTTGATGGATGAGGGGTCGTGTGAGCTGTAAATGTACTACTAGCTAGTTTGGTTTATATTTATGATATCTTGGGTTAATATAAGACTTTTTTTTGTAACTCACTCTTCGGACAATGATCACCCGTACTAGTATACCCGTAGTATTCTCTGCTACCTGCCACGCATTCGTGCTCCTAGCCCTTTTCTTCGGAGTTGCATAGTCGCTTTGACCTTTAACCCAGGAGAGATCTTCCATTCTTAAGGTCAAACTAAGAGCAAAATCCATATACACATTGCTTCATTCTGTAGGATATCGCAACTAGCTAAATTATATACAATCCCTTCTCTTTGATTTGGACTATTGTCTCCGTGAGTAGATGATCCCATATCTCAATCTCTTTCTTGTCCTCTCCACCTTTGTGGGCTTCACTTGAAACCCAACAAATAGGGGGAACATCGAGGGAAGGAATGTACAACAAACAGAAGCCATATATACAATAAATAGATAAATAGATCGTTGGAGGGTGGGGGGGCATAACCAAAAGCAAATAAATAGTCATAAATAACAAACGGAGACATCATCAACATCAACAAACATTCATCATCCCACTTACCTTACTTACCACACACCTACACCTACTTCTCCTCCCCCTCCTTAACAAACACACAATTAAACTCCATCCCAGGACTCAACGTAACATCAAACTTCAACGTCGGTTCCTCCACACCCCCATCCGCAGCAACAACCCTCTCATACTCCTGCAATATCCTAACAATCGTATACCCCATCTCCACCATCGCAAACTGCTGCCCAATACAGATCCTCGGTCCCCCATTAAACGGGATAAACTGCCACGGTTTAGGCGACCAGCTGGATAGCCACCGCTCCGGGATGAACTTCGAGGGGTCGAAGTACGGGACTGAGCCTTGTTTTTCGGAGGTGGGGGATAGCGGGTTGGGTGGTGGAGGGTAGAGATCCGGGCGTCGCTGCATGTACATTGTTGAGTAGACGATGCGGGTGTCTGCGCGGATGCCGATTGGGTCGCGGCCGTCGGGCCCGCCGCCGCGGGGGAGGGTGGTGGGTTTTAGGGAGTGCCGGACGTTGAAGGGGACGACGGGGTAGATGCGCATTGTTTCGTTGATGACGGCGGTGAGGTACTTCATTTCTTTGAGGTCGATGTATGTTGGTTTGCGGGTGGAGCGGGTGGAGGTGTTGGGTTGGTCGGAGTCCGTGGCTTTGTTGGTGCTGAGGTGCGAAACGATCTCGGCCCGGAGTTTGCGGACGACTTCGGGGTTTCGGGAGAGTTCGAAGAAGCAGTAGCTTAGGGTTGCGGCTGTGGTGTCGCGGCCTGCGAGGAGGATGGCGACGAGCTGGTCGCGGAGGACTTGCGGGTCGCGCGTGAAGCGGGCAAGGGCGTCGAGGAAGGTGTCCTTCTTTGCGAGCTGTTTGTCGAGTTCTTCGTCGGAGAGGGAGAGGACGTGCAGGATGAAGGGTTGGAGGAAGTCGTTCATTGCTTTGAGTTCTTGGCGGAAGACTGTGCGAGGGACGAAGCGGCTGAAGGGGCTATTGGTGTGTTAGTTGGTGTTTATGAGCGATTAGGGGTTGGTACGTACCCAGCTCGGAAGATGAGTGCCTGCCTATCAAGAACATATCGGAAAGCCTCCGCGAATCTCGTTGTCGGGTTATCCAACGACCCCACCCCCTTTCCAAGAAGATGATCCGTCGCCGCATCCATAGTATACCTAAAGAAAAGGGGTGAAACATCCACAACCCGACTCCCACCAGGATGATTCTTCGGAGTCGTATTTCCATTCCCACCTAACAACGAGATCAACTTAACAGCATGCTTCTCAAACATCTCCGTATCAACAATCCTCTCCCTCACAAACATCGGGCGGATAAGCTGGCGGGAGCGTGACCACAATTCACCATCCGTAGCGAAGATACTGTCTCCCAGAAACTCCTTCCACTCACGGTGGAAAGATTCCCCCTTTCCATAGTCGTTGAATTGGGTCGTTAGGACAGCCTTGATGTTCTCCGGGTCGGCTGTGAAGATGGTACGCATCGAGGCACCGGAGTTAACCTCCACAGTCATGGGGTTTGGGTTGTCCTTGGTCCCGCATTCTTGGAGGACTCCGCCCCAGAATTGGAGGTCGCCATTGACCTTGGAGGCCTTGATGGCGCGGTAGACGAAATCGAAGCCTGCGAATTCCTGTCAGTGTTTTATCCGATGATATCATTTTTTAAATTTGGGTGTTTGCAAGGCCAATGCACGTCAACACATTGCGGCGTCAAATCACTTGCAGCAAAATTGCATACATAGCGTAAGGGGCGATCACCAACAAACAACCAAAGAAAAACTCAGATAATACATATAACCAATCTGAGAGAACAACAACAACATAAACACCCAAAGAAGAGAGAGAAAAGCTTACCAAAAGGCAAATAAAACGAAACTTTCGGCGCTCTTCCGCCCAACGAGCGGATCTCACGAGCAACCAGGAACGCTTTGATCCAAAAATAGACAAACCATGCACCAACGAGGTAGATAACGACCTTGCCGAAGGTGAGATCCTGCAAGAGGTCTTCAATCATCTTGCCGGTTGGAAGTTGGTCTCGTATCTTAATTTATTAAGGGTGGTCGGTCTGGAATGAGGCTAATTAGAATTGAGGTTTAGGGAGGATATGGGCATATGTTATGGGGAATGCTGAGTATGTGTGTGTGTGTGTTGTTTCTTCTCGTCCGTAAGGCAAGAGATATACAGCACACCGTCCTCAAGTCTTTTAAAGACACTTGAACGTTTACTCGAGAAAAGGGATCGTAGGGAAAAGGTGCGTACTTGTTGTCAGTTAAATCCCCTCAAACCAATTTCTGCGGGCGTTGTGGAGATCGTTCCGAACGTGAGAAGGCCAGCAGGGGTGACTCGGTTCAACTCGCCGCTCTTTTCACATCAATTCCTTCGCACGCACTTTATATGGTTGCGTTGGGAATTGAGAACAGGCAACCACATTTCTATAATAACGGTTGTCTGTCTATATAAGGCCAGCAGGGAAGCAATGATCGGTATAACTCCCCCGCATTTATCAGAAGGAGAAAGTTTATCAGATCCTCGGAGGGAGGTAAGCGTCCCCATCTCCGTCCCCCTGGAACTGGGCGGGATATGGTTTGCCAATCAGTAGAGATGGATATGATATCAGCGAGTACGGGACTTGTGTTCCTTCGCTTCCGTATCCTCGGTGGGTTTTGTTAGAGGTACACAACTATGGCTTGAGGTGGTGAAGTACATGTGCCATTGGGCTGGTCTCTCCTATCCGTTGTACGACATTGAAGCTCTACTATTTACTAGTTAAGGGCACTGCTTTCCGACATCTAGAAAGTTGTATATACACGCTCCTACCTTCCCAATCCATTCTTGCCCTACTGCCTTCAAGCTCAAGAAATAACGAACAAAATCCCTCTCATCGATCTGATCTCCATCTCCAACAAAGATCACCCTCCTCGCCTAATTACTCGGCCACCCATTGACATCCACTCTGTGATGTACCTCGGTTCTCCCTCAAAAGCACATGAGAACCACCAAAAAAGGACTAGTTCTCTCGGAATTCGGGACTCAAGACTCTCCGTACTGATCGACATAACTGACGGAATTTCTATTCTTCCTGGTTTAAGCTTAAGTTTAGCCTTATTTTTACTTCGAAGCAAAGGTCGAAGGTCTGCCTGGTATATAGAATGGGATGCCTTGACTTCAACGATCCAAAGTCCCTTTCACAGAATATGTACATACTAGGGCAAGATCACCCCTGACGCTCCCGTACCTGAGAGAGAGCAGGGAGTACTGCTTACCTGCGTCCCATTCCCGAATCTATACATAATCTAATCGTACAGATACAGATCATGGAAGTTCCGGTATTGCCGTGGATGACATGACATGCATCGGATCGAAGCCGCAAGCAACCAGATGGAACCCGAGAATCTTTTCTTCAGGCTTGCTTGCATAAACAACATTGCCTGGAATTCTGCAAAAAAAAAAAACAATATTGGCTAAAGTATTCTCTCTGGCTATGCTTGCTATGCTTATGCTCTTTCCTACACTCTACTTGGGCACTCATCTCGGATACTATTCTAACATAAATGTATGTATCTCTTTACTCCGCATTACCACCCGCCAGGTGCAATATGAAAAACGGTTTAATTTATGTCCCCCCTTCTTAAACCAATCATCAACCCAATCTTAACCATCAAAGGTCCATCCAGTCTTTGACTTTACATATCAATCAATACCCATCCAGTACCAGCCCTAATCCGAATCCCAATCCAACGTCGTTCAAATTATATTTATTCACCAAGCAAAGTTGAAGCCCCCGTACTACCGAGAGGATCGAGATTATCGCCCTAGCCCCAAGATATTCAACAATGACGCAGTCAGATTTCGTCAGCTCAGCTTCTCTGCACATGTTCTGCGAATGTCTGACCGGCTGGCTGGAAGGTAAAGTAAGTAAGTACTCGGTACTTCGCCAGGACCTGTGGGCCATGTACCATCTATTTATCGACCTTCTCTCGCTGTCTTTGTTTGTTGACTTCTGGCTTTGGAGGTTATGCGTCCTAGTCGGAGGAGGGAGTTCGGGATGCACGAGTTCAGCTCACCAGAACGTCTCGGCACCGGTACGGGACGTAGGATAACCGAGTATCTTATGGTTTGTTGTATGAACATTCACGGCCCGGTTGATCTGTTAGACAGACACTCATATGGTAGTGCGATTTTTGGGCTATGCAGAATGAGGGAAGCAATGCATATATGCATGATCTTTACCGCTTGTCTAGATCGCATATCAAGTTGAAGAATCTCGACAGAACAGCAGCTGTGCATATTCCAGAACAAATCAAGAAGCATGCTTTCTCTCCCGTCTATCGTGAAATGGTATATATAGTACGCAGAATCATAGCGAGCAAAACAGCTTTTTTCAGAATATATAAACCTCCATCATCATCGACCAGGCCAAATCATTAAGACAATTGGGATATTGTGCCAGTTAGAAATATAAGAATAGATAACAATAAACAAGAAAGCAAGATAGATATAAACAACAAAATAATGTGCAGGATACAAGGTCAAATAAATCACAGCGAATACAAAAACATCAAAACATGGGGGACAATACATAATCGGGGGAATAATAGAAACAATGGAAAACCCTTCGTCGATAGCCAGAAATCTGTCTGGCGAACGGCATGCATGCATCCCCGACTTACCTTATGTGGTTGATCCTTGTGGATATGGGGGATGTGCGCTGTAGCCTATATGTATGTGTGTATATGGCATATATACGTGTATATAGAAAGTATGTCCATACTGTGCAGCATCACGCGCGTCATGTCACGTCACGCAGTTCTGGCTAATCGGTCCAGGTCTTCCTAGAAAAGAGCCAGAGCACCGAATCCAGCGCAGAAAGCGTTCACGGCATGTATGAACAAGCTGCTTGGAGCTCCGAAGCTGCTGCTTGCAGCACCGGTTTGGACGGGGGCGGAGGGAGACTCGGAGCCTCCGGTTGGGGCAGGGTCTTCAGGGCCATTGACGGAAGACGAACCCGAGGGCGAGGGGGATGAGGGCGAGGTGGCAAGGGATGTGTCCTGGGGGTGGGTATGTTAGTATATCTGGGGGTAGAGGAAAAAGGGGGTGTCTTCAAAAAACAAGACCAAATAATAACGAGGGGGGAGCTCACTCACAGTAGCCGTGTTCGGCTCCGAGACTGCCCCAGTGTCGGTGACGATCCAGTCACTGGGCAGTCCTGCATAAGACGTTACTGGTGAGCCTGTGTCCTGAGTATCGGTGGGTTTGGGAACCCAAGGATACCCTGTTCGATCAACCGTGGTGGTTGTCATACCTGTAGTTCGAATGGGGTCTGTTATCACAGACGGTCCTTCAGTCACGGATGGAGAGTCACCGTCTGGCCCGTTCTCACCATCATCACCGCTGTCCTCACCGTCATCTCCAGAGTCGTTTCCATTGCCGTTGGTGGCGCCATCAACAGCCTTGATGGATTGCCAGCTTCCGGAGTTATCAGTGTAGATGTACTGGGATCCGCTGGAGTAATCAGTCACATCAATCGACTTAACCTGCATGACGTATGGGCCTGCGTTGAAATCGGTCTCGCCACCAGCCCAGTCTATTATAGCGAAATGATCACTGGTTAGAATTGAAGCTTAGCACGAGGACAGGGGTAAATTACCAATCGTCCCTTGAGCGTTCCTGGGGTCACCACCGGCCCAGTTGCCAACCTTGATCTGCATCGGGGTCTGGGGGTACTCGTTGCCAGCGTCGGCCGGGAGGAGAGTCCTCACTTCAGCACCATCAAGAGACCAAGTGATCTTATCCGCGGTCCAGTCCACAGCGTAAGTGTGGAAAGTAGCGCTGTTATCGGGGTTGGGGTGGAAGGCACCACGATCGTAGCTGGTTGTCAGGCCCTTGCCGAAGTAGTTGGTCTGCACCTGAGCGCTGTCGACGCCCAACCATTCCCAGTCGATCTCGTCGAGATCGTCGGATTGCATGACGGCGCTGCTCACGATACCAGTCCCGGGGGCAGCCTTAATAACAAATTCAACATGGCCGAAGAAGATGTAGAAGTTGGAGGTGAGGGTGGGAGCATCGCCCGATTTGGCGACGGCTAGGGAAGCACCGTTGCCATCGTATGATGCGGTTCCTCCAGTCACAACGAAGTCTCCAGACTCGCCTTGGGTGAAGTCGAATGATTTAGAAGTTCCAAGACCAGGGTTTGGTGGGCAAGCTAATCCGGTGTTAGTTGATCATAGATCTAGGCGACTAATTCCCCTCTTGCGATTGAATTTCCACTGCTTCTTTTTCTGAGGGCATCTCACTCTTCTTGAGGGGATTGCAGTCGGTAAAGGTCTGACCAGCGACCAGCGAGGAGGAGAACAGGACGGTAGCGACCGCAGTCACCGCCGAACTGGAGACGGAAAGCTTCATCTTGAGGGAAATCGTGTACTCTTCCTCTGCTACGTTCTAGTAAAATGTCAGATAACCACCACGCAGTTGTTTTGAACCAGCACCTACCTATGAATTCACAAACAGATGAGTAGTCACTTGGATATATGGTCAGTCACCCAAGATAGAAGTGAAGAAAAGGAAGAAGAGAGGAAAAGCGAGCGAAGATATCTCAGAAAGACGAAGGAAGAGGACAAGGCTTCGACTATTATTATGGGGAAGCGTTCCATCCATAAGAAGGGCTGCCCCTGTCACGTACTGTAACGGAAGAGCGTAAAGATCATCCTTGGCGGGGAAGAAGGTTCGATAAGCATGTAACGTATGGTAAGAACGTGCTGACCCAAGATTACCGTTTCATGTTGTCCCGTCGACCCTGGCAACGAGGTCTGACCAGCCAATCAGAGAGTAGAGGTTGATCACTTGTTACCGTACCGTACATGTATACGTCCGGCGTTAACACTGACAGCAACGGCGGAGGAAGTGGGGTACTTGCATGATGCCCCAAAAATAGAGGCGATCGGAGGTACCTCCTCTTAGTGGTGGACATCCTCTCCATAAGCGACAAAGTGAGACATCGACAAGGGACAAGAAGGCACAGAAGGCTGTGCCGGTGATGTTGCCAAGCGGAATGACCATGATGAGTTTTCTTTCTCTGTGCCGTCCGAGTCTCTCTGCTGTGGTTGTTGTTGTTGTTGCCAGCGCCACTCGACTGGGCCGTGTTCCAGAGATCGGGTGATCCTAGTGAAACCCTTTTCCTCTTCTGCCTCCGATGAGGCTTTTGTGCTGTCATTTTGTGGGACGACCAGCGTCAGATGGTGAGATACGGGACATCCAGAGGTTGGGCTGGAACTGATGGTCTGAGCTTGGCGAGCTGAACCGAGTCAAATAGTCAGACCTTTCGGAGCTCAAGGTCGATGATGGGTTGTTGTCCCGGTGGACGTCGTGGTGGATCTATCCACCATCAACAGTAAACTCGCGAGGTCTGACAAAGTCTTTCTTGGGATTCTTGGCATTATTCTACCAGCGGACGGAAGACGGAAGAGGTTTGTTTGACTTGTTTGATGTCCAAGAGCCTCGTCTTCCATCTCTCCTTCCTCCAGGTGTATCAACATCACCCTACGATGTTGGCAACTTTGGCCCCTTCACATAACCAAGACCATCCATCATATTACCGTTACAATGCTGAGCAACTGATCCTTCCCCCATGTTTCAATAATCGCCATACTTATGATCTCATCCGATCATCAAAGGATGTTTCAAACTGTTGATCCCTCTCTCCTTCTCCCTCTCACACCATAATTAACATTAACGTTGGATCATGCACAACACCAACACGACCATCCTGCGCAAAAGAATAAAAAACACCAAGAAACATCGATCCCTCTCTCCCATCTCCCCGTATCGTCACAAACCACTAGCCTCACATCGCCCTTCTTTTAGCGCTGATGGCTGCTCTTGGATGCCCCTGAATCCTTATTAACGACAGGGGTCACTCCAGGGATGCATGGTGTTCCCCGATCCCAGTAGGGTAAGGAAGGGTAACCCGTATTTTAGCCCCAGGGGGGGAAGTTGGGGGATCTCGATGGCCCTATTCTTGACTAGTTTCTTTACTTCGGGATGAGTAAAACTGGGGTTCGGGGGAACCGTGGAGTATCGAATATCAGAATGCGACATAAATTTCGAGAAGGTGAGATGTGACGATGGGCTTGAGAAGGAGAAGAACAGTCTTCGGAGAAGCACGTTTTATGTGTGAGGATACGATTGAATAAACACCAATCCACTCGAACCTCTCAAGTTTGCTGGCCATATCTCAACGCTCCGTGCGGGTTAGATTAAATCTTTCCATCTTTCTTTCGCCTTTGAAACGCGAAAGAAACGGTACCTGAACACCGACAGGGCATTTGCGGAGAGCCGCAAATAAGGCTGGTCTGAGCCCAAAGGGCTAGAATCTGTCCAGATTCTGGTTCCTGACACTGCTCCATATCCTCCGTATGATCCTGGTATATTATTATCTGCAGGATATCTCGACCCCATGTCGAGGTCTTTCACCAGTGGTGTTTTTGATATCAAGCACACTTGCCCCTCTCTCTTTCCGGCGCCTTGACAGCGGTGCGCTTCAGAAGAACCATTACCCCCTGCATTATGGATGCGGGCGGGTGGGGAGGATATCCACCCACCCATCTGTCCCAAAGCCTGGGAAGTGTATGGGAAGTTTTGGGATATCAAATCGATATCTGTGCTCCTCGATTTTGCTAGGGATGCGCGTGTCTTTTGTCCCTCCGAGCTGAGTGCCTCAAGCCCAAACAGGGCTATCTAGGGCCGAAGAGGGTTTCCTCTTCTAAATATGAGTCCCTGAAGGTGACAAAGTTCCTTATTCTACATTGGATTTCCGCAGGAGGCTTTGCCTATTGGAGTAAGGATATAGTCTAGCTACCGGATAGTGGGACTCTACTACGACAATATGGACTGCCAAATCCAAAATTTTATATATGTCACCGGTAATTATTACGGGTGATACATCCTGCCTTAATCGCTGGAGGTCCTACATACCCGACTATCAGGTTGAAAAATGGTATGGGCTAGGAAATAATGCGGAATATGCAGATAACGTTAAAATTGTCAACAACAATCATTAGGGGCAGGAAACAGATTCTTTACTGGACCCATTTCATTTTCCATCCCTTAATCGCCCCATGCTGGGTGTATCCTAGCGAATCTGAAGCCGACTCGTTTAATCGAGGAACCCTCGAACAGTTTGAGAAGCCACGTCTAGAACAAACCAAACAGTAAAATGCTCTAACTCTCCTCCGCGTCTGGGAAATGACCATATCCAACTTCTGGCGCAACCTCCAATTCCTCCTCTGCCGGCCACACCGGCTTTCCATTCGTTTTCAGGACGGAGTCCAATTTCTCACCTTCGTGAGTCGCCTGGACAAAAGTTAAATCTCCTTTCCCCTTAACATAGCCGTGAGACGCGATGTGGGTGTCACTAGATAGTTGGGCTGCGTCCTTGTAACAGAGAGTGACGTGCCAACCCAAGGGATCTTGCGTATGTTTCCCCCCGCGACTGGTCGTCGGATGTTCACGCGATCTGTCAATTGTAGTTTTGTTAGCTTTGCCCCCAGCCCACGGATCACTTCATACGTTTCAATAACCCCGTCTTGAATATATCGCAAGATCCGTAGCATTGATTGATAGCGTTCTCTCACCTAATAAGAATGGCCTTTGGATACAGTTTCCGATCTCTCGCGGTCTGATAGGCGAGAGCGACCATGCTTTGCAGCCTTTTCGGATCTTCTGGAAGCATGCCTCTATAGAAGAAGTACTTGACAAGGTTGATGGTTGACATTCCTGCGCGTTTAAAGAATCTCGAAGACGAGCGTAAAGATTATTCTGCTTGAAGCTAGACAACAAAAGGGCAAGGGAACAGCGCTCCGGATTGCTTTACGCAAGATTGATCACTTGCGGCACTGATGCGTTGTGCAAGGCTCTCGCAAAGCCCTTTTATAAGAGAGACTTGCATGCTCCTACCCCTCGTCCATCGTGCCAGCCAATTGGCTTGACTGTGAATGCAGAGCCGCCCAAGGCCAACTTCAGGAGCTTTGGACAAATCTGGTTTGGCGATATGCGAGGGTTGTTGTCGCCATACTTCAAGTTGCGTCCCTAGGGAACCATTAACTGGCCAAGAGTTGATCGGGATTACGCGCTGTTGTGGACCAAGTTGGCGTCTTCAACCGGCGGACTCAGACAGGTGAGCCGGTCACGTGATGAGCCACTTTCCTTGGGGTGTCTTGTTCACCTCCAAATCTCGTTTCCCCGTTGTGACCAGGAAAGAAGCCCGATTCTTTGAATCATGGGGCTCCGTTTCAACCCATTTCCTCTCCAAAGACACTTGCTTAAACCCCTTTCTCGACCCATACGACCTACACCCCGGCTCCATCGTCACTCATGGGTGGCATCCCGCTCAGCTATGACCGATCAATCGACAACATGTAGTCCCGATTCTCACCCACCACTGTTTGAATATGTTCCAATAGAAGAAGTTGAGAGGCTGGAAAGATACAAGCCAGGCGGATACCATCCTTTGGTGGTAGGGGATACCATTAAAGCCCGATACCAAATAGTTCATAAACTAGGCTATGGGACCTATTCAACGACCTGGCTCTGCTGGGACGACCAATCTAGCTCATATGTGGCAGTCAAGGTCGGGACAGGAGACTCAAATCCTCGGGAGGCTGAGGTGGTCAGTCTTCTTAACTCTGACAGCCGGTCCTCAAACTATCCAGGCACGGCGATGATACCTACAATACAGGATCGGTTTGTCCTTCGCGGTCCAAACGGTATTCACCCTTGCTACGTAACAACGCCGGCGATGTGTAGTATCTCCGGCGCGAAGGATGGATCATACCGCCGTATCTTTCAAGCTACTACCGCTCGCTCACTTTCTGCACAGCTAGTACTAGCACTTGCATACGTTCACGCTAGAGGGATTGTCCATGGAGGTCAGTCTGTACACTTCTTGGTGTCCCGCCAACACGTGCTGATACATCACCGCTGATATCTAGATCTTCATCTTGGAAACGCTCTTCTACGGCTCCCAGCCGACTTTGACAAGCTCTCCATGGAACAATTTTACACAAAATTTGGTCGGCCCAGCACACAGCCTGTGGCTCGTCTTGACGGCGAAGCCCTCACACCAAATGTTCCATCTAGCGCCACCCCTCCAATTTGGCTCGGCAAGGCCTCTGAAGAATTCTCACTCTCTGATGCCCGAGTTTTCCTCTCCGATTTTGGCGAGGCGTACTCACCGTCAACTGAGAGCCGATATGAGTCGCATGCCCCGTTTTCTGTCGCACCACCTGAGGCCCGTTTTGAACTGAAGCGAGGACTTTCCTTCTCTTCTGATGTATGGACTCTTGGGTGCGCCATATGGGCCATACTTGGACAACGGCCTTTGTTTGATGACTTCCTTGCCACACAGGATGATATAACTGCTGAGCAGATTGATGTCCTCGGGGAACTGCCCCCAGAATGGAGGATAGAATGGGGTGCGAGACATGAATATTTCAGTGAATCCGGAGAACCAAGACCGGACCGACATGTCCGCTCTTGGGACGACAGATTTGAGGCTCACATCCAACGTCCAAGACGGGAACTTGGAATCCCAGAGTTCGAAGAAGGGGAGAAAGTAGCTGTTACGAATATGCTGCGGTCAATGTTGGCCTTCCAACCCGAAAAACGAGCGACAATGCAGGATATTCTGAGGTGTGACTGGATGGTGAAATGGGCATTGCCAGAGTATAAAAGGTCGTTACTTTGAGACCTAATTCGCGCCGCGTGGTCCGAGGCATTGTCTTCACACCCTAACAAGACACTTAACGGCTCATTAGCAAGCGTCAGGTGGCTCCTATGACTTTGTAGGAACCAGCCACGATCCCGTCCCCAAGAGTTATATGCTTAAAAGACTAGGCTGCATCGGCCAGTTGCCCACTATCTTCCGCGTCGGAAGAAAGGATTAGTCACCACATTAGTCAAACCGTGGGTTTCATGCGTTCTGATCAAGTGGTCTATACAACGATGCTCTATATGATGGAGCCTGATACAGCCGGGTTCCCTAGCATGCATGGGGCATGATATTACTTCCCGGTGTTTCTAGAACTTTGCAACGTATAACCCTATATCCTGAGGTCACATCAGGCGGTACATTTTCTACATTTTCATCTATGACATGAATATGTTGGAATAATGGATGGGTGAGCTGAGGTTTAAAAAGGGGTTTCGAAATGAAGAAAGAACCATTATCGTGATACTCAAAATCTCCGCTCTCTTGGTGGGAAAACAGTGATTATCCCAAACTTTACACAACTCTCATATGCCTGGGTCGGATGCTAGGGGGGAACAACTCTTGTTAGCTAGGAATTTACTCCCGTGGTAATTGAACTTTTGACGAACCAGAGATTGCAGAAATTCAAAGGGACCAGAGTAAAAGCCGAGGGGGTATTATCTCGCCATCCTGGGGGTCGTATCGGACACGGACAGTGCTTGTTGGTATTGGCGAAATTCTGATTCAATAGACTTCACGATTTTCAAGATCTGTTCTCTGTTGTTTAAACCGCGATTTGCGGCTATCCCAAGGAGGGCTTCCGATTCTCGCCAGAGCGTATGCCAGTTAAGCTGAGAGTTTGGATATCTCTCTATTTCAAAGAATAAATCCTTCCGAAATCGACTTTGACAATATCCTTCGTCAACCACCCACCCAAAGGCCGTCAACGTATTGCGGACATCGTTAAAATCTAAGTTATCGAGTATTAGATTCTTAAGCTCCTGAGGTAGATCCACTGGGGAACGCCTGGGCTCCGAAACGGGTATTTTCCGTTCGCCATCTGGTGAGGATTGCTCCAGGCAACGTTTTATCATCGCGTCAACTTCCGGAATATCGTAGGGGTCGGTTACAGAAATGTCAGAATCAGCAGAGGAACTACCTCCATCTGCCGGTGCCTCGTTATCAAAGGCCGCAGCAACCTGGAAACCTTTTTCTTTCCATCGAAGCTCGAGCACATTGCTGAGACTGGTCAGTTGGTCGTCGGCGATAGAACCCAATTGCTGTTCAAGGAATGTCCAACAGTGTTTATGGACAAGGTATCCATATACTGGGACAGAGGGCCTAGGTAGGTATGGATGAATGGCATTGAACCCAACAGTTTTTGGTGGTGAGTTGTCCTCCTTATAATGCGCCGTTCTGCTGCACGGTGTGTTTATAATATTATTCTGGAGGTGGGTACCATGGGTAGTATGGCCAACACCAGAAAGAAATGGCTTCCGCTGGGACTCATCGAAAACAACTGCTTCAATGATTAGATCGAAGCTATGAAGAGGGTAGGTACATTTCGTCGTAATTCAGGGGAAGAGAAAGTCGTACTTGCTCGAAAATTACAGGTCCAAATGAGCGGGGGAGTCTGAGACCAGGATCGATTTGGGCCTACAACAAATCCGCAGATATAGCAGAATTGGTACCGAGCCCGAGCCATACCATCTGGGAGAAGAGAAAAGATGCTTGGGGAGGTCACTGGAAAGGATAGGTGTCTGGCATCTCAACGGTTCCAAAAGACGAGGTGAGGGGGACATCAACCAGCTCGTGTTCGAAGTTCACGACGATCACAAGGTTCCCGTATCCACCGTTCGGTGAGCTCAGTGAATGATTTAAGTGCACTTCAACTCGTTGATTGCTATAAATCTGATTGACTGGGAAACTGAGGTTTTTGCAGCAACATTCACTACACCATACCACGGTTTGGAAAAATCAATCCTCATCGTTAGCAACACCAGATACATCTTCCAGTTCACAATACCCAGAAGCAAGATAGCTGGAGTCTCGCCACCGAAGACGAGGTAGAAGATGGTCGGTCGTCCTAAGGAAAGTGCATTGACCTTCGAAAGTTGAGGGAATCTTGACCGGCGAAGATATCGATCCCGTCTCGGAGACGAAAAATCATATTGTTTTGACTTTTCCTCTTCTGGTACATATCCTTACATGTACTCGGTTCATTCAATATTTTCTTTGCCAACCTCCCGATAACTCTATGTTTCTCTTACACAACACGCCCTAAAAAGAGCAGTATGGCCCCTGAGGATGAAGGCACATACGACACACTTTCTCTACATCCTGAAAACGAACCAAAAAAACGCTTTGAACTCTTGCGCATAAAGGAGCGGAGCGGTACAGTACTCGGCACAACCTTCGTCGACAAACTGCCTCGAAAGTTATCCAACAAGTTCAGGTTTCAAAACAGCAACGAAAGAGCTATGAGCTGGATTTGAAGTGAATGGCGGTCCTGTAACGGTTCCGTTCGAACCCGTTCTTCTCTACGGGCCGTCGAATCTGACAGAGACCGATTTCAAATTCGCTGCGGATGACCCTCGAGGATCTGCAGAGCCGGTCTCTGAAGTTATGCCACGGATAGAGTGATATATATATATACACAGACATATATATATGCCACCAATAACGCCTGATATATATATATACACTTATATACACTCTTTACCAAAAACTATATAACGTCTACATGATGAATATTTGCTGATTATACTCTTTACAGGCGAGAACGTCATCGAGTCACAAGCTCTTGTATCCCGAGAAGCAATCTCTCAGCCGGTAACCGTTGTCGAAGAATCATTCGGAACCCTCGAGATCCTGAATAATGCGCTTCGTCGATGACCACATGAACTTCCGAGAGAGAAACTTATCAAGTTACTTAACGAAGCGGTAGGGAAAGGTGACGAATATAGTGAAACAGTGTGAGAACAGTTGAGATAAACCCTTCATCAACATGTACGAAGCGGGTCGAGAGACCTTGAGAACTGACTTTCCAAAATTTAAAAGAACAGCTGAATTTCGTCACACGTGAGCAAAGGTCTCAGCTGCTATTAAGAATGCAAGAAAGAATCCGAGCTCTGTGGAGAGAGCAAGGCAGGTTGCTATCAATCAATCTGGGGAGGGGATTAGGGGGGCTGACGTGGTCCCATTTCTTGATGTCAACTCTGTGCAAGGATGGACGAGAGCAGCGGGTAGACTAACTCGAGCGTGTCTGGGCTACATGCAGGCCACTGATGTCGATCTAGAGACAGCGATCGAATCCTCCAAACAAATATCTCTTCCGCAATCAGTGTCCGACCACAACTTCAGCTTCAGGGGTGCGGCAGAACGGTTTTAACCTACTAGAATCTTTGGATTTGCAAACACTCGGCATCTCTAGCCAGTCACGGGCTTCACAAGACTCGCACTTTGTTTTCGAGGTTCACTCGACTATTCCTCAACTTCCTGCCGCAGTCAGAGAAGAGCTGGGCAGCAACGGCGATGAGTCATCGTCAGAGGATAACGAGTTGAATACCTCTCATAGCACGGGTGAGAGGGACGAAAATGAGGACAGATGTGTGGATCTCCCTGTCGGATGTGTGCGGCTTGATGAGAAACCCACAGTCGCGTAGAAAGCTAGAAGAGAAGTATCACGAGCTACGACACATCAGACCCGACTACTGGACATGGAGTTCCCGTCGGAGGGACCTCAGGTCAGGGGTAGGGAACAGGAACTGTAATGTTCGAGCTATCTGAAGGGTAATAGGTCGATACTCCGCTCTCGGAGAAATAATCTTTTGGACTACCTCGTCTCGAATCAGTAACCTGGAGTTGAAGACGTGAGCCCGATTCGGGGAAAGAGGGAGGGGCTGTGCCATGTGTCAGAAACGAAGGTTCTCACATTGGGAACGTTTCCATGGATTAGCGCGTCCCCGAGGAGGAGCAGGAGAAAATTATTAGGACGTGACAAGGTAAGTGCGTACTTTGGAGGCTTTGTCGATGTAGAGGGAATACTAGAGTCTTATATCAGCACGCCAAGATGGCCCTAGCCATTGGAGAGCAAACTCGGGGGGTTTCCACATCGATCGTGAGAGCATGTTTATCCGATGTCACGGCCCGCACCCCTGTCCTCCCCACCGGAATCGGCCCCAAACACCTTAACACCTTAATTCGACCTCTCTTTGAGGACTCGAAGATGTTCTGAACGACTTCCTACCTAGCCTCCCCGCCCCCAAAAATAGGCAGTGTCCGCACATATCTTTCCATGCTCAGCAGCCCGGATTGGTCCAAAGAGAGTACGTCACTCTCATCTCGGTCATATCTTGGGCTTACCGCCAAGACAACCCCCCGGGATTATTTCTCAGAAGGGGGCCGCGGGAGAAATCAAAGGTCAAGGCTGTCAAGAGCTTTGCGAACCAGCCGCAAATTATATACCCACAATAGCTCAATCCGCATTGAACAGCAATGCAAAGAGGGAAGAGAAACACCGACGGTGTGAATGACTTTAAGGGCTATAAGCCTGGAGTGAATGCCGGTTTATCTCTCCACTGATATGGGCCGATACCGCTCACGTTGGGGTTCTTATTGATTTCAGCTACATTGTCGTGTCGGCCCTACGGTTCATGCGTCAAGCTTATGCGTAAGCCTCATCGGGGTTAAACGTTAAACCCCGACCCCAAATTACATAGGAGTAGATTTCACAGACGTCACTAACGTCTCTTCTCTCGCATTAACCGTTCTATCGGCGGCATTGCTCTTGTCGGGAATTTGGCATTGGAGGCCGGTTTTGGGTGGCTGCTTGACATCAAGAAATCCCCTGGTACCAAAAAGTCGCCCGCTGGAAAGAAGTCCTCAGCCACTAGAAGCTCACCCCGGAAAGGATCGGCACTATTCTCAGCCTTCTTCTAGCTACTAATTCCCATGTAGTGCTACGGAGTATCTCTTTTCGAGACAGATGAACGGGGAACCCTAGTAGTTTGTTGCCTGGGGCGGGTGAAGTCTTAATTTAGGATAGGAGAATCTCTAAGCCCAGGACTCGGCCATTTCTCTATAGTTCGGGCCCGAATTTTTCAATATTTTGTAAGTTTGGAGGCTCCAAGGATTTTGAGCAAATGGGGCGGCTGATATCCAACTAAAGCTATCCTCCCACCTCGCTTGCATAGGCCGCAACAGGGGTAGGAATGTCGTTAACCCCTGAGCACGCCTTGCCTGGGTTAAGGTGAAGGCGGGCTCGCAAGCTCCCTGGATACCTACAGGCTACATGCGATCTGAAATGAAGTAAACCCTGGTCCGCTAGACGAAGCTGATGGCTTTCGTGACAGACTCTATTTGTGGATGACGAATAGTGGCTTGCTCGTTCAGACTGCATCGCCCCATATTGTGATTCTCTGAATCGCATGTACGTACATCTTCGAGGCATCACAATGGTAAGTATATCATCTACTAGTGGTGGAAGAATACCGGCTCAAACAATCGGCAGCCCCAACATCCCAGACATCTGAGAAGTTGAAGCCGGTTCAATTGTTGAGGTTGTGCTTTGGATGCTAGTTCACTCACAGGAAATACATCCTACCAAGGAGTACGTACCTCTATACTTGAATTAAACCAACAGGCAGGAGACCACTGCGAATACCCCCCCGTTCCTCTCTCGCGGGGAGAGCTCAGCCAAGCTGCTGAGTGTGAGAACCAAGCTCAGAAAAGGTATATATAGAGGGTATTTCCTCTCCCAAATCGAATACTTTTCTCTCAGCATCAACCTCCAAAGCACCACGAAACACATATCTTCCCACCAGCACAAGTCAAACAGGTCCCCGATCTATCCAAAACAGTCCATCAAATCTTCCAAGATGAAGCCCGCAACCATCGTCGCAGCTCTCTGCTTTTCCCTCGGAGCCCTAGCTGCCCCAAACAACCCTAGGCCCGAAGATATCCAGCGTAGGTGCCCCCCAAACCATTGCCCCTTACGATATTCTCGAGTCACCCCGACCTAGCTTTCTTTCAAAAGTCTGACCTAAACTCGCAGTGCCTGAGGCGATTACCAAGAGGACTGAGCTTGAGAAGCGTGGTTGCTACGAGGACTGCCTTGGCAACTGCGGTACCGGTACCGGAGGCTTCGTCATCGGATGCACTATTGGTAAGAAAATGATATCTCTCTTCTCTCATGCCCCCGAACCCCCCTCTGTAGAAACAATCATTAACCGAATTACCGCACAGGATGCTGCATCGCTTGTGACTCTTGCTAGATCCACATAGCACAACCCAGCTAAAGTAAAGCTTTGGAACAGGGATATGGTAACCGAGAAGCTGAGAATAGGAGGGGGTAACTGTCATTTTTAGTTTGTTTGCTAGGGCTAAGGAGAAGGGCTATGAATGTTGGCAGGGGTGTGAATAAACCTTAGCGCTGACTAGAATACTTCCAACCAGTCAATACTATTATATCATTTGCGGAATGTTGTTTGTGTCAGTGCATTGGATATCTGTATACCTTTGTCAGCGCATCCAAGCCTTTAGAGTTATGCTCCGATAATATCATAAAGCCGAAGCACTTCAGTCTTTTAGGCTACCTCCATATATATCTTAAATACCCTTATCCCTCAAGCCGTGGTTTAGTCGCACCCCCCTTTCCTGGACCCTAGGCAGTGCAGGGGCCCTCTACACCTGGCCCTTTATCCCTCCCGGTTTAGGCCCAATAATTCCCTAAACTCCTTAGGTTATCCCCTTCCCACGTTTATGAACCCTCGGGATCTGGATACCCTCACATAAAAAGTGTAGCCTGGTACTCGAGATGTTTCTAAAAATAAACCAGAGCGAGGACGTCATTGTTGAACGGGGATCATCATTAATCCGAACCGTGATCTTCCCCATATTTTCCCCAAACCTTCAAAGTTTACATATTTACAGGAAGGATGGCTTTCTCCACAAGGAGGAGCCGCGACATCTGGTGGCGGACTCGTATTAATACGAGCTCAAAGCCACCAACTCTGACGACCATGATTCTTCAGTGGACGTCATATGGTTTCTTTGAACTTTGGGTGAAGTGACATATATATCACCCGTTGCATCATCCCCTCTGCTCCGGAGAATCCTTCCATTCACTTCCATGCTGTTGATCAACAAGGGAATAGTCGATCAATGATTTAAATACACGATTGCAAAGTCTCAAGATCCTTTGACTTAACATCTCTCTCACTCAAAGCTTCTCTCGCACAAATATACCCGACAATCAGCACATTCACTTACCATCATCATGAGTCCATCTCATACATTCCATGTTTACAAGGAGAGCGGCGGGAGGTCCCTAAACGTGAACCTCCTCGACAACGACGACAAGACCCCCGCCTACAGGCTCCAATACAGCCCAGACTCCACCCCCAAGAAAAAACGCGGTATCAGCATCATCCGTCTAGGAGGTTCCAAGTCAAAGAGCTCTTCAGGAACCATCATCGGCACAATCTCCCACCACAGCTTCTCCTCAAAACTCGACTTCACAGTCCAAAACCACTCCACAACCATGGAACCAAACGGCACCTTCAAAACAGGCGGATTCTTCACATCCACATTCCCAGGCGCCGGGGTCCTCACGTGGGAGAAAGAGGGGATGTTTTCGGATCACTTGGTTTTGGTGGATAGAAAGGGGACGAAGTTCGCGCGGTACGCGATGGCGTATTTTTCGTCGAAGAAGTTGGGGAAGTTGGAGATTTTGATGAGGCCCGTGCCGCAGCAGAAGGTTGTGGATGAGATTGTTGTTAGTGGGTTGGCGGTTTTGATGGAGTTGAATGGGGGGACGAAGGGGTCGCATCATCGGTCGATGGGAGGGTTTGGGGGTGGTGGTTCGGCTACTGGTTGAGGGGGGTTTGGTTTGCAGTTATATTGAATTGGTTATATAATATCTTCGATGACTTAGTTTATGGAGTTCAAGACGCGATATAGGGATGTTATTATACGAGGAGCATGGGATATACGACTGAAGCAAGGTTGTCTATGAGGAAATCTGCATGGTTACTCTGTTGCTCTCTCGATTGGGATTGTTTACTCTATTTTTTCCCTGCCGTATAGATAAGATCGATCGATGATATACCAAGGCACAGTATGTATGTTAGTTTATGATTTATATACCCACTGGGCTTGATTCAATGTCTTCTAGTCTTGTTGTGGACCTAAACTCCCGTGTGATCCGGATGAGCTCGAAATATATATTATCTTATATATGTGGGAAAGGGTCGACGATGGAGGTCAGATGCTCTAGCGGCTGCAAATACCCCTACTAAGTCTACGATATCAATAGTCTATGAACGCCGGCTAGAGCGATCTCATCTGGAGAACGCCGTAGCCGTAACGGCTTTCCCTACATTCTGGTCTGCGGGAGTGGTGCATGTCTTGGCGCTGCACAGAATGTTCTATGGGGTGGAGGGATAACAAGTTGATCAAACCTCGCGGGAGAAGTTGGCGTAGAATGATCAGTGTTTGCTAATAGTTGAAAATTGAATAGTCGGATATACTCTCATCGTGACAGTGCATGGCAATCTGTACAAACATTCATCATGTATCAAGATGTTTGTTTGTTCATCTCATCGGCGTTCATCCTTCGAGCTGTTGTGGGGAAAGATTCACCCACAGTTCGTCCCAAGAGAGTTTAGCGCCATGTGGCAAGCGTTCTCCAATCAACCCACACAGAATCGTTTACCCTTACAGAGCCTCACCAGAGCCTCAAAGAGGAGCAGCAGCAAAGACTGTTGACGACGTCGAGGGAAGCGCTTCACATTAACACGATGTGAAGAGAGACATGAAGGCCATTATTAGTGTCGCTGCTATCGATATATCCACTTCCCCAAATATTGTCAATAGCATCGGGTCTGTGAGACCGATGGTGACACGTTATTTAGCTCCTCGACCTTTTGAAGACGCTCGGTTCGCATGGCCAGGTAGGCATCTAATATATCAAGTCCCTCGCACTCCTCAATTCTTTTCTCTACGGTCGATTTAATACTTTTGATATAGTTTCTTGATGATCCATCCTATTTCTCATGAAGGCGCATAGCGGGACAACTACCACCTATTTATCACTCGACCGCGACCATCCATCCTAACCCTTCACATACAAACCTGCGCTATCGCATTCATGACTTTAACGCATTCTCGTTACCAATAGCCTGGAAAATTCTCTGCAATTGAACTTGCCGTAAATATTTGTTTCGCCCGCCATGGGTACTCAGGAATGGGAGCGGGAGTGGGATCGGATACATGGGCATGTTGGGAGAAACGGTTCTCGTGGATCGAGTAACGAGAGTGGTCAATCGGAAGATACGGTCACTCAGAGTCAGGGCATATTCAATGGCTATTCATCGCCTACCTCAGGACAGGCACAATTGGAACAGGACAGGTTAGTTTTCTACATTTAAGCGGGTTCACTACCGATGATAGCTCGAGGCTATCTCAGCCTGAGCATAAATGACTAATTTGATATCGCGCCCGAACAGACCTGGGAAGAGAACGAAGACATCATCCCCTCATGCGACCGGCGCCCAATCCAATTTTTACCAGTCTACTTCCCCGAATGTCTCGCCCACCGATTTGAGAACAGGTTACAGCTTTGGTGAACGTCGGAAGGACAATGGGGCATCTGTAACCAGCAATCCATCATCCACTCGCCTACAGCGCTCTCCCTCCCCAACAACCATTTCTGCCGATTACCCTTCGAATGAATCCGCCGAGCAATACATATCATCCCAGAACTTTCGCAATAACGGCGCCACTCAATATCCAACCCAACCATCCTCATCATACAGACCTAATACCGCGTTCACTGATTATGGGAATGAGAGAGGTGACCGAAGGCCTTCCGTAGCTAGTGCAGCTACCGCAAGTAGCCAGGGATCTAAATCCAGCGCTGGCGCACGCTTCCGAAAGCATCTTCCTCGCATCTTCGGTGACGATTATAAAGGATCTGATGCTGAAAATGCATCCGATACTAGCCTTCCCGGGCAACCATTCCGATCGGGATCTTGGGAACGCGCAAGTATGCGCTCGCGTCAAGGCCACTCGGCTGGGAATTCCTCTGAGAGGCCGATATCACCAGGAGCATCGCAGCCCAGGGCTCCACCCCAATCGAGTGAAGTGACACCGTGGATGTATCAGAGCTTTACTGTGAGTTTTACATTTTTTGGCGTGTCTTGTTTTCGTCCGAACTCTTTACTGTTGTGGTTCCTTTCGTCCGGTTCATTCTCATCTACAAATTTGCTTTTGTGCAGCGAGATTATGGGGTTCTTTCTAACGTTATACCCAATCCAATAGGATATTCCCCAGTATGGCGACGCCCCGGTCCGCGAGGATCCAATTGGTTCTAGCAAAGAGCGGCTAGCAAAGGGCAAATCTGCAGCATCAAAGATTTCCCATCAATTACATATTCCTGGGGGTCGCCGATCCCGAAGCAAGGAAGACCTGAATAGGCCTCCCAAGTCTAGCGGTCGAAACGCACCCGGCCTAGGGCTGGGCAATGGATTGACAAAACAAACAAGCTTGAACGCCTCGACTCCAATGGCCTCGAGTACTACTCTGAACGTTCGCTCTCCAAGTCCCACACCAAGTCAGCAGAGTGATTACCAGTTTCCACATTCCCCTGGTGGTTCTTCCTCGAAGCGATCTGTGTTCGATAGATTAAGACGGCATAATCCTTATACTCACTCACTAAGACACCTCCCTCGATCAACGAGATCGTTACAAGATGCGGCTAAAAATGCGGCGAAACCCGGTAAACGCCAGTTATCACCCGATAGACGCGGTAGAGATGGTAGCTTAGAGGGCCAATCCACGACCAGGCTACAGGACTCTGGGGAGTATGAGCGGAAGAAAGAGGGTGGGGTCAAAGGGATTGGCATTGGTCCAAGTAAACTTCGAAACGCTCGCCTTGGAATTGGCCATGAAGGTGGTGCCGGCAAAGATGGTGATAGAAAGCCTTCCGAGAGGGATCGTATATGGGAGCTTGACACGGATTTAAACCACATGGAAGGCATTGTCAGTCAACCACGACCACTTACGCCAAGCGATAGCGGTGGCATATTTACGGGCCAACCGTTACCTGAACCCGCAAGCAGGGATGGGAAAGAACTTCCCTTGGGCGCGTCCGCAGTTGCGTGGGATGCGCCGGAAAGTTGGGCAGTGAGGAAAGCTGGAGACGACATTGTTGGGAGGTTACCCGAAATTGGAGGCGATGAGTCTGATCTAGGAGAAGATGAGGAACGCCCGCAGTACTGCGTGCGCGTTTTCCGTATCGATTCTACCTTTGCAACCCTCTCGGCAAGCTTGAACACCACCGTCGCGGATATCTTGGTCATGTTGGGGCGGAAATCCTTCCTCCAGGATAATCTAAACAATTACGAGATTGTCATGCGGAGGAATGATCTATCTAGACAACTGGATCATGGGGAACGCCCGATCCTGATGCAGAAGAGGCTCTTAGAGCAAGCTGGCTATACCGCTTTAGATAGGATCGAAGAAATAGGTCGTGAAGATAACAGCTATCTGTGCCGTTTCACGTTCCTCCCAACGAAGCTCAGCGGATACTCTAGTCTCGAGAACGATCCCGGATTTAACAAGACGCAAAAGTTCAGCCATGTGGACCTTGAAGGTCGAAGTATGGTCACAATTCCTATTACTCTTTACAAGAAAGCGTCGGAAATCATTTCCTTGAATTTGTCAAGGAACCTGGCTCTTGATGTGCCGCGAGACTTCATACAGAGCTGTGTCAATCTCCGAGAGATCAAGTACATCAGCAACGAGGCCTGGCGCCTACCAGCCAGTATAAGCCTAGCATCCCGATTGACATATCTTGACATTTCGAACAACAGAGTTGAGCAGCTGGATCATGCACAGTTGGATAGGTTACAGGGCCTTGTCAGCATCAAGATGGCGAACAACATGTTGTCGACTTTGCCCAAGTACTTTGGCAAATTCAAGCAACTCCGAAACCTTAACCTATCTTCGAATAATTTCCAGGTTCTCCCTGAATTTCTGTGCTCCCTGCCAAAGCTGGTTGATCTTGATATCAGCTTTAACAGTATCAGCGAACTCCCTAAGATCGGTCAACTTAGAACACTTGAGAGGCTATGGGTAACCAACAATATGCTGAGAGGCTCGTTTGATGAGACATTCACGCAACTTGTCAGCCTCAAGGAAATCGACGCCCGCTTCAATGCGATTACAAGCCTTGACAACATTTTCGGCCTCCCTAACCTCGAAAAATTGCTACTCGGGCACAATGGGGTATCAAGCTTTGAGGGATCATTCCCCAATTTACGAACCCTGGTTTTGGATCATTGCCCGGTCACACAGTTTGATTTTACCGCTCCCGTACCTACTCTTACCTCACTAAACATTGCGTCCGCCAAACTGGCATTGTTTAAGGACACACTCTTTGAAAATATTCCTAATCTCACCAAGCTCGTCCTCAACAAGAACCATTTCGTTTCTCTCTCCCCGCAAATTGGGAAATTGCGGAAACTGGAACATTTCAGTATATCCAAGAACCCACTCTCCTCGTTACCGGCGACCATCGGCTGCCTCGCTGAGCTGAAGCATCTGAACCTTCGGGAGTGTAATCTCAACAAACTACCTTCTGAGATATGGTACTGTTTAAAGCTGGAGTCATTGAATGTTTCTTCAAATGTTTTAGATACATTCCCGAAGTTTATCGGCGTACCTCCTCAGCCACCTACTGACATCCAACAAAATGGAACCCCTGCATCAACCCCAGGGCTATCAACCACCCCGAGCTTTGAGGAGCTTGGGAAGCTGGAACACTTTGAGGCTAGACGGCCTAGCCAAACATCCGGGGGGCGATTGAGCGTTGGAGGCTCACCAGGTCTTTCGTCACGACGAAAGGGTTCTGTTGCATCAATACTTGGCCCTGGAGGAAGAAATACTTCTGTCACATCATCACGAGGTGGCGCGGATTCTTCAAGGAAGGATTCGAATTTTGCGCAACGCGTTCAGACGACCTTTGCCGGATCTCTGAGGCACTTGTACCTTGCCGACAACCGTCTAGAGGATGATATGTTCCGGGAGATTACCGTGTTGCCGGAACTGCGTGTTCTTAATCTGTCGTACAACGAGTTGACCGATCTTCCTCAGGGATTACTTCGCAGATGGCAATCTTTAACAGAGTTGTACCTTTCTGGAAATGAACTGTCTTCACTTCCATCTGATGATTTAGAGGAGTCAAGCAGTCTAAGGGTTCTTCACATAAACGCAAACAAATTCCAGGTTCTCCCTGCAGAACTCTGCAAGGTTAGCAAACTTGCGATTTTGGACGTGGGCAGCAATTCATTAAAGTACAACGTCTCCAACTGGCCGTATGACTGGAACTGGAACTGGAACCGCAATCTCAAATACCTCAATTTCTCAGGGAACAAACGATTGGAGATCAAACCAAACACATCCTCCTACACACCTGGTGGAGGTGCAATGAATGGAGCAAACCTTACAAACTTTAATTCGTTAGCGCATCTTAGGATTCTGGGGCTTATGGATGTCACGTTGACGATTCCGACAATTCCTGACCAGACGGAAGATAGGCGTGTACGGACGTCGGCTTCTTTGTCTGGTACCGTTGTCTACGGGATGGCGGATTCATTGGGGAGAAACGAACATCTTTCTACCATCGATATGGTTGTCCCACGTTTCAGAGGAAATGAGATGGAGACACTTATCGGTCTATTCGATGGTCAGCCGCAGTCAACTGGGGGGTCTAAAGTTGCGAAATTTCTGCATGAGAAGTTTACGAGCACGTTCATTGATGAGTTGAAGAAACTTCGGGAGAATAATGGGGAGACCGCGCTTGATGCTCTCAGGCGAAGCTTTTTAGGCCTCAACAAAGATATGGCTGGCGCAGCGTCCAAACCAGTAGATGATCGCGAGAGTGCGCAACACCCACGGCCGAGCGTGACTGCGGAAAAGCTCCTCAGTCATGATGATATTAACTCGGGCGGAGTGGCGACTGTCCTTTATTTGCATAATATGGATCTCTACGTTGCCAACGTCGGGGATGCCCAGGCAGTTCTCGTGCAGTCGAATAGTGAATTCAAACATCTAGCGCGGAACCATGACCCCGCTGAACCTGGCGAGAGGGCTAGAATTCGAGAGGCTGGTGGGTTTGTTTCAAGGAACGGAAGACTTAATGATACTCTTCATGTGTCTCGTGCTTTCGGCTATTTCCAGATGATACCTGCTGTTATTGCTGCGCCGCATACTCTCAAGGTTACCCTCACCGAGCAGGATGAAATGATTATTCTCGCTTCGAGGGAGCTTTGGGATTATGTCTCTGCAGACGTCGTTGTGGATGTCGCTCGTGCCGAGCGCGCCGATGCAATGGTTGCCTCCCAAAAGATCCGAGATCTTGCCATCGCCTATGGTGCCACCAACAAGATCATGGTGATGATCATTGGTGTAAGTGACTTGAAGAGGAGGGAGAAGAGCCAATTCAGACCCAACATGTCGCTGGGTCCAGCACCCTTGTCTGAGGACAGCCTCTTCCCGGTTAGCAAACGTGGGAAACGTCCACGGGATATGCCTGGTGATTCTCGCCTGGCTCGCTTCGGCTATGTCGAGCCTCCGACTGGGGAGTTGGCGATTATTTTCACGGATATCGTGAACTCGACGTCACTTTGGGAGACGTATCCTGTTGCTATGCGATCTGCTATTCAGATGCACAATGAGCTATTCAGAAGGCAGCTTGGTATTATCGGGGGGTACGAAGTGAAGACGGAAGGTGATGCGTTTATGGTATCCTTCGCTACAGCTTCTGCTGCACTACTATGGTGCTTCTCATGTCAACAGCAACTCTTGGAAGCACCGTGGCCGACGGAGATTCTGGAGACCGCTTCGGGCCAAGAGGTCCTTGATTCAGACCAGAACGTCATATTCCGTGGTCTATCTGTACGCATGGGTATCCACTGGGGAAGACCAGTGTGCGAGAAGGATCCAATCACAGGACGTATGGATTATTTCGGTCCAATGGTTAATCGCGCTTCCCGAATTACTGCAGTCGCAGATGGAGGCCAAATATTTGTCTCAGCGGATTTCATCACTGAGATCCAGCGAACGCTAGAAGCTTATGCTGGGAGTGAACGTTCCGGTTCCACCTGGTCGGAAGACACATACTCGGATGATATGACGTCGAGTAACATCCGTCGCGAACTCCGTCAACTCAGCAGCCAAGGATTTGAGGTCAAGGATATGGGTGAACGGAAACTGAAGGGTCTTGAGAATCCTGAGTCCGTTTACCTGATGTACCCTCATGCGCTCGCGGGCCGTCTTGCTGTGCAGCAGGATAGTTCGGTCGATGATACTGGCGCGCCAGGGACGTTGGGCAAGGATTCGCAGTTGAATATCGATCCTGATGCGTTGTGGCATCTCTGGCATGTTGCGTTGAGGCTGGAGATGCTGTGCAGTACGCTTGAGAATCCGGGCGCGGTGAATTTGCAGGAGCCCGAGTTGATGATTCTTAATATTGTTAAGAATCAGGGTGGGGTTATTACTGATCGGAGTATTCTGAGCTTGGTTGAGCATCAGGTTACACGTATTGAGGTGAGTTGATTTCCGTTTCCTTGTTCACTTTTTTGAGGTTCACGCCTTTTGCTGACATTCTCATCCTCTAGACATGTACCAATTCCCTCGCTCTCCGCCACCTGATGAGCCCCTTCCGAGCAGGAGATACAATCCGAGACCACGCCGGCCCAATGGGCGATCTCATGAAACAACTCTCAGTACAACTCGCCGAATTCAAAGCCCTCAAGGAACAAGTCAACTCCAGCGAGGACAACCTCTCTCCCTTTGCGAATGCAGAGGTTTCAAGTGGTAGCTTCCCCCCGCTTTACCGGACTATTTCCGAAACGTCGCCGCTTACGCAAACTACGTCGCCCGATTCTCCCATGTTCCCGATCATGGGTACGAATGGCTTGTCTTGAGCCTGGAATGTCTAATGTCCTGAAATATACCCCTAACTTTCTCTCTCGTTCTGTATTTGTCGTTTCTCGGGTTGTGAAGTCTTGTGGAGTCGGGAACTGCTTTTGATCTCGGATATGTATTTTGTTTTCATATTTTGCTATCTACTCTTCATCTATCCCCCTTTTTGGGCTTCGATATCTTTCGGATAGTGGATTCTCTCTCCACTTTCATTTCTCATGGCATTTATTATCATCTAGCTTGGGGTTTGGCGTTTGGTTATTTTCTTCTATTTCTGGTACTCTGGTTCCATCGCTTTTGTGGCTCTTACGGCCGCCATCACGACAGGACAGGGCTTTTGGGATGCTGTGTTCTCTACGACTTATGAGAACCCCCTTCTTTTGGATACTGTACTTATTTGACTCTTGGAGCCTTTTTTATGAAAAGTTCTACAGAATAACTCCTTCCCCGTTTGCTCTTCTCTTCCACAGTCCATATCACGTGATCATATTTACCAAATCAGGTGACCTGTTGCCTGTCGAGATGACATAATCACTGTCGCCTCTTGTTTGGTCACGTGTTCGTGTTCTTCTATTTGGTCGACGTCGTGCGCCTTCTTTCTCTATCTTTGCACTCACTTCTTGCTTGATGCTGTATGACCTCTCTTCTATATATGACTCTGTATCGATCAGTGGCATAGCTTCAATATAAATCCACCGAGCTTTTGGTCTCTCGAATTCATATCATTTGAGCTTTGCTTTTCCGCCCCGCATCATCCGCTTGTTGCGTTGCTGTGGCTACGAGGTAAATTAACAGATTGTTTTCTTATTTTTGCACATTTCTCCGACAGCACTCTGCAGAACTTCTTTTTTTAGTCTTCTTGTGTGTGCGCGAGTGGCGGAAACATAGATAAATATTTATCTGTTGCAAACTTTGTTTTCCCTTGTTTCTTCTTCACTCTTCTTTCTCCTTGGATGTCCTCCTCTCCGTTGTGCATTTCCTGTGACGTGACCTTAGTCGCACCAAGTGCTTCTCAGCTAATCCTTACTTTTATCCGTCGCCACCAATAGGTCTAGGTAGTTCCCTCCGTATAGGATTGGGAGACACCAACCTGCCACCATGGATTCCAGCGGTGACGAGCTCGCCTACCTCAGCCCAGACTTCGATCTGAACTCCCTCACTGTCCCGCGAATCCGAGCTATCCTCGTTAGCCACGACATCTCTTACCCCTCATCCGCCAAAAAGGCGCAGCTAATTGCCATCCTCGAAGATGAGGTTCTACCGAAAGCGAAGAAACTTCTTCGGGAGAGGGAACGTGTGAGGAGGACGAGTAAAGGGATTACGAATATGCCGAGTAGTCAGGAATCTTTGGAGGATGAAGAGGATGAGAGGGATTCAATGCCTCCTCCGCCTACGCCTTCGACTACGTCAAGTTTGAGGAGGGGGCGGTCAAGGATGAGTACGAGGGCTTCAACGGCGGAGACGGAGGAGTTTTCACCGCCTCCTCCACCACCTTCCACGAGCAGGAGGAAGACTGCGACACCTGCGAGGACGGTCAAGCATCCTCGTGCGTCGGATACGGAGACTGGTGAAGATGTGGTTATTCCTACCACCAGTAGGAAGTCTACGGCGAGGAAGTCGAGGAAGAGTGAGGCATTGGGGACACCACATGCGGCTCAATCGGTTGAGGATGAGGATACCCCGTTACCCATCAAGCGCGAAGACAAGTCTAGAAGAGAAAGTGCTTTCACGAATGACAACCCGTTCCAGAGTGGGAGTTCACCATCACCATTTGAACCACAACGGGCACGAACTGTGAGCCGTGATGGAAGACGTAAGACTAGCTTACGGTACTCTTCAGAAGCGACTCCAGCGAAGGAGGGACGTCGAAAACGAATGACTGAGCCACCCTATTCACCGAGGATTAAACAGGAGAATGACGTCCCTGTTCCTACGCGATCGACTTTTGAAATGCCCGTTTCTAGTCTACATAAAGGCGTGAAGCAAGAAGAGCCTAGTGATGATGGTGGGGTGGATACAGGCGAGGAGTTCGCTCCTGAAGAGGAATTGGAGTTGGCTAGGGAGAGAGCTCAGAAAGGGGAATGGGATGTTCACCCTACTGCACGAAGACGGCGTCAACAAAAATCAGGCTCTCTCATCACCACCTTACCATGGCTTGTTGTTTTTACTCTCTTTGGCTTAATTGCTTCGTGGTATAGGAAAGAGAAGCTGGAGATTGGCTTTTGTGGAGCTGGAAAGCCACATTGGTCATTGACGGAGACGCAGGTCCCAGACTGGGTTGACACGTTGGGGCCACAGTGTGAAATTTGCCCACAACATGCGTACTGCTATCCAGATTTGGAAGCGAGCTGCGAGCAGGACTTCGTCCTCAAGCCCCATCCGCTATCTCTCGGTGGTCTTATCCCACTCCCGCCTACCTGTGAACCCGATGGGGAGAAGGTACGACGCGTCAAGGCCGTTGCAGACAAGGCTGTTGAGGAACTACGGGAACGACGAGTGAAATGGGAATGCGGTGAACCTGACAGTGAGACTGGAGAGGAAATTCTACGTCCCGAGATTACGGAACCTGAGTTGAAGGAGGATGTGGGGAGCAAGAGGAGAAAGGGGATGAGTGAGGAAGAATTTGAGGATCTCTGGAAAGGAGCACTTGGGGAGATTGTTGGACGCGAGGAAGTCGTTACTGATTCTGAGGGGTAAGTAAGCTTGGTCTTATTTTCTTATCCTTTTCTTTATTTCCGCCTATCTCATATATTGGCGTCCTCAAACCAATGTACCAATATTCTCAACGATCATTTTGTACACTCCCTCTCTTCCAATAGACTTCTAAATCTGACAAACCTGCCCATTTTTGCGAACTAACAGCATCGTTCACGGTACCACAGACCCTCCTCTGTCCTCACCCTCACATCAACCTCCCTCGCCCGCCTTTCAATCAGCTGCGCCCTCCGCCGCCACCTCCGACTCACTCTCCTCGCTTATCGACTCCCTATTTCACTACTAGGCCTCGGCATCATAGCCTTACTATACACCCGCTCCCAACTCCTCGCCCGCCGCTCAGATTCCGCTCGCGTCCCGGAACTCGTATCCACCACCCTCGACCGCCTCGCTACCCAAGCAGCACTGCACTCCCGCGGCGACGCACGCGAGAGTTGGATCCCCGTCGGGCAACTTCGAGATGACGTCCTCCGCTCCGAACTGAAAGGTAGTCGCCGTGAAGAGCTCTGGAAACGCGTCCGAACTATTGTAGAGGGGAACGCGAATGTCAGAGCTGCCGTCCGCGAAGGAAGGGGTGGAGATGTTGCACGGGTGTGGGAGTGGATTGGGGGTGTGGGCGGTGTTGGGGAATTAGATGGTGGTAGTGCTGAGAAGAGGAGAGAGAGTGGGAAGGTGAGGTTTTCGTTGTCGCCGACTTATACTTCTCCTATTGCTGCTGGTGGTGTGGCGGATGGGGAGAGGACTGCGAGTGCGAGGAAGTGGGATGAGGGGAGACCTGTTTATTAATCACTTTTGCTTATGTCCCTGTTTTATATTATTTTCTGGGCTTTTCTGGCCCATTTTTTCCTTTGTGATGGATGGTTGGGTTCTACTTTGGTGTTTATGAGCTCAGACGATACCTTCGTTCAATTCTTTACACCCACCCCTTTTCCTATGTCTTTTCTTTCTCTTTTTTGATAGGGTTGAGTTCCCCCTTTAGGTCTCTTAATGCTTCGCCATGGGTAATTACTAGAATGATGAGATGTATATGTCTTCTTACGTGCTTTCTCTATGGCTTCTACTGGAGTGTACACATCCACATGAAACCTGACGGAACTATACGCAGCCAGTCGTGAGCGGAAGAAGACCACACAGCTTGGGCACGAGGGATTATATGATCATGGGAGAACGGGATTAAGGGGGCATGAGGTGGTTATATAGCTGAAATCAAAATTATATCATTCACCAAGGAGTTCGTAAGTCGTTTCATCATTTCAAGTATAAACAAACAAGTATCCAACAAGTACCGCCCAGAAACCGAATGCCCGGGTGAAATGCGGGATATGTAGCAACACGGCAATATATATGCAGGAATAGTAAAGAATGTGAACGCAAAAAGGGTCACATCCAGGAGAATTCTACTGGTGATAACCCTCTCTTCCTAGCAGCAGCGTCTATACCATCGCGGACAGCCTGAATAGCTTTGTTCCAGTCAGGATGTACAGTGTTGCCGATAGCATCCGGACTCTCACTTCCGCTGGCTTGGCCCTGCGATACATCCCTTTCAGCCTTTGCCAGGGCTGCCTTTTCGGCACCTTCATCGATTAACCACTTCAACCACTCCGCCACGGATGCAGCTTTCTCAATATCCCTTTCCTCAAGCACAACACGACGCAAATACACTACCAAGGCATCTACATCTTCGTCATATGGACCTTCCGTCTCGAACGAGTTGTACCACGCGGACATTGCTTCTCGCAGATCAGGGAGAGAAGATAATTTCCGAGACGTAAATGTCGGCTTTTCAGGGGCAGGCGGAAGACGAAGGCGTTTCTGACCTGGGGGGAGCTCGCCAACGCTCTGCCTTACCGGAGGTGGTCGACGGATGTTGTTGGAAGGAGGATTGAGGCTAGCTCGTTGTTGGGGCCGTGAACGGCGGTGCTCTTCGAGAACTTCTCGTCGGATATCTTCCGGTAGAGCGTCGAGAAATTCAGCAGAGACGCCTTCTGGCAAGTCAGGAGGTGGGGATGTGGTCGCCTCCCTGGATGGGTCGTTTGAGACGGAGCCAGCTTGATTTACAGCGAAGTTGGAACGAGCTAAACTAGATATTCCCGCCGGTTTGGAAGCAGGAGGACGGCCCCTACCTCGCTTCTTGGTCGGTGTGGTGACTTTCTTGACTTTCGACGGTTGAGAAGTTCGTGATGGTGAAAGCTGTTGTGGCAGTTGTGGAGATTGCCGATAGAAAGCGAGAACCTCTGCTCTTACATCTTCAGGGAGAGCCTCGAGAGTTTCTTTATCAAGTTGGGACTGTGGAGGAAGTGCAGTCCCGGTAAAAGGGGATGCGTCATTTGGAGACTTTGCACGACCAGAGTTGCCTTTTCCTTGCGCTGCCAATTTCGTTCGGATATCACCAGGTAATTCGGCAAGTACTTCTGGATCGGGCTGAGACGGCATAATGAACTGTGTACCCATTAAATTTAGGGGTTTCAGGGACTTGTCGTTCAGCGATGGACGGGTACGGAGAGACTGGGAAATAAATGGGCTTGATCCATCCCCCTTTCTTGGGCTATTGACGTCGTCAGGATCAACCTTTTTCACCTTATTAGGAGACCGTGCTGAAGATGCTTTAAACTCAAGCTGCTTTTGACTACTCTCCAAGCCATGGCTGGATAACGGCGCAACAGGCTCGAGTTTTGTCATTTGAACACCCAGACCTCGTAAATCACCGGGAGAAAAACCAAACCCCTTCAACATGGAAACGGCTTCCTTCCCAATGATATCACTGGAATTAGTTGCCACGCCTAACATAACACTCCTGTTGAATGTATCGCACTTCCCGTGTCCAAGATGCTTGACAGGCTCTAATGGTGCATCTGCAGACCTGCGCATAATTCTCATTGTGAGTTGCTTGCCTTTGACGCCATTTTCGACCAAGCGTCTATGTAGCTCTTCGCAGAGACTCTGAACAAATTCCTCAGCTTGTGCTTGAGTGACAAACCTAATGCCCCAGTTAATCTCCGCCGAGACAGATTTGCGAATGACCTGGTCACCAACTTCTGTTCGATCAATGCCTCGAGCGTACTCCCAGAGCTTCACCCCAGTCTTTGGGCCAAGAGCAGAAGTAAGCCTTTCTCGCGTGAGATCACGTATATCTTTGACGAATGTGACCCCTAACTCTTCGAGTTTACGGCCCAAGCTGTGTGCAACTCCGGGCAGGTCTTTGACGGTAAGGCCTCCAATGAAATCAAGCACCTGATCGGGTTTGAGCTGGAATTGACCTGCGGGTTTTGCCTTTCTCAGGGCCAACTTGGCTTGCAAAATGTTACCTCCAATGCCAACTGAAACTGCGCAACCTGTAGATTCTTTAATCGAGTCTCGAAGGCCTTGAGCTATCTCATCTGCCTTGAACTGTTCTCTATAAATCGACCCTTCTGAGATAGCTTTGCCATCAGAGCCGCCAGCATCAATGCATTGAAAGGAGACATCAAGAAGGGCTTCGTCGATACTGACACTTTGGACAGTACCATCGATAGCGAGAATAGCATCGTAAAATTTCCTACTCGCGTCCTCATACGCATCAAAATCGTACGGCAGAACCTTTAATTCGGGACACATCTGCAAGGCGCCTTTCATCCACATGCCATTCTTAACACCAAAGGCACGGGCAGGGTAGTTGCAGCTAGCAATCTCTGACCCGCTCCCCTTGCCATGAGCCACAGCAACGGGCTTGTCAATTAAATCTGGATGCTTTTGGAGCGAAACAGCGGCAAAGAAACTATCGAAATCAACGTGGAGGATGTATCTTCGTGATCCAGGCGTAAGCTTTCTCTGACTTTGTGGGAAAGACTTCTCCCGCGCCGAAGCTTGAAATTTAGCTTTAAGTTCTGCTTTCCAAGTTGATAGGTGATGGAGTCGAGATTCCCGATAAAATTGCTGTAGAAACTCGGGGTTTACGACGCTTGAATTACGCATACGGGGATCCGAGAGTAGTTTTGAATTGTATTCTTCGGGAGTCATATCAGCGCTCCCGGGTATTGGTTCTTTGTCGAGAGATAGTTCGCGTGTAGGATCTTGTTCAGTATCAACCTCCCCTTCAGGAGTAAGACGAGCGGAAGCAGATGCATCCTTTACGCCATCGGTAGAGTCTAGGAAAGTCGCAGACTCTGCTTCTATACTGTTTGATGGGTTTAGTAGAGTTTCAGGAGTTGATATGTCGTTGGATGCTGCGGATGTAATTTGAGGATCTGGCGCTTCGTTATCGGGGTTGGAGGAGTAATCCCCGGCTTGAGGGCTCTTCTCCTTCAGCCCACCATTGTTCTTCAACTGCGAGCTATACCAACTATTATCGCTCTGGCTTCGGTAGCTATCCCGTACTCTGTTCGCTTGGCTCGTAAACGCTCCGTTCTCAAACCCAAGAACTTTTTGAGAACTTCCCTCATCCACGAGCCTGAACGAGTCCCAGGGTAAGAGAGTCCCAGACTTCACACTTTCCACCACCCACGCGGGTTTCACGATGCGATACTTGCGGAATTCCGCCCTTTTCTTTGGGGTAAGGTTGCTAGCGATAATATGAGTTGCTGCCGTTTTGCCATCAAGGTATTGTAGGAAGCCTCCCCCGTGGCTGACTATGAGACGGTGGATATCGTTTAATGAGGGCTGTGTGTAACCGTTGACATGCGCGACAACTCCCCGGAAGATAGGCGGTTTGTCGGGTGATGAAGAGCGGATTTCGGCGTCGAGATTTTGGAGCTTGAGCTTCTTACGGCGAAAGTAATCGCCAAACCCACCGAAAGCTGACGCTCCATATTCTTCGCCCTCCTCATCTTCGAATGTATCTAGTATCGAGTATGATTAGAAAACATGTAAGATAGAGAGAAAGGGATCCCTGAGACTTACGGTTCTCAATCCTCTTCCGGACCGCATTGGAGTTAGATTCGAGACGAGAACCCATGATTGATAGACAATCAACGCTCTTTAGCTTTGCGGCATAGATAAAGCATCATCGGCGACGGGTTCGAAGTCCTTTCTTCTCTCTCTGTTTCCTCATCAACGTCGCTGTCGCTGTTGCCATCGTCCTTTCCGTCAACGCGTCGTCCAGAAACGCGAAAGGCAGGCGTGATCAGGTGATTACCTTAATTGCCTCCTTCCACGCTTAACTATTTTTAATTCGGAAGAAACTTAATCCGTGTCAGCCGAGGCTCAGAAGTGGGGTCAAGAGTGGAGCCTAACGTGTTTATCCCTGTCACTTACTAACCTAAGAACGGTTTAGCTCCCTCCCTCGCATCAGCCAATTATTTTCGCGTAAAAATTGAAAAACAAAAAAAAGTTTTGAAGCTTCAAAATCAAAAAATCAAAAAATCAATCGATCTTTCTTTCTTTTTCATCCTCACCTTCTTCCGTTTGCTCGAAGCCTCCCTTTTTCTTCCCTTCTCCTTCTATCTACACTTGTAGACAAGTAGCTGGTCTTTCGCTTCATCGTGTCTTGTATTTGACACTCTTTTTGTTTTCTTTTAAACCAGTTCTACTACGTGCCCAAGAAGCTACCTGCAAAGATGTCAGGAATGCAACCTGTCGGCGTTTTCGCCATGAAGGTGCAACCGGGTGAGATGGTCCCAGGCTCAATGAGCGAAGGTCCAATGGTGCGTATTTCCTCAAAGTCGCGTGTTAAACTTCCTCTGTTCGAGGAAGACATCGTTTGCGCCCCGCTCACCTTCCATCTAGTTCCGCTTGTGCATGGCCGCTGTCGACCCTGATGCGGCTCCGGAATACCCTGACGATGTCGATCCTAGCAAGCCTCCCCGCGCAACCCTCAAAATGATCCGTGCTCCAGAGGGTTTTGGCGAGGACTCCGACGAGGATAGCGATGAGGATGACGAATCTTCCGACGATGACGATGAGGGGGTTAATGGAGGCCCAAGCGACCCTTCCAAGTCTAAGAAAATGAAGGAGGCTGCCGTCTTGAAGGAAATGGAGGACGCCATGGAAGAGGACGACTCTGACGATGGAGACGATACGGTGGATATCAAGTCTGCCATCTCCAAGTTGATCAAGGGAAAGGCTAAGGCAACAGACGATGACTCTGAGAGCGAGGACTCTGATGACGGACCACAAGAGATTGTTATTTGTACTTTGGACCCTGAAAAGGTTTGTGTTTCTACTTCTTGAGCTGGTGAGGTTCTACTAACACCATCATGCAGCACTACCAACAAGCGCTTGACTTGGTCTTCTCTCCAGATGAGCAAGTTCTATTCATGGTCACCGGTACCCACGCTGTCTATCTTACCGGTAATTACGTCGTCCCCGCCGACGGTGGGCCTGACGAGGATGATGAGGACTACGACTATGATTACGGCATGGGTGAAGATGAGCTCGAATTGAGCGACGAGGATGATGAGGATGACGAACTCGATGGGTTGGAAAACCCTCGCATCATGGAGATCGATTCTGAGGATGAAGCGCCCAAGCTCGTCAAGGCTAAGGGCAAGAACAAGCGCGCTGCTGATGACGATGACGAGGCTGCCAATCTGGATGATATGATGGCAAAAGACCTCAAAGCCGATGGAGAGCAGAAATTGAGCAAGAAGCAGCAAAAGAAATTGAAGAAGAACAACGGCGAAGCTGCCCCCGCCGAAGCTAAGGCTGAAGTTACGCCACCATCCAAGTCCGACAAGAAGGTTCAGTTCGCGAAGAATTTGGAGCAGGGCCCTACTCCCTCGTCGGACAAGAAAAAGGATGCCCAAACCGGAACTCTCGGCGTGAAAGAGGTCCAGGGTGTTAAGATTGACGATAAGAAGCTCGGAAAGGGCCGTCCGGCCAAGTCTGGGGATCAAGTCGCAATGAGATACATTGGAAAGTTGGACAACGGGAAGGTCTTCGATTGTATGTCGAATCCCCCCTCCTCATGATTGTGTAGCAGAGCTAACCATTCTGCAGCCAACAAAAAGGGAAAGCCCTTCACCACTAAGCTTGGTGCTGGTGAGGTGATTAAGGGAATGGATATTGGTGTTACTGGTATGGCCGCTGGTGCCGAACGTCGTATCATCATTCCCGCGCATCTCGCGTACGGAAAGAAGTCTCCTGGCCCAGGCATTCCAGCCAACGCTAGACTTACCTTTGACATCAAGCTCATCTCGATCAAATAGATGAAAGCTTGATGAACTCGCGGCCACGAGCAATTGCAAATGGTTTTGATTGCCGGGGAAACCTAGGGGAGATTCGGTTGCGGTCCACAGCGTTCTAATGCATCTTTTCATGCCACTGGTCCTCGCGCAGTATGTGCCCTCAATCTCCTTCTTGCTAATTGCGAGTTCTAGTTATGTCTGTCCTTTTGCGTTTCCATGCCCTTCTTCCCCCGATCCACGTCGATCCCGTTGGCGCCCTCTTCTAAGTTCTCATGTTTGTTTTCCTTCGGTATCCGACTTGTATATTGCATTTTACGCATCAACAGGGATGAGGATATCGTTCCACGGAGTTTATTAAAAGTTGTTTCGTATGTGTTCGTGTGCGTTGTGCACCCCTATATCTCATAGCTAGGTAGTTACAGATCACTTTCCTATTGTTTGAAATAGAAGAATCATTCTCACTAAGCCCTTTCGATACGAGTTTTCGGGGTATTGATGGCGTCTGCTCAGCGGGCGGCTATCTTCCTTACCAGCCTCTCTTTCCTTTTAGTTTATGAGGCGACTACAAATTCTATTTCTGTTAGGTCCTTCCTCAGATCTCATAGTATTAACCCTATCGAGACGCAGGAAGGGGCGCTTCAATCTCTTAGACGCCGCTTCCCCCCAAGGGGCATCGCGACTTCCAAGTATGTTTCCATATCACAGGCTGCTCTCTTTCTCTTCTTCGTTTTTCTCTTGTTTTCTACTTCTTCCTCTTCACGTCAACCCGATCACTCTTCTTCATATCATCAATCTATTATACACGCTCTCGTTTGCCAACGAGCGTCATATACTTAAACGACTGCATGTATGCTTACCACAACTAACCCCAACCCCCTCCCTTCCTTTCCGCCTCAATATCATACCCCCATGAAACATGATCCCAACATGGCGAACAGTCGGAAGCGAAAGACCAGAAACTCCAGAAGCCGGTTTGGTCTTTGGATCCCCAACAAGGTCCTTATTCTAGATATGGATTCCCAGCCAGCGGCAAGTGACTCGACTGGGTCTACCGACAGCGTTGTTGGGAACAATCAAGTGAACAAGGATGGGGTTAGGGGAAGGTTCAGGAGGAGTGGATCGAGGCTGCTCTCTCTTTTGGGTCTAAGAAGCACGACAAGTTTGTAACCGTCTCCCGTTATCGGCTCTTCTCCACATTAACCTCCGCTTAGGTAGTAGGTCGACGCCAGAGTCGCCCGACAGACGTAGTATCCATGATGATGCACCTTTGCAATTAATCGGAGAAGGGGAAGAGTCCCCTGCGGAATCCGACTCTCCCAGCGAGACCAGTGCCAACGTGCTTGACAAATCGCAGTTGCCCAAGAACTCTTCTTCAAGACTGCCTCAGACCCTCGCGAACAATGTTGAATCCCCTGGCTGCTCAGCCCCGAGTAAATCGTCGAAAGATGATCAGAATGGCCAGGAGAACATCAAACGTTCTCAAACACACGACCAGTTAGACGTTGTGAGCCGGAAGGAGAAACGTTCTGATGTCCGACGGAGTCAGTCTACTCCAGGTCTCAGCGACCGGCTCTCACACAGACTCTCTACCACGTTTGGCCATCCAACTGTTGTTCATCGTGCCAGTTTTCGATCCAGACCCAACATTTCGTCGATTAAGAGCCCTCCGAATTCCCCTGAGCCTACTATCAACGGGGGAAACCAACCAGATAGTTCCGATCCTTCAACCACCACGCCGAGCGGTAGTGGATCTTCTCCACTCAGCCCCTCCACGAACCCTACCTCCGAAGGAATAGCTCCCATTCCACTAGAGAAAAGTAAACGGAGCTCTAACATAAAAAGCCTGAGTTTGTGGAATCGCGAGGCTTCTGGAAGCAAGCTCAAACCAATCGATGAAAAACCAGTACCTGCCCCTTCTATTGTTACTGTCGAAGCCACGGCAACGGCAAAGATATTCTTCGAGACTCATTTCAACTCGATTCTCTCAGGTGTGTGCCCACGGTCCCAACGTCTCCGCGAGTTAGAGGAGCAGCTATACTTCATGCCTATGACCCCTGAAGAGAAACTTAGAACCAGGCAGGGGTGGATTATGCACGAGAGTGAACACCTTCGACAGAGCCGTGTACTCAAGACCCAGGCAGCCTGTCTGAAGGGTGGCAAAGGGGTTTCTATTGCGGGTTATGAAGTGATCAAAGTTCTAGGGAAAGGGAGCTTCGGCGTCGTTCGCCTAGTGAAAGAAAAGATTACAGATCAGGATGTACCTTCGTCTTCCACCGACAATAGGCCATCCTCCAGGAATGACCTCAGCAACATCAAGGCCAACGCCATAGGAGCCCTAAAGTCAGCTGTCGATGGTACTAGATCTTCGCGAAGGAAGGATTTAAGCAAAATGAAAAGGGAAGTGTTCGCGATGAAGGTTATTAGAAAGTCAGATATGCTACGGAACAGTCAAGAAGGTCACCTACGGGCGGAAAGAGATTTTCTCGTTGCATCCGAGAAATCTCGCTGGATTGTACCCCTAATCGCGAGCTTTCAAGACAACAACAACTTGTACTTGGTGATGGACTACATGGTCGGTGGTGACTTTCTGGGCCTACTTATCCGCAAGAACACGCTATCAGGGGATGTCACTAGGTGGTACGTTGCTGAGATGATTCTCTGTTTAGAGGAGGCTCATCGTCTTCGATGGATTCATCGCGATGTCAAACCCGACAACTTTCTGATCGATGCTTCGGGACATCTGAAGATTTCAGACTTTGGCCTTGCATTTGACGGGCATTGGTCTCATAATCAAGCATATTTTAACAACCACCGACACTCGCTGCTTAAAAAGTTAGGCATACGTATCGAGGGGGATACGCAGGACCGAGAGGAGGAGGCTAAGGCTGCGGCAGCTGCTGCGGAAGCTTCAAACCCACCAGCACAAGAATGCGAAGAACACCATATCCAGGAAACTGAACCTGGCCCTAACCAATGCGTTCTCCAGTGGAGAAATCGAAAGGAGAAAAGGAGACTTGCCAAGAGTGTTGTCGGTACCAGCCAGTATATGGCTCCGGAAGTCATCAGGGGAGACCCATACGATGGGCGTTGCGACTGGTGGAGCATTGGTGTTATTCTTTATGAGGTATCTTGGAATCAATTCGGGTTTTTGCCCCTCTTCGGAAGAACCATCTGCTGACCTTTGGTAGTGCTTGTACGGGTTTACGCCATTTGCGTGTGAGAACCGGCAAGAGACGAAGATAAAGATCTTGGTAGGTGCAGGCCCATTAATTGACATGGATTTTACTAACCAAGTATCAGCAACATATGAGATCGCTACATTTCCCCGTGGACAGGCCATCTGAGAGGCTTATTCCGGCCGATGCTGTCGACTTGATTAGCCAACTCTTGCAAGAAAAGGAGTACCGCCTTTGCTCGAGAAAGTACATGCTGAACGACTACGTGCATTCCAAACGCCTACCAGGGGAATTGCTTAATCGTCCTGCTGATCGACGGAGCAAGGACTACCAGGGCTACTATGTGTACCCGGACGATGCAGAGGATATCAAAGCTCACCCTTTTTTCAGGGGTATCAGGTGGAACGAAATCCATCTCCGCAAACCACCGTTCGTTCCCAAGGTCAAGAGCTGGGAAGATACAAAATACTTTGACGAAGATGAGCCGATTAGTGATGTAGATGATGTATCTACTGATGCAAGTGCTGAGGATCCTCCCGATGAGCTTGGCAAGACACTCGCTCCGCCGAATCAGTTACCCATGGCAGACGGCCCAGGGGCCGACGCAGTGCTACAAGGACCTAATGCGGCCGAGGCAACCCCAGAAACCACCATAGAGCCTATAGCGCAGAAGCCCAATGGAAAGACCCACAGGAAGAAAAAGGAGAAGAAACGCCCCCGAGATAAGATCCTTCGAGATGAAGAAGTGGGCAAGAAGGTTCTTGACATACGGAAGAAAGGAGCGTTTTTGGGATACACATATCGACGACCGAAGGGGCTCTTGATAGAGCTAGAGAATGAGAAAGCAGTTCCCACCTTTGCGAATAGGAAAGGGTTGGATTAGTACGATCACATTCTCAGACGTTGGGGATCAAGCAGGGCCAATATTGTGTCTCTATCACTGCTGGGTGGATGACTACTATTTCCTGGGCGATGCGACAGCCCAAATTCTCTCGCTTTCTTGGCTATTGTAGCGGTTCTATCTGTACCAACGGGATGGACACTATTTTACTATAGGTCCTGCCTCTCGTTTACATTTTTAGCTATAGATTACTCTTCCATGACAATAGACACGCATTCCACTGCATTTCTCCATGCTGGGTGCTACACCACTACCCATGTAGCCATCTCTAATCTCGTCAAGGGACATCAATCTGAGAGTGCAGTCAGTACCTTGGTAGGAATTTACAAATGGCAAGAGGCCCGAAAAGACTAGTATCTATAAACTATTCTCTCATTTTTGAATCCATTTTGTACACATCTCAGGTAGATACCAACCATCCAACCCAAACCAGACCAGTAAAGTATAAAAAAAAGAGTAGTAGTAGTAGTAGTAAAACAAGTAGAAAAAACATAAACACAAAAGGATTCCTTAGTAGTACGCCGGCGCGGGTGATTCGCTTGGGATATCCTATCCCATTCCATCGACCACGCTTATTCATATCCCTCCCGTCCTATCCGGTCCGCTGCCGCCCAATGCAAAATGTAGATGCAGATGATGGTGATGCTGTGTGTATATAATGTGCAGAAAAAGATAACGTAACGCCGGAAAGAAAGGGGAAACGAAGACTATGTAGTGTGCTTTTTTTTTATTAGGCGGGAAAGTGTGGTGTGGGGGGTCGGGTGGTGAGTTGATTAAAGTAGAGTATCATATAGGGGTGGAGAAGGGGCGGAAAGAACGAAAATGCTGTTTTGAGACAAGGGGATATCAGATTGAGAGGGTTTGGGATTTTGGTGTCGTTAAAAGGAGGACGGGGTGTTACCACGGCTATAGCGGATGGTGGAATCAAGGATGGGAGGGCGGGGTGTGAGCTCAAACAGAGGTTTCGCTTTCCCCCGTGCTTGGTAGGGTTGAAAGGTGATTGCACAGTCGCAACAGATGGCGATCATAATGCGGGAGGAGCCCCCATAGCGAAAGCGGAACCGTTGATTCGATCTTCGGTCTTCATTGTTCCGTTTAGTAGTGGGCAAAGTCTGCCAAAGCGAGACGATACGTTAGCACAAAAGAACATGGTAGGCGAGAAAGTTCTTCTCAGGCGGCATGGAGAGGAGCTAGGTAGATCTCACTTTTTGTTTGTCTTTATATGACCAACTTGTCCACAATTTGCGCACTTCCGCTGAGTGCCGCCAGTTTTCGGTCCACCAGCGGCGGTGGGAGTTGCTGGAGAATTGGATCGACCAGGTGACATTGCGGTGACGTCGGTGGAGATTCCTTTCTGCTTCTCTCGAGCGTGGCGGCGCTCCTTGTTGCGGTTGAGACGTTGGAGCTCTTCTTGGATACTATGGAAATTGAAATGTTAGAACAGTACAGACCAGGATATCAGATTTCTATAGTTATCACTCACCGTCTAATTTGACGGGCATCATGTTCAGCGTTTCCGGTTGGTTTGATCTCATTGAGCCTATCTCGATGTTAGCCAGATATCCGGATTGTAATAATAGGAGTGTTGGGTTCTTAGATGCCACATACTTCAAGGTAGCAGCTTCAATATCAAACCTATGCTTCTGATATTGTTTGATGACCCGGGGATCCTTCACAATTTCTTGCACATGTTCGATCTGACCCCTCGAGTTTCGTATCCGGCGATTGATCTTCATAACCTTACCCGCTTGACTTGCAGTGCTCATACGACTAAACTGACTGGCCGTCTCGTCGTGGCCAAAACTAGGAGTTGGCGCTTCAGATCTCGGAGTTTCCTTGCCAAATAGATCCTCAACACCGCCCTGGTCGACATCACTTTCCTCGTCTGAGTGCTCGATAGTTGACGATAAACTAGACTTCTGCGCTTCCCAGATTCGTCGGATGGAATCCTCATAAGACTTCTGCTGCCGAGCAACATTGTAGCTGTGCCCTCCGAGCTCCTTGAGCCTCTGAGCATCAATCTTGTCCTCGATACTCTCGCCAATGGCCTTGAAACCACCCTTCATAGAAGTCTTGATGAAGCTGAAGGCTTCACCTCGTCCAGTCGGGTCACCACCACCATGTAATTGTAACATAGCCTTGCCCTGTGTCGCAAGTAGGAAGCTCCTCGAAGTTTTCCAAGGTGCAAGCTGCTGTTCAAGACTGTCCGATTCCTTGGTTTCATCATCATCCGCAGCCTCATCTTCATCGCGATCATAACCGGCGTCATGAAGATGTTGAAGGCCAACCTGCATAGATTCGAGAAGACAGACATCTTCCGGCTTAACATAGCTCTTGAGAACATCCTCGTCGGGGATCGGCTCTCCAGGACGCATCTCCCATTCCTTATAGTCTTTGGAGAATTGCATGAATTCCTTCATCTTCTGCCTGTTCTGCATGTCGCTCGAGTCTGGGAAATGCTCGGTCACCTCAGCAACGCTAATCCTATGACGGGCATTTTTCCTAAGTCGGCGGTAACATATCATTTTCAAGCGGTTCTTAGAGGCAGTCGTAACCTTTCTAGAATGTGGACCAGGCACGTCGACCGAGGGAAATTCTTGTCCAGCAACATAGAGGTTCTCGATGTTTCGCATGTAAAAGCTCGAGCCGTGAACACCCGTCGAGTTACGAATCACCAAAAAGTCGGTGGGTTTCGAGTCTTGATGGAAGATAGGCGCCCGAAACATCCCAGTAGAGATTGCAGAGGTAGTCTCACCAGGATCAATGTGCCCAAATATCGAAAATGGACTCTTGTCTTGGGGGAGCAAAACGGCAGTTTCACCAAGGTCAGCCTTGGGTCGTGCAGAATCCTCCATATTCTTTCGACGGTAGTAGTTGATGAATCTGCTGCCCATTCCAAAGTTTGACAGTATCGTAGGATGCTGCTCGGAGTACTCGAGCAGTAAAACACTTGAATTATCACCCATAGACAATGCTTTTGAGGAATCATATAGCGTCTTAACGTCCTTCATCTTCTGTTCCCTTCTCTTCATCTTAAGTGGCTTTTTGAACGTTATTGGTACATTTGGAGGGAAGGATAACATGGGGCGATGGAAGGATCGTGCTTCTCCCTTCGCAAGCTTCGTTTTGTAGTAGGGCCACTGGAGGCGCACTGCCGGCATGCTATGCTCCAATGCAACATTACCCAACGTACTTCGCACCTTGTTCTGGTGGTTCTCCTTAAGCATATCGTAAGCTTCGTCGTTTGAAATATTGTACCGCTGGATAAGTCGTTTTGTGAAATTTCCGTCCTTTTCGTCCCGGTTAATAGCTCCAAGCGACTTCGGTTTCTCCACAACAGTCTCCGGTTTAAGCTCGTCAAGGAGAAGGTGAGGGTCATTCATATCGATTGTTATTTTCTGGGCAAGCATAGCGGTAGCTTGTAGAGGTTCATCGAAAGAAGGCAGGTCAACGTGAGAAAGGGCAAGTATATCTTCAGGGCCTTTTGCCAGTTTCCGCTTCTTCGATGGGCGGTTACTCTCCTCATAGAGCCAATCATCCTCGTCGTCAGAGGGCTCTTGTACGACCTCGGGTTGCGGAATGTCCTCCTCTGGAACCGGAGTTTTGATATCCCAATCTGTGCAGATTATTTGCAAATCCTGCATTGTAACCCCACCAGGAAGCTTCTCGTCCATATCAATGTCGCCATCCATATCAATAACAGGATCCTCATCTTCTTGGACTGGAGGTGGTATTATAACGAGATTCGAAGAGTCAGCCTCCAAAGCGCGTTTTGGAGCTCGGCCAGATGAACGAAAAGCTCTTTCTTGGTCCTGCGCAATCTCGAGGTGTATTTTCGATGGCACGATTGGCTTAGGCGGTTTGAGGGGAGTCTTCCCAATAAAATGCGCTTTCTTTGGTGGGAGCAATTGTAGGAATGCAGGTATAGCATTACGGTCGAACCCAGGCCATAGAGACGAAAGAAGCTCTTCATGGTTCTCTGGAGGTGCAGGTGGATTATCCGGCCCATAAGATGACATTGCAAACAGCTTCTGCTGGAGCAGGTATTGTCGCAGAGTGGCAGGGTCCATATCTGTAGGTGCGGGCTCGGCATCGTCACCAGCGGGCGCCTCGGGTTGCGGAGGTGAGGATTTCTTCGTAGGTGCTGGCGTGATCTCGGGGGTTGAAGGCCGTAGTTCTTCGTCTATAGTTTTCGGGGGTAAACCGTTCGCATCCTCCATCTTCTCATCAATCGGGGAAGACGGCACGTCTCCAAATAAGTCATCAAGATCGTCTCCGGCCTCCTGCTCCATAGCCTGCGGCTGCTGCTGGACCTCCTCTCCAACCCCGAGGAACGACTCGATATCCCCCATAAAATCATCTCCCCCACCACTCGGGGGCAGCTCTGCTACTGCGGGAGCAGTCTCCGCAGGCAAGTCCTCCTCATCAGGTAGGTCGTCATCGTCAAAATCCTCATAATCAACCGCGTCGTCCGCCTTTTCTCCGACTTCGAGGTCTCGTGCAAGGAAGTCAAAGGTTTGACCTCCGGGAGCATTCAACTGAGCCAACAAGTTGTTGAAATCCGAATCTTCGTCCACGGGAGGGGGGTTCTCGGTCGCGTGAGGCATCTTGTCGGTTTGCGATCCAGTCGCTAAAGGTTCTGGGTTTAGAAAGGTCTCACCGAGTATGCGAGCTGGATGGAGATGTCATGGGCGGAGAAATCAAGACCAAAGCCTGATCTCAGTGGAAAAGTTGTGCTCGTGGCATAGAGAGTTGGTCGTTCGGTCACCGGATGTAAATAACTGAAGAACACAGTGAGGCGAAAGAGAACGAGGGAACTGAGCCGGTTAAGAGGCAAAGGTGACCGAGAACTGCGTGTAGTTGACGGTGTTGAAGGGAAAGAACCAGGCAGATGGTGGATGCGGAGGTCTCTTGACGCTAACCCAAAACGGTAGTCTAAAAGGAGCTTCAAAGAACTGGACAATAGCGACAATAACGGTGTTGTACGACCATTAATGGGATCTTTGCAGTAATTGTTGTTTCATACGATATATTGCAGTCGAGATAATTGATTGGAAGTAAAATTTTCATTATTGTCAACAGAGTACTGCTGCTGTTGGCAGAATTAATAATTATGTGTTACTAACATCAAGAACCGCAGTACTGCAGTCAGTCGAAGAGCTCTTATTCCTCTGCCATCCCAGCGCGGAAACCGCCATAATAAATACATAAAGCCTTGCTAGCCCCGTCTGCGCAGTAATGCATTACCACCGCCTTGGTATCATCATCATCCACAGTCTTCGCTAGTTGCTTCAAATTCGAACTCCGTGGCAGATACATAGCCATGTCTTTTGTAAACGAAGAGAACTCATCATAGAGTGTTTTCAGTGAGTAGGGCTGCATTGTTGATAGATTAAACACGTTATCTGAACGGTATCCAGGTCCTGTAGCGCTGTCAGTATCACCAAAGAATCAGCACAGGTAGAGTTAGACATACCTCCCCAAGGGGGGCTGGCAAATATCACGCTGAAAGGAGCCAGATCTTTAAGATTATTCCTGAGTATTTCAAAGCAATCGCCCTCAAACCAGGTGATCTTATCCGCAACCCCATACACCTCAGCGTTGCGTTTGGCGCATTTCAGAACCGTTGGGTTCTTTTCGATAGCGTAGACTCTTTTCCAGTGCCCAGAAAGCGCAAATGCGATGGTATTGCCGCCTGCCCCAGCGAAAGCATCTATGAGTATGACTTTCTCTTTCGGGGCAGAGGCCGACATGTGCTCCGCTATTTTACTTCGCAGATACTTAGCTCAGACGTACAGTCATATAGGAGAGAGTGACTAACTTAGCTACCTTCTCCGGTGTAACACCAAACCAGGCATCATCAGTCAACAGGATACCCTCGTCATATTTAGAGAACAGCTGATAGCGCTGGTGCCAGTAACTATAAGCCGCGTCAGTGCCCATAGCATTTCCGAAGTAGAGGATTGGGGACCAACTTTTGAATATCCCATGGGACATCTCCTCTTGAGTAGTAGTGGTGGATATCCTCAGGCATCTCAGAATTATCACCTCCCATGATAAAGAAAAGAGACGCCTACGGCTCTTCACATCTGGGGGTCTTAGGCTCCAAGCTCATGAGGATAGAAGCTCTGAATATTTATTTTCTCTGTTTGTCTGTCGAGCAACAAGATCTTATCAACACGAAGATATTGTTATCAGATCTGTTTGCACTATTTGCACTCCTAAGGACAGCTCTCGCAACCGACGACGATCAAAACATCTACAGTTTCCAGCGACGAAATCCACTACAATCCTGCGGTAAATGATATTTAAGACCTGCTGTTACAATGTTTGGAGCTCTCAATCGCTTCATAGGTCGTCTTGACTCCGATCATTCCCAGCAAGGTGCGAATAACAATGGGGAAGAAAGCTCCTTTGGCTTTCAAGTGTTGCGCAACACGAAACCAGAGATACCTCTAGAGCCATGGTTTGATTTTATAATTGGAATAAATAGCCATATGATAGTATGTGGATCTATACACTGCGAGGACCGGTGGCTAGACGCAGAGATGTCTAACTTGTACTTGAACAGGACGATCCTAACCCTAACCTCTTTGCGACAGAGATACGCAATTGCGCCGGCTCAAGTGTATCCCTCGAACTGTGGAGCGCAAAGGTGCGTACTTCCCAGACAGCATCCCACGCACCCTGAACGCGAGCTAATTACCATTACAGGGCCAACGCCGACACACAGTCACCATCCCCGTTTCCGCAGAAGACCCCTCCCTCGGCCTAACTCTCCAACTTGCCCCGCTCTCCGCCTCCCAACAGATATGGCACGTCCTTCAAATTCCCTCAGCATATAGCCCTGCCCACTTTGCAGGCCTCATCCCACACTCAGACTATATCCTCGGAACCCCGAGCGGAACTCTACGCGGGGAGTCCGCATTCGGTGAACTCGTCGAAGACCATCTAAACAGGAGCTTAACGCTTTGGGTGTACAACAGCGAATTTGACGTTGTGCGGGAAGTCGAGTTAATTCCGAGGAGGGATTGGGGAGGAGAGGGCGCATTAGGTGCTGTTCTGGGATATGGAGCTCTCCATCGGTTACCCATGGGACTAGGTGAAGAGGTGGAAGGACCGGGGGAAGTCGTCTTCGAGACCAAAGAACCGGACTCGGCTGCGCAAGGTGAATCCGTCCCACCAACCTCAGGAGGCAACAATTTTCTCGTCCCAGCAAACATCGCCTCTCCACCCCCCATGACCTCACCCAATGCAAAAGTTGCCCCAGCACCAGGAAGACACAGCCGGAAAAATCGCCACGCCCATCCAGCAGGCTTATCACCCAACAGGTCGTTTGACGAGTATTTCCGCGAGAGTGAGCAGAAGAGTAAAGAGCAGGATGTCGTACCTTCGCGACACGGGACACCTGTTGCTCCGCCTCCTAAAGCTGGTGGTCCTCCGCGGAACACGCCGCCACCGCCTAAGGCTGTATCTCCTAGTAACGGGGAACCTGCGCCGCAGACGGAGGAAGGGTAGCTTAGATAGATCGGATGGTCGTCTCATTTCCTTGGTGTTTGGGGGTTGTAAATGTAACCATGGGAGTTCCTTGTCTTTTTTTACTTTCCTTGTATCGTTAAACATTTATGCTGCTCAACAAGCTGTCTGTGAACAGTACGTTGATGCCAATTACGTGTATGTATCCCGCTAGAAGGGCAGGGTTTCCCAAGAAACGCAATGGATGAACCACTTTTTTTCATAGTAGTTGTATAAGATAAGGAAAGTACAAAGAAACTATGATGGCAGGTCGATAAGAAGGAAGATATAAGCCCTTCTCACAGTCTAATATCTCTAACATACATGTATTCCTCGCTCCTTTTTTTAACACCAAACACAAGCAGGCGCACATGGGATTACCCAGGAACTCTACCTTCCCTTGCTAACCCACGCTTCCATCGCCTCCCTCCCCTGTCCAATCTTCGACTCCATCCACGCCCTCGCAAACACTCCTCCATCAACAGTCTGCTTCACCGATTCCTCCGCAAAAGCGCGAATACGCAAATGCTGGTCCGCAATCACAGGTGCCTTCTTCTCATACTCCCACGCAAAATCAGACACATTGCGCATCGTAACAGGGAGCAATGTCCACGCCGCAACGGTACCGAATGCCAACGGAGAAGCAGTCCGGAGGATGAGACCACGGTTCCGGGACACGATGGACCCGGCCATGGCGGAGACCATTACGTAGATACTTCCCGGGAGAAGACGCTCGCCGGACTCGGGGGATGGTGCGAGGGAGGCGACGGTGCTCGTGAAGGCTGATTCGATGTGGAGGATGCGGGAGAGGAGGTCGTTGATGCCGTTTTCGGCGGCGAGACAGTGGGCGTAGAGGAAGAGGCGGGCTTGGCGGACTTCGGAGGTGAGGGCGTTGGAGACGGATGTGGCGTTTATGGTGGAGGGGATGGTGGCAGGTTTGCTGAGTGAGGTGCTGCTTGTGTTTAGGGGTTGTGATTGTTGCGGCTCGGCATCTTGGATCGGGGCGGGTTCGTTTTGTGGAGGGAGAGGGTCATCGTAGATGGGTCGTCGGTTGCTCTAGAGTTGGGTGAAGGTACGGTATCAGTGCCAGGTCGGATCAATGGGTCGGAGTAAAGAATATAATTGCTTACGGAACCCCGTGGTGCCTCTGCATATGCCGTTCTCCTTGGATAAAGAACTATGCCTCCAGCTAGAAGGGTTGCTGCCACGGGCGTGACAACCCGCTGCAAAATGCTGTTAGCCTCACTAGAACGTCTTTGATAACCATAAACCAAGAACATACCTGCTGGAGCATTGGCCGGAAAGACATTGTTTGTATTAGAAAAGGAGTGCCAATTGATCCTCCACTTGATTGTTGAAAGCAAAAACCTTTGTTGGAAGTTCAAGATGTTTGATGGTGGCCAAGCCGAAAAGAAGATCTTCGGCTGCGGGAAAAACACGGGATCTCTCTACAATGAAAACTTGAAGTACATAAACCCCACGACTGTGACCATTCTCAACACCACAAGCAACACTTGTGGAAATCTCAGTTGACCTCCATGTGAATATGCTACGGCTTCTTCGACGCCAGCCATGGACCTGCCAGCAGTGTCTGTTGCGGCGACAACATGCGCAATACAGAAGCTTCCGGACCACTAGAGCTTCCGCTTTCCAGTCTCCCGCGGCCAACACCAACCCCTCGATCACAACCACAGAGAACGAAGCGCAAAAACGCAAAGATGACCAAATACTGCGACAGATATTCGATTCTCATAAGTTCTGGAGTGACTTTTCGGAAAAGGGAGCATCTCTCCGCCAGAAGGGAGCGGGCCTTGTACAGAACCAATTCCTCACGCGCCCTGAGGGCTTTCGGCAGTTCGCTCAGGTGTCTCTACAAAAATGCCAGAAGATCGTAGCCAAGGTTCTCGCAGCCTCTACGACGGAGGATTACATCAATATAGCTCGGGACTTGGATCGTTTGAGCGACCTTTTGTGCCGGGTAATTGACCTCTCCGACTTTATTCGAGCAGTCCATACCGATCAAGCTGTCGAGGAAGCTGCAACACAGGCATATGCTCTCATGTTCGAATACATGAACGTCTTGAACACTACCACGGCGTTGAACGATCAGATAAAGCGCGCCATTGCAGACCCAGCTGTTACGGCGCATTGGAGTGAGGAGGAGAAAGTTACAGCCAATATCTTGATGAAAGACTTTGCGAAGTCGGCAATACATCTTCCACCTGGGGATAGGCAGAGATTTGTGGATCTATCAAATGACATAAGTCAACTTGGACCAGATTTTGTCAATTTGGCTGAGCCCGCAAAGCCATACCTGACATTCTCAAAGTCACACTTGCGTGGGTTGGACCCGCAACTCGTGCGCAAACTGCAAAGATGGCCTTGGGTTGCTCTCCCGATGTCTGGTGAAGTGCCCAGCATTGCTCTTGGTGCCGTTCATGATGAGGCCACTAGAAAGGAGATATACACAGCTTGTCGAACATCGTCTAATGAGCAGGTTGACCGACTCAACGAGCTTCTAGAAAAGAGAGCTGAATTGGCGAAACTATCTGGCTACCCTAGCTTCGCGCATATGACTCTATCTGACAAGATGGCGAAAACTCCAGAGGCAGTTTCTAACTTCCTCACAGCATTGAATACAAGCAATGGGAGTGGTGTTCATGGTGAACTGTCTAAATTGCTGTCTCTGAAGCGAATGGACCAGCCATCTGCACGCCGGCTCTACCCTTGGGATCATATGTACTATGTCAACCGATACGCCAATGAGCACTCTGTTTCTCGGAAATCTCGTGATCTTAGTCTTGTATCCTCATATTTCTCTCTCGGCACGGTCATGCAGGGTCTCTCTCGACTATTTAGTCGTCTCTACGGCGTACGTCTAGTGCCACGCGAGCCATCACCAGGAGAAACCTGGAACTCGGATGTGCGACGACTAGACGTCATAGATGAAACAGATGGTCACATTGCCGTTATATATTGCGATCTATTTGCCCGGCCTGGAAAGAGCCCTAACCCGGCACATTTCACTCTACGATGTTCTCGCGAAATATCACAGGAAGAGATTGCTGAGTCCGCAACCTCCCCCTATTCCTCACACCCAAATGATGGCATGCCGACTGGTATAAAGCGAGGCACCAATTCTCTTTATCAGCTCCCCGTCATTGCTCTAATATGCGACTTCACTCCATCGCAAAGCTCCAATTGGCCACCAACACTGCTGTCCCAGTATAGCGTGCAAACTTTGTTTCATGAGATGGGCCATGCCATCCATTCGATTCTTGGACGCACATCACTTCAAACAATCTCCGGAACTCGCTGTGCAACTGATTTCGCCGAGCTACCGTCAGTACTCATGGAACACTTCGCAACCGCACCGGAGGTGCTCTCACTCTACGCTCGTCACTGGGAGACCGATGCACCCATCCCAGAAAGTGTGGTCCGTAGTATGGCTTTAAAACGCTACGAGCAAGACTCAACTCACGGTTCATTAGACAACGAGACCCAAATCCTCATGGCTTTACTCGATCAAGCATGTCATACATCCAAGGCCTCCTCCTCTGAGATCAATTCCACGGAAATCTACCACCGCGTCTTCTCCGAGAATGGCAGCCTTTTCGACCTCCCACAGAACGGCGGCGCCCCCACATCTTGGCAAGGTTTCTTCGGCCACCTGTACGGGTACGGTGCTACATATTACAGCTATCTATTCGATCGAGCGATCGCAAGCAAGATCTGGGGAGATGTTTTCCAAAAGGGAGAAGCTTCCGTGGATCGAAAGGCTGGGGAACGGTTCAGAAATGAAGTTCTGCAGTTTGGAGGCGGTCGAGATGGATGGAAATGCGTGGCGGGTGTTCTTGGCGAGAGTAGTGCTGCTAATAAGGATGGAAGGTTGGCGGAGGGTGGAGAGGAGGCTATGCGTGAAGTTGGACGATGGGGCTTGAGGAGAGAAGAACGCCCGAGGGAATAGAGAGAACGACTTGCTGGTGAAGGCTTAACGTGATGGAACCTTTCTCCGATGCGCATATTTCGATATTCGGTGGTACATACGCTCTACATATGGCACATGCCATGCCGATTGGGAACTATGGGGAATTGGTTCAGACTTTTTTCTTGAAAAACCTTCCGCCATAGATACAGCAGCCACACTTGGACAGCATACCGGTATATTCACCAGGATAGTTCACTTCGTCCCACCTCATCAAAGACGACTTGTATAACACATAAATATTTAGAGTTGGGGGTCTGGGAGGCGCTATTGAGTTTTCGGCGTGAACTTGGGCTGCAACATACACACACAGCATACCCAGACATCTAGGCATGTACTGGGCGTCTTACATAGAATAGTTTGCCTACTGTCACTTGCAGAGGCTAAATCACGTCAATAGTAATGCAATTGCTTTGTTTTTGTTTTTGGCAGAGTGAATACTTGTTTGCTACTACCAACTAAAATATATAACCACAGCGAACTGTGGCTGGCGAGGTTCTGCCACCACACCATTAGGCTCCGACTTGTTCAAATTATTCGTTATCCGAGTTGCTAATTGCAGGAATGATGCTCATACCATACGCTGACATCACAGTAACACATCAGCGGAATCCATAGCGGCGTGAGCTGAAAGTGAGGTGAACGCCTGGCCTGGCGCTTATTCCTTCCCCCTTACCTTGGTTGCAACCCACCAACGCTCTTCGTACGACGTCTCACTCCATTCCTCAACACTGCAGAATGAAACGTAGGGGATAGAAGGAAAACTCTAAGAATCCCATAATCTCGAAGCAGACATATCGAGTTCTAGACATTGGGGAAAGAAACGATGACTTAATCACGTGCAAGGGACCTCAAGCTCTATCTACTGGAAGGAATGGAAACCAGAAAGAATTTCTGGAAGAAATTTTGCTGAATGGCTCAACCTTGGGGCTCACATGTGGGTGCTGGGACACCGGAGGCCTAGTGCAATAAGAAATAAAAACTAAACGCCAATCCAGACTCCGTGCACCATGCCTTGCATATCGCCCCGTATTCAAATCCCTTCGTGTTTCAAGTCATGCCCGTCAGCCATCCCTTCATTCAGCCTTGTAGGCCCTCACTCATAGTCATAGCACACGCCCCTCATGTCTGTTGTCACTTATCGATGGCGGAGAGGTTCAGTCACTAGAAAGAGGGACTCGGTTAAAAATCACATCACTTAGTGTTCCTAGTAGTTTCACTGGCAACTTACAAATTACCCTTGAGAGGGCAGCATTGGTAGCATCCAGGGTACTATAAACACATTGATAGTTAGTTGACGGAAATCCCATACAACCACGTTAGGTAAGTGGAATATTACATCAGATTGTTCATGATAAGAGAACTATAGAGATGTGTTAGTATATTTATAATAACCACGACGAATACATCATTCATCATCAACGTACAAATCCTTCCTTGCAATAGTTAGTGCGAAGGCACATGAGGAAGCAGTCCTTGTACCTGGCCTCGAGGGCCGGATGGACCTCGGAGACGGGTACTGCAGCGGGGGCAGGAGATGCGCTTGTGATACCGGCGAGCGTGGCAGCCATAATGGCAATAACGAGGGTTGGGAACTGCATTGTTGCTGAGTGTTCGGTATTCTTGACGGTTTGTTAGAGGAAGTAGACTGGATGTGAGAGATGAGAGGATGGCGAGGTTGCTCAGGAAGGTTCGAGAAGGGAAGAAAGCTGCGTTGCGAGAATTATTGAATGAAAGGAAATGGAAGCCTTTATTTATATCGGAGACGGAACCGTGCAGTTTCGAGTTCTCCTCACCTGAAGGGTGGCGTGAGCTTTCTCCCATCCTACAATGAACGAGAGCCCCCCCAGGCAGATGAAAGAAGGGCGACGCCATAATTATTCTGCCAAAGCGGGTTTTCAATCGAAGCCCCCTTGCTTACAGCTTGAGGGCGCCTTTGGGGGCCAGACTCTAAAGCCATGTATAGCAAACATATGAAAACAAGAGCCCAATAGATAGTTGTAATTCTATCTCTTCCATTTTGATAAAGAGACGTTTGTTTGTCGTCCCCGTACGATCTGTAAGGTTCAAGACAGAATATGAAAGACCGTAGCTTCTACGGATGTTGAACCCACGGCCTCAACGGGCATGGGCTCGTGGGTGATATTGCCTGCGCCCTAGTTTTCTGGCCGCGAGTGATATGACTGAGGGATTCTCCAAAACAGAAGCAAAAATTTCGCCCATGCATTCCAACATAAAGGCCGGCATAAAGCTGGAAAAATATGTACCTATTGGGTAGACTCTATGTAGCCGCCCAAGACATAAACCAAGAAAGGGTCCGTCCCACATAGTTCGACGACATAGTGATTACAGTGTGCATCATAGAACGTGCCAGGGACGCGCGAATAAGCAGCGGGGATATGTAGAAGACAAGAATAAATAAAGATAAAGATTGTGTTCGGCAAAGTGAAGATTGAGCCTGCATTTTGCTCAAATGCCCCTGGTCATGTGATTTCTAACCCCTGAAACAAACGAAGCAAACAAAACAAGTTTCTAGTTTCGTATATAGAAACGAAACGAATCTCCCTCGTTCAAGGAATATCGGAACGGCAGCAGGCGTGTTTATCAAAGAGATGAAGGGCAACATGCAATATAAACCCCCTCGTCAGAACTTGAGTCAATGCTTCTTCTCAAGGAATTCTCATTTGTCGTTGTCCTACTTTCAGGGGTTCATAGCCGTTAGTCTCGTACCGATAGTTGTTCTTAACAGGTACGGAAGACTGAGAAACTCCTTGTTTATCCCTCCTAAAATGGACATACAATGGCTATTTTAGATGAGAACCTTCCCGCTAGAACCCGGATTGATATCAGTATCTTGGTTTGATCGGTCGGTCATGTTTCGCTAAGACGGGAATGGTTATCAAGTGATGGCTCGTTGATCATCATTTGGAATCATATTGCAGACAAACGAGATGGCAATTTCATAAGGACAGATATAAAGACACCCAGCGCCGCTTCGTAGAAGAGCGTTTTAAAACTTCTTGCCGAAAAGTATTGTTGTTTTGCAATAATCAAAATGCAGTTAGGTGGCCACTCTTGCCCTTGTTGTTGCTTCCTTCTTGGGAGTTGGCCAGTCGATGATGATCAAGGGGTTCGGCACCGGTGGAGGTGACGGATTCCCCGACTGAGAGGCTGCATATAATGCATGCACACGGTTTGTTACCACCAAGGCATGGCTATCCTCCTTCCTATCTACCGTACGGCATAGCCTAGACTGATCGAAATACAACAATGACGGCTACCTCTGGCGACATCAATCTCGATCAGTTATTCGAGTCCCATTGGACTGATGCAAAGAAGGAAAGTTCCATTCACGGAGCCTACCATGACGCTCGACCCTCTGCGGGTGCTGGCAAAGACCAAGCGAAGTTTGTCCTGCAGAATGGCGGGCGATGGATCCATGACAACGCAACCCTCCCTGGTACCCTCCAGATACGCGCCCCTGAAGTGGGAGACCCGTGCTTCGGCTTGAGTCCCAATCAAACCTTGTTTCTCGACGATTGGACTTACACGTACTTTGAGGCAACTAGGCGGAAGTCGCTCCTCCGTGTTGATGTAGCATGATATCAAAAGTGTACCGAACATTACTACGGGTGGGTGGCCGAGACATGCCCCGATGTCGGTGATTGATCATGGCGAATCCCCCCAGACCGAGATATGGAATTGGATTATAGCACTACATGGTCCATGTGGTTGAATGGGGAGTGGGCTGATCATGGAGGATTCGAAATCATGTGGTTTATTAGGCTCGGACGAGGAGGTATATCAATGTATCTTAGTCTCGGCTGTTAGCCTATCCCTTTCTCCTTCTGATGTGTGGGGAGTTTACCAACTGAAGTCTATTGTTATTCTCTCACCCAATCTCATCTAGCCATCCGAATGGGCATACCGATCCCGTCACGCAAAGGTGATGTGCATTCGTCTAGCAGTTATCTATAGGACGATGACAGCCTCATTTTAGGCATGATATCTGGGGAAGGGACTGGCCCTGCGAGAAAAAGCACCAAGTTTGGTGCAAACAAACCACCCTCCAACAGGAAGCAGCCTGCTGCTGTTGCATATCGCTTGATGGCGCCCAATGCTTGCATATCGATCCTCCTATAACTGGCCGTCATTGTACTCCAGTTATCTTGGGATGTGTGTGATCAGGGGACAGGTTGACAATTACATTCAACCAATGTGTCTGATTTTCGGGAACATCTTTGCTCTTTCTAGAGGGAGTGGCGGAGACTGGATAAGATATAAGATATCATCGAGTCAACGTACCTAGAACGTTGATTCAGTTCTCCTTATCATATGTGAAGTCTGCTCTCGACGAAAGAGCACAGACAGCAATGTAGAATATGGGCTGTTTTTCCATTGGCATGATCGTTTTGTTTTCCGATTCCAAGTGCGCCATGTTCTCGGACCATGCATCAACAAGAAGGCCTGTTGTCCCCATTCTCTGTCTCGAAGTTCCAACATGGGAATGAATGCATGCTGTTGCCTGCGTCTGAGAGTAAACATGCCAATGAGTTTTGATGGTGGCGCGGTTCTGAAGAGTGAATGATGGAAGTGGCTTCTCCTATATGCATTTGCCATGCACAAGGATGAAGAAGAGAACGCCCCCCTCTTTTATTGACCCGGAAAACTTCGGTCTCTGCTGGTGTGTTCAACTCGTGGATAGAAAATGCAGCATCTTGACTCGACCGCACGGTCTCCGAGCCTTGCTTTCCCCTCTCACTTCCCCGTAGTTGCCCCGTCGGGTACACCGAGAGTGCCTGCTAGCCAGCCATGATTATTGCATCCGAGCGGTCATAATATTATCAAAGAGTTCACACACTGTGTATATGCACCTCCACCTTCCCTGTCCCAGCATGGTGGTACCAGTAACATGTTGTTTTCTCATTACCCGACGCCCCGGGACCCGCTGCACTGTCACCCTCCCTTCTTTAGAGTTTCTCATTGGGGTTGGAATGAGGGGGATGGGTGGGTTTTTGTCAGGGTTGGTGTGGAGAAGGTGTGGTGGGCAGTGGTTGATGGTTGTCCCAGGGGAGTGGGAGGGTTGTATGTCAGTATTTTATTATGGGTAATGGGTGTGTATCGAGAGGGTTGCCGAGAAATCCTGATATAACCCCGTTTAATACATTCTTGAGACAATTACTACTGGCTAAGGGGGAGAGCGAATTATTTTGTTTGTGATGAATTCTTTATATTTAATTGAAACTTGGCAGCCATCCATCTTAACGTCATTCCATGTTGAAATGGTTTGGGAGCTGCCGGAAACGACACAGACAAGTCAACAACCCTGTGATGTCACCCTCTCAATCCTTCTTCTCCATGTACGGCTGACACGCCTCATAAACCTCCTTAAAGCCAGCATATTTAACAAGTCTCTGGAAAACACCCTCATCCACTACCTTCGCACACTGAAGGGATCCCGTGATAAAGAAGTCGGTGTAGCTTGGCTGGGCGCCTAGCACAAATGGACCCTCGACCTTGTGTGTTCGCATCAATTCACCAATGGCTCGCATGCCCTCGTCAGCTGCATTCCAGCTTTCCTCCTCCTTACTCGGGTCGAGAAGATCCTCAAGCGGGTGCCCTAGCGCGGCCTCGCGCGTACGCCGGAAATACTCCTGTGCCCTCGCTGATATAATACCCATCTCGCGTGGCATCACAGAGGTACGGAAGAGCGGGCCGATCACAGTACGTGCTTTAACCTCGATCTTACTACCTAGCTCTGATGCCAATGACAGCGGTGGGTCTGGGTAGGTAGACTCGAGGAACTGTGAGATGGGGATGGAGTCCATTATGTACGTGTTGGTCGGCACATGCTGGATGGCCGGAACTGTGTATGTGTGTTGGGACCCTGCAGAGGATTGGCTGGAGGCGGGGGCTATGCCGCTGTGGAATTTAAGGTCAGGAGACTTCGTCTTCAAGCGCGATTAAGGTTTGAGACTGTGCTTTGGAATATGAGATGGGAGAAAGTGGAATGGGTAAGGTATAACTCACAGTCCTTTCAGTGTGGGCTCAATGTCCGGGAACTCAAGGAAGACGGTCCTGTAAGGAATATTTTTGTAGTTAAGCATCAGACGGATGCGCCAGACAACTGGAGAGAAACAGACGTTCTTAGAACAAGCCAAGTCGTATAAAACAATCTCGTGCTCGGTTTGAGCGGCCATTTTGGGCTGCGATTGTCTAATTAATGAAGCTCAACTAGAGGGGTAGAGGGCATGTATAAACGGCCCAATTCGTTGGTTTATGAGCGGAGGTTTCTGGGTAAACTTGTGCTATGGCGAGCTGACTCTTGAATCAGCTGGAAAGGGAACTAGACAGTGCACCTCAGATATACTGGAGAATGGAATTATATATCTGGAGCTTCGGCCTTGAGACCTGTCGTTCATTGATGGTCGATAGGCAGAATTAACCCCGCGATCCACGCGGAAACGCTCGGTCCGTCTTACCTTCATCCTTGTTGGAACGGGAGACTCGGACCTCTCAGGCCACCCAAACGGTGCTGCTAGGCCCGACAGACCTCGACTGAAGACACAACTAATTGCCCGAATGGCTCATGTTCTAAATTGGGGGGCCTGACTTGAGCAGAAGGGGCATTTGAGCAATTGTGACTCAATGAGGGGTTATATGAGTAATTGAAGACCATATAAAAACGAGCGTAATATTCTGCAAAAAGCAATATTTTACTCGGGGCATTCTCTGTAATTTGGAACATGGGGTATTTGAGCAATCCTGCGAGTGAAGACGCCATCTGCAAAAGAGAAAGAGATTCCGTGGTCTGGTAGAATGGCACCGAATATAACTGTGAGAATCCCGTATTGTAAAGGTGTATTTATTCGATGTCCGAACAAAAATCCCAAGGGAGAGGATGATGGCCCCGAACGGACGGGAACACTTGCGGCCCGTCGAGTTTCCATCTCGTTTCTTGGTAAGTTCATGAACCAAGTTGATGGGACCATCCACCACGGAGATGGCGATCTCTTCTCGGGAAAAGGTACCGAACTTCAGATAACATTGAAGGTTTTGTTCAGACTTTTAAAGGAACGGGTGGATCGAGTTCATGCTTCCGGCTTCGTACGGCTATATGTGAGTATCTGTGCAGCTGTCAACACTAGGGGAGATGCTTTATCTCATTATCGAGCAGCGGGGAGGACGGGAAGAAATGGAAGGAAAAAGAAGCAGCAACCTCTTTTCGTGTCTTGGAATTTTCACGAGTCATGAGTATCAATCGCGATTCTTGAACCAGGCAAGGCGAAGCGACTGCATTCTTCTTTGTTCTTTTCGCGAAATTGAAGCGGGGAATCCTGCATGCAATCGTAATCACGATCTTGTGCCATGACCTCAAGTCTCCATTTTTGGGTAAGCCGGAAGCGCAAGCTTCAAGGGTTGGGAGTTGTTGGGAAGAGTTGCTGTTTCGGGGGTGGCGGGAGTTCTCAGTGGCCACTTTCTGAGCGTTTTTGTGATAGATAGATTGCACTGTCCGGGGTCAGATATGCAGGACAAATTGTCTCCCTGGAGGTGGTGGTTGGAGGTTGCAGTTGAACCGGTATGATAAGTCATTTCATCCGAACAGATGTGTTGTCTCTTTCACTAGGATACAGTTATTCTCTCAAAAACTCTATATGGAAGTATCTGTATTCAAAATCATTGATATCCGACGGCGTTCTTCAGGGTCAGTTTTTCGCGCGGTGTCAGTTCTTCAGCGTTTGTGCCACAACCACAACGCCGGTGAACCACGATATCCAAAAATCCCAGGAACCTGGGCCACAAAAACGTGACAAAAGAGAGTTTCTGGGAATAACTCCGAGGATACGGATTCCCGCATGTTTAATTTTATTTCAGGCGAGGAAGAAGAAAAGAAAATACGGGGTTGTTACCGCCAGAAAGGCTCGCTTTACATTTTGATATGAAATCAAAAAGTCCCCGTGACGCTGGGGTGTCAGCTTCCTGCATCTTCCTCCTGCAGACTCGCTTGCCCTTGTCTTCGTATTTTTGCTTGCTCGGTTCAACATCGAGGACACCCAAGAAACTCAAACCGAGAGAATTCAAGAAGAACTAAAATCTTTCGGCATTGACGCTAATTTAATTGACTTTGTGTCCTTCTATTATTAAGACTGCCTGCTTATGACTTTTCAGGTGGAGTTCGTCAATGATGTGGGATTTATAAAGATGGGGACCTCCTCCGCATTCAAGAAGATGTTGCCTCCCTCCTCTTTTTTGCTTGCATTATTTTCCCCTCTTTGCAGTATCTTTGGATACACCTGATAACCCAAAACCACTGCACGATAGATAGTGAAGGTATCGAGAGGGGAGAAGGAACAGCAAAGGGGTTTTTGGATAGAGCTTCTTGTGGTTAAGCAAGTACCTCCAGACTCCAGACGACTGCAGCCGGAAGAAGCTCTTTGCCCGCAGGAGTATCTTCATATCGACCCAGGCTTAGTCACAAAATTAAGTACTACCTCGCGAAGGAGGGCGGAGATAAAATGGAGGCTATAGCATCAGATGTGAGGATATTCGTATTTCTGTTCCGTTGGGTTTAAAATGGGAGCATTGCAGTGCTCTAAGGCTTAAACCCTTCCACGTATCAACAATTTACCTGCTCCAAGTCTTTTGGATGGACACCGTGCTGATATTATCTTCAACCTACTCAGAATCATACGGAAGATTCGCACAGTAGTATGTAAGTGTCACCCCTTATGGATGCTTTGGAAAGGCTGGGAATCTGTGACGGCGGTATTTGTGAGAGATCTGAAAGCTAACAAACTGAAGATTCGAGGAGACACAGTCTTTGACGGAAAGCATGACAGACTTTCCAGTCCAGAATGGAAGACGGTATCATCGATATCATGCCGGATGTATGTTCCCCCTTTCTTCTCCCAAGGCAAGGCTAATGTGATTGAGTTAGCATATAGATACCCCTGTGATGAAGAGGAACTTGACAGGATGGACATGCTTCACGGGATGGTTAAGATGCTCTACGACGGAAACCTCCACTTAGCTCCCCTTAAAGAACCAAAGAGGATTCTCGATGTTGGAGCTGGCTCTGGCATATGGGCCATGGAAATGGGTATTTCATCTCCAAGTCCTAAATATATTCCTTCCACTCACGCAACCCAGCATCTCTCTACCCCGACACAGAAATTCACGGCACCGACCTCTCACCAGTCCAGCCAACAGAAGTTCCCGAAAACGTCTACTTCCTCATCGACGACGCCACAGAACCAGACTGGCTCTGGCCCCTCGATCATTTCGACATGATCCACACCGCACACCTCGCCGGATCCTTCCCATCGTTCCTCAACGTTCTCCGCACTGCCTACAAATACCTCAAACCAGGCGGGTACATGGAATGCCTAGAATTCGATTTCAAACCCCGATGTGACGATGGGACCATGCCACCCCCGAACCCAGACGGCCCAAGTGCATACGCTTGGCACGACTGGCACGAATACCATAAACAAGCAAACAGCATCATCGACCCCCCACGCCCTATGATGATTGCCACTAAACTCTCCCGCTGGATGCGAGAAATGGGACTCGTGGATGTTGTTGAAGACGTTAGAAAGGTCCCCATGAATAGGTGGCCTAAAGATCCGAAGATGAAACAGATCGGGGCCTGGAACGCGGCGAACTGGCTGGCTGGCTGCTCTGGTCTCACTTACGGTCCATTCGGACCTGCGGGCCTGGGGTGGTCGAAGAATGAAATCGAAGTTTTCCTTGTGGATGTGAGGAAAGCGATCCAGAATCGACGCGTCCATTCCTATTTAAATATGCACGCGGTGACAGCGAGGAAACCTTTTCCCGGAGAGGTGGTCACTCCCCAGGAATAGGGGTTTTTGATTCGAAATGTCGAAAAATGTGATTCCCAGCGGCATTTAAGGGGCGAAGAGGCAAAAGAAACATAACGAACAGCGAGCGGGAAAACAGAACTTTTTGTCTAATACTTGCGCCCATAGATACGGAGCGTTGGCGTTGGAGGCTGTCTTTTTTATATCTACGATTTTTTATGTACCATTTTGTTCGGCCCATAAGCCATGTTCCCCTCGACTCGATTCGGGAATGCAATTTGATGTCAATGATCTTCTTTTCGGTGGTACTATGTTTCACTTCTCATATATCGCAATTTAGCAGACCATCGTCCATTCATCAACTCATGATTCCGAGCTTGCGCAGAAACATGTCTCCGGGGTTCGGGAAGCTTCAATTTTGAACGGTCTTAGATCATCATACCATTCTTCAAAAAGTTGGGAAGTGAGCAAGAGAGCTTCCCCGTAGTCCAATTCAATAATAAATAGAAAGATATCTTTGTTGTTCAGATAAATTCTCCATCATTTTCTCGATTGCAATTCCTCTATTGAGTGTTCGGCGTGCGCAAAGGTGTAGAAAATGGTGTTATATAATCAATGCCAAGCATCCCGACGGCCATCCAATAATCTTCAATCATAATAAGATGAGCTTTCACGACGACAAGAGAAGGACAGCACCACCAGCATCTCCCATTGAAGCCTCAGTTGCATCGCATACATGCTCCTAAGAACTTCTCCCCTTCTCTTTCGCCCATGTCGCTTAGCAGACATGTCTACCGCCACGCTCACCACATAGACCACGTCTGGATCTCCGACGACTTCCTCGCAGCTACATTTTCGCGGTTCATATCCCAATCACCCCTCTCTCCGGGTGTTCCTAGGAGCAGGGAAAGGCTAGATAGACACTGTCACCAGCAGAGACGATGCGGAAGCTCGGTTCCGGGCCCATTGGAGGCGAGGAGGAGGCTTGCGAAGAGAAGAAATACGGACATGGCGAGGATGGGAGGGGCGGATCAGGGGGCTATGGCTATGATGTTTGGGAGGAAGGGGATGTTAAAATGGGAGGGGAAGGGGATGTTAAAGGGGGAGGGGAAGGGGAGGTTAAAACGGGAGGGGAAGGGTGAGGCTCTTTTATTTGATTGTTTTTTATGAGGGCTTGTGGCTGATTATGGAGGTGGGATAGATTCGAACTCGCTACCGGTGGGATTGTCACCTGACGATGCGCCGTTCAACGGCATTGAAGGGCAGAGTACCCCCTTAGACACAGGGCAGCAGCAGCTAGACCGCACGACCATGGATGAGATACTCGAGCAACGGATACAGGGATTGTCACCTGAAGATGCGCCATTCAGCGGCGTTGAAGGGCAGGGTACCCCCTTCGACACGGGGCAGCAGCAACTAGACCCGGTGACCATGGACGAGATACTCGAGCAACGGATCCAGAACGTCCATGACCTCAATGGGATCAAGAGTGTATTACGCGAACTGTCCCTCGACCTACGGCAGGAACCCGGGTTTAGCCAATTGATATTTAACCGTATTCTCGAGAGAGGGTGGGAAGTCGAAGAGTTGTCCGAGTTTCTGAAGGACCCCTTACTGAACGTTAATGGGGCAGGGAATTTCGTGAGTATGGTGGAGTATTTACGGACATATGAGACAACAACGGACAACCGACATCGCTATTTTAAGATCATGTATGAGGCGTTACGGCTGGGGCTGATACCTCTTGAGGAGATCGCACTGATTATCAGACTTACGCCGACAATACGGATTGGGTCTGGGACGTTGAGATCTCGGGATCAAAGGAGTTTAGGTTTTTGTTATAAAATGATGTGGGACGGTATTGAGGCCTGCTCGATTCTCGATCCGGAAGATCTTGGTGATGGGACCTTGAACTTGTGGTTGGATGAAATTGCGCAAACGCCGTCGAATCCAGCGACGCTGGAGTTGGGAGCGCGGATTGTTCGGAGCATGGTTATGAATTCTAGCCCGGGAGATGGTTGCCGCTGGGCTCCGATGTTCATGGCTCAATGGATGTCGTTATCTACTAGATGGGTGGTTGAGGATGTGCAGAGCAACAGGAGCAGCATAAAGGATCTTCGGACGGATGAGGATTATCGATATATTACTTCGCTGCTGTATCTTTTCAACGCGGATTTAAGGGTGAAGTATATCATCGACGTTACAGAGTTCCTGGCATTTTCGCTGAAAGAGGATGAGTTTCGGTACGGGATTATGGAGGCGTGGAAGTTACTGCTTGCAAAGGTTACCGACCCTTGGGCACTTCTTTCTTCCCTGCGTTGGGGGGACATTGACTCCCTGTCTAGCGACCTGGCTGTCGCTACGGAGCTCAACCCTGAGACGCATGGGTTCCATGCTCATCATAGGTGTTTGCTTCGGATATGGGTTGTTAGGAAGCTGGGGGCGGAATTTACGCGCACAAACGACCAAGTCGACCAAGTCATCGACATGACGATTCCGAACCAGCGAACGAAACTTCTTGAGTTGCTCATTGCTCAGTTTCATCACCTTTCTTGGGAGTGGGATGATTCCGACCTCTTCACCAGCTTGCTTAATTCCATCCGAGACCTCAATCTCCCATACAACAGCATCATGATCAGCACCGCAATGATACGAGCCAGAAGACGTGTCCCGCGAGGTATGCTACGGACCTTCCGTGAACTAGAAAGAGGCACGATAACCCTCACCGACCTCTTCTCCAACTACAAAAGCTACCATAATAGCAAGCCATACTTTTTTCCCGCGTACGCGCGGATGGCCTGCAACACGGATGTTACAACCCCATCCTTCATACAACGAGCGATGCGCATTGTCGAGAACGACGAAGAAGGGAGGAGCTGCATCCTGCGTCTGTTACGGAGACACACGCCTCTCAAAATCGCCCTCTCGAGATCATGGGATAATCAGGATGCATCATTGCCCCCTGAATGGACCAAAGACCCACCCTCCCCATCCCAACCCACATCCTCACCCCCGGCCCCCTCCCCAGCCGCCGCCCTCGAACTCCTCAACCTCCTCGCCCTCTCATTCGCCTGCTCCAAACGTCTCCCCCCCCGCACATCATACCGCCTCGTATACTGGTGCTACTTATACCTCATGGCGCACCAGGCACCTCTTAAACCTGTGATTTCGAGAGCGTTGTATCATTCTGGAGTAACCAAATATCGGGAGCGGGGCCAGAAGGTCACGACGATGAGGTTTCAATGGGTCATGGGGATGGTAGAAAAGATTGAGGGACCGGAGGTGGCGAATAGGCTGATGGGGAGGTAGGCCTGGAAGGGTTGGTGTATTTTTAGGGGCGTTTCTTACATCGTTGATTATTTCTATTGGGGATACTGTACATCGATAGCTTTGACATATATACCATTTTGCGTCTGTGCAAATTCGCTGCGAGCTTGATATAAACAAGCACGCAGTTTCTTAATATCTCAGGGATGTCCCGACTGCCCTCATAGATAGTTTCTCAGTGCTCATTTCGAAAATTTTTAACTTACTGGCGATGGTTACCCCGATATACCTCAGTCGCGCTTCAACAACCAAACGTCGACTGTGTTCTCATCGTGGCTGAGATTTGTACCTTGCAACATGGTTTGTTGTTTGGAAACATCATCACACCTGGCATGCTCGGTTGTGATGCGGATCTTCGGGAGATCTTCTCTTCCCCGTTCTCGTCCGTGCTCTTCAAGCGCTTGACGAGCCTGGGGTTCGAACGAAACCTGCCTTGCGGATCGAAAACGCACATCACCTAGAGGTGGAGTGGAGTTCTTCTACGAAGGAGGTTGGGACGGGGGGGGAGAGGCGCTCTCTATCCATGCCCAGCTGAGATGCATTCTATTCTTATGATTTGCCTCATAAGAAGGTTCTCAGTCGACACGACCACGGTACCAGATGTTGGCAATGAGGTCAACTGAATAACTCTCGATGATCCATAAACAACAAGCCATGGAGGATAGAGTGGCAGGGACGAACTCCTAATATATTAAATTCTCTACCGGATAAGATAAGACAGCTCCCTAGATAAAGCGTTCCATCTAAGAATCAACGTCCATCTTCTCCACCACAACCACATCCTCATCACTTGACAACTCCTGCACGGTAACATATCTCCCAACATCCTCTTTCGTAATAATCTTCTGATCCAACCACGCCGTCGTCCCACGTGGGAACTTGTAATTCCTCTCCTTCTCCCCTCTCTCATTCGGCTTGAGATAATTCCTCAACAACTTGGTTGGCTTATCCTTCTGGATCACACACACGTCGACATTACTTCCCGATCCCAAATCGTTAAAGATACCAGCCTTGATCGCCTCAGAGGATAGCTCGATAGCTTCTTCCTGGGTCATGGATGGCTTCCACATCGTTTCGAAGACGGACATCGCGGCCAATGAACCAGATCCCATCGTCACGTAGGGGAGTTTATCCGTGGAACCGTGAGCATGGACGGTGAAGAGGCTGACGCCAGTGGGATCGACGCCTGCTACGACGAGGTACGCGCCAATGTGACCCTGGTAGCGGAATAGGTGCTGTTTGAGCATGGTCATGCAAGTTGCGACGCGGGGGGCGCGGCCAGTGGAGAGGGAGTGCAGTTCGAGGTTGGAGCTTATCAGGGCGGTGGTGAATTCGGTATCAGCGGCGGTACCGGCGCCAGCGCACCAGATCGAGGGGCTGATGTAGTGCAGTTTCTCGCAGTTCTATGGGGGTGGGTTAGTTGGTGATTGCTTCGGGGTGTTTGGATTCAAGGGCGAGGTAAGCTATTACGCACCTTGTCAGCGACTATGGGACCACTTGTAGCTCTGGTATCGGCTGCGATCTATAGTTGGGAATATGTTAGCCGTATTGATGGTTGTGGTGAGGGAGGGTGCTTGCTCGCTTGAGCGATGCATTAGCTGCTCGGGATCACGTACAACAACACCTCCATCGTATATACACCCAACAATCGTAGTTCCTGTGCTCGTTGCCTTTGGAAGAGGAACTCCTTTCGCGTGGAGAGCCGCATTGCGGTTGTAGTTGGAGAAGTCGAAGCCAACCATGGTGGAGAGTGAGGTCTAGTGAGGCGGCTCGCGGCCAGGAAACGGGATGAAATGAGGGTATTCAAAGCTTGAGAACGTTATCGTAAAGAGATCTTGGATTAACAAACGAGTAGGAGAGTCGTAGAAGAGTATCGTGGGTGAAGAGAGTTGAGGAGAGTCGGTTGTTCTGTTCGGACGTTGGTTGACGAAGCTTGAAGCTGCCTTGAAGATGCTCGTGAGTTGCTTTTTGCTGACTGTTTTTGGTTGTTGAGCTTCTCTTTCTTTTCGTCGCGGCGATGAACTTTTTGTTCAAACACGACGAAAGGAAGATTTGAAGGAAGATCCTCAATAACAACAACTGCAGATTAGCTTTGTCTGTCTGTCTGAAGTTTCCGACTTCACTTCTTTCTTATAATTCACTCTCCTCGTCAAGATTTTTGACCGTACTCTACAACTATTTACTCGGAGGTCCTCTCAGACACTCCATCGTCGTTCTTTAACCACCGCTCCATCAGCCTCCTCTCCCTTAAATGTTCCTAAAATTCGCCATTCGCTAGACTCGGGCCCTCGCGCTATCTCATCTGACATCGGGAAGCTCAAGATGGCGTTTAGTATGGGGGCAAGTGGGAATACTGGCTTCGGCATGCAGGCCCAAGCCGCAGGAGGGAACGCCCAGGCGCAACTTGGTCCTGAACTCTCGGAGATACACACACAGGTTAGTTGCGCATTGGGATTTGAGGGAATGGAGGGAAATGGCGTGTTCTAACATGTTTATAGGAAGTTGGCTTTCTATCAGTTGCCGGCGACTCCAAAATTCGATTACTCCCAACCCCTTGGCCCTCCGACTCCCTCCCTCCACCAACATGCTCTCTCCTAAGTATCGCGTCGACAAAAGGACTTCTTGCGGCTGCGGGACCAAATGGAATTGTTATTGCGAGTACAGACTCGGTTCGAGACGCGTTCTCTGCCCAGGGCTCCAAGGATAGCAATATAAAGCCGTTTACCCCCCAGCTCACGATTCAACTTCCTGCGCCAGTATCGCATATCGCGTTTTCCGCTGATGACAATGTTTTGGTTGTGGCATCCGCCAATGGCAGTGGACTGGCAGCATATCCGGTGTCGAATCTGATGCAGGGGAATTCACAACCAGCGCTTAGCCTTCCACTCAATGGCGCGATGCTGCGCGCGCTTTCTCCGAACCCAACAGCTGCCAAGGCAGAGCTGTTTGCGGCAGTTACGAATAATGGCGAATTGTTGATGGCAAATCTTAATACGAAGGAACTGGTGCAAGGACAAAATGGTCCCGTCTTAAAAGAGGCCGTAAGCTGTGTGTCGTGGAGTAATAAAGGGAAACAACTAGTCGCAGGTCTGGCGGATGGGACAGCATATCAGATGACTCCTGAAGGGCAAGGCAAAGCAGAGATACCAAGGCCACCCGACTTGGAGCCAAATTGCCATGTCTCCTCCATCTCATGGTTGGAGAACGATCTATTCCTCATGATCTACACGCAAAACACGTCTACAGATGGTATGATTCCGGCATCGTTTTACTATATCGTTACCAGACAACCACAAGCACCCTTCGGGTTCCGAAAACTTCCTGAGATATGCGCACCATTCGGCCTCGACAGATCACCTCCTTATCAGTTTATTGCTCGCCTCAGAGATTTCAAACCTAATCTAAAGGATGCTCTGATTGTGTCTTCCACGGCGTCGACGGATATCGGGTTGCTTACTAGATCACAGTCCCCATTGGTGAGCGATGTTCCCGCCCAGGACATCACAGATGTTTTTACCACCACATCAATGGCGGAGGATTCGAGGAGGGCACAGCTCCCATTAACTGAGGATGTGGCCGATACATCAACGATTGGTCTAGGAATTGATCTATCGAGTAAAACGATAGTACCTGCGCCTATCCCAGGGGAGGATATCGACGACTCAGGCACGCCATTACCTAATATCCTAGTCCTAAACAATGACGGAGTATTGGCCTCTTGGTGGTTTGTGTATTCAGAATCAATCCGTCAAAAGATCCCATTCCACGGCCTAGTTGCCGCGGGAGAGCAACAACCTCAGAAACAGCCACTACAGGCCACGACCCCTCCGCAAGCCCAGGCCCAGACTCCCAAGTTCGGGCAGTCTTCTTTTGGTAGTTCGACCCCTCTTGGACAGCCACCAGCAACTTCCTTCGGGACACCCAGTGCCCTGGGTTCCAACAGACAACCCGCCTTTGGGAGTCCATCCGCTCTTGGCTCTTCGTCCTGGGCTACTGGAGGCTTTGGCGCGCCCTCACAACCTGCGTCCTCAATGACGGGAGGAAATGGTTTCGCCTCAGCGGCTACTCCATCTGCACCAGCCTTTGGCTCTCCGAGCATGCTTGGCTCCCGCGGTTCTCCATTCGGGCAGACGTCCACGTTAGGTGGCCAGGGGTCTGCCCCTGGATTTGGACAGACGAGTAATCTTGGTATGAGAGGAAGCGGATTCGGTGCTTTGTCATCTGAGCCCACGAATTCCTCGATGGAAGTAAAGCCTGGTGGTGGGTTCAGCTCTTTCGCTAAACCAGGCGGAACTGCTGGCTTCGGCTCTCCCCAGCCCCCTGCAGAAAATCCATTCGGCAAGCCCAGTACCCAGCAGAACTCGTTTATGGGAGGGTCCGGGCAGTCGTTTCTTGAGTCGAAGCCAACCACAGCATCGCCATTCGGTGGAATCTCTCAACAACCTGAGCAAACGAAGGGTCTTTTCGGGGCGGGTTCGAAAGACTTTGTTCTCGGCTCCACGTTCAAACCCGATGGGACTGCTGCCTCGGATGGCCCGAAACCCGCTCAGCCTAGTGGAGGAGCATTTTCTCTTGGGTCGGCCTTTGGTGACATGCTTGGAGATAAACCGAAGGAACCCAGCCCTCCACAGGATCAGAACCAGGCAATGGACCAGGAGCCAACCAATAAACCAATCAGCCCTCTAGCTCCTTCTCCGTTCCAAGCACCGTCGTTCACACCCAAACCTCTATCTTCTGCCTCCGACGAGACGGTTACCGCCCCTCCGCCAAAGCCCGAGGAACCAAAAACCACCCCAATCTTATCAGAGCCAAACAAACCCGTCTCATCAATCGAGACATCGTTCTCGTCGCCTATGTCGGCCGATACAATAAAGGCTCCATTCCAACCAGCTACGCCTGCCACACCCGAGGAACCTCGCAAATCACAGCCATCACTCTTTGGACAACCGAGCGACCGCGACGCAACCCCTATTTCTAAAGACGTCTCAACCCCATTACCGCCCGACTCTACAAGCAAAACTAGCTATGCGCCTGGTGACACGTCTGCCTCGTCTTCCAATATCTCGAGGAGTTCTCAGGACGACGCCCCTTTGCCTCCTGATTTCATTCAGCACAAGAAATCAGAGGCCCCTCCAAATGACGCGCCTCTTCCACCTGATTTCTTACAACCAAAGAAATCTGAGACGCCTCAGGACGATGCACCTTTACCCCCTGATTTCCTCCAGCCAAAGAAATCGGAGACTCCCCAGGAGACACCCGTCGCGCTCCCGGAGGAATCCGACGGTGAACGCGCCGACTTTGAGGACAGCGGAGAGGATATTAGCCATGAAATAAGTGGCACTGAGGATAATACAAGCACCCAGGACAACAGTTTCAAGACCTCACCGGAAAGTTCATTTGGTGGACCATCCGAGAGAAGCGCAGCTGGTGGTCTTTTCACAAAAATATCAGCGAACAAAGAGCCGCAACAGAAACAGCCATCTACACAAGCACAGAAACCCAACAAGTTGTTTGGTGAGATTGAGAAACCTTTCTTACCGCCACCTAGTTTTTCATCCCGCGGCAAAAGCCCCCCACGCTCACCGAGCCCTGTGCGGCCTGGATCACGGAAAGATGTTACGAGATTCGAAGGGACGAGATCCATTAGTGCGCCTGGTGGACCCGGTAGAGCGCTTATGAATCGGAAGATTACCCTTGGCGAGATGTCCAATCTTGCGAACGAGGTTAAATCCGTTGATGACGATAATGAGGAGAAACGGAGTCGAGAGATTGCGTTCCAAGCTAGACGTTTAGCTGAAGAGCAGCAGGCTCTTGCGGACGATGATGAGGATGAGCAGTTGCGTGCCGACCTTGCTCGACCTCTGTCGCCAGCTCCCACGCTTGATCCGTTCCTCCCGCATCAGGATTATATGGGTGAGAGTGCGAAGCCTGGGATTCCGGGGCAGATTGAGAGGTTGTATCGGGATATCAACTCTATGATTGATACTCTGGGGATAAATTCACGGTCTTTATCATCATACCTTTTGTATCAGGAAACCAGGAAGGAATTTGATGAGAAGGAGTGGATGGAGACGTTGGAGGGCGATCAACCCTCTGACATTCTCGAGCAGGAGGTACCGTTCCCCAACATCAGTATCTTGGAGCAAGGTGTCGATGCATTAGAGCGCAGACTTAAGCAGGGGAAACTTGAGACCACGCAGGAGAAACTCAAGACGTGTCATGATCTGCTCACCAAGGATATTGTCAATCTACATGTCCAATGCGCTGGCATTCGAAAAACCATCGATACCCACACGGATACTGCGGCCAATACCTCGGCACCGCTATCCGCGGAGCAAGCCACGCTCCAGCAAGACCTGAGAAAGTCATCAACGGACGTGCAGTGCAAGCTCGCCGACCTAGAGCGAGAAATCTCACTCCTCAGAGCCAAAATATCCGAAACCCCACAAATAGACTCATCGACCAACGGCAAGAAAAAACCCACCGTCGAAGCAGTCACCATGACCATCGCAACAATGACAAAGATGGCAGAAAAGAAAAGCACAGATATCGATGTCTTGGAATCCCGGCTCCGAAAAATGGGAATCAACCTATCCGAACCAGGGAATAGTCGCGAGGGATCCCCGTTCCGAACGCCTCAACGGAAAAGTGCACGGTACCCCGTGACCCCTGGTTCGCTTGACTCTAGGGACGGAGGGACGAGGAGCGAGTACCACACGCCCGAAACCGGTGGTCAGCACCGATACAGTGTTGGCGCATCGGGGCGGAGGAGTGTCGCTCGCCGTATGAACGGGTTGGAAGTTGCGTCGTACCCGGATCATGCGAAGTGGAAGACTAAGATGGATCGGAGGAAGGAAATAGCGACGAACCTTAAGACTGCGATTGGGGAGCGGAAGTTCAAGGTCAGAGGCGTTGATGATGTGTGATTTCTTGTTTTACGCGCTTTTCCGGATGGCTATGAAAAAGTATCTTACTTCGAGAGATTGGAAGGGTGACTTTTTTCAGGATGATTGATTTGATACCTTTTTGACTCCTTTTTAACTTCGTTAATATGTGTTCTCTTTACTGGCTGTTTCTTCTTATCATTTCCATGAGGCATTGGTTGATGTAGTTCTAAATAGCGATAACATAACAGCATAACAACAATATGGAAGAATGGCATATGTTTGTTCTCCGTCATCGTCCGTCAGCAAGCAGTGAGATACAATACGACAAGGCAAAATCCATGGATTCAACGCCTCTCCGTCATCTTCACATCCGCATCTTTGAGACATTTTAAGTCAAATAGATTCCCCTGGCGTGAATCCTGCAGATCTGATATTGCCCTTGAAGATCAATAAGCTTCAGTCAGCTTCCAAGGTAGAGGTTCGCTCGTTCGCTTGTTCGGAACTCCGCAACTCTTCGGCTCCCTGCTTACTGCTTCTCGTCCGCCTCTTCTCAACCGAGACACCATGCCTCGTTTTCCTATTCAGGAGATTGAACCGCTCAACCCTAGAGATGGAGAATCGGAGATAGACAAAGTCAAATATATCAGAACCATCTAGCAAGCGCTAAGTATGTATGTTTCACACCCCCCGCTTTTTTCAGATGCTTTTAAATGCGCCGAGAGAGCCGTTCGTTTTGTTTGTTGGATAGTTCGTTTGTCGTTTATCTTTAAGCTATCGTTTCTTCAGAAATAAAGCGAGCGCATTGCGAATTTCGTTGAAACATTTTAATTCAATTCAATTCAATTCTTCTCCTTCTCACAGACAAAATGAAGCTTGTTGCATATCTCTCCCTCCTCGCCGGCGCTGTCGTCGCGCAGGAAGTCAAGTCCGACCCCTTCAACTTGGTCATTGAGAGCGACGATAAGAAGCTCGATGGCCAGCAACTTGTTGCCTGCCACACCGGCGCAGCCATTGAGTCGCTCTGCTTGTATGGCGATACTGGTTCTGAGTTCTACGTGAACACTACCAAGGGCTCCCAGTCTCCCTTGGACGGGTATGACCCTTCTGGTAAACTAATTTGGGATCTTCCCCTTGGGAATGGTGCGTAGTACCTCATCTTCTTCTGTTGTCATTCTTGTTCAGGATCGAACCAGTATCTAATTCAAACCCCCCAGAAACCGCCCCCTCCCCAATGAGTTTCTGGTCCGACCCATCCACCAACGTCGCCCTCCCCCTCCTCCAGCCAGGTTACGACGCACAATACGTATCCTTCGGCGAGGAAGACCGCCTCGCCATCATCAGCTACCTCGACGACACCAAGACCCCTCCTACCGGAGACTCCGCTTACGCACTGAAGAACTGGTATGTCTGCCAGAGCTACTTCTCGGGCTACCAGTATCAGACTCTGAACTGGGTTTTCGGCAATGCGGAGGCGAAGCCTCAGAACCCGAGCTGTGTGAAGGTGGATGTTGTGAGGGAGTTTATCTAAGTTAGGTAGAGTGTCTAATGCGCAGATGAGAGGAAATGTGGCTATGAATGAGTATATGCGGTTATGTGTATATCGGAAGAGGCCGGTAGGGCTATATAATCTTGGCTATATGTAAAAGATGGGCAGACGACGGACGAACGTATGTAAATAGAAATAAAATATACTAATAATAGTTCTATGAATCTAAATGAGACGATAACAACTCATCTATGCATCTCAGACCCCTCCAACCGTGGCAATGTCATGAACGCAGAACGCAGAACCATGGTCGATCATATCAGAGTTCCTGACAGTTACGATATACGACGCATGCGCCTCAAAGCTCGGGGGGCCTAGGATGCAGCTCAGTCCAGCCAGCGCCCAAAGTCTTCAAACCCAACGGCCGTAAGAAAATCAAACTTATGTTTCGTCGCATACTATTGAAACGAGGAAGAATGCAGTAGTAGAATTGATTACAGTAGTACCAAGAAGTAGAGTGCCTTCGTTTATTTTATGCACCTAATTTTACCTTGATGGACAAGGCTCCTCCATCTCTCCCCGTTACGGGGTCCCGCTCGAGCGGGTCACCACCTTCGATCGACGACAACGACAACGACGGCGAAAGGCAGCGTATTAATCCGAGTGAGAGGAATCCTACGATTACGGTTACTGCTGCTGGTACACCGTCTGAACCTCGCGAGCGAAACGATCACCGCGGTTCTCTGTCTGGAGCTAGTAATAGCGGGATTGACGAGGATGGAAATATCTCTGCAACCAGCAATGGAAGCTCCAGCAAGACGACCGCTCGCTCCCGCAGTCGCAGCGGGAGCAACCGCAGCAGCAACGGAAGCGGTGGAGGGAATAATGCGACTGGGTCAGGAGGGCCTCAGCGAATCCGACGACGCAATCGGATGATAACTTCCTGTCTCGAGTGTCGACGACGGAAGCTCAAATGCGACAGATTACACCCGTGTACCAATTGCGCGAAGTTCAAACGGGATTGTGTATTCCTTGCGCCTGCGCTGGATAGTAAATCGAAGAAGAAGTTGGCGGAATTGAAGGAGAAGATGGGCTCGTTAGAAAGGGTGTTGGAGTTTGATGTTGCGGGGAAGGGGGGTGGGAGTGATAAGGGGAGTGAGAATGGGGGTGGGGCGAATCGCGAGGGTGGTTATAATAGGGGGGAAGCGGGTGAAGAGAACGAGTATGAAGATGAGCCGGTTCCTGAGGACGAGGCGCATCTGGAGCCTACACGGATGGCGGTTCAGGATGCTGCATACGAGGGTGAAGCGGATGATGATACGGTTGATTTAGGGGTTAGGCTGGGGAAGATGAGGTTGACGGATAGGATAGGAGGGTTATTTCGACCCAGAATTAGTGATGAGGTGAGTCAATGATGGAAGGGGAAGTGATATGGTACCATTCTTGGAGGCGTCTAACAGTTCATCAAACAGATCACCGAATCTCTCGAGAAACTACCTGGCCATGGAAAGGCACCGGGAGAGCAGAGCCCTGTCCCCAAACCTCCGCGCCTACGAGATTTACTACAAACTGAAAAGGACGCCTACTTCAACCCAGGTCCATCCTATATAGCTCCCCGTTCTGAACTCTTCTTCGGCACCGAAACCGTCAGGAAATACACCCTCTTCGACTTCCTACCCTCCAAGTTCGCAGCAGACAACCTCCTCCAACGATACTGGGAGTCAGTCCACCCAGTCGCGAAAGTCGTCCACCGCCAAAGCTTCGAGAAGCGTTACCGCAGCTTCTGGGAAGATGCCTCAAGGGGGTTTGAACCTTCGCCTTCGCTCCAGGCACTCGTGTTTGCGGCGATGTTCTCGGCGGTTACGAGCATGACAGATCAAACGGTCCTGAGCACGTTTGGTGTACCTCAGAAGAATCTTATTGAGAATTTTCAATTAGGGACGGAAATGGCGCTGGGAAAGGCACATTTTCTGAGAACGACTAAGACTGAAACTTTGCAGGCGCTTGTGATGTATATTGTAGGTTTAATAATGATTTCCCCTAATAACTCCTACATATGTACTAACGTCAACTCTAGATTCCGATGTGTAGAGCCGAAATATCTCGAACTCACTCTACCCTCGTTGGTGCAGCGATCCGCCTCGCAGAATGCATGGGCTTCCACCGAGATCCTTCAGAGTACGGCCTCGGCGCTATTGAAACGCATGTCCGCAGAATGATCTGGTATCAGCTCTGTTTCCTCGACATGAGAACAGGCGAGAGCCAGGGCCCACGCCCAACCATCCGTCGTGAAGACTTCTCAACCCGTTTCCCCCTTAATGTGGATGATAGCGACCTCGAGAAGCCGAACGCGGATTCACTTCAAGACATGTCCCACTGGACAGACATGACATACACTCGTATCAGTATGGAATGCTTCGAGTTCCACCGCGTCCTATACCATGAGAATAAACGCCTCGTCAAAAAGTCGGTCAGTCTAACGCATGTTTTGGGGAAAATCGAAGCGTTCCGGAAGTCATGCTATGCAAAATACGGGCCTCTGGTAAACGGCGCGAACCAAAAACCCGTTCAGAGGGCTGCGGGACTAGTGCTCTCCATCCTCGTCAGTCGCATGTATATAGGCGTCCTGCATCGATATTATAACAGCGTCTCAGTCAGGATCCCAGATCGACTACGGCAGATAATCATCACGACAGGGACTCAGCTACTAGAGAATTCAATTGAGCTTGAGACCTCACCCGATCTGCAACCTTGGTCTTGGTATAGTGGTACATACCAGCAGTATCACACCGCGTTTCTACTCCTGTTCGAGGTCTTCCTATACCCGATGCGTCGCGAATCAGAGCGAATCTGGCGGTGCCTGGATTATATCTTTGAAGTGCCTCCCTTCCCGTTCCAACCGGGAAGTGATCCGAACCGTGTTATTACGCGGAAAGACCTCATTGAACACCGGGCTAGGAAGAGTACCCAGATCCTCACTCAGATCAGGGATCGGATGAGCGCCTATCAAACTATGAGGAAGGTTAGAATTCCGGTTCAGATGCGTGACACGTCTTTTTACATGAGATCTCAGGGGTCGGGTGCAGGTAATGATCTGATGACGAACAAACCGGAAAATATCCAGGAGGCAGGGCAGACGAAGAACGATGCTGGCAATTTAGTCCAGACGCAGGCCACCTACACGCAACCCACTAAACCCGCTTCGCAGGAAGGAGAGAAACTTCCCTTCACCGGGTTTCTTTCCAGCTCGTTTGATTCATCTTCTTACCCGACTTATCCAACGCATCAGCACTCGCCTCAGAATCTTTCCCCTAACCAGCCACTCTCCTACGCCCAACCACAGAGTCAAACACCGCCTCAATACCAGTTTAACCTACAAAGTAATCGTCAATCATATCCCCCATGGCAACCACAACCACGCCATTCAGGAACCTCGTCGCAAGATTTCAATTATGGGACCCAGCCATCCGGATACGGGCAGGATACCTTTAACGCCAAAGAGCAAAGCCTTGGATCAGATACTATCAGTTCAGAAGACTCCAGTGGTGCCGGGATATGGTTCAACTCGAGCATAGAAACCACAGGCGGTGGGACGGGTCCGTCTACTCACCCCCCGGCCCCTCCTGAAGATGCCACAATGCTTGACATTGACTGGGTAAGCCTCCCGCCTTTCGTCTCTTCCCTTTTCATCACATTCACTCCAATCAAGAGCACGTTATACCGACAAAACTGACCCCCATCCCATAGAACGAATGGGACAAACTCTTCCCACCGGAACTAAACACCGGAGACCTAAATTTGCCCCCGTCGATGGAAGAACAAGCCATACCAATGGACACATCCTTCGACGTATTCTCTTCTACGAATTTCGAACTCTTTCCACAACAATGATTCGTTCGGAACTGATAAGTACAAAAAATTCTATTGAATAATGATATAATGTGATTAATGAACCCCCTTGGAACTTTGGGACAACCTACCATATGGAAATCAGGCCCGAGCCAATGAGATGTTGATATTGTCCCTCTGTTTGTATCCACATGGACACACAGGCGGAACGGAACGGCGCATATTTAGAGTAGTACATACGCAATAGGCGAGATCTCTCCTTCTTATTATATGAGAAAATTTGAGCGTAAAAACCTGTTCGCTTAAAATCTTTTCCTGAAGTTGACAGGCGCTTCGATCCTGTGTACTGCGAGTAGTAGGGATGACCAAACACTGGGTTGTACCACACTTTCGTTCGTTCAGATGACGTTGTTGAGAGTTGAAGCTAAATACGTCATATCTATATCAAAGTCGTGAACACCAGAAATATATATTTGGACCTGAGAGTATATCAAGATGTAAAACAAATCGATCGATTCATATTCAATCGGTATCCCACATTACAAGGGGCACTTCAAGCATCTTTAATTCACCATGGTCAAAACAGTCACTGAATTCATATACCTCCGGTTGAAACCCGACGTTAGGCCGGAGGACCCCCAGAATGAGGGAGGCAATAAATTCTTAGAGATCGCTGAGGCGGTGAAACAGCAGCGTGGATATCAGGATTCGAGTTGGGGAAGGACGGCGGAGGTAGAGAATGATGTCGTGTGGGTGATAGGTGAGTATATATTTTGTTTATATTTATCAAGTGGTGGGTGGATATGTAGCCGTCGACGAAACCCCCCCCTATTGCACACATACAGCACCCACCACCAAAACGCGAACCTAACAACAAAAATACAGACTGGGACGACAGCAGCTGCAGCGTCGCCATAAACCAAGCCCTAACCACCCTCTGCGACCCCTCCAAACCAACCGTAAACTTCCACTCAACCCTCATCCCCCCCACCGCCTCAACAATAACCCTCAACCCGACCAACGAGATAATCGTCCTCGCCTTCCCCTCCTCCTACAACACCCCGGAAGGCAAACACGCTATCGAATCCGACCTCGCCACTTTCCGCAAGGGTATGCTCCAACTCCCCGACGGGAAGGCCGCGCTGTCGTTTTCGATCGGTTGGCTTGATAGGCCCGAGGTGGTTAAGCATTCTGGGTCGCCGACGGGGGCGGCGTTGTTGAATTGTTTGGTTATCGGGTGGACGGGGGTGGAGAATCATATGGAGGTGAGGGAGTCGGTGGAGTTTACGGAGGGGATTGCGAAGGTTAGGGAGAAGATGTTGGCGCCTGTGGAGGGGTTGGAGATGAGGCATGTTGCGTTCCAGGCGATTTGAGGGATGGACTTTCGTTTCTGTTTATTCTGCTTCTATTAGGCGTTAGTGGGTGATTTGGGGTAATTTGGGGATAAGGGATAAGGGATATTTTGAGTTGGTGATTTTCAAACGAGGGCCAGACAGCGGATATGAGGGATGACATGCAATGGTTGATGTTTATATGAACAAGGGCAGATGAAATAAATCGTAGATATTCGGCGAAGAATGGACCTTAGGTTCTCCTCAGACGTTTACGGATGGCATACCAAAAAGGGGAAGCGTAAAAAGGAAACATAATTAGAAGGCAAGGAAAGCTGATAGCTGAGGAAAACAGAAAGTCGGATACTGCATCAAAGAGATAACCACGAGAACCCCCTCCTATGTTTTGTTTGGTAGAAGTACACCGGGAAAGAATACATCCAGGTTCGTCAGAGACCCACGGGAGAAGAGGAGAGAAAGAAGAACACAAATTGAGACGTAAGCAAAACCGTGAGAAGAATAAATTATTAGAAGGAGACAGAACATAGGAAACCCAACCCCGACCCTTAGAAGAAAAATAGAAAGTAACTTTTCCGAGAACCATCAAGCTTAAGAGCGCTTGGCCGAGGTGGAGTACTCTAAATACGGTGCTTCTCACTCTCTGTAGGGTAAACGTTAGTATTAATTCACTTAAACAAGGGCTAGGGGACTTCACTGACCAAGCCTTGAGTAGAGCATGTAGAGAGCCATTTGGTTACACTCCTGAGTACCGGTGATGGTGACTAGACGCTCGTTGCTGTTATCCTGTGGCTCATTGATCTTGATCACACTGCCACTGAGGTGACGGATCTCATTGATCTTAGCTCCACCCTTTCCGATAATGGCTCCTACCATATCGTTGGGGATGTAGATCTGCTGGGTCAATGGCTGACCAGGGACAACGCCTCCCACAGGGGTGGAGCTGGGAGCACCACCATGGGCCTGGGGTTGTTGAGGAGCACCGCCATAAGAGCCTGGCTGATGAGGTCCTGCGCCAGCGTACGCCTGGCGTGGAGACGCGCCATAGTGGAGAGCGGGTTGTGGGGCCTGGGGTTGCGAAGGCTGACCACCTTGCATATATGGAACACCATATGCGGAGGATGGCGCTCGGTTGGGCTGGTTCTGGTGTCTCTTAAAGGTATCTGGATGACCATATTGTCCACCAGCTGGCTGGGGAACGTAAGGAACAACCTGCATACCACCTGGAACGACGCCAGCAGGACCACCGCTACGGGTAGCATAAGCAGAGGCTGCGGGGCCTCCAAATCGTTCGGTGAGCTGCTCGACAAGAGTGACAGCAACGTAGTAAGTGGCAATGTGAACAGCGTCAGCGACACCGAGGATCACAAGGGATCGCTCGGTAGATAATGGAAGGCAGGAGTCAGAGGCATTTAGTCGTGCACCGGAAGCTTCCTGAATCTCACGGATGCGGACGCCAGACTTGCCAATGATGGATCCAATCAGGATATGGGGGATCAGGAGACGAAGGGGGTAGGTCTTTGACTGGGCAGTCGACGGTGACTCCAAGGGCTCATTGTTCAACGTACGGATGATTAGGCCGAATCCCTTAGTGTGAGTGTTAGTCGCAAAATTTCTTTAGATTAGATAGAGTGTGGAAGAATTACCTTCGCCACGGCATCTTGCATACCGCTCACCGTCAAGATCCTTTCTACTGCACCACGAGAGTAATCGCTGACAGTACATTTGGCACCAGACAGACGTCGAATTTGAGAAACATTTTCCCCACCTTTGCCAATGCACGTGGCGGCCTCAGCACTTGAGATCACTGCGCGAATATGGATCCAGCCAGTCTCATCCTGACCCTGTTGCTGTGGAGGCTGCGAGCTCGATCGCTCGGGATGGGAAGCGGTCGACTGAATCGGCTGAGTCTCTTGGGCGGTGGTCGGGGAGCCTTTACCATTGGGCGCATCAGGAACAACGATATCGCCATCCTTCGTTCCATTGCCGGTAGACTCTTCAGCCTTCACCTGTACGGCGGGTTCGTTACTTGGAGTAACACTGGATTCAGCGTCATCTTCTCCCTTTACTACTTTATCCAGAGCAGGACGTTTCGCCTCAGGCTGGTCGGTTGGGCCAGAAGGGGAGGAGGGATCTTCGAGAGGACGCTTGGTCGACGCGACAGCAGATGGTGGAGAGGCAGACATGGTTGTTGGATGGTCGAAAAGGCGTACGTTTTCGTGTTCGTGAAAAAATTGGTTCGTAATCCTGTTCTGGATCCCTTACTTACGCGGGAAAAAAGGCGCAACAGTAGTGAGAATCTTTTGATCTTTTTTAAAGTAAATCGATTTGCTTTTTTATTTACACCAGGTGTTTCCAAGGAAAACTTGCTGGTGCTGGCCGTCGGGTGGGAGAGGAGGCTTGGTGCTTTGCAGGGTTGGAGATTTGAATTTGGAGAGGTTTCAAGGGCAGGTGCTGGAAGATGAGTGGAATCGGCGTGGAGATCTGGATACTGGTGTTTGTGACGGGTGACGGGTTGGAGTTTGAGTAGAAGAAGGCCGAAAAAAGTGACTGATTTGGAAGAGGAAGCTTTTCGGTTCCTGGGGACGTGCGGAGGTGGAAGTGCTGGTGTAAAAGGTGAAGTGAAGTCCGAAACGAAACAAGGAGCTTTGTCAAGACGACAAGACACTCTGAGCGCTGTGGAAAAGGAGGATCAATGTAGTGCAAGGGAGCCTTGACTGATGGATGTAACTTGAATCCGTCCTGTCCTGTTCTCCTGAGAGTAAGCCCAGTGCTTTCCCAGCTGTTTGAGCGGGAGAAAGAAAAGGGGGGAGTGTCTGAGAAGGGGAAACGAGGAAAAGAAGAAGTCGTAGAAATCAAATTGATGAAGAAACGAAGATGAAAGGAAGAGCGACGGGTGGAAGTTGTTGATGTCGATGTCGATGTCGATGAAAGTTGAAGATGAAGTTGAAGTCGCGAAAAGAAGAAAAAGTGGAGAGAGCGAAGGAGGACACGCTAGACTGCTTTAGGGTGAGGCTTAGGTCATGTGATGATGGCGTCTTGTCAAACACGCGACTGACCCCTATTCAAGGAGAAGGACGCTCAGGACTTTTGGAGATGCAATCTAGGCCTGGGGCATCTTAAAGGGATATCTGATTTTGTGCTCTATTAGATAACGTTCTCTGTTGACGCGACTGAGTGGCTCTCCACCCAATACATCTATCGAACCAACTTGATACAGGACCACATTCCAACCGTCAACAATGGAGCTATCAGAAGATGTACAGAAGAAGATAAACGCCTTCTCGGAGCAGTGCCTCAAGAAAGAGAAGGAGTTGGCTGAAATTCCCCTTGACAAAACATCCATTGAAGAATACAACAGATCTTTAGAGGAGACACTGAGAAACCTTCAAGACCGTCTCCAGCAGCAAGAAGCTGCTCTTCAAAATGTATGTATACAATTCCCTCTACATGAAGAATGAATTATATCTGACAGTCAGTAGCTTCGAGCCTCAAAATCAACTGAGCTACCACGTCCAGGGCTACAATCTCATGAACGCCTCTCCCAAATCCGGAGAGCTAAGAAAGCATATGAGAAGCTCACTGCCTCTGAACCGGATCTTCCACCACCAGAATCCGCTTTACCCGGTGTTCTAGCTCTTCGGGAAACGTTCCAACTTATCCAAGAAACGAAATCCTCAATTTCAACCGTCCACCAGGACTTTACTGCAGATAGCGAACGACGAAAGACTGAAGAGTCTAACTTGCGAGACGCGCGACTTATCACTGATTCCCTGGAAGAGCGAATCAGTCAACTCAGAACCCAACGTTCTCAAAAAGAGAAGAAATCCGCATCGCAACTCGCCAAAGAACTCATCCAGACGCAACGGAAGAAAAAGTCCGGATTTGAAAAAGATGCAATTAGATTACGAGAAGCTCTTGAGAACTTCGTCGATGAGCACCTTGCCCCGATGATTGCGGCCGAGGACCTGGGAGGACCAACTGTTGGGGATGAGATTGATGTACCTGATCTCACTCTTGAATCTGGGTATACGAACCAGGGGAAGCCGAAGAAGCCGAAATCGACAGCGGATGCGGGAGCTGATTCAAGACAACAGCGTATTGATGAGCTTATTAACCGGCAGACTGGAGCTGAAGATGATGAGGATTCTGGTCCAACTACGAAACGGGGCGCAGCGGGGGCGGAAATGATTACTCTCCTGAACGATCTACTGGAAGCTGCGAATTCTGGGACAGGTGCTGGTTCCTACGTTGAATTATCAAGGGATTCCGCAGCGTCGAGGTTCTTGGTGAAAGCTAAGATTGCACAGTTTCATCCGCGAGACGCAAGGAGATTGCGTCTGATTGATTTTGCTAGGGAGATCACTATATAGCAAATGCGAAATCCATCCGTCTGTCCCTTCGACTCCGCTCGGAATATCCCGTATCTCTATAAGAGAGCGGATGACCTTGAACACTACCTTGTATCAGCCGTTCGACCCCAAGCGGTCCGTATCTAATCAATAGAGTCATCACGAAGAGTAAAAAGCTGCCTCATAACCTCGTCGGCTCTGGCCCGGATCCCATCATGATACATCGTGTTCGTGATGAATTGCTTGCAATTCTTGATCTTCGAAGCCGTGTCTGTCGCGAACTTGAAGTTGACGTACATGTCCTCTACATATGTCGCCGAATAGACCGGGACCTCGTTTTTCGCGAGCTGTTCCTCATCGTACAATGCCGGCCAGTCATCGTATGAGGCGAGGATCTGCGCGGGTTCCTCCATTGCTTTGAGTTCTCCGTAGGATTCGAACATGTTTTTATAAATCTATGGTTTTTTAAAGGGATTTAATACCGTGTTTCTTTCTGGTTTTGGAAGTAGGTTTGGGTTTGGGCTCACCATCTCGCCAGTGAAGAAAACCTGGTCCGAATCAAGACGGAAACGAGGGTCATTTGAAAGAAGTCTATCGGCCGACCAATTTGATGCGGTTCTATAACTCTCGTCAGATAGTTTCGAGATTCGGATGGAATACACATACCCTTGACAATAGAGCGGTTCGTGGAGGATAGCATATATCACGTTGTTTTCGAACCCTCCTGCGCTCTCGATATTGAAGAGCGTCGGCCGGGTTAGAAATCCAAAGTTATCGAGATCGCTAATGCTCCGCAAAACAATATCTGGCAGTTTCCTTAGTGTTAATTATCCTAAGATTAAGCCGGGAAATCAGATAAATCGGTTAGTTACCGTGAACTAAGTCGAGCCCGCCTACGTCTTGTTAGTGTTGGATTACTTTATCAAAGCGATACTCGCACTTACCCCCCATTCCAAAGAATATTCCCATTTGCTGGAACCTAGCTGGGATGAGCACATCCCCCGATGGTAGCACGGGGGCTTCCTTCTTCAGATATGCGAGGATTCGTTTCACCCTCTCCGTGTCTTCCGGAAATTTGGCATAGTAAACCTCGTTCCTTTCCGCTACCTTTTCTACCTTATGTTAGAATTCAGAATTATAGAACCCTTGTAGGGTTGGACATACCGTATATAGCGGTGTATACGGGATCGGGCCCGTTTACGAGAGGAGGTAATCCACCGCAAGTAAATACTTCTTTTAGGCCTTCGGGGCTTCATTGTAGTGATCAGTTCACATCAGTAAACCTTCACAAATCTGCCATATTTTGGGTAATCTTACAATTTTGAGAGATACGTAACGCTGCAGAACCCACCGAAGCTCTGGCCAAGGGTACTCCACTTCTTTTTCTCCTCGGGAAAATCTGCAGTGAGGCATTTGCGTATAGCCTCACAGTCTTGAACAATGCTGTCTGCACGGAAAAGTCTGAGGTATTCCGCCTGCTTTACGGCATCGCCTTGACGGGCTAATGTTCCAGCGGTAATGGGAGTGCTCAATCCCGTTCCACGCTGGTCAAGAAAAAGTATCTAGATGTGATAGTTAGTAAGTTAAGAAAACATTCAGATATGTAAGTAGTGAGTAGGTGTATGCACTGACTTGATACCCTCGGTCCAACACAGGAGCAATCCAGGCGTATTCTTGCGGTGGCCGGCATGACATTCCGGGGCCACCTTGTAGATACACGAGCCATGGAAGCTGCTTCTCACCAGTCTCAGGCTCAACAGGCTTTGTGAGGCGCCTAACACTGCGGGCAAAAATCCGAATTCTTGCTGCATTCGGGTTGTTGTAGTCGAGAGGGACATCGAACGAGAGTTCTGCCACCTTCAATCTACCTATTGATGAACAGTTATAATTGTTGATTCAATATGATTGGAAGACAATGAGGGAGAAGAGGAGCGCTTCAATCGCATATATCGAGGGAAGGGAAGCTATGAGGGGCTGCTGGTACCTGGAATATTGTGAGGTCGTTTATCAATCAACCTTGCCGCTGCCATATTGAGATTTTTATTCCAGCTCGCTCGAAGATTCATTTACTGATGCGTAGAAGAAGCGGAGAAGCGAGCCACTGCCTCCCCCAGAATAAATATTGTGTTAAATAGTAGACAGCCCGTTTCAAAAGTAAACAAATGCAAAGCTGAATTTAAGTTGTTTGATGCCGCATGGATGACTGATGTCGCCCCTCTCTCTCGTTCCGTAGGCTTCCACTATTTACGTGAAGAGTTCAGGCCTTGACGTAAATCACACCTGTCCTGGATCAGGCAATATTAGTGAGGGAAAGGAAGCCAAAGAGATATATCAAATTTCTATATCGCCTGCTCCAAGTTTGGTTTCATTATATTATTGTGTCACAATGGACCAGGAACATGCCCGAAGTGCGTTGAACAGCATCAACGAAGACCAACAAAAACTTTGGGAGACTGCTCTAAAGCCATGGGAATCTGGGGTCCTCCCGAGGTCAGATGCCATGAGAGCTGCAAGGTCGTCACTTGCTGACTACCTTCCCCAAACCGGTACCGGATTCGAGGAGACACGGAAGCATCTCTTCAACAGCATCATCCCTGGGCTGAATGCAAATAGCATAAGCCCGAACTACTACGGCTTTGTAACCGGGGGTACAACCGCTGCGGCATTACTTGCAGACAATATAGTTTCTACCTACGATCAGAATGTCCAGGTGCATCTACCCGATCATTCTATTGCTACGGATGTGGAGTCTTGCGCTCTACATATGCTTCTGGACTTATTTCACTTGGATCGGAAGGTCTGGGGGAATGGCACGTTTACGACCGGAGCAACGGGTAGCAATATCCTGGGGCTTGCCTGTGGCAGGGAGTTTGTCGTAAACGCTGCGGCTAAGAAGAAGGGCAGCCAGATAGGGAGTGTGGGAGAGTTTGGATTGGCAGATGCGTTACGGTCTGCTGGCGTGTCAAGGATCCAGGTCCTTTCTACGATGCCGCATTCCTCCATTGGCAAGGCATCGGGTGTAGTGGGGATTGGTAGGGCCAATTTACAGAATATCTCCTCCGGTGGCGGCCAGGCTCTTGGGATTGACATGGAGAAATTGGAACAATGCCTAGCAAGAAGCGACACTGCCTCTATCGTCGCCATTTCCTGTGGAGAGGTCAATACCGGGCACTTTGCGACTGGTGGGATTGAAGATTTCAGAAAGGTACGAGAACTTTGCGACAAATATGGTGCCTGGCTTCACGTGGATGGAGCATTTGGCGTCTTTGGACGAGTGCTCGACGACGGACCGGAATTTGATAGAATCAAGAAGGGAAGCGAAGGCATTGAACTTGCGGATTCAATTACCGGTGACGGCCACAAGTTGCTCAACGTTCCCTATGACTGCGGATTCTTCTTCTGTCGTCACAAAGGCCTTGCAGAAGAAGTTTTTACAAACCCGAATGCTGCCTACCTGAGTTCTGGTGGAGATGCGAATTCCATCCCATCTCCATTGAACATAGGAATGGAGAATTCTAGGCGTTTTAGAGCTCTCCCCGTGTACGCGACTCTTATGGCGTATGGCCGTGATGGTTATCGGGATATGTTGGAAAGACAAATCAGACTCGGGAGGTCGATTGTGGACTGGATATTCGATGACCCGCGGTACGAAGCGCTTCCGGCTGCTTCGTCTAAACAGGAGCTCCTGGACAATACCTTTATAATAGTCCTTGTTCGAGCCAAGGACGCTTCGCTGAATAAGGATCTGGGGAAGAAGATAAACGCCACATCGAAGATGTTCGTTTCTGGGACCTCCTGGGATGGGAATCCGGCTTGTAGGATAGCTATTTCGAACTGGAGGGTAGATGTGGAGAGGGACTCAAAGCTTGTGGTGGATGTTTTGGATACCGTTGCTGGCAACTAACTGCGTGATCAGTCAACTTGATAGTGCTATGATAATCGATGTTAGTAGTTAGGTCTCTGTATATACATCCCTGAAGCCCTGGATAGATATGTCCATAGTCTTGAATCATAAACTCAGGGGACCTGATAATGCCCTTGTCTATAATGCATTGGGAATCAAATAACTTTCCAAGAACAAAAGAGCATAAGTTCGTCATCATCATTCGAAACACATTCATCATCTTCGTCGACCACCTGCAGAAGCAGCGTTGCCCCTGTCAGCGATACTAACAACCTCGCCGATCCCAGCTTCTTCTTGTTCGTCTTCAAGCGCAATGATCTCCTCCCGGCAATCCCACCACTTCTCTTCCGCAATATCAAAAGCGTCTTTCCGAAGTTCCTTCACAGTCTTCTCCGCCCCGGAGCCTCCCACCTTCAGCTTTTCAATTAAGATATTTTGCCAGTCGTTGGATGTTCTGTTGAAAAATTCTCGAAGACTCTCGAATGGTCTGGGATGGGGTCGGGGGTCCTGAGTCGTAGGCTCCGTTTCCTCTTCTACCTCAGCTTCGGTTGCCACTTGGGGTTCTGATAATTCCGTGGCCGCGGTGGATTCTCCAGCCTGGGAGAATATCTCATCTTCCTCGCCTTCGCCTTCGCCTTCGTCCTCATCTTCATCTTCGTCTTCGTCGTCTTCCTCATCACTATCTTCCTCAGCCAGGACATTCCAATTTTCTGGCTCGTTGTAGAATATCTCTTTAACCCCGTCGAGTTTGCCTAGGTCGATGGAATACATGTCGTTAAACGTAAATTCTTGGTCACCCCTTTCAAACGTACCGCCAAAAATGAAGAGTGTATCGTCTTGAACCGCAAGTTGAGAGTTGAACCTTTGGTGTGGCATTTCAAATCGGACAATTGCTGGAGCTGCAGTTGGTTCATCCTTTTCGTCCGCGGTGTTTGGGAGCTCAATATCTTTATCCAAGTCCTCAGTGTTAGATATTGATCCCTTAGTTTCAAGTGCAGCTAAATTGCGAAGGAGCTCTTCCTCGTCTGCCTTACTTCGGCCACGGCCTTTGAAAGCTTGAGCTTGCTGCTTCTTGCCTGGAGCACGGGGCCGCCGAAGTGACAACTGGAAGAAGCGGTTTCGGTCTGTATTCCAGGCTTGTAATGTATCGTAGAATTCACTCTCAATACCTTCCTCGCTATTTTCAACATCATGAACGCCTCCAAACATAAGACCACGTCCCTTGTGGAAAGCCATTGTTGCTCCCGCTCGAGGAGGGTTGGGCTGATTAGCTGGTTTCTTTCTCCGTTCCCATCGAACCGTGGGCCCGGTTGTGGCAGGTGCATCTGCGGGTGGCTGTGTGACTTTTAGGATCCAGGAATCTTGATGGACCATTGGCTTCATGACAGTTTTCTGCGCTGCAGACGCACCCTTGGACTTTTTGCCAACACCCACGGAGGTCTTCACGCGGGAATACCCACCATACAGTGCAGCCCCAGATTCATGTGGTAGGAATGAAAATGAGGAACGGGCATCCGGCTTTTGCGATGCTGGAGGTAAGGTTGGGTTATACCAGGTAAAGTTCGTGCAGTCATAAATCCAGAGATCCTGTAATTAATGGAACATAAACTTAGAGACATATATAAACACGCACAGCCTAGAGAGGAAGATATATACCTGTAAATACTTTGTTTGCTGAGACGTATCTTGAAACCCACCGAACACGATGATATAATTCTAGGAGCGAGTCAGAAACATCTAGATACGTATAGGGTCTTTCGATAAAGACTAACCTTGAAGTAAGTCATCCGGTGTCCACTTCTTGCCGGTGGGCCTGCCTTCTTGGATTCTATGCGAGTCCATTCCCGAGTCGATGGTTCAAGACGCCAAAAATCATTGTAATGGTAGAAAGTGCCCTGTTTCGGAGACGAAAATTCGCCTACTCTTAGGGATGAGACGGTTAGACGTCAATTGGCAAGATGGTAATACTTCTTAGCAACATGGACTTACCTCCGAAAAGATATATCCCGCCTGTATTCCCGCCACGGCACCAAGCATGCCCACTCCTGGGTAAGGGGCTGTTGGGACTCGTTACTTCTCTCCACTCACCCCGATCAATTAGGTAAACAAAAAGATTGTTGTAAAAGGTAGCCAGGGAGCCATTGAAATACTCCCCGCCAAATATCATTAGCTCATTTCGATTTGCAGGAGATGCTAGCACTGTCGAAGAAGAGCGCGGCGAAGGCGGGGTGCTGACCACCTCAGTTACTTTCAAGAATTTTGCCTGTTCCTCAGCATAGGCTGCAAGCACGGCGTCCAAGTCAACGTCTTCAGCGTCGCTATCATCATCCCGCCCCTTTGCCTGCGCTTTCTTCTCTCCACGTGCTGCCTTTTTGGACTGCTTTGCGGCCACACGAGCCTTTTTCTCTGCGGCTTTCGTCTTCTTGTCTTTGGCTTTGGCCATGATTTAGCAGTGTATTAGACGAAGAAGGCAGAGCTTTAATTCAAGCCTTTTTTATTTTTGATATTTCGACACAGGATCTGCCTTTTCGGTCCCTACCACTGTTTTTTGAGGTATGAAGGCACTTGATAGATGCACGATGTGGGATATGCATATTAGGTAAGCCCAGTAAGTGGTTCTATTATGACCCAACACGTGACCACGCGATTCAACGCGCTCCACCTTCTGCTTTAATGTTGAAGAAGAGCAAAGAGAGGAAACGACGAAAGAACTCGACCGGAAAGCGACAACAACCACAGCGGGAACTTGGAACTGGCTTGCTAGATTAGCACGGGACTCTACGAAAACGCGCTCACGTCGACTCCGAACCAATCCTAGATCTCAGAGCTATGAAACGCATCTATGACCAAACATAACCTGGGGGACCATCTAGCTTGGCTACTAAATCGTGGTCCTTCTCTCTACCCATCTTTGGACTTGCTGGGAAACGCCGGCAACGGGAATCAAAGGCTTGCCCAAAGTCCCCGAGGCCAATATCCCAGCCCTCCCGAAGCTTCGACCGCTAGGGTTTCTTCCATTTCAAACCCCGCTGTACCTATATCTCGCTCGGATGCACCAACCGAGGATCCGAACATTGATCAAGCGGATATCTTTAAATGGGATGGCAGGTCGGTGACATCTGAGGAAACCATGGCTCGATTGCACTTTGCACCACAATCGACATCGAAACCACGTATGCTGAGCCACTCCAATGGAACTCCAACGCCGAAAACTCCCACCACGTCTGGACGAGTGTCCCAAAACTCTCAAAGACACACTGGGAGTCGGGAGAAGATCAAAGGTTCGTTGCCTACAATATAATGCGCCCTGGGCCAACTTCGTACGTTTGCTAATCCCATACTCTAATAGATAAGCCAAATGAATTACAAAAGTCACCGACTGATTGCCCCCCCCGAAAGACCCCATCGCATCGAGAGGCTGGTCATTATAATTTTCTCTCACCGCTAGCTGACATAGACTCTATCGATTTAACGGGTGATCTGGAAGACCAAGACTCGTCTTCTGCCACGGTGGAAGCTTTTGGTGAATCAAGGGCGATATGGAGGGAGGATTCCGCTTCTCGCGCGGAACCTATAGTAAAACGAGGAAAGAAGAGAAAGAGCGATGAATATAAGTCGGATCTGAGGTCACCGGAAAAGCTGAAGCCTCGAATCAATGCTCGCCATTCGCCTGCACAAGCAGAAGATCTGGATAGCTTTGTTGCGATCGAAAGTTTTGATGATGAAGAAGACGAAATCCAGGAAGCGTTCCTTAGCGGCCAAGGAGAACCCCCTTCAAACTGCGAGGAAGAGGCCCCGGTTTCAGAAAAACCACCGCCAGAGCGAATGATTCTCGACTCGGAAGACGAAGACGTTTATGATGACGAAGGAACGGTGGTGTATGATGCGATCTCTAATACGCCAGCTCGGATGGAGATTGACCATGGACTATACCCAAAACTACCCGATCGTGAGGTTCCTGAGAGATCGGAGAGCCCTAAGCGGTCTACGAGTGTAGGGGATCAAGAGAACGAGGTTGGACGTCGGCCTCAGGCTACTCCCTCTGGATCTCCTTCCCGAATAAATCGCCCGCCTAATAGCGCGAATGTATCTCAAAAGCGTGTGGGGCCCTGTCCCGGCACCGACAAGAACCAAGATCTTTCCGGACGAGGCGCGAAACCCGAAACGTCACAAGCTTCGCCTTTCTCGGTAGACACTCTTCGAAGTTTAGAAAGGTTGAAGGAGCAGCTGGAGCGGGATACAAAACGCAATGCACTTCTTTACTACGAGAGATCTATGGAACACTTGCCAGTAGACTCTCTAGTCCAAGAGACCAATGCTGTAAAGTCCAAAATCTCAACAATCGAACGACTGCTTTCCGAGAAGAAAGCATATGACTTATGTCTAATGAAAAAAGAGGAGCTGAAGCAAAAAATAATGCAGGAGTTCGCGAAGGATGACCATGGGGTGGTGGATGTTGCTGTTATGGAAGAAAGCCGAAAAGTGGTGGAGGACCTTCAGAGGCGGGAGGTTATGGCCCGTGAACTCCTTCAGCGAATCGGCCCTTTTGAAATGGTCAAGACCGAGGCAGCCGTACAGACTCCTCCGCAGTATACACTCGTTGCAGGCACTCAAATGCCAGCCCTTGGGTCAGAGCCAGCCAAGAGAGGCCCTATCGACCCGGCAAACCATGGCAATTCTGTATCGCTAGCCGGCCTCAATGGGGCTGGCCCAAGTACCGTTCCAACAAACAGAACCATTGATTTCCTCTCCAAAGGGAATACGAAAGGAATCTTCAAGGACTATCGAACGGGTTCTCGCTTCGGGAACGATTTCGCGTCCGTGTCTGAACAAAGGGTATGCAGCACAATGGCAGAGCAAGATGAACAAATGTGGGACGAGGGTTACGATAATTATTCCAGGAATATGGGTGGTTCAACGATAACTGGGCTTGATGTCAGCGACTTCGGTGACGACGCAGATGATGATGATATGCTCGAAGCTGCCCAAAGGTTCGAGAATCAACGGTCCTCAGCTTCTGAAGACCCCCGGCCTCATCAGCGGCAAATATTCTCGGAGACCTCAGGAAATATTGGCCGAGCGCCTCTTGCAAACAAGACAAGCAATAATTCTCTCCCTGAACCCCGCTTAGCAGCGCTGCAGCATCCTTGGTCCAACGACGTAAATAACGCTTTGACAAGACGGTTTCACCTTCGCGGTTTCCGGCATAACCAGCTCGAAGCAATCAATGCCACATTGAGTGGGAAGGACACCTTTGTTCTGATGCCTACCGGTGGTGGCAAATCCTTGTGCTATCAGTTACCATCTGTCATTAGCAGTGGCCGGACACGCGGACTCACTATTGTCATTTCCCCTTTACTAAGTCTCATGCAGGATCAGGTCGCACATTTGAAAAAGCTTCATATACGAGCAACACTAGTTAACGGTGAAATCCCTGCCGAGGAACGAAAGGCAATCCTCTCTTCTCTCCAAGGTCCCCGGGTTGAAGAAAAGATTCAACTTATATATGTGACGCCTGAGATGGTGAGCAAGAGCGGCCGCATGATGGGTGTGTTTCAGGGTCTCCATCGGAGTGGCCAGCTCGCGCGAATTGTCATTGATGAAGCGCATTGCGTTAGTCAATGGGGTCACGATTTTAGACCGGACTACAAAATGCTGGGAGACGTGAGGCGAGAATTCCCCGGAGTTCCAGTAATGGCTCTAACCGCCACAGCCACTGAGAATGTCAAAGCCGACATCATTCATAACCTTGGGATTTCCAACTGCGAGGTGTTTACGCAGAGCTTCAATCGACCTAATCTGACGTACGAGGTCCTAAAGAAGGCCAAAGGCACCAATATTGCCGCCAGCATCGCGGAATTAATCAATACCAAATACAAACGGCAATCCGGAATAATATACTGTCTGTCTCGACAAGCATGCGAGAAATTGGCTGCAAAGCTTAGTGAAGAGTACGGGATCAATGCGGCTCATTACCACGCCGGCATGGAACCGAAAGAGAAGGCCTCAGTTCAGAAAGACTGGCAATCTGGCATATACCATGTCATCGTGGCTACGATTGCGTTTGGAATGGGCATCGATAAGCCTGATGTTCGTTTCGTCATTCACCATACCCTTCCGAAGAGCCTCGAGGGGTATTACCAGGAAACTGGAAGGGCAGGGCGTGATGGCAAGCTCTCCGGTTGTTATCTATACTTCGGATTCCACGACACAAGTTCTCTTCGCGCCATGATCAAGAAGGGCGAGGGTAGCTATGAGCAAAAGCAACGTCAATATCAAATGCTACGAAATGTCATCCATTTCTGCGATAATAAAATCGACTGCAGAAGGGTACAGGTTCTTGCATACTTCAACGAGCGCTTCCAGCGAGACAATTGTAAGAATTCCTGTGACAATTGCAAATCTCCTGTGGTTTATGTGAGCAAAGACTTCACCGAACTTGCTATCGGGGCTATAAAACTTGTGCGATCGCTTGTACGGGAGTATCAACGGAGAAAAAAGAAGAAAAAGGAGGAACAAGGAAGTGATGCTGAACAGGAGCAGCCCCAATTTCAGGAGGAGTCTGGATTTGACCGTTTCGGCTTGCTTTACTGTGCGGATCTTTTCCGTGGAAAGAACAGCAGAAAAATACCTGACGAGGAACTCGCACTAATAGAAGGATATGGAGCCGGGTCCAATTTAAACAGAGAGGATGCTCAGAGACTCTTCCAACGTCTTCTGGGGGAAGACGCTCTCTCAGAAGATAACAAGGTAAACGGAGCCGGATTCGCTGTCAACTATCTCAACCTAGGGAGTAGGGCGAACGAATTTATTCAAGGACAGCGCCAGATCAAAATTCATGTCGTTTCGTCTGAAAAATCCAAGAAGAAGGCGACAACGACGAAGAAAAAGGCTGGCGCAGGGGCCCGAGCCGCAGATGACGAACATCCGACTTCAACAAACGTTTCCTCTCCCGTGCAAGCGATGCCAAGGCGGCCACCGAGGCGAAATCAAGCTCGGAGCCTTGGGACGATCCAGTCTGACGAAGACGACGACTTTGATGATGGCTTTGGGCCAATCCGCGAAAGCGGTAAACCGATCCGAAATCAGGCCCCTGCCCTTGGACCTCCCATAACAAATGATGAGCAGCTGGACGGCCTGGACTTTATACAAAGGATTGTGCTCGAACATTTCCTCGAGAAGGCAAAAGCGCTGTGCAATCAAGTAAGTGGAATGTATTACGCTATTAATGGCCAGCTTCTAATTCCAAAATAGATCATGATGGAAAAGAGTCTCCGAAACCAACCATTCCCTGATAGTATCCTTCGTGAAATGGGGATATTATACCCTCAAGGTATGCGCGCTCAATTCACACTTGTATCGCGGGTGACTGACATCCTCATAGATAGGCAGCAGCTCATAATGATCCCCAACATCGACACGGATAAGGTCAATCGCTACGGTCCCAGATTCTTAAAGCTGGTTCGAGAGGCACAAACCCAGTACGAAGAAATGAGCGGAAAGGGGGCCCCAGTAGACCCGCCTGTACCAAGTCACCCCGTCGGGGACGCCATTGACATCAGTAGCGGCGAGGACTATGGAGATGAAGAAATGGCGGATTTCATAAACGACCAAGAATTGAATGAGCTGTCTCAGAATGAGAGAAGTGCTTATTTTGAGCGTGAACTGACGCCGCCGCCAGGGCTTAATTCTCAGAGTAAGAAGACATGGCCCGTTTCCCCGACCCAGAACCCGTACGCTAATTGCTTCGCAGATCATTTCACCTCGGGTCGAAAAGCTACATCTCGTGGGAATCGGGGAAGCTCCAAGGGTGGTTCGCGTGGGAAAGGGGGTTGGAAAGCAAAGAAGGGAGGTGTGGCTTATGCGCGAAAGGGCGCCAGGTCGAGCAACGGCGGTGGTGCCAGTAGCAGATCATCCGGATCCAAGCGTGGAGGCGGCTCCAGAGCCTCGGCATCCTCTCGTGGCATTGGATTGATGCCAACCTAATCCGCGGGCAACTTTCTTGCGTTACATGACTTCAAGCGATATGTATTATTTCTAGCATCCCTGTCTGTGTCAGTCTAGGGCCCGGTTTCGTTGTTTTCAACCTGTTACGCTTTTGGGCTTCTGGGAGGTGGTTGTCGGTTTCTGGACTTTGCAGCATTCAAGCCAGGAGATCAATATTTTATGGCATATCAGATATAGGCAGGAGATACCCTTGCATGACCTACATAGAAATAATATTAAGACAGCAATGAGAAACATCTCTTATACTAATACATCACGACGGCGAGACCAGGGCTCGGAAACATACCCACGTGATTGTTGCTCCTCCTTCCATATATGGCATTACAAAAGGGGGATAGCGCCATGAGGCTATTTCGACATCAATCTACTGCATCCCAAGTTCAACGACAACGACATCCAGGGAGAGAAGTGCTAAAGGCTACAGGCTCAATCTATTTTGTTTGTGTACTCATGCTCTACCGCCCAGTGCACGATGCCGCCCCTGTCTGAGATCCCCGTTAACCAATTGCACCAAGGAAGACAGCAAGGAGCTTGGAACCGTCAGGATGAAAACGTCAAGCTCAACGCTCCGCGGGAAGAACGCCATCCAAGGCAAGTAGATTCATTCGTCGATGACATTGCAAGTCAACCGCAGCGGAACAGACGCCGTCGTCCACCCGGATATCGCCCACCTCCTCAGATGAGCCCCTCCCTCAGAATCGATTCGGCTAATAGACGCCATGACCAGCCCGGGAGTAGGGACCGTGTTAGGAGACCTGGAGCTTATGGCCCATTGTACGGTGCTAGGACTGCTTCTACTCCGCAGCCTGTCTTCCCGAGACCTCGTTCCGATAGAAATCAAGCCCTTTACAGCACCATAGGACATACCACCCCCAATGCCTCTGTTCTCAGGGACTATGGGCATTATACAGCACAGGAAGTAGATTTTAACCGGAAAGCCTATCCTCGGGAAATACATGTTTCACCTGCTAAACCAACCTTTGGTGGTGAGAAAGGCGTCGCAACAGTTCAAGACCCCGATGACGGTGAGAGCCATGCACAACCGTTATCTGGGTGCTTTCCTACAACCCGTTCAGTTGTATCATCTGGTGGAGATACAACTAGTTCACAGACTCCTGTGACTTTTCCTACAACTCTTCCTGCGACATTTCCAGGTATCCCTCCCCTGGTGTCCGACTCGGACACGCTTCGGCTCTCTTCTCCTGTACCACAGTCTTCATCTCCAAAACCTGCGATGAAAGCTACCGTTTTCTATTATGATTATTCAGAGCCGTTTCACGAAGTTCCTACTACGGTTGGTTCCAAGACAACCGAGATAACCACGGGTTGGTCTGACTCCAATAAGAGAATCCCTCATGTCCCCGATCTGAATCATAACCGCGTACCGATAACGAACCCCACGCCTAGGTATATGAGACAGACACTGGAAAGGCAATTTCACAGGTTTAACAGCGCCAGGGTATCGAATCACCCCTACCCCCGCGCAAGAGAGATGGTTTCGCCCAATACACAACCCCTATCTGGTCCAACGGCCATCAGTACATATTCCCAAAGGAAACCCTACAACTCCCAGGACCGTGGGAGTATTCCTAGTGTATCTCACCGTTGGAGTTCCGACGGAAAAAGGCTCTCTATGGCAAGCCTGCAGCTTGATTTCTCATTTCCAACAAATTCTACAAATCTAAGGAATGACTCTCATTGCTTGGACCTTCATTATCATCCCGGTTGGTACAGCCAACAGGCCACTCTTCAGTGTTTGCCAATAGAGTCAGCCCCAATCCCAGCAATGCAAGCCTCAAGGGCATGTTTTCCACAAACACGGCAAGCTCAGATCACGGAACCTTTTAATTACTTACTAGCTGGACAATCAGGTTCAAGAGAAAGTCATCTTAATACCGATTTTGGGGCCACTATCGACAATAGGGCTCTAAACGTAGAAGACCCTCCATCCATAGATCTCGTTAGCGAAACATCGACTTCAAATTCTGACGATGGGGAATCCACAAAATCCGCAGAGGCTGAAGCAGAGGATAAATTGCTAGCGCCAGTATGCCACGATTCCTGCAGTGATCCTGTGCCAGCATCCGGGTGTTCTCCACCAGCTATTCTACACAAAGCTCCTCCGCGGGAACTTCCCCAGATCTCGCATAGGTACCTCGAAAAAGGGACCCAAACGGATACTGATATCGGAACACGATGTATCGCGTCGGCTGAGGTTTCGAAAGGTATGGCCCCTCTCTTCGGGAAAAGTATCTAGTCTAATATATCTCCTATGGCTGCGGGATAGACCAGCATAAAATTCCAATTGCGGGAGAGGGCATACTTGAAGCAAAATCCCGACTACCACCCCTCTCGGAGGCTGGGCAGGAGGAACTTCTCTGGCTGAAAGCCTCGAACTCCCTAAGACACACTCGTGACTTATCCTCCCATTTGTCGCCGGTTACCGAGAATATCGAAGGAAGCCAGGATATAAATATCTCCATGATCGCCCAAGGGCTCGACTCTTCCTCTGGACATAATCTAGATCAACAACTACAACCAATTCCAACTAAACCACCAGGACAAAACATGGAAATGATTCAAGAGCCCGTTCCATCCTTTCAAAGGGCAATTCCAGACAACACCCAACCAAACCATTACACCTCCGAAATCACCGGGCTGGGCGAGAACCCTCAACGCACTAGCTCGGACCAGGCGCAGAAACAATGCGCCGAGTTTGGGTTATCCCGTCGACCCTCAACAATGCGAAGTGGAGGTGTTCTGGACAGGGTTCGCAGCATCGGCGGCATCCCAGTCTCGTATACACGTTGCACTCTGACCAGATGTCGGTCGTTATTCTCGCCTTTCGAGATTCCGCCTCGAGATGGGAATCCAGGGAGAACCTATCCTAACGAATTAATCGATGAGGCGAAAGGCCATAACCCGGGATTCCATGGGACCGAGCCCCACGGAAATGATATCGCTGTTTTATCTCCAATTCGAGACTCCGAGGAGATAATTGATTTCAGAAGCCACTTCTCAGACGACAGTTCTTGTCTACCCCGAAGGAGCTTTATGAAACGACTCTCAGGCTTGAAGACCAGGATTTCCTCCACTCGACGCCCTTCCATCCTGGGTGGGACCACACAGGATGCAGCAAGTAATCCTCAGAATTCCTCAGAATTAAACCCTGCAAGGGAAACAATCGCTAGGCGAGTATCTATAGCGAACCCTGCCCGGGTGAGTGAACGGGAGCCAATGCGACGAAAGTCAATTTCGAAGACCAGGGACGTGTGGCGCCGGTATTCACTCTATGAAAAGAGGAGGAGCTTGGTACAGTGACCCCCTAGTGTTGAGAAGCGCGTTGATGACTTTTCATGAACATTATATTTCAAAAAATGGGCGGAAAGGAATATTGCGCATTTCCATTCTATTTTCTTCTTCGGTAGCCATTCCACGCTACCGGACCCCCCTTTTCAATCATCTCTTGCCTCTTTATGATAATGAAAGGATTGTTTTCATTTCCTTTTTCTTCATTTCCTTTTCGCTCCAACCATCTATCGATGCCAGGACCCGTTATGGCGACGATAAAGAGTAAGAGCCACCCCACGTGTTGTTGACCGGACATATGTACCTCGCACCTCATCCTCCCTCGTGCTTATACCCAGTGTGTATGATTATCAAGATGTTTCATTCGTCCTCGCATGAGGACCCAAAAGCATGTTCTAGGCCAATTGTACATTATTATTCAGTTATATGTATGCCTACGTTTGTATTTATCACAAATTCTAATCTATTCACTTTCAGGGAAGGTAGAGACATAGTGAAGACGTATCTTCATCTCAAGTCCCTATCAGGCAGATATTAAAATACCTTCAAACAAGTTAGTAAACGACACATCCGAAATGTGCTATGATAAAAGAGCAAGAAGAATACGGATCGTCGGAATACATACCGCACCGCCAATGATAAATACCCTTTCCTCCTCTTGCCGTACCCACTGCACGATCTTTCCAGCACTTTGCGAAAGAGCATTACGGTTTGCATTCGGCCCTGCAACGCAGTAGAGTTCGAATGTTGGGGTTGACCAGGCAAGTGAGCTTGCGGATCTGGAGGTATTATGGTGGACGCGAACATGGGCTTGTTTGGCGTGAATACTGGCGTGGAGGGTGTGATAGATTGAGAGGAGTCTGGAGAAATTAGTTAGATCGTGGGTTTTAAGTGGTTGGCGGGTATATTATTTTAAGTATGGGGGAGGTGGCAAACCTTCGGTGACCTAGGAGAGTAGAGAAGTCGGGGTGGTAGGAGGACATGGTGAATTGGACGTTTGCTTTTGACTTGTATAGGAAGTGACGAAGGACTGTTCCGGGAACAATATCTGTGGGTTGTGGCCTTCCCTTTTCAACTGCTGTTTTCATGATGTTGATGCTGCCGTTGGTTTCCATTTGCTAGTGGGTTTGTTAGCTTTACTCGTTAGGCCCAAGGGGGGAGTGTATTTGGGTCAGCTTACCTCAATTATAGAATTGCGCATTCCCTGAAGGTCGAAGAATCCCTCCTTATCTGCGCTAATGAGTACGATAGCAATCGAATCATCGCGAGTCGTTGAAGAATCGTCACGGCTCGCCGCATCGTCGCCATGTATATCTAGAAAACTGACATACATGTAGAGATATCCGTTGCTATTGAAGCCAGGAAGGCAAATGGGTATCCAATTCTCGCCTCCTCCAGCCTTAACTCCGCCAGCTTCAAAGACCATATTGAATATCAATTGTAGGTCTCCAGGATGGAGCGAATGCTTCTTAGGCCGCACGACGCTCACAAGTCGTCCACCGGCGACAACTAATCCATATAGTAAACTAGGTGCTCGCATTTTCAGCAGAGTATTGTTGATGGCTTGGCGATGAGACTTTCGAATTTTGAGGCATTCCAGCGCTGAAAGAAGGGTAGACGGTGAGCCTCTCGTGAAGCTGCCAGCTAATGATGATAGGAGAGACTCTGTTCCCTGGAGAGGACGTCTGAGGTCGGTAGAGGGTCGAACGGAAAAAAGATGAGTTAATGCAGGTAAAGTTAGTGTAGAAAGTATCTGCATGTACAATGCCTCGAGCTGGATTCGAAGCTGACTATCGCTCTCGAGTAGGCGACTAATTGCAACCAGATATAGTGCTCCCTGGGAGATGATAACGAATTTAGTGCCACCGGCTGAGAAGCTTTTCAACGTATCTTCTGACTCCTGGTAAAAAGAAATTATAGTTTGTATGATGCCGAAGTAGCTAGAGATGAAGCTGTCGTCGCCATGACTTGTGTAGATAGGCTTCCCAGCGGCGGATAGGATGAAGAAGTGTTTCCGCTTCGCCTTCCATTTTTCGAGGAGCATTTCTATTCTAGTTAGTAACATTATAAAGGTGTGAAATGATTTATAACTACCGCACCTTCATTTTCACCCTCTGGATCCAGCTCGCCGACAGGGTCGAATTCGTCTTCAAAATCAAGACCCGTCTCTTCGTCCTGAAATTCTGAAAGATCGAATGAATCGAAATTATCTGCAATCGCCGAGTTCCATCCCACTCTTTCATGATCCACACCAGGGAAATCCCCAAAGATGCTTTCCAGGTCACCGCCACTGGCGGTATTGGGGACATAGCTTCTGATGCTTGCTGTGTCGCCTGCCTCGCTACCCCGTCGGCTTGTCATTCGGCTAAAGCTAGCTTTTGGGAGTATATCCTGAAGTGTGGATGCCTTTTCTGGTGTGGAGGTATGTGTTTCCCTGGAACCATCTGGGAATATCTGGGTACTGATATCGGCTAGAGATAATGCCGTGGTAGCTTTCGACTGCAAGTTCTGTCTAGAGGCAAGTCGTGCGAGACGGGGCGAGCCAGCAGGCGAGGGAAGCTCCTCATCCTGTGATCCTATATTCGTCCGTCGAGGGGGTAACGGAGGTCGGGCAGTTTCCGAGCTCAGACTGCGACTTCTTGAACTTGGTAGCCCAGTTTCATTCTTTCCATTTCCAGCATGGGGCTCTGACGCCGGCTCCAAAGCGTCCCCTGCTTGTTTGGGAGGATCCATTTTCGCTCGCAGCTTGACTGTATATGACTCTACAGCAACCCCTATTCCTCTCCCCGCCCAGGCATGACTTCCCTTGGAAATTATAGGTCCATATCCCGAGAAAGGAGCGTCTGGTCCTTGCCTAAAGTATGCACGTAAATACTAAATCAAAGTCAACGGCCTATATGTAGAGGAAGCCCAGGTGCAACGTATGCTTTTATCGACGAATAATGGCTTTCGTGAAGTTGAATCTATGTCTTCTTCCGCCTTGATATGAAGAAGGTCGATCACGTGCATATATCTTCATTGATTTTACACTATTCCATATACGGATTAGCCTGGTTATGACGTTGCCAAGAGCCACTGTCACGTTACCTTATCGCTGTGCTTAGTCATATCTTGATAGACGGATCAAGCCAAAGAATTGCGAGATCGAAGCAGAAAAATGCCATTTGTCGTTAAAAATAAGAGAAATATATAGATGTTATAGACTGCTGTAGTAGCATTTGGCAAGTGTATATCTTGAGAATATATGTGCGGTCTTCGCGCGAGCTAAATTGGTAGTAAATAAAAAAGGTACGAATGTCGTAGATGTGTAGAGCTTCGGGGAATTCAAAACAGCTTCAACTGGACTGCGTGGCTTCTCCAGCTTCTGGCTTTTTCCTCGTAACGAATACTGGTGCAATACCAATCCGCAGAGCACGACGGATGACCATGCGCATTCTGTGGCCTAGGGAATTACTTTTTGTCTGGCACAATGAGTGTTGATCGAAACAGTTTCCCGTCTCCCCCGAGCTCTGAAGGCGGCACCTTGCCTAGACCTCGAACGAGAGCGACAGAAGGTCAGGAACCACCGATGCTTCCACCCTCCACGCACAGAGCACTTGGCTAATTGGATTCCGACTTTAGAGGTGTTCAAGAAGGACAAAAACTACCGCCGTTATGCCGCAAGCGTCGAACGAGCGCTGTCGCTTTTCGATACGGCCCTCCAGGAATGGGCAGACTACATATCTTTCCTGAGTCGGCTCCTGAAGGTGGGTTCGCGTATACATTCTTGATATCGGAGTGTTTGCTAATTGAGACGATACCCTAGGCTCTCCAAGGCCGGCCCCAGAACCTACCCATCGTCCCAAGCAAGGCTATCGTCGCAAAAAGGCTGGCACAATGCTTAAAGCCGTCGTTGCCTTCGGGCGTACACCAAAAGGCCCTTGAAGTGTATTCCTATATATTCTCGCTGTTAAAGGTACGTGGAATGGAAAGGATTTTTCTATTGTGTCCTCCCGTTGCTAATGTGGAATTATAGCCAGAAGCTCTCGCCCAAGATCTGCCCTTATACCTTCCGGGGATCGCGCCCACCCTCACATTCGCCTCCCTTTCCGTAAGACCGTTGTTTTTATCCCTAATTGAGACACATCTTCTCGGATTAGACCCTTCAGCGTTACGACCTGCCTTAAAGTCAATTATTTTGGCACTTCTGCCTGGGTTGGAGGAGGAAACGAGCGATGACTTCGAGACTACATTGCGGATTATGAACAAGTTCCGGAATGGATATGGACAAGCGAAATCAACTCTCCCCGACCAGGGAGTGGATGCCGATAGCCAGTATTTTTGGCAATGCTTATTTCTTGCATCGATCACAAACCCGAGTAGGCGCCTCGGGGTGCTGGCTTATTTTAGTCGACATATGCCGAAACTTGGGGTTGATGAGCCCCGCTCTGTCATGGGGATGGAGGATGCTCCTCCAAAGTCTACCAAGCTACCAGCAACTGTACAGTTCTTAATATCGCCGGAACCAGGTCTACTCATCCGATGTTTCGCGGCTGGGCTCTCTGACGACCAACTCCTTGTTCAGCGAAATTTCCTTGACTTACTTGTCACGCATCTTCCCCTTCATTCTCCGGTCTTGCAAAATCATATTACGGCCCAAGATTTTGAGATGCTGGTCGCGGCAGCAGCAGGTGTTGTGACTCGGCGAGATATGAGTCTTAACAGAAGACTGTGGGCTTGGTTTTTGGGCCCCGATTCTTCGTCAGATGAAAAGGGCTCTAGTGCCAATAACTCTGCTGAACATGATGGCCCTGACTCGTTCAAATCGCAGTACTTCAGCCACTTTGGTCTGAAGCCACTTGTGCAAAGCATGAAAAACACTATAGACCGAGATACGCTTGTTCCACAAGATAGGGCGCGCCCATTCCGAATTGCTCTTTCTCTCATGGATAGATGGGAGGTGGGAGGACTCGTGGTCCCAGAAATATTTCTCGCACTTCTAGATAACGTTAAGCGTTATGAAGAACAAGCCACCTCGAAGGCTCAATTCGACGAAGTATTCCGGAGTGCCAGCGCCTTCTTCGATGGGGTCGAGAGTAGTCTGATTTTTTCCGAACTTCTCGGTCTGTTGGATTTAGATCATGAAAGTTCTGGGGCTTATGCAGATCGTGCAGCGCGCAATCTACGGCTCGCCGGCTTCATTCTCTCGAATTTCAACGTTCGGGAAGAAGAGATGCTGCTCGTTCATGTCCCACTGCTTACTCTTGCGCTGCTTATTAAAATGAGTGCTTCGTCTTCTGGAGCAGAGCAGACCAACGGATCCTCCCAGGAGAGGCAATTTCCACTTGATCTAGCATCTAAAATTGCTAATCAACTTATTGACCTCCTTCCAGAGAGAGCGTTCCTCAGGCGGTTCCGTTCGGATTCCGCTGATGCCCTAGCCCATATCTCTCAGCAATCGAGCAAGAACGGGCGAGGGATACTGCTAAGCAAAATCAAGGAGTTTTACTCCCAAACAAGGGACAGCCTCGACCTACCACCCCTTCCATTCTCTCCTAAAGCCATTGCGGAACTTATACTTCGCGAGGGTCTACGACTGGTGCTGTCCGCCCTTGAGTCTCACAACTGGTCCACCCTAAAAGAGAGGAGTAATCTATTTATCTCTCTTCTCAAGAAAGCACCGAAATCCCGTATACTGGGAGATGGAAGATTATTCCAAGCGATGTCTCGTCGACTCACTTCCAACAAGGCTTCAGATACTGCTCTTTCTTTCTCTATGATATCGTCGATCACTTCCCTTACGACTTCCTTATATTCTACTCATACACCCGGTTTCTATATCAACTATGAACAGATATGCGATCTCACACCCATCCTGGTCCCCAAATTATGGGATCTGTTGTCTCCGCTGAGCCCAAAATTCCACGTCGAAGCAGTCCGTTGTCTTTGGAATCTACATTATGTGTCATGGCAGGACCATTTGGTAGAGGCTTCAATTGCGTCTCTAATGATCCGATCTAGCCCATCACACTCTTCGCACTTAACTACCGTGGACCAAGTCGAAAGGTTTTTTGTCCTTTGGATTCACAGCCACCAATCGAATTTTGACCTACCTTCATTGCGCATAGCAAATGACCAGAACCAGGTTAAAACCTCATCACCCGACAGATCCGCATATCAATCGTCCCTGCTCGATCGTCCGTTGTTTATCGTACTTGATCTACTATCTCAACCCAGCCTCGAGGGCTTCCAGGCTGTCAGAGAATGGCTCCAGGACCTATCTTCAGTACACAAGTAGGTAGCCACCGTGTAGACGCAGATGTTTGAAGAGATTTCTAACCGTCCTGAATTTTAGGATATTCGAAATGATAGTTTCAAGACTGGATGTCATATCCTCGCCGAACCCAGCGGAGCCTGAATCTGCCCACAATCCGCGAGCAATCGCCCGCGATAATGTGAAGGAATGTTCCTATCTCTTCCGTGCAATATCCAATATACTCCCCGCGCTTTCCCATACTGGCTGGACTGCGTTAACTACTCATACCGTTGCTGTCCTTGAAAAGAACCAGGACTCGGCCGCTGAGGGTAAGGCATATCTATTCCCACGACTTATTGATAGTTAACTAAACCAATACAGCAGACCCGTCGGACAGCATAAGCCTTCAATCCGCAATTATGCATTATTCACTGAGAGCTCTATATAAACAAGAGCCTGGTGCACCCGAAATTAACGTCGAGGAGGCAAGTTTGCAGCAGACTGTTCTTTCGGTCGTAAGGCAACTGCTGTCAGGCCCAGGAGCGGAACAACTCCTTGACCTAAATCTCGACGTCTTCCTAATTGACAGACTATGCTCCGCTCTGGACGAGAACAATAGTGCACTTCAAGCTTCTATTATTGATACCCTCCTTCCGGCATTGAAGAATCAATTCTCCCACCGTATCCCAGAAACACCACCACCTCCTCCCGCCAAGCATCGAAGAGCAGGATCTCGTGAAACATTAGCCAGTATTTCACAACTATCCCTCAACGCTCTGAATTCTGATAAAACGGAGAAAGACCAGCCAGTTCCCTTTGTCCAGCCTCCGCAGCAATTACTCGACTGCCTTTTGAAAGGAATAAGCTCTTCTCATTCCCACGCGGTTGTAGAGAAATGGGTGTTATTACTCTGTGAATGCCTTCCATTATACTCTGGAGGCATCTTTCAGATTTTACTGATCCTAGTTGAATGTTTTTGTCGCGAAATCAAAGCTTCCTATCATCAATTACAGCTCGTCTTTCGAAAAAGCGAAGGATGGTCCCAGCATCGGCCTGAGCATGTAACTATTGCGCTTCTTACTGGACTTGAGAACTGCATTGGGCGTGCCCACGAGCGATTAACATACGAAGAAGCTGCTATGTCGTCGGGGAAGAGCCCTGACCCCGCGCAAGGGTTCTTTGGAAACATGGTTTCAGGAGTTTTCACGACCGAAGGAAGCCAGGGTCGAAGTGCTACGGCCAATAACCGACTTACAGTCCTACTCTGCTTCCAAGATGCAGTCCGTCTATGTTTCTCTATCTGGGCTTGGGGAAGTGCGGGTCGAAGCGGACACACCCAGGATACGGAATCTCTGGCATCTTTCCAGTATACGTCATTAAGAATGCGGAATCGATCTCGCCGTATTCTGGAACATCTTTTTGCTGCTGAGGCTCTTGAGTGTCTCGAGACCCTAATCGAGCTTTGGTGTACGTCGACCAAACCTGAGAATAGCACCTCTATATTCAACCTGTTGCATACCCTCGACGGATCCAGGCCGAAAATTACTGTCCCAGCTCTATTCAATGCGATTTACAGTCGCACCAACCCTGCCGCCTTGGACCCTCGTCGGAAATCTGCTATGACATCGAGCCTTACGGAGACGGATTTGGTGGCATTTCTAGTTACTTATGCTAGATCGCTGGATGATGATGTTCTAGATGAGATCTGGGTGGATTGCACGACGTTCCTAAGAGACGTCCTTGCAAATCCCTTTCCCCATAGGCAAATACTACCAAGGCTGATGGAGTTTGCTGCGATAATTGGCGAGAAGATGGAGAACACAAATTTCAGCGAAGACCGTCGGATAAGAAAGGAACTTGGGGTGAGTCACAGAGATAGTGTGTATAAAACCCCCAAAGCTAACATCATCCTAGGATCTACTTCTCCGTCTACTCACTGCTATATTCACAAGCAAACCAATGGGCTTAACGCACGACCCAGCACTGCCGTCCCGTGCTGAGAAGGCCCTTCCTGATCAGGAGCAAAACTCGCAGCAGCAAATGGGACCTGATGATGTGCTAAGCATTTTAGTCACGTCGATGCCTGCCTTCATCACCACTCTTGGAGAGTCTGATCGTATTGTTCCTGCGATGACAAGCATTTCTGGCAACATTATATCTCCCTTGTTCCGTTCTCGACTCTTCCCGCAGTGCGTCAATCATAACGCGCTTAACATCCTTCAACAGATGTCGAAGGTTCCCAGCGCATCCAAACTCTGGAAGAAGGATGTTGGGGATGCCTTCAATGACCCTCGATTCTTTGGGACTCACCTTGATATTGTTAGAGACGATTGGCTAGGCCTCCTTCGGCAGTGGGTGCTGGTAGACAAGGACCGTCTTCCCGAGTTACTAACTCGTCTAACGCCCCCTACCACGGCCGGGATCATGTTTGGCGTCGGTGCTAGCGCAGCTCGACTCGAGGCGGATCGTAAAGCACAGTTGAATCTACGAAGGATTGCTGTCCTTGTCTTAGCAGCCGACGATGACCATTTCGCTGCTGAACTATCCAACCTTCAACAGAAACTAGAAGACCTTCTCGCGGCAACCCACGTATCGTCACCTTCTTCCGCGACTCGGGCTGAGATATTCATGGTTCTTCGAGCCCTCGTGCTCAAAACCTCCACCATCCACCTCGCTCCATTCTGGCCAGTTATCAACACTGAGCTTCAAGAGGCTGTTTCTTCGATAATGCCAAGTGAACAGACCGAGACTTATAACCCTCACTCTCTCCTCCAGGCCTGCAAACTTCTCGACACGCTACTCCTCACTGCCCCAGATGACTTCCAACTCCAGGAATGGCTCTTCGTCACCGACACGACAGACGCCGTATACCCACCCGATCGCTGGGAACCTATGGCCCTAGCCCACGAAGTCTCCCACAGCTTTGGATCAGGGAAAATGGCACCCGCCTCTAACCTAAACGATGGGACCATTGCCGCACCGCCGGGCTATAAACGTCCATGGCTCATGTCCGATTCCATCAGAGACATGGCGAAGGATGAAATTGTAGATAGAGTGTTACGACCCTTTTTCGACCGGCTCAGTATTCATGCGTTTGAGAGTACGTATAGCATGGGAGTTCCGGATATTCGAGCCTGCAGAGATGATCTGTTGGCGGACCTGTTCGATGAGGGCACGATGGAGAACTGAGAGGGTTGGTTGCTTATTTTAGATATATTATTGATTGCGCCCGAGCCCCCCATCGCTATTATTGTACTCTTATTTTATCAGCAACTAGAACAGAAGGCTTGAGATTGGTGTTTGCTTGTATGATTCGCCTTCTGCTAAGCCATTGAGTTTCTTCAGTTAGGGATTAATCTGTAGCGCATAAAAATCCCCCCCGGTATCGCATTGTGATTTGGTCAGTTCGGTGAGCAGGTCGCCTCAAATTCTAGACTGAGACTTCCTTGTCTTCCCCCGTCTTTGCCACGGTGTTGTTGGTGCAGAAATTCGTATCACGCTGCAGAGAAGAAAAAATTAATTAAAAAAATCCTTCGCGCCCCTTTCTTCCCTCTTCTTATCCCCACCAAGGTGCCTCTTTCTCCATCCTTATCGCAGACCCTCAAACAGAAAAACATCCTCAGTCTTCATCGATAACGATAAGGCACACAAAACCACAGTAAACAATCGAAATCCGTGGTCGCCGCGACAACTATCTATCTCAGAACTCAATTCTCACCTTCGAAAACTCTCCAGCAAACGAAACAAAACCTCATTCTTTCATTCAACTTCTCAACATCAACAACCATCGCAATGGCTGCCAGGGCTTTTATCCCCCAACTACGCACCGCTTCTTCGCGGCTTGCGGTCCCATCGCGCGCTTTGTCCCGCCCCCAGGCTTTCTCGACTTCGAGTAGGATGGCAACCACCGCGACCGCGGAAGCGTTGCCTTTGCGCCAACCTGTTGGAGCGTTCCGTGGAGGGTAAGTTCACTATACTATCGCTTCAAGGCCCCTATTTCCCGTTTGCGCAAAGGCTAATATGATATACTTGCCCTTCTCTACAGAGTTTTCGGCTTTCTCACCGGTTCCGTCGCTGCCGGTGCTGCCGTGTACTACTACATTCTCGACGAGTACAGGCTTTCGAACGAGATGTTGACAGAAGACATCTACGTACGTTACTGCATTTGAACTACTACTCAGTTTTTCTGGAGTTCAAAAGAAGAAAAAAAATATAGAGGACAACAAAAGCAGAAAGAAAGATTTCTTGCCTTTTTCATAGATCGTTCGATTTAGATCCCTCCGTCCGCTTTTATATCTTCTCTCCTATGTTCTGCGAAGCGATATAGATGTATCATATCTAGAGCTGAAGCGTTACACACACTTTTTTTGCCCTCGAGCACAGCACACACTCAGACATAGATCTCCTTTGTTTGTCTGCTTTGGCCCCCCGCCCGCCCCTTCCCCCCCCCCCAGTTAAGACTCTTGAGATTTTTGTTTCTTTAATTTCTTGTTCAGTTGGAAGGCTGACGAGTCTGCTGCTTTCTACCCTTTGCTCGGTTTGAGTAATAGGCCTTGCAAGCGGCGACACAACGCATCCATGCGTACGTCACGGAACTAGAAGCGAAGGTTGACCAGCTTCAGAAGAAGAAGTAATGGTGGTGAATGGGCACCAAGAAATGGTACGGTAGGGGTTCAACAACCTGCCTCCCCGTTTTTCTTCCACCTTTATCCGCGTTGATTTTTGCCATGCGTGCGTTTTATTTACGATATTATTCCCTTTCGGTTCGTTTTAGCCCTCCCTTAATACTCTTGCTTGGCTTTTAGAATATCATCAGCGGGACAGACAAAAAAGAAACAAAGACTCTTCTCTTTTCTTTCATAGAAGCACGTTCTTTCAGATCATTGCCACCAGAATCTATGGCATTCTTTCCTGCGGTACTCGCGCTATCTATCCCCTTGGAGATCTTTCATTCTATCCTAATCCTCTGCAGTATTGATATTGTCTAACTAAGGCATACTAGGAGAGCTTTCTTCGCCAGCGGAAAGGGATGAGACTCCGTCCTAGCAACTCTCATTCACCCTAATTCGGAACTATAACCACCTTTAACACACCTATACCTGATGACGCCGCGAATACAACACCCACCCACAACAAACAATATCCCTAATTCAGCATGATAGCGAGTGAGGGTCATACCCCATTGTTAGGCTCACCTCTTCGATCCATTCACTCCCCATTCTTTTTAATATACCTGCATTTCTTATATCCCGTTCAGTCACTCGCTACTTTTCGAGGTTCAAGTCTATCGATTCCGGGAGGGATGGCGTACTATTCGATTGACACCTGTGGGGAGGCAAATGTACATTATTCCTAGGAGCTATGCCCGTCATTAATAAGGATGATATGTTCTTGACCTTGCTGTTCAATGGCTCGAGATCACACGGATTCTAATCGAGAACGACTTGAAATCTTCTTGATAGTTGAGGGTCCATCCACGTAGATACATGGATTCAAGGCTCAAAGCTTCAAGAGAGATTATGCTCGCTTGGAGAGAAGATCGGGGTATCGGCGTGCTAAGGAAAAAGAAAGAGAGTAGATAAAAGAAGATATATATCTCGCCACATGTTTCGGACAGCTCAGGCGTAGAAAGGTCAACGGACGCAACTGAAGGGCCTATTATTGATGGAATCGTGAACAAGGAAAGTCCTTTTTTTAATCCTAGTCTCACTGGAAAACTCGGAAGGTGAGAGGATCCGACATCAGGTATATTGAAGGAGCTAGGCCCTGGGTACGTCTATGGGAGGGAGAGCTCTTTGCCGGCGGTGTGACGGGCTCATTGATGCCAGCGCGCGGATCCCGAAGGAAGCAATTCTGTTGAACGCCGACTCTAGCCTACGACACCATCCAAGACAGCCCTCCTTCCCTCGCAGGCGGTCGTAAAATTGGCAGTTTTTTCAACGAGCTCGGATCACCGTAGAAATGGTTCCCGCTGCCTTTTATCACAATGGGCCACTGCCCATGATAAGGAGAATATTGTAGTTCAGGTCGGTGGAATCAATGGAGCTCGGGTCCGTCTCGGGTGGAGCGAGGTGTGGGTGTGCTTAGCGTCAGTTGAGATCTGGCATCCGAAGGAAAAATGCAACCACCGCCACGGTGCCTCGGGAGAAATAATGTAACCCATGAGCAAGAAAGGATTACTTTGAACCCTTCCTCTTCCTCTGCCTCTTCCTTGCCCCCGGGTTCCAAACGAACTCCGAGATGTTGGTGCTCGTGCAATTACGGGGATAGGCGACCCCCAACCACAGCGGCGCCTTCACCCCTGCAATAGTTAACCCCATTCGTTGACGAGGCTTCCTTGCTGCCGTTCGCTTCCCAGTGCTTAAGCCTCATTTCGCGAAGCTTGATATTGCTTGGAGAATGCTTGACAATGCTTGATGTATTTCGGAGCTGGAATAATCGCTTCTAGGGATTGAATGGGTGTGTTGATGTCTGAGTCTCTTCTAAGAGGTGTATTCACGGTCTCCCTGCCTTCTCTCACTGCGAGAAATACCCCAGGTATTTTGCATCCTCCCCATGCTGCGTCCGCGGGGATATTTTCATCTTGGATCTCTTGCAGGTCCTTCTGCAGGGTAGTACTCCTCGAGAAACCCCATGACTAGCGTGCTCGATTCACGTTCCCATTGGGGCGTCAGGCTGGCTTGGGTTAATTGCTCTCCCGTTGCTATCGACACGGTCGCTGCGGACGTTGGGAAAACAGGAAAAGCCCTGCGTTCGGGAGAGCAAGCGGTCTCACCCCTCTTTACCCATCAGAATGTTGGCTACTGCCGTTAAATACTGGTGAAGTTGGACTTTGGTCACGTATAATTTTTCCCATGTATCACGCGCACAACATTGAAAAGCAGTGAATGAATGAACATTATTACCCCGGAATGTTCAGCTACAGGAGTAAGGGATAATTATAAGATCCTTACTCGCCCTTTTTTTTTCCTTTTTCGCGCTCTTTGTTTCTCTCTCTTCCATTCCTTTCACATTCACGCGGTGACAAGAGCGCACAATCGAAAAAAATGTCGTCAGGTATCCCCAAGGATAAGGATGTGGATGAACCAGTCCGCGTTCATCAGTCTGAGATCTTGGCCAACTCGGATCTCATAAACGATGCCGTCGATGGCGAGAACCGCGAGCATGAGATGGGCGTGTGGGCTGGTGTTAAGAGCCACCCCTGGGCTTGTTTATGGGGGTTCATCATGTGCTTCACTATTGTGAGACTTATTGCTTCGCGATCAGGTTCATCGAGGAAGTTTCCCCCCTTTGTGTTGAGCAACAGCTAATGCCCACCAGGTCATGGAATCGTTCGACATGTTTCTGAACGGTAACTTTGTCGCGCTTCCAGCTTTCCAAAAGGAGTACGGTGTCGAGGTTGAAGGGGAGGGTTGGGTCATCCCAACACGATGGCAGAGTGCCCTCTTTCAATCCGGCCAATGTGGTGCTTTTATTGGTGTTTTTGCAGCGGGACCCGTCACCAACCTCCTCGGCTACCGTTGGACTACCATCTTGGCCTTGATCCTTATGAATGCTACGATCTTCGTCTCATTCTTTGTAAGTAGCCCGGTCCCGTAGTTGAGCTGGCCGTCTGACCAAATTCACTTAGGCCAACTCACTCACCCTCCTTGTCGTCGGGCAAGCGTTGGAAGGTGTCCCTTGGGGATTCTTCATTGCAAACGCGCCCGCCTATACTAGTGAGATTGTCCCCCTCTCTCTTCGTGCTGCTTGCACAGCTACTCTGCAAATGAGTTGGTCTATCGGCTCAATCATTGTTGCTGCCGCCACCCTTGGCTACAACAAGCGAAACGATGAGTGGGCTTGGCGAGTGCCTCTTGCCTTGCAGTGGATCTTCCCGGTGAGTCTCCCCCCTTCAGGTCTCACTTGCGCGAAAGCTGACATGTATATAGACCCCAATCTTAGTCCTCATCTTCCTTGCCCCCGAGTCTCCTTGGTGGCTTGTTCGTCGCGGGCGTAAGGAGGAAGCGCTTCGTTCCATTGAGCGCCTCGGTAGCAAATCCCCCCAGCAGAATCAACAGACACTTGCCATGATGGAGCGAACCGTTGAGATCGAAGCTCAGACGGGTGGCCAACCTACTCTGCTGGACCTTATCAAGGGTACTGATTTGAGGAGAACAATCATCACCTGTTTGGTTTATGCCTCGCAGAATTTTGCTGGAAACTTGATTGCCAACCAGGCAACTTTCTTCTTCGAGCGTGAGTTGCTTTCCCTTTCCGATAAAATTTCATGCATGGATATCTGACTCCCACTTAGAAGCCGGTATCGATTCTAGCCGTGCGTTTGAACTCAACCTGATCAATTCGTGCCTTCAATTCATTGGCAATGCGGGCGCTTGGGTACTGGGCGCTTGGTTCGGCCGTCGAACGATCTATCTCTGGGGCACAGCCGTCAACGTCACTCTCCTAATTGTTCTCGGCATCTGCGGCTCTCTAACGCAGAACTCGGCAACCAGCTACGCCCAGGCGGTGCTGGGTATCGTCATCTCCTTCGTTTACGCCCTTGCCCTCGGCCCGATCTCGTACACCATCATTTCAGAGACATCCTCCGTCCGTCTTCGCGCTCTAAGCACCGGTGTCGGCCGGGCCGCCTACTACGTCGCGGAGATTCCCATGATCTTCTTGGCCTCGCAGATGCTCAACGCTACGGGGTGGAACCTTGCGGGCCAGTGTGGATACGTCTGGGGAGGCACGGCCACCGTTTGCTGGATTATGGCTTACTTCTTCCTTCCTGAACTCAAACACCGCACTTACCGTGAAAGTGACATCTTGTTTAACCGCAAGATTTCTGCCAGGAAGTTCAAGTCTACTGTTATCGATCCTAAGGATAATGAGTAGACAAGAGAATCAATAAGGACGGATCACTTTATCAGCTTCTGTAGAGAAATCAATCAACAACTTTGAAGATATAACTTCCAGCTGTAAACAATGCCAAGTAAAGCTGTGCTTAGTCATGAGATTGTGCAAACGTGACAAACTTTAATCTTCGGCATGAGCTTAAAGCTTAAATTTCTAAACTTCAGACCAACCAAGTCCGATATACAAACACTTCTCAACTCGCGACGTCTAATTATAACCTCTTCGAATAAGTGATATGAGGAGTTGTATCCGCTCGATAAACTGACCGGAAACTCCTAGAAACTTCTCATCCTCTGACAATGCCTCAAATCGAAGTTCTCCCCAACTCATCAACCGGCGCCACCCCCGGATGGGCCTACGTCCCTGCCACCAGATTCGACCCCTCCAAAGCCGCCATCAAGCCATCCGGTGTGCGGAAACGCGGCGCGAGAGATACCGGAACTGGAGGCGGGCGGGCGGATGTTACGTCGAGACAGAATACGGCTATTCTGAGGCATCTGGCGGAGCTGGATCGTGAGAATCATCGAGATGTGCATATTCCTATTCCGGCGAAGAAGCAGGAGTCAAGAGGTAAGGGTCCTACCTAACCTACGGGGAGGGAGGCGCGCTCTCCCTTTTTGAAAGCTGCGGGGATGCTAATGCTAACATGACCACTGGGGATAAAAGGTACGAGGGGTAAGATAACCTCCAACGTCCGCCGAATCCTGATGTCGCAAAAGACATTCCGGAACTATCTCGACGACGAAGAAGCTGCCTTAGCTCAAGGACAACCAACCCCATCAACCCAACGCCCATCAAACGCAAAAGCTGCAAAGCCTGTCCCTGGCGCAACCACCACGTCATCAACCCTCTCTACACCACAACCTGCCACAACCACCACATCGACAACACCCACCCAACCCGAACAATCCCAATCCCAACCCCAAGGCCTCATAACCTCCGAATTCGACAACGACCCCCTCCTCCGCTCATACATTCCCTCCGCCCCCTCAGAACGCATAATGCAAGCCCTCCTCTCCGAGCCTCCACTCTCATACAACGCGTCCCGCGCGGGGCCGCCGACTGTCGAAGGGTCGGGTACGTCAAGGCAGTTTTGCAGTATATGTGGGTATTGGGGGGGGATAAGGTGTCGGAAGTGCCATTCGAGGACGTGTGGGTTGGATTGTTACAAGGTGCATGAGGAGACGAGATGTGATCGGTTTTATGCTTAGGGGATGATGGGAGGGTGCTACTGAATGAAGTCTGTTATGCTTGGTGTTAAATGTTGGCATGGAGGGGTGTAAGTTTGTTTGAAATGATACCCATGTTTATTTTAAGTGTTTGAATACCATTTTTCTAAGATGTTTTATTCTTGTGGTGAAAAGGAAATAATGCAGCCAGCCCTATCTAGATATAAAGAAGAGAAGAGAAAACGCAGGGATGTAAATAGACGTTAATAACTAATTCTAGCACCCAAAACCACAGATAGTCTTAACAAAACGAAAACTGCTATGTATAAACTCAACACTTCAACCTAATCCCAGCCCTCAACTCCCCCTCCCTAATTTCAAACATCACCTGCGTAGCCACAAACAACGAAATCGACGCTAAGACCAAGAACGTAATCCCCGAATACGACCCAAATATCCCCCCCAACAACCCTTTCAACCCATCAAAACCGAGCGCAAACCCGACCAGATTCGCAGCCATCATCATAATGATGTTGAACACTGCACCTAGACTGCAGAGGAGGCGGTAGGCCGTTGGGTGGCTGCGCCATTTGCGGGCTGGGAAGAGGATTGTGCCGAGGACTTCCGGGAGGAGGAAGAAGGTTACGAGCCAGCCCCACATTAGGAGGCGGAGGTTGATGTCGTGCCAGAGGGCGACGAAGGTGAATACTACGAGGTAGTTTGCTATGGGGCGGAGTTTGGTGAGGAGGATGTTGTTGCGGGTGCTGGGGGATGATGACTTGGAGGTATTTGGAGCCCCGCCGCCACCGAGAGGGATAAATAGGTAGCGGACTATCCAGCGGTTGTAGGAACGGTGCCAGCCTCGCCAGAAGGCGAGGGCGGAATAGTTGTCTGACATGCATCTGACCATGTTTTCGGGGGGGTCGATCCCGTCGATAAGAGCCCAGAGGCGGAAGAAGCGCCATGGGAGGAGGAGTTTGAGCCAGATGATGTGGAGGTTGAAGAAGCCGATCATGCTCACTTGGAATGGGGTGTAGAGTGACCAGTCAGGGGAGGATTTGGAGATTGCGACTACGTAGACATAGTGGAGGAGAAGTTCCATGCAGAGGAGGGAGAGTAGGAACCGGATGCCGTAGAGAAGGGTGCGGGTTGGGTTTAGAGATCGAGCGGGGTATCGTTGTTGAGAGATGTAATCGTTGAAGGTGAGGATCGGCCCGGTCAGATAGAGAGGGGAGTAAAGCGAATATGCAAGGTAATTGCGGAGGTTAAACGCTGTATAGTGTGCAGGGACAGATACACGGTCTCTTTCCGAGAGTGCTGAGGGATCGAGTTGCTTCTTCTTAACGGCGTTAGGTTAGTTAAAGGGGGTAAGAGAATCCAAAGCTTAGACTTACCTCGAGTGGACTACTGGAAGGATAGTCAAGACTCCAGTAGTAATCCAGGTTATAACTAATAAGCCGTAGAACGGTAATGTTGAACAAAATCTCCCATCTTGAAACCAATCCACAGAGGCTGTCCAGCCATCTAGCCCAGGCAACAGGTGATGGCAGAAATTCCGGGGAAATCGAATCAGACACCGGAAAAAGGAATTCCGCGAGCGCCGTTAATTGATATCCATTGAACAACTCGTTTGCAAATAAGATACCAACATTAAATATCCACGTCGCTACGGGTATATATTTCTTCGGAAGCTTCGCCGTGATATTGTAATTGGCGTATAATATGAGCACAACCTTGAGTGCAGATATTCCGTGTAGGCCAGTTAGGAGGAAGAGCGCAAAGTACAGATCGAATGACACCCGTTGCTCTAGCCGTCCGTCTGCAGCAGCCGCAGCAGCTGACCGCGCTGGTATATCGCTCTTGATCTTTGTCTCAGGGGTAGCGGACGAGGTGGCATCTTCAAGCGGGTAGTAGAAATTGTAAACTCGGCGCAGGCAAGCGTGGAGAATCAGGAGTAAGAGCATATATGGAATATTGTCGCGGAAGTTGGAGTATTGGCTGTCTGAATTATCCTATTCCATACGAGAAGCGTTAGCCTATATCCAATGGGTTTCGATGCAGAGCTAGTGAGGGGAGACTGACAACCCGCCGTCCGGGGATCCATCCCGGGGAAAGAAGTTCGACATAGCTCGAATAACTCGGATGGGACACTGTATAGATTGTCATAAACTTAGCATCTCCCAATTGCTATATCGCATCGCTCCTATCCCACAGGCGCATAAGCTTACCTTGGGAAACCTCAACTGCGGCTTTAAACATCATCGGAACCGCAACCGACAGAATAGCATAATACCCGATGAACTCGAGAGTCCACCATCTTGGCCGAGTCGCTCCATTCCCTTGTCCGCTCCCTTCAGCCTTCGTTTCTGCTCCGGCGCGGTCTGCTCGTGTGTCTCCTGCGACTTTTAGCGGAGTGTTCGAGGGTGTCGTGAAGCGAGTATCCAATGTGTCGAGAGAGTAGAGTCTCCGGAGCCAGAATAGAAAACCCATCCTAACGCCAGCATTATCGTCCTCCCGCCTTGTCGCTGGTTCTCTTCTCTCCTTTCGTTGTCGTCGTGAAATTGTCTCAGGGGAACAAAAAGATCCCGAGGTTTGGGTGATGTGACGCTATACCGCTTTGGGTCATGAACTCTCTTTCTTCTCCAGACGGCGGGCCGTCCAACTTCATACAACGATCAACGAATAGCTCAATGCCCGTAAGACGTTCTACCGAACCTCAGAGTTGAAAGACGCCACTGCTTGAAACCTCGAGTTGAAGAAGAGGCTCGCACCTACCTTTGGATCTAGTTCCAGTGCCCCCGACAAGGCGCTAGGGGGATCCATTACCCCTATTCACTTCTATATATAATTTGCGCCCTTTATTCTTGAAGCAACAATCAAGTTTCTAATCCGACAGTCCCCATCACTTTGTTCCACTATCGAACATAGGTTTACGATGCTATCAGGATTTCCTTCATTCAGCATGAGAGTATCTCCATTGATGCTGATATACCTAGGCCTCTTGTGGTAGATAATATCCAGAGAAAACTTAGGCTACAACGACCTATCAGTTGAAGCTGGTTGGTCCTCCATGCTGCGCTTCCACTCACACGCCTTCGGGGCCTTGGAATACTGTATGCTTATGGCGAGAACTTTCTGAACGCGGCAAACATAACGGGGTTGTTAGCTCGATCCCTAAAAATATACCTGCCAAACCCCCAGGTGGTTTACGCTTTGTGGAGAGGGATATTTGTGTAGTGTAAGTCTGGGCAATAGTTTTATATTACTGAAGAGCTGTAGCTGGTGATATAAATTTAGTATTATTAGAAGCGGACTTGAGGCCAGGCTACCTACTAGTTCAAGAGATTCAAGTTATTCTTGTTTGAGTGCCTTGCATCCCGGGGTAAGAGAGCCGACCAGCGTGATATAAACACCCCCTTTACCAGCTCTGTGACCCTTATTCGTCCAATTTGCGGGGTATGAAATGATAGAATAGATTTGAAAAGAACTAAAGCGAAGGAAAAAGTAAAGAAAGAAAAGCAAAACTTCTGATCTATTTGTTAGTATTTTTAGCAAGAGGATGATGAGATACCGACTGTGAGGTTAACCGCTGAGGCTGTCATGGTTCTCCTGGCGGCAACAACCACAAGTAAACCTTCCGCTAACTTCACACCACCTCACTTCCATCATCCACAACAAACAACGCGAGACGGGTCCATGAGATGATCACTATCTCCTTGTTTTAAAATAGATAGTCCCTGCTCACTTTCTCTCTGTGGTTTCTTTCATTCAGTTACCATTCTCCAACCATTCACTGTCTCTCTGTGGATGAAACTCGTCTAAGCGCCAGGAGGTATCTCGGGTCAACCAACGATATATCCTTTCCAGGCAGCCATCTGCAAGCTCGTCACAGAGACTCAGCGCCTACAAGATAGCCTTTCCTTCCTCTTGAGATTTAAGATCTCAACTTTCCACCTTTCTTAATCTCTCATCTCTCATCTCACAACCTACCCATCTCACATCCCCCTCGTTACTACACAACAACACCAAACACCAAACACCACCTCCACAACAACAACAAAAACATCATCCATCATGGGTACCCGCAGCATCATCAGCATCTACTACAAAGGCCGCTTCGTCGTCGCCCAATACACCCAATTCGACGGCTACCCTGAAGGCCAGGGTCTCAAAATCTTCAAATTCCTCAAAGACCCCACCAACCTCATCCACCTCAAGGAAGGCCTAGAACACCACATCTACACCCCAACCCAGGAGGAGCTCGAGGAAATCGACGAGCACGTCAGGAAAGTCGACGAGGAGAGACGCGAGAGGGATCTGGCCAATGGTACCATGTCCTGGTTGACTAGGGGCCCGATGGCGGAATTCTACCCTTCCCTCGCCCGCGAGACTGGGGCTGTGGTCTTGAAGATTATTGCCGCCGCGGGAAGTGTGACCTCGGGTGCGGAGAAGACGGCTGATGTTGAAGCGGTACTCAAAGCGTTGGAAGCGACGCCCGAGACTGCGCCAATGGCAAAGGGGGAGAAACTCATTCCTATCGTGCTGGACTTGGAGTTCGTCAATGATGGCCTCTTCTGCGAGTGGTCGTATGTGGTTGATCTCGATACCAATTCCTTCGAAGTTTACAGTGGTTCCGTGTCCAAGGAGAATGCGAAGTCGAAGCGTTGGAATGAAGTTGGGGACGAGAAGGCGAGCGTTCCGGAGCTTCAGGCTAGCTTTGAGGTGGATAATTTGCCGGACGAGGATGGGTATTTCGAGGCTTTTCGAAGTCTTCGTGATGAGGATGAAGAGGATGAGGAGTAGGAGGGGTTTTGACACAAACGGCCGGGTTTAGTGGGGTTCATAGCATCAGGGCGGAATGGGAATAGGAGTTCAATGTTAGGGGGTGTCATTATGTACTATCCACGGTGCTTCTCTTTCCTTGAGTTTCAAAAGGGTCTGCCAAAGTTGCCCGGGCGAGGGGCCCTGTTAGCTAATAGCTTTCATTAATAAAGCAATGAATTAAGATGATAATAATTTATGGCGTACACATGTAGCCGGGGAATAAGGTCAAAAGTAATGATACACAATCCAAACGCCCGATTTCCAATGGCCTAAAGCCTGACCATCCTTTTACCAGCATCTAGAGAATCTAGGCAGGAAACAATGATGTATAAAACCAAAAACGCCAAACCTATCCATAACCAGTTCGTAAGAGAAAAGAACGCAAATTTTTATGTGAAAAGGAGAGTGTCGATAATCGGAGAGGAGAGTATTATGCGGGGTCTGAAGATGGTAACCCAGGTGGAGGCAAGGACTACTCTTTTTATAGCACATCATTTCGATCCCAACCGGTAGGTTTCGTCCATTCAATGCCCTTACTCGGGTGCGGTTTGTTCGGGTCGTGATACTTGGCCGCAAACGGGTTCGGGTCGTTCTTGTGGTCCAAGTTCCCAAGAGTGTGGTTCACCTCGCGATGCTTGGCTTCATCTGCACGAACATACATGAGAAGATCAAGCAGCTTGCGGTTACCCTCGGGCATATTCCAGTACTGAACCGCGATATTGGGTGCATCTAGATTTTGCCAGTGCGGGAGTTTGCCTGTCTCAAGGTCGTGGATGGCATGGGTGTATGTGATGACGGCTTCTTCTTCGAGGTAGCCGACGAATCGGTGGCAGGTGCGCGGGGAGACGAGGTATGCGAGGAAGAAGGCGTTGAAGAAGACGCCTTGGGCGCCGAGGACCATTAGGCGCATGAACCAGCCTGGTTCGGCGAGCTTGAGGAAGGTGAGGAGATGCATGCGCTCGTTGTAGGCTTCTTCGAGGAGTGATTCGATCCTTTATATTGTTAGAAAATATTGTTTCAATCGAAAATCAAAGGGGTAAAACTCACCATCCATTATCTCTCTTCATTCGTCTTAAACTTCGGAGGTGACGAAGCATACCACCAACCATACCGGGCACACCAGCAACGGTCTCCAAGAATATAAACCGAATCAACCATTTTCTTTCATTCATAACAAATCTCGGGGAAGCTACTGCTTGCTTTCCCTCTTTTGGCGCTCGATAGCCGGTTGCTAGATCTGTGCCCCATCGTAGGACTCGCACAGTACTTAAAGCCACCCAGTCTGACCAGGTCTTAGCTTCTCGATGCGCAATGGCGATGTCTTTCATTTGTTGTTCAGTGTACCTATATAACATATCAGTATAAAAGATTCTGAAATTATAGGGGATACAAGTCTACATACACAGGGTGATGGAACGACGAAGTTCCCGTCTCTAGCATGCGATGAGTCTTTGGCGCAGGAAAGAACTCTTTAATCCGGGAGTTAGGTGTTGTGGAGAATGATCTTGCGTTATGACCTGCTCCATAATGATATCGACTAACAACCACGCAGCTTCGAAGCCCTGCTGTTGTCGCCGTAGATTGGTAGATCGTTGATCTTGATATGGCCTTCGCGATGGAAGGAGCGCATGCATTCGACGCTATGATCCTCATCGAGCCAGAAGCTGCTGAGCTCATTATAATGGTGTGGCAGGAAGTGATCCTGGGGTAATTGGATAGAAGTTCTTCTATGAGAAAGGGAGTGGACAGAGTTAACTGTCGTTGCAAGTAATAGTAGATCAAGAGATGAATTGAGTTTGTTCCCAAGCTTTCACAGTTTGGATAGACAATATAAAGTTATTCACTTTTTGAAGAATGACAACAAGCAAGTTGGTTCCATACTACCTATTCATATATAAATAAGGAAGAAAGAAAATTCTCATCGTCGAGATTTCAAACGTCAGAGTGTCGCCGAATCGCGGATTCCGTTTCGAGTCAGGCAAGTCCGCGGGATGCCGTCATAGGCGTTTGGGTGAGGTGAGTCAGCAGTCCAGGCCACTTTGAATGTCACCCGAGATATTCTCGTGTGACAAGGTCATGTGACTATTGACCTTTAATTTTTGGAGGATTAAAAACGGGGGAGTTCTTGCACAAACACAGGGGAATGATGGCTTTGGCATTGACTGTATCAATCAGCAGCAGCAAGAAGGACCGCAGTTAGGTCAACTTTCGTCTAGGAATCATTCTCCAAACGATCAAAGAAGATATCGGAAAGAGAAACAGCTCAAAATTTCCAAAGAAAAATGACATTCTTCTCATGACCAACGTCGGGAGATCACGGAACTCCACATCGACCGCGCCTCACAGCATTGGCAGCCGACCCCCCGGGCGGAATTTGATTCGGGGACGACAAAGGAAATCCCGAGACACTTCAGAATTGGGTTGAAAGGCGTTTGATATTCGGGATCTATAATTATCTCGGCGAACCAACCCACTACGGGTGACTCATAGGAAACTCCCTCTCTCACCTCACAATGTCGAACCGAGACTCCCCCTCTAAAGCATCGATGGTGGACTTTTCAACCTTCTCAACGGTAGCTCTAGGGGGTCCCTTGCCGAGATCCTGAAGAAACTTTTGGACTGATTCCTCCTGGCCCTGGGCCTCTCCCTCCACCTGGTTGAAATATCAGCTAGTGGAACTCAATCGATTTGATCCGAAAGAGGATCCGGGGCATACATCTCCATTGACGGTGTTCCTCACCCATCCCGTCACATCGTGTTCCGAAGCGCGCTTCCGCGTAAAGTCACTGCGAGGTCAGTTTTAGCACGGGTCATGTCTTCAGAGGATATACATACCGGAAGAAGACTCCTGGAGTATTTAGATACGCTGTCGTTAACAAAGCAGTTCTATCATCAGTGAATTCGGTATCGATGTAGACACACCCTGAACTTTCCCACACACTCGGAAAGCGATCTATCCGTAAGCTATTAGTAGTTGTAATAAGTAAAATAAAGTCTATGGAAAAGGCCATTGGGCATACACGCATCGCCATGATATATATATATATAGCGTAGTTGATGACTTTTTTCTCCTGTAGGTATTCACAGCAAGCTACACGGTTAACCCCCCAGGTTTTTACCAGAAAAAGAGGCAAGATAAATTATATGCCCACTTTTGCAGGAGATATATGTAGGAGCTTGAAGATTGATATCACGAATTGAGAACGGTAAGCCTTCTCTATCGATCCTGTCCTTTACCTTCATTTCATAGTTCATGCTGGTTGTCGGTAGACCAAGAGATGACCTCATGGCGGTCAGAATCGGCAGAATTCGCAGCAGCAAAATCAGCAACAGCACACTGCCACAGCCATCTCTCATCTCCTGATTTCACACGGTCGCGTCTTCTTTTCATCTCTTCATCTTATACCGATCGTTATTAACGATGTATATCTGTGCTGATACACCTCTTCAATCGCCTGTGGAAATGTCAGCATTGTCTCAACAGCACGATGAACTCGACGATACGCGTTCGTGTTTCCCGCCAACCGATGAAGGGTGAGGTTCGACGTAAGCCGTGATGGATGACAGACTCCCGCGATGTCTCAGACGATGGGGAAATCAATGAGTGAGAGCCTCAATGGTTTTACGTCAAGAAGCTGTTGTTCTTTTCACAATTCAAACTGCTGAGCCAGCCCCGAAATTACTTATTTGGATGGGGGTGGGGAAAAGAAGCAATTGCCCGCCTTTGGGATCAAACTCAGCTATGGTAGAAGCTCTCGTGGAGCTCTGTCTTAGATGAATGGGCAATGAGGTGTTCAGAAAACCCAACAGTTGTTGGAGTTTTACGCGGGATGGACGGGAGCGGCGGTGCGAGTTTGGCTGTGTTGGGGCCGTTCACACAGCCCTACGAAATATTGGGGCCAAGGCCGTGCATGAGCGGACTCCCACTGTCGGCTGTGCCTCCGTCCCCCACCCAGAAAATGCTTGTTCCCCGTCGAATCGTTCGACACCGAGTAGAGCGGGGTTCAAATGTTAGAATGGATCTGCATCAGCACTCCTGAGCCTTTGCCCAACCCCATATAGCTTAGTCATCTATATGGGAACGCGAGACTCCACTGTGTCAACAGCCAGCTCATCTTCAGGTTCTCGCATTGAGAGCACACCAAGGTGGTTCAAGGTTTGGTATGGAGCAAGGTGCCAAATCTGGGTCGGAGGTCACGGATCTGTCAGCGGGCACTGCCGCTCTCCCGTTGATCCCTTCCGAACCACTAAAAATGGACTTGATCCACTCTAGGCACGATTACACGTTATCAAGAAGATTCACCAACACGGGCGGATAGCAAAGAAAGATCATTGGCGGTGCCCCTGGCATCCATGGTGCCGTCGATAGCTATCGCACCGGGAGGTGGGGTACTAGCTTAACAAGCTTGTAGCCTGACAGAGTGAGTTCGGAAAAGGATGTCCAAGCCGTTGAGGATCTGATACGCGTATAGAAGTCTGGCATCAGCGTGGTGCGGCGGAGCTACTGATCCGCGGGACGGGCTTGGATGGTGCAGCGCCCTACAACAGATCCATTATCCCTAATCGAGGTGGGAAATGCTCGAACGTTGATCGACAGTCGAGTTATCTGTGCCCTGTGGATGAATCCCAACCCAGCTGAACTGTCCCTGTCAATTTCATGGAATGCTTATCCCAGCCTCTCCGCTTCTCCTTTCTTTGTACTCAAAAGTATTCGTAACCATTGGTCGGTTTGTCTGGACCAAAGTTTTCTGGAACTCGGGCGGAGCAGCCGTCTCACTACTCCTGACTCTCTCCCTTACCTCTCACCTTTCCCATTACCCTATTGCTTGGACCCCACAATGCATTTTCGTTTCGTCTCGTTTCACTGGGCTCCATGGACCCCTCATGTCTTTTCGTTGGCTGTGTGGATTGCAACGGTCTCAGATGGAGATGCATGCTGTGAGCACACGATAACATGCTAAGTGAAGAAGAGCTGGGAGGAGATGGGGGCGGAATAATAGGTATATAAAGACCGATAGATCTCAGTATCCATCCTCTTTTCATCAACCAGTTCTCTCGTGCTCTATCTACCTCTGAATTACTCCGTCAAAGTACACAACAGCCATCCTCACAATACCAAACCCACCCAACACAAGTAAGAACAGCTTCCTGCTCTTTCTCTTTCCTTCCTCGTCAATTTAAGCCCATGATAGCGGTACGCTGATGCTAACCATTTATCCTCAGAAACCCAACGCAAAATGAAGCTCAACGTTTTCCTCACTGTTGCCCTCCAGGTCGCCGGTGGTCTTGCCACCGCGATCCCCGACGCCGAGGCACGATGCGGCGACCTCGGCGCCATGACCGTCCCCGAAGGCGCCGATGCCTCCCAATTTCGCTCCTGCCTTGAGCACCCTCTAGGCGCCAGACCCCAATCATCGGATTTGGAGAACCGCGCACCGCCTATGAGCAGCCACGATATGACCAAGCGCGCGGAACCTGTCCTTAGGGATGATGTTACTGCGCAGGCCTGCTGGCACGGTGACCCAGTTGGCTGCACGGATGGATATTGCTGGAAGACTTGCGGGGATAATGGGGAGTGGTGCTGGACTGCTCTCCACGAAGGAACTGGACCTTGGTACAAGTGCTCTGCTTCCGACCAATGCCACGAGTATATGGCCTGCGGTGTTGGTAGCAGCTGTGACAGCTGTGGATGCAGCTGCTAAGGGATTTCTCTGAGGGAGTTGCTGGGCTCGGGGTGAAAAGAGTGGCGATTGAGCATGTATTTACTTAGTGCAGGAAAGGTGTTTTCCTATTCGTTGGACATTCTATCCACTTAGTTCTTTGTACTCTTTGATTTTTTTCGCCTCCTCGTAGCAACAAAAAAGCAGTTGAATGCTTTCGATTCAATAATGAATGAACTATGTCATAGAAATTCCTTCAGTCTTCGTCTTTATCCCAGTCAAGCCATATGACTAATCCGGTGTGGAGTAAACGAGATAGACGGGCAGACGCGGGTAATCAACTCTAAATTAAACCTTAATCCGCCCCTTCTCTTTGGAACAGGCGGGTGCCTTGAACTCTAACTAACTTAAAGTGAACGAAGGGACAACAAAGCCTTGACCACCTCCTCCGGGCGCGACTGAGATGAGTCTATAAGCTCAAAGAATGATTTTAAAGAGAAAGAACTTCTTTGTTAACCTGATGTATTATACCGGAGAGTTCCTGCGCCGCAGAATTCTGCGTCATCTCCCGTGCTTTGGACATTGACTCATCTCTCAACAAACATACTAACCTCCTATATATTTCAGTGAATCCTGATCTTTTTTTTTCTGTTCACTTGAAACCCTACTTATCTCTCCTCGATCTGACTGAATCATTTTTCGAGATCGTTGCAGTTTATAAGAAGACCTACCAAAGGTACTACTTGCTACCGAAAAGCTCTGCTCGAAACAACGACTGTCAATATCGCTTGAGTCACCACACCAATCTTCCAAGTGTAACTCCTACAGCTCCGTAATAATGCCGGGTTGTCCATTCGAAAACATCCCTCTCGATGTGTTCCTCTGTGTTTTGGATTTCGTCCCTGTTCGGGACTACTTCAGCCTAAAGTTAGCTGGAAGTCGACGTATCAACGAAGGAGTTCGCTTCGCAACATCAAGATTTTCCCGCGGGGAATACAGCCAAAGAATTTGCAAAGAGTACAGAAGAGAGACTGGCAAAACTGCCAGTGCAGTTAGAATCCAAATCGAAAGAGACCAGGGGGCTCTCGTCCAGCATTTTGTGCGAAAATATCAAAATGAGAAAAACCGTAAGATTCGGGAAAGTAACGACTATAAACAAACCGAGAGACGGGCATTTAGATCCTCTCTTCTTTGGGCAGCTTACTACGGATCGGTGTCAGTTGCTAAGCTTTTACTGGACTATATTGAAGTTAGGACTCCCGTGACGGGAGACGCTCCGCTCCATGTTGCTGCAGGCTCTGGGCATCTCAAAGTAGTGGAATTATTGGCCACAAATGGTGCCAGAATTGACGTCCTGAATTTCGATGGGCGTACACCTCTCCAACTTGCGTTGGAAAACAACCATGACGACATCGCAGTATTTTTACGAAGTAAGGGCGCGTCTTCCAACTTGGAGGAGGTCTGTCAGGTTTATAAGAACGATTGGGAAGATCTATTTGGAGGAAGTTTGAGTGACCGCAGCAATCTCGCCCCTTTTAAGAGTTGTGCAAAGTCGTGGGAGTGGGAGCGAACCAATCACCGGCGCCCTTCCTTTCGGGCTACAATACCCGTTCGAGACCCATCCTTGAAACAATTTGCAATGCATCGGTTTTATGAAGACACCGGAGTCACTGATCATGACGGTTGGCGGCTGAAATCATTGGTTGAGGATTTAATAACCTACAACCATCCAGACCTTCTTTCGTCAATATTAGACGAGGGTTTTAGCCCGCATTCGGTTCTCAACCGAAAGGGTGACACTGCTCTCCTCCATGCAGTACGGATGTCTAGGACATCTATCATCCAAGTTCTTCTGGAGAGGGAAACAGATGGTACCCCCCCATTACATTGTGCTCGAAATACAGGTCAGTGCACCCCATTGCACCTAGCATCTAAGCCAGAGATTCTCCTGCTCCTGCTAGAACGTGGCGCCGATGTTAATGCGGGGGGCCCCAATGGGCGCACTGTATTGCATACCGTGTCTGAGGCAGAGATCGCCCAACTCCTTCTAGAAAACGGTGCTGATGTCAACATAGGGGACTCTGACGGGTACACTCCATTACACCTCGCGTCCGAGCCGGGGATCGTCCAACTTCTTCTCGAGCATGGTGCTGATCCCAATGCAAAGGACCTCCAAGGGCGCACTCCGGCGCACTATCTTATTTCCGAGTGCATTTCAGAAGAGTCACTGTGCCACAACGAAGAGATACTTGACCTACTGCAAAAACGAGGAGCTGATTTCAATACAAAGGACGAGAACGGAGAGACTCCTTTGAAAGCAGCATTGAAGTCTCAAAATCGACTGGTTAGAAAGCTCTTGACATTTGGCGTTGATGTGCACAACACCAAGACTAGCGAGAGTTCCACTCCCCAAGACGAATCAGACGAGCACAACCAACACAGTCTTGTCCAAAGGATTTTAGATCGTAAATCTGACATAGAAGACCCCTATGATAGCGGAACTAGGTATTCGAATCGCGATACTTACCCCGATCACCCCAATATCCCAGGTGCTTTTGACCAACCTCCTACCTGCACTGCTGTTCAATATGCCAGCCTCGATGCCTTCGAAGCTCTTGTGGATTATGGGGCTGATATTCTCTGGAAGGACTCGCATGGACTGAATCTGTTGCATTACGCATTGAAGCGTTCGTTCGGGGAGGCGTATATAATGACCCCCAGCCTGTTGAAACATGGCGTTGATGTCAACGCGAAAGATATCTCAGGAAATACCCCACTGTTTCTTGCGGTCTATCATAGACGGTCTGACATTGCTTGCACTCTTCTGGAAAATGGTGCCTTGGCAAATGTCAGTAATTGTAGAGGCTACACGCCCCTACATTATGTCGTTCGCGACTATACCGGTCCAACCACACAGATTATCAAGGCGCTGGTTGCTAAGGGTGCAGATGTGAACGCACGCACAGAAGATGGCAGCATGCCGATTCATATCGCTGCTAGAAGGGATCGGAATCATCACATTGTCAAGCTTCTTTTGGAGTATGGGGCAGATGTTAATGCCAAAGACAGGGAGGGCCGTACCGCGCTCCACTGTATAGTCCTACAGAAGATTCCTTATTTTGGACATGTTCTGAGCGAGCTACTTAGACATGGTGCTCGGGTAGATGAGCATGATCAGGATGGGCTCACGCCGCTTGATATCGCGATGGATAAGAATGAAGACCTGTATGTTGATATCCTTCTTCGGCGCTCAGAGGCAAAGGGAACGTAGAGATTGGGGATGTTGTGTCGTGGTTCGTCTCTTCTTTCAATGGCGATCGCTGGGAATCTCTGACAATCTGGAGGGGCAGGGAGTTTCGGAAGTAGATACCAGTTAAATTCTATTCTTAATCTATCTCTTAGGGAATCTTCACAAATAAAACTAAACCAACATACCTATCTCTTTTCCCACTCCTTTATGCTCTCCATTGTCTTCTCCTTGACTTCTACTCCTATCTATCCTCCATCCGCGGCTCCATCGAACAACGAAGAATTCCATAATTTCCGTTTTCGTCTTAGTTTGATCTCTTTTTTGAGTTTCCTTAGCGTAATCTTAATTTGGGCCCTTTAATTTCCAATCCATCTCTGATTGGCCAACCTTGTATTCCTTCCACTTTAACTGGCTGATACCTTACCCGCTCGCGCAAATCCCTGTAAATCTTATGAAATGACACGCTATTGGTTCCGTGGTTCCCCCTCCTTCCCCTTTTCTCAGTTTGGAAGTCACTTGACCTGATCTTCAATCTCACGATGTTGTTGTTGTCGTCTTTGTGAACTTTTGATATGCATTGAGAGGGACATATTAGTCTTGGAAATCTTCATTCCTTTGTTTGACGGGCTTCTATAGTCTCTACGTCTGGGCTATCTTACTATCTTTCTATCCCCACCCTCATCCCTCACACAACTTCTTCTCGTATCTCAACCTCTCCACATCTGACCATGGCCGAACACGACGCTCTACCCTCAACCTCCCCTCCAGTTCGAGATTCCTCTCCCTCGCCATCAATATCTCCCACCCCAGCAATATCATCATGCCCTTCTCCCGACCGGACCTTCTCCTCAGTATCTTCAATCTCCAATTTCTCCGGCAACTCAGGAGATGCCAGATCATCAATTTCCGCATCCTCACGACGACGCGGGTACATCCGACCGCAGGGCGCTACATTCGCGGAATCCGCAAAAAATCGGGAGAGCGTGATGAGTCTGGGTAGTATCGCCCATCTGCAGTACTACTTTGCGAGGACGGGTCTACTAGATGGGAAAGGCGGTCAGATGGCTAAATCTAGGAAGAAGGGCGAGAATGAGAATAATGAGATTCCCAAACTCATGTTGTCGCAGCAGGCGCAGTTTGGTGAGGATATGGTGGATAGTCCGATTGAGGAGATTGAGGATGGGCTTGATCTGTCTGGGGAACATGAACCGATGATGCTCCCGCCCACGGTGAGCACGTATAGTGTTCCGACGCATTATATCCCGCCTCCGCCAGATTTGATGGTTTTGAGGAAGGATCTTCAGGATTCATTGGATAAGGTGCGGCAAGCGATTGAGAAGGCGAAGGAGGAAGGCTCAGATTCTTCACGACCAACTATTCCCGATAAGTTTTTGGAACCTGAGGGGGATCCGTCGGATAATCCTCCGATTCCGGCCAAGCCGCAGTGGCGGGATATACAAGGGATGCATATTCTGGATGTGGTCACATTGGCGATCCGCGCTGCGAGGATATATTACACCTCTCACGATGACCCGGAACGACTGGCTTCAATTAAGAGTGAACGGAAAATACGAGAGGAATTGCTAGGAATACTGGATGTGCTGAAACGCTGGGCAACGCGGGGATTTGCAGGAGGACTCAAAGACGAAGAACAGACGGCTATCCTAGGATGGATATCTGGCGTTCGAGCCATGCTGGACGAGGAGCGCAAACTTGAGGAAGAAGAAGCTGAAGAGAGGGCAAATTGGGGTTGGACAGGTGGGGACTGGGCCGGAAAGGAGCGGGAGCGGGAGGAAGCGTTCCTGCAATGTTTGGAAAACACAGGTAACCCACTTCCAACCTGGACGACGGCGGAGGCTGGGCCTCTCCCCACCGAGTTCCTAGACCGACTCCGTGACGGACGAGATCTTATTCGCCTCCACAATCGGGCAGTGAAGAAATCCAAACGACAATTTGGGGAAATCAAGTCATTCCATGAAGATGTTACGAAACCATACCGCCGAGCGGACAACCTGCGGTACTGGATCAAGGCAGCAGAGATCCGGTGGGAAATCAAACTCGAAATGGACGTGATGGGCGTAGTGTATGGGAATAGTGACGATGCGTGGAAGAAATTCGATGCAGCTCTCCTGCTCTGGTGCACCGGAGTACGAGAAGAATTGGTGCGGGATTGGAAAGACCGACCTTCACACCGGCTAGCGGCAGTCCCATCGGAGCTGGATGTCATGGCCTCTGAGGTCGTTTGAACAAAGTGCATTAGGACGAGAGGGGAATGCATCTCTTGCTTCCTTGGTCACTTTTGTTTTCTTTTTACAGTCACGAATTGGACGAGTTAATTGGTACCACGTTGTTTGTTTTCTCTTGCATGTCTTTAGATACCCTTTACTTTTCTCGACTCTTTCCCTTTGGCCATACTCTTCCGTTTGACTGTTCATCTGACTGCAGGCTGCCTGAGGGAGTGGATATCTGGCGTCATATATCTGGAGATTCACCGTCTCCTTCGCCAAACAGGCTGGATGAACAGTTCAACTCTTCTGGCTACTGCTGGTTTATGGGCCTTGGATCCGTCCTACAAGCCAATAAAGGTTGTGCCATGTTTCCTGGCAGCATCCAGCAGCTACCAGTTGCTATGACACTGTATATGTAGATATAGATTGGGTTTCTCCTTCAGCATAATGAACACTTTCCGATAAACAATAAACCCCCGACAGTGAGACCCTTCTCATCCCCAGCGATTTCACACAAAGATATAACAATCAAGGTGAAACAAGAGGCAGGGACCGATAATTTCCCAGCAAAGGGTCCTGAATGCAACGGCAACGGGCCCCCAGTCGCTTTAATCTGCTTTTTTTGTCTTTTTTTGATCCGTTCTTCACGCCAGATCGCCGACAAAAAAGATCGCTAAATGACTTCCAGCCACGACCATGGATCCGGATCGTTTTTATCCACGGCACTGCCAGGCTATGTTGTAGAACACCTCCGGGTTGAAGAGAGACGTGTCTTGGTTGAAGAATGGCAGACTTCTCAGGTTCATTATCATTATCATTATTATCCTCAAGAGGAGGAATCAGTGAATCTAAGAGATCAAAAGAAAGACAAGAAGAAGAAGACGAAGAAGAAGAATGAAGAAGAAGAGTCTCATCAACGCGTCTCTGTAGTTCACCAAACAACACCAACAACGGCGATCTCCAAAAATCTTTCCCGTCAAAGGAGTGATTCTTCCTCTTCTTCTCTCTCTTCTTCTTCCTGGTCAACGGTCGACGACGAGAATAATTACGAGAGTCAACAGAATCAGCAGCAGATTTCTCTTTCTCCGCTGGAGGACCAGGAGGAGAAGATCTTATCCATGCCAGCGATATCCCCTTCAGCTGCGTCTGCATCTTTATCAACCACCTCTTCTTCTTCTCATTCTTCGTCCTCCAACGCTCTCCATCCCCCTGCATCCTCAACTTCCGCTAAAGGATTACGCCGTGCTGCTTCCTTTACAAAGTTAACGTCGTGGCCTTCTTCTAATTCAAAGAATAACAATCCCCCAACGACGGCAACTTCCGATAAAACTCCAACGGCTGATAATCACGACTCCTACCCGACAAGTTCATCATCAGTATCGACGACTTCCACCAAAAAGACAGCCACGATTCCACCCGACAATAACAACAACAATAACAACACGAACAACGAATCCGACGACGGCCATCTCCCCCCTTCCCGCCCGTCAGTCCTTAGACGCCTCTCCCCAGCCCTCGCTGCCCGCCTAAAATTCTTAGAAGGAGGAAACAACAAACCGGCCTCAACCGCTCCCCGGAGCCACAACGCGGTCGGCAGAATCCCCGAAGACCACATCAAAGAACTCGACAGCCTCCACCAGGATCTTTCTATAAAGGTGCAGAAAAGAGGTGGGGCGTGGAGTGGTGGTAGTAGTTCTGTCGCTGCATCGGTGAATAGTCTGGAGCAGTGCGCGTCCCCCCCGAGTCAAGATCAGAACCAAAATCAGACGGAAGCAAGGAGATTTCTTTCTCCGTCTCCTACGCCATCATCTCGTCGGCCAGTGTCGGAACCCGAAGTTGAGGCTGGTCCCTCTGAAATAGTGAGCCCGGTTACGGATAACGCAGCGAAGGATCACGATCAGGAACAGGACCAAGATCAAGATCAACGGCCGGAAGAAGTTAAAGAACGACCGGTAGAAGAAATTATGCCTTCCGCCGATACAGCACAACCAGTGGTCGAACCACACTCATCCCCGAGTTCCCGTCAGGGCAACCCACCCCCTGAACAGACTGACTTGGAAAAATATTTAAAAGCTAGCACCCAAACAAATGACGACGGCGATGTACCACCACCCCCTCCCCCGAAAGACTCCCCTCGAGCCCCGTCCATATCCTCGACTACAGATTCATACTTCAACCCTCGAGGTCTCCAGCGGACGGAGTCGATCTTCTCGTTTAGTCGGGAATCATTTAGCAACCAACTGTCACAACTCACGTCTATAAGCCTGCCGCAACCGTCTACTCTCGAAGCGAGCATCGCCAACATTTCAACCGCCCCTGCGGCTGTCCGGGCATTGACAGGGGCTGCAGATCAGGTGGGGAAGTGGATTAACAAGGCTTCCGAGGTTCTGGGTGGTCTCGAAGCTGAAGATGATGTTGAATGGGCCGCAGCAGCTGGTAGAGAGGGGTTGGAAGATGTCGACAAAGCGGTGACCAAGTTCGAGAGCCTCGTAAACGTCTACGTCAAGGCAATTGAGGAGGTACAACTACGGAAGGACATCGCTAGCGTTGGGGCAGAGGACCTAAATAACATTGTTGTGCAGATGGAATCAACGCTGAAGAACTGGGCTGGTGTCAGGAAACAATTGAAGGAAGTCAAGGCACAGGTAGAATTGGCTATGGAATGGGAGGAATTATGGAGTGTGGTTCTTGGAGATGTCGGACAGGAAATGGATAACCTCTCCCGCCTAATTTTCGAGATGGAGGAAAAGAGACACATGACGATCCCCGAGGAAGCGGAAGCGGAAGCGGAACCCACTACTGGACTCGATATCAATGAGTTGGAAACAATCGTTGAAGAGACGCCCGCCAATGGACGCACGGCATCAAGTGCGAGGTTCAGCATGACTCCTACTTTTCCCGCCAGTTCACCGCTTGAGGTTCCCCCTGTGCAGAACTCACAGGACGAGTCGAATCTTCTCGCTTTATTCGCGAGAATGCAACCACTTCGGGCATCGCTGGATTTCCTTCCGATGAGGCTATCAATGTTCCAGGGCAGGGCGGATAGCACGTTCCCAAGCGCATGTGAAGAATTGGATGATCGAAGGAAGCGACTGGAGAAGGGATACAAGAAACTGGAAGTAGACGCGGAGGCTCTCAGGAGGGAACTGTCGGAAGATAGGTGGGTGTTGGTGTTCCGAAATGCAGGCAGACAGGCACAGAAGATGTGTGAGTCCGTGGAGAAGAGTGTCATCAAGCTGCAGGAGGGTCTGGAAGCTGGGCAACACATTAACAGCCCGGCTGCGTTGACGAAGAGGATTGAGAATTTTGAGGCGAAGAAGCTGCACTATGGTCCTGCTATTGAACGGGTGGTTGGTATTATACAGAAAGGGGTCAATGATAGGCTCACTGTCAATGGAGAGATTCTTCGACTTCTTTCTGATGTGAAGGCTATGTCAGACGAGCTCAAGGAGAAGATGAATGGGATGGAGATTACTCTGGAAGAACTTAGCAAGAGCCAGCATCTCAGAGATTCTGTCTCGAGCATCGTCACGACAATGGATAGTCCTATTGCAGGTAGCACGGCAGAAACTCCTGGAAGTTCTCCCGCCTCTTCCGTCGTCATGCCAGGAAGCAACGGTACCAAGAACGGGGCCAACCAACCCGCAAACTCCAGACGCGGTAGCTCCACCAGCAGAACCCCAGCATCATCAAAGAACACCAAACGTTACTCCGGCCTACCACGCGCCAGCTCGTCGCTAAACAACCACCCCCGTAACCCATCCGTATCCCGCGCCTCCCCCAGCCCAAACAGAGTCAACCCCCCCTCCCCGAGAGTATCAAACACCCCCACCCCCAGCTTCCGCTGCCAACCACCCCCCGAATCCAACAACCCCGCGGACAAAAGACCACGCTGGAACGGCAGCGCAAACACCTCCGACCTAATCGTCGGCCACCACTTCCGTCCCCTCTCCGCGACATCCCCGTCCCCACACAGAAAACCGGCTCCGACAGGCTCCCGCACCCCTCGATCAAGCTCATCATCTATCCCCCTCCCAAGCCCACTCAGCCGCGAAGCATCCTCATCCCCTGCCCCGGGCGGCAATCCGAACCGAAACAGCAGCTACCTCCGGCCCGCAAGCCGCCTGACAGCACGGAGCCTCGCCTCCCCAACACCAAGCCGCCCAGCCTCAACTACACCCGTTTCGAGATCCTTATTCACCGACCCCCCACCATACAGCAAACTCCGCAAACCAACCACGGGCGGTGGCAACGGGCCCCCATCAACATCCTCCAACCTCTCCTCAACAGCACGATCCCGTCAAAGCTACCAACCCCCTCGAGGCACAACTCCAAACCCAACTGATGCCAAGAAAACAACCCGACCAGGAACATCTCTGGGTCACGGGCACTCGTCGCGGAGGACTAGCTTGCTCCCACAACCGAAGCCTTCTGGAAGGGAGAGTTCGATGGGAGGGAGGAGTACGGGTGATACGCGTCCACCATGGCGATAAGTTATCATAAGCAACGCATGGACGGATGGATTGATAAAATGAGTTGTGTTGAGCTGCGTTGAGTTGAGCGAGGAGTTTGCTTTTTTGTCTTTTTATTTTATTTTTTGTACCCCTTTTTCTATTTCTACTTAATTTTCGTCTTTGGAAGTCCTTACCTCACCTTCCTTATCTTTATCTTATTTCCCGTTTTTGTTCGTCGTTTTTTGTCTCGATAACCGCATTCGCATTCGCATCGCATCCAAATATACCCAGATGAGAAAGTTAGTTCGTCTTTTTGTTTGGTCTGGTCTGTCTGGTCTGGTTTCGCATTCGTTATCATTCACTTTTACTTACTTACCTACCTACCTACTACATATTTAAGGGGTGATGGGATAGGATTGGATGGATGGATGTCACTCGTTTCGACCTCTCTGTCTATGTTTGTTCTGGTGTGGATTAGGAATGGGAGGAAAGGAAGGAAGGGGAAAGTCTACATAATAATATTCTTGCATATCATATTCATATTCGTATTGATCCCTAGTCTTTACTGCCGACTCATACAGATTCTCTTTCCGTATTCAGTTCATGTACTTTTTAGGTTGAGAAAGGTGCGTAGCTAATCGAACTATTGGGGTTTTATATACTTGACCTTGATCAAGCACGCGTGCTACCTAGAATGATCACTTTTACAATTGGCATCGTCACATTACCCAATGGCTTCGCTTCTTGAACGGCTCCGGCTTCGGCAGCGAAACAGGCGTATCCTCACGCTTCGAGCTCTGAACCAAATGATCAAACGAAGCAGCCCCATCAACACGCGGGTTAAAAGGTTCAAAGTCCCAGAGATACCCCAGCGTCCTGAGCAGCGAAGAAGCAGAGTACGAAACCGTCTCTCCATCCGCGTTGGTGCCTTTCTGCTCAACCACACCTTTAGCTACCCACGGGGAAATCAAGATCGTCGGGATACGCCCACCGAGCCGATTAAAGGTGAAAGTGTACTCCTCGCCGTTTGGCGCTGTCTCGGTGTAGGTCAGGTTATCCGGGCGCGGGGCTAGAGGCGGTGGGACGTGGTCGTGGAAACCGCCTGTTTCGTCGAATGTTAGGAGCAGGAGGGTCTGGTTCCATTGGGGGCTGGCGCGGAGGGCGTCGTACACATCTTTGATGAGAGTTTCGCCGTCGGAGACTAGGCCAGTCGGGTGCATTGAGGTCGTGCCCTGGCCGCAGCAGGATGGGTCGATGAAGCTGAAATCCGGGAGTGCGCCGGCCGCCGCATCGGAGAAGAACTCCTCGAGTTGCACGGCTTTCTGTTCGTTACCGCTGGTGAAGGTCCAGTTGAAGTACCAGGAGTCGACCATCTGTTCCGTTGCGGAGGTGTAGTAATTCTTCCAGGAGTGGTCTGTTTCGGTCAACTGTTGGAAGAGGTTGCGCTGGTTGAGCCCGTGGACGTCATCGTTAAAGGCCTCGTCGTTGGTGCCGTGGCCGGCAGAGGTTCCAGAAAGGACGTAGGCGCGGTTCGGGCAGGTGGGCTGTGGTGGTTATTTAGTCTCGTGCTCATTCATAGGCATGAGTGTGCATGACTTACCCCAGGGTGATCCGAGTGCCAGTGGTTGAATGTGATGTAGTTCTGCACCAAGCTCGTCAAGACTGGTACCTGCTCCTCGGTGTAATAGTTAAGGACCTCCATCGCGAGCTTGGTCTTGTTGACATCGTCCCCGTACAGACGCAGCTGCTCGTGCACGAAACCCTTCTGGGAAGGGGTCAACTTTCCGCTCTCGATGTCGGCATTATTTGGGGTGAAGGTGCCGTAGAACTCGATGTTGTTGCCGGTCACAGAGTGATCAGGGTCATCTAGAATGGAATCCATGTCCTTTGCACGGCTACAGACCTCACCTTGCGAGGGGTCGTCCAGATTGTAAGGGTTGCAGAAAGGACCGTTATTGATGGGGTTGTCAAGACCCTCAATCGTCTGGCCACCGAGTAGATTATCAAGGGAGCGGTTTTCCATCTCCAAAACAACAACATTCTTGATATTCTTCTTCAGGTTTTCGATAGAGCTTAGGGAGTGCGCGGCATGAGGGCGCTTGGTGGAAGGCCCAGCAGAAAACGCGGCCGCGAGGGCCAGAAGGCCGAGGAGGGAGCCGTAGCGGTACATTAGGCAGGTATGATGGGTTTGAAGGCTTGATCCGGGCAATTGGGCTGCGAGAGAAAAGCTCTCTCTGCCAGCAAGCCTTCCGACTTTTGTACCAGCCGCGGGACTCCATCCTCTGCAAGACTGCAACGTTAGCCATTGCTACACCACGGACGCTTTTCCCTTCATGTCTCACGTGTAAATTCCTGATCACTTGAGTCGCGGTCCAAGGACGGCTGAAGGTCCACACGTGGGTTGCTGCTGCGGGGGTTCAACATAATGGAGTCTGTCTGTCGGTCGGTACCGAATTGAGATGTTTCATTCGGAAATGAAGCCTACATGATTGGGCTCTCTGATCCAAACTGCCTGGGGGCGGGACAGATTGACCCCCCAAGATCTCCAGGAACTGAGCCGTGCTGACGAGGCGAAGCTTTTTAGCACCTTTCACGGTGGAGAAGTGGGGATACGAAGAAGCTTCAAGGCCCAAGTCCTGGAAGCGAGTATGGATTGATCCCCGGTTAACGGCATCGTGAACGTGCAAGTATAAAAGTAGAAGGTTGATGCGAATTTGGAGGTCTTCGAGGTTGAGACGAGTGTTTGCGGTGTGGTCGATATGAGTTACCCCCTGGAATGCCAATCGGATGCTCTTGGGGGCGGACATGGCGCGCCAAGCTTGCTTAATTGGCTCGCGTCCGTGCCGATGGTCGACGGCATGCCGAATTGCCGATGAACACTCCCCGCACCATCCGTTTCTCTCGGCCAGCGTAAACGAAGATACCGTCGTGGGGGAGAACAAGAAATATCGTGGTAGTGCATTAACGAAGCCCGTTTTATTAAAGCTTGGTTTACGGAGCAAATCATCGTTATCGTCCCTTCCACCTCCAACCCAACGACCTCAACCAACGGCCTCAATACACCAATCCATCGTCCCAAGCCCTGGAAAGATCCAGTGAAGGATCATTGAGTCCATCACAACAAAACCAACGCTCATACCTCATCTGATTGGAAGCTCCTGGCCTCGATTACTCATGAAGATGCACTTTTTACTAGCCGTTCACTTGGCTCCCGCCCGCCTGCCGTGTGTGAGTTGGCAAGGCTGAGGCTGGGGATAAGGCAGATCGCGGCAGATTGAGACCTGATAAGGCCTGCGGGGTAGAAGTGGACGAGGCTTAGTTCATAACGGGGACGTTATCTCAGGCAAACATTTTCAACGATGCCCAAAACATAAATGGGGATCGCTTTTCCTCCTGACGTTGACAATGTACGCCAACCGGCACAGCTTTACACCCGCGTCATGGAGTCTAGCTCAATGATTTCAGATTCTTCAACTCACAATGGGAGTGCAGGCTCGGAAGCTGACAGACGCCACGATCCTATTAAGAGCTCTTGGTTTTTGAGAAATTGGATATGTCTCTTTCATTTAGCGACTCTCGGCTTATCGGCGGGTATTATCCAACTCAGTTTCCGCGGCGTATACTATTCCGACCCAGACTCCGAATCGCTTATAAACGACCGGCTTAAATCATTGCAATTCGCCGCGAAGCTCCATGAGATTCTTATGGTTGGCTCTCTGAGTGCAATTCTCTTGCACTTTACAAAATTTTGTCTAATTCATTCTGGGCTTCCCCTCGGCCTCGTTGGTGCTCCGTTTAGGTTCGTCTCTTTGGAAAGTTTGGAGACTCTGATAAGAGTGGGATCTTTAGATGGATTCGGCTTCTTTGCGTGGTCTGTCCTCTTTTGTACCCTTCTTACCGTCCTCTTGTCTCCAGCTTCGGCAATTGCTATGGTACCTGCGTTAGATTGGTGGGACATGCATGACCCTTTCGCTGGAACGCATTTGGTTGCGTATGTGAACAGAACGAAAGACGAACTTTGGCCTAGCACCATCGCGCCGAGCTTCGACGCTTGCAATATGCTCGATTTGGGCTGTCCTAACGCAGGATATAAAGACATTAAGTGGTGGGCTACTGGTTACTCCAATGCTGGGCTCCCTGCAAATATTACAATGGCCGAACCTATGGGAGGCACTGGGCGGCAGTTAGAATCGGCACTAGATTGGGTTGGTCATGACTATTATGAACTTGGTTTTGAGCAGGATATCGAGCACGTCAATGCAAGCAAAACCTTTGCGACAACGGCAAGTCACTGGGTGTCCATGATGTATGGAACATTTTGGTCATTTATCGACTGGCATGAATCCGGCGATGTTGCCAGGGCCTTCTCTCCAAGGCTCCGGATCGACGAGCAGCATCTACCTATCTACCAACCTGGGGTAGCTGTGAAGTGCGCCGCATATCCTTATAACGAGGCCAAGGAGAGAAGCAAGCCATTGATTGCCCCTTACCCTATATATAACTTTTCGCGTGAGGGCGACAGTCAATTTTGGTGGGAAATCCCCAGTCCATCGTGGAATTTTACCCAGAAGCAAGACACAGTCAACTTCACATGGCTTGGTTTACCGAGTTGGGATATTGACGCTTCAATTGGTGCGATGTTCACGGTACCAATCGTTTCTGATATTGAAGGAGCTCCTTTTGAGGACAGCTTACTCGTACCCTGCACTGTCCAGGCCCGGTGGATCACATCCGAACTGTCATACGATCCTAAATCGGATCGCACGATCAAGAGCAGCACTAATACTAAGCTCCAATGTTTCTTAGACGGCGGCATGGACTGCTATAGCCCCTTAGAATTCGGGTTACCCGAGTCAGAGCAGAACCTGATAAAAATCTCGCCGGAATGGGCCGAGTTACTAAACTTCGAGCTTCCTGCTACGACTGAGGATGAAAATGAGCGATTAACGGCAATGACGCAGCTCGCGAACCTCTTCGTGCGTTCCAGTCCCAGTTCTGTTGAAAGCGCAGATTCGGATTCGGATTCGTCTTCTCTGATTTCGTATCAGCCTCGAATCCGGAACTCTTCACTGGAGTTTATGATCGATCAGGCGACTGGCGATTTCTCCACCCTTCTCGGACTATACCTGGCGGATGCACTTTCCCGAGTTTCGTATCTCGACGCAGACGTTAACCTCGTTTACTACGAAGATCCTACCACAGTGAACACCACCTCCCTCGCCTTCCAGACGGGCTATTCTTCCAAGAACATAAGCATTTCCAAGAACGAGTTTTATTCCTCGACGGCCAAAAACAACCGAACGGAATTCACCTTCCACGTTCAACGATATGGCTACGGCTACGGATTGAGGGGGGTAACCGTCATATTCGGGGTCGCAACCCTCCTCGCGCACACTGGTTTCGTCTTCTTTTACTTGCTTTGGTATATGGCACTAGAAGTACTATTCTCCGGGGGTGGTTCACCATCAAGATGGTCAGCGACCTCAAGAAGATGGTCCACAGTTTCGGAGATGGTCGGCCTGGCTATGAGCTCCCCACAATCAACGCCTTCGGAAACTACAAGAGTTGGTATTCGCGAAAATGTTACCGGAGAACAACATCCAGCGGCAGTATTAGTCGCTGGAGCCAAACTCGGTTCATATTCCCGTATTCGGGCGTCATCTGTCAGTTCATGACGGGACCGATCTGGAAATAGGCAGTCTCATACACTCCAACGGATGCGCTTTTTAGGGCGGTATCGCATTGTCACATAGGTGGTCCCCAAGCGGATAACATGTGCCTGCTGTGCTATGGAAACTTCAAGCTCCCCCTGCGTGGTTTTGCCGAGTATATATTCCTCCAATGTTCATAAAGAAGCTAATTGTTCCTCTATAGATACTGTCAGTGGGATCTTGTAGGTCTTGTGTCCAACCCCAGTAGTATAAGAAGCGCATCCCTCGACGGCAGTGGCATCTTAGGGAGTGTAAGAGGTACGTACTATGAGAAGAGGGGGGAAGGAGGGCTATCGGAGAGGGAAACGGCCTGTACAGTAGAATTCACAAGTAAAGATAATATTGTGAGCAATGCCGTCTTACTCCCCTTCGAGGAGAAGCGTCTAGATAGATGGGCGGTGGTGATCCAGAGTAAAAATTTTCTTATAGCCCAGGTATAAAAAAATCGTGGCCACTGGCGTCAGCCCTATCGCCGTTAAAATATTACATGCATGTCGCCCCGAGGAGGATAGTTCTTCCGATCCGGCTAGAGTTTTTCCCCTGATATTAGGGGTCCCCGTAGCCTATCTCCCAGAGCCCTAAGAGGCACCGAACATGAAGCCTTCCCTCCCTGTTCACCTTCCGCATCGCCTCTAAATTCTCAGATACCAAGCCCGTTGATCGGCGGCTAGGAGGAGGCGTAAAACGGCCTAAAAAGTAGCCGGGTTCGGCCCCTGCTAACCGTCACACTGCTAAAGGATATCCATGGATGTTGTGCCAGTGAGCGAGACGCTGGACACGGCCGTGGTTGAATCGTGGCATGCAGAAATGCTTCTATGATTGCGAAGGGCATGTTTGTTGATAACAGATGTCCATCTCCATGTCTATGTAACCTCTCTAGTGGCATTGATACGAGTTGTTCAGGCCCCTAGGATGGAGACCTCGGGTATCTCCACCATCTCTTATTAGTAACTCGTCGCAGGGGCAAAAAATGGATTTTTGCCTCTTTCGCCGCCCTCCATCCTTCCTAAGATATGTCTTCCTCCTCCTTTTCCCTCTCTCTCGTTTTGATATCGCAAACTCTTCTTGTCCTCGGCCAGCGCCAGTCTTTTCGACTGTTGGAGAACTAACACCCTTCGCTGGTAAAAGCCAATTCCATCAATGGGGAAAGAAGATGAAATCGCGCCAGCTCCGATAGTTGAGCACAATGGCACGGGGGATATGGAAAAGGATATCGCTCCCGCTCTGCCTGAGCTCCAGAGGAGGCTCAAAAGCAGGCATTTGCAGATGATTGCTATCGGTAGGTTTTCTACGTGCCCCTCCTCCCACATTCCCTTACCTCCCCGCTACCCTTACTTACTCCCTTTTCAAATATGCAGGTGGAACGATCGGAACAGGCCTCTTTATCGGCAGCGGAGGGGCCCTCGCGACAGCCGGTCCAGCTAGCTCATTGATAGCATGGGCCTTCGTCGGCACTCTCGTCTTCTCCGTCATCGCCTCCCTCGGTGAAATGGCCACCTACATCCCCGTCGCCGGCGCGTTCACATCCTACGCAACTCGATTCGTCGAACCCAGTCTCGGGTTCGCCATGGGCTGGATGTACTGGTTCTCGTGGGCGATTACATTCGCGCTGGAATTGACCGCTACGGGGCTCATCATTCTGTACTGGGATAGTAGCCTGAACAGCGGCATTTTCATCGGCGTGTTCTGGGTCTTCATCACGGCTCTGAATCTTCTCCCCGTCAGTTTCTACGGGGAGATCGAGTTCTGGTTCTCGTCTATCAAGGTCGCTACAGTGGTGGGGTTCATGATTTTCGCTATCTGTGTGAATGCCGGTGTGGGTGATCAGGGGTATATCGGGTTTAAGTACTGGAACGATCCCGGCGCTTTCGCGCCGTACCTACTCGACTACGTCGGACACGATAGGGTCGCGCTGGCGAAGTTCATTGGGTTTTGGGCTGTCCTCGTCCAGGCAGGTTTCTCATACCAGGGAACTGAGCTGGTGGGTATTGCGGCCGGAGAGGCCGCGAACCCGCACAAAACGGTGCCAAAGGCGATAAAGACAACCTTCGCCCGGATCCTACTCCTCTTCGTCCCCACCATCTTCTTCATCGGCATCGTGATCCCTTACACCGAGAAGAGCCTCCTTTCCGAAGCCTCTGACGCCTCCGCCTCGCCCTTCGTCATCGCCGCCAAGCTAGCCGGTGTCGAAGTACTCCCCAGCCTAATCAACGCCGTACTCCTCACCGTCGTACTCTCCGCAGCAAACTCCAACGTCTACTCAGGCAGCCGCATCATCGTCGGCCTCGCCCAAGATAGAAACGCGCCCGCAATCTTCAAATGGACCTCTTCAGGAGGCGTCCCCATCCCCGCCGTATTCCTCACCTCCGCCGTCGGCCTCCTCGGATTCCTCAACCTCTCCAACAACGGCGCCGAAGTCTTCAACTGGTTCATGAATATCAGCAGCATCGCGGGCTTCATCTCCTGGACATGCATAAACATCTGCCACGTGCGATTCATGCAAGCCCTCGCCGCGCAGAACACCGATCGCGACACCCTCCCCTACAAAGCCCCCTGGCAACCATACCTCTCCTACTACGGCCTATTCTTCAACCTACTAATCATCATCACGCAAGGCTTCACGGCCTTTTTGCCCTGGAATACGGCCGATTTCTTCGTCGCGTATATTAGCGTCATCTTGTTTTTCGTCCTGTATGTCCCGCACAAGATCTGGACACGCTCAAGGCTGGTTAATTTGGCGGATGTGGATCTGTACACGGGCCGTCTGGAGTACTCTGAGGCGGAGATGTGGGAGACGAAGGACCCCGTAAGGCTGGGGGATAGGTGCAGGGGGGTTGTTTCACGGGTCAAGGGTTGGAAATAATTAGGAGATTCGTAACCCGTAACTTACCTTGTTGATGAGCTTCGTACATGTTTTCTTCTGTTTTCTTCTTGTTTGTTCATACCAATGTGTTTGCATTTTTGTCTTGTTCTTGGTATATATACATATGTGCGTACATAGAATAGTTATAGCGATGTTGATATGATTCCAGGAGGCGTTCGTTGCCTTCCAATGTCCACCCAATTTCAGGCTGAATATCTACAGAAAAAATATCAACAGACTGCCTATTCTATCCTGGTTCGTTTATATATTGTGGACTAAGCACAGCTCGTGGTGTGGTGCATCCAAATAATACATCAAAGGGGGAGGACAGCAGTGCGAGTGATATACACCCTCCCGCTTTCCCTCCCTCCCCTTCGATCCCACCAACCTACAATGATGCACCCTTCAAGCTCAAAACAGGCACAAACAATCATGGAACGGACAAAGTGTTAAACATATTTACATATCATATCAATTGCTATATGTGTATATATAAAAAGAAACCTAAAAAACAGCCCCCAATACTCAACTCATTCCAACTCGACCCGACACCGACAGCCTGTGACGGGAGGGGGGAGGGGTTCTGATATCAAATCAAGAATGAAGAATGTCAACCTCGGGAGTTATGTATGTATGTAAATGGAATAGTAGTATGTGAAATAGGTAGGATGGTCTCCAAGAATGAGAGATCAGAGATGAAAAGATTGAGAAAGAAACAGCGAAGGGGGAAAAATGCAAGACATCAATCAACTAATCAATCAAAACTCCTAAGAATGTGAGCGCGATAATTAACCAGAAAAAGGCGAGAAAGAAAGTGGATGGTGGTGACGATGAGGACCTCACATATCTTTTCCTGCTTTCGAGTAGACAAGACAAGACAAGACCAGACCAGACCAGACCACATCTTCTTCCCCTTTTTAAAGCGAGTCTCGCCAGCGTCGCAATCGTATAAAGTATTTCTTTTCTTTTCTTTTCTTGTCGTTATATTCGTGGTCCATCTCATCTTCATCTTTCTTCAAAATCGTAGCAGGGGGACTGCGAGGAGGGCGTAAAGGGTAGCGTAACAAATGACAAACAGCAACAAACTCAGGACAAGACCCAAAAAAAAAAACCAAAAGAACCAAGGGGAGAGAGATAAATGAAAAACAAAGTAGGACAGTTGCTTCGGAGTGAATCATGAGAGGACATAATGATAGAAAAAACTTGAATGAAAGGGGGGAAAAAAGAAAGAAAAAAACAAATTCAACATACCAACATGCACGGGGATATCTTACTCATAAACATAGATATAGATAGATGGGGAAAATATACCTGAAGAAACGGGGAAAATCGAAAATCAAAAAGCCGACCCAAAAGAACGTAGATCAAAAAAAAGAGAAAAGACGAGGTAGGTCACCGAAAATCCAACTGAAACCCCTTCCACCTCCCGCCAACCGTTCCGCACCGCGGACACCCTCGTCTCGTCGGCAGACTTGACGGTCTCCCGCCCGCGCCGTTCCCCGTCGTGACACCGTTCCCAGGACTGCTGGTAATATTCATCATGGACGTGCCCTGCATGCCCACCATCATACCCACGCATTCCCTACAGATTCCGCATATGCATTCCGTGCAGGCGAAGCATTCGCGGAGGAGCCAGGGCCGGTTGCATGCTGCGCAGTAGATTTGGACGTCGCTTCCTCGGAAGAAGGGTGGTGGGTTTGATTGGCTGTGTTGTGGGCGGGGGTGGCGGGGTGGATGGTGGTGTTGATGTCGGGGGTGGGATGAGGGGTGTGGGTTGCTTAATGAGTTGGGAGGCTGGACTGGACTGGAGTCGGAGTGGACTGAGTTGGGTAGGCCTGTGGCGGACATGTGGAAATTCTTGCCCGAGACTGTTGAGGTTGAATCTAGAGAAGATTCGACGGATGGGAACGGTTCGAGGTCGTTATCTGGCCCTCCGTGTGGTTCGTACGGTGGTGGAGTGAGGGCTTTCTGTAGTGGTGAAGCTGTGTACGAAAGCGGTTGAAATGGACGATGGGATTGTAAACCTGGAGTGGACTGGAATGCAGGAGGTAGCGATGACCGATTTTTTGAAGCTGACGGTACGGAAGTAGTTGATCCAAGTCTGGGAGGAATAGACGGTGAATGGGGGACCTAAAACATTATATTAGGCAAGTGTTTTCATCCCACACAGCGGCAATACGTACCGGAGTCAAATCGCGATCGCGCTCATCATCCACCTCAGTCGCAGAGGTCGCAGCTTCAATAAGATCCTCCCACCTCTTCCCCTGCATCCACGCAGCAGTCTGCGGTTCCGCCGACAGAGCTTTCCTATCATTCAAGCTTGGCCGTCGCCCAAACTCCTTGGATCGATTCCGCTCATGTTTCGCCTTGCGCGCACTCTGGGTGACAGATGACTTTCGCGGTCTCTGTTTATCGCGACGCTGGATGGGAGGGAGGGTGGTCGATCGGCCGGGTGGAGAGTGGGCTAGTATGGACGGTAGAAGCTCTCGTGGACGGGATGACTGGAAGGGCGTGAATTGTTCTCCCTTGAGATGATCGCGCAATGGCGGGAGTTCAATGGACGATCGCATGCGCTCTCGTTTCAGGTCATTTTCCGAGTGCGTATCCTGTCGCGCAACGATAATTAGCGATTGTGTCGCAAAATATGGCGATTTGGGGTTTCGGAAAAATCGCAGTGAAGCTTACCAATTCGGAATCCCATTCGGAATTATTCAGACGGTGGTGATGGAGCTGTGCGAGAGCTACGGCGGCGGTGGCCGCGGCCGGGTGCGCCTCTTCGATTGTGCGAGGGGTTGCGGGGGAGCTCCCGTCAGCTCCGTAGGGATCCCTATCATTGTGGTCGGCTGGAGCGGTCGGTCAGTAAAAATGGCGCACGGGAAAAAGGAGGGACGAAAATGTGACCGCAGAAAATCAAAAAAGGTGTATATCCGGAAAATTTATGTAGGTGGAATTGAGGGAAGTTGAGAGCGCACCTCTTCGGATGGCACTGGCAGGTTGCTGTTGCTGCTGCTGTTGCTGTGGTTGTGGTGGTGGATGGGATCGCTGGTCGAGTGGCGTGTTGACCATCAGCTGAAAGCTTTCCTCGGTCGCGGGGAGCTTTGGGATGTAGTGGCTGGGATGAGCACGACGGATATGCTCCTGCATGGAACGGTATCTTTTTTCCTGGAGGGAGAGGAAGAACCCATGTTAGCGACAGTTAAATCAATGGATAAATAAAATTGGTGGCTGGGGGGTCATGTCGCATTCCGTGGTGGTGGGTGTGGTGTGGGTGAGTGAGGACTCGAGCCCGAGGCTGGAGGTGTCGCAATAGCGGAGAGAGGGGAATGAGATAGAGAATGAGATAGAGAGGCGACGGTGAATGGAAGACTTACACCGAGACATCGCTTGCGACAATTGGAGCCGTCATTGTTGGTGAGAGGACAGACGACCTCATTGTTGGCATCGGAGACGGAGAATGAGCTTGTCAGAGAGGATCGAGGAGGCATGGCGGCAATCATGTACCTGTACTCTCATGGACGGGAAGGTGTTGGTTTCTTTTTTTCGGCGTTGGGCTTGGGAGCTGCAGGATAAGATAGATAGAGGGAAGCTGAAGCGGGAGCGATAGAGCGATAGAGCGATAGGGAGATAGAGAGCTCTCTTGTCAGATTGGAAAGGTGGATAGATAGAGATAGAGAGAGAGGATCGAAGCTCAGCTTTCGGGAACGGTTTTGGTGGAATGCGGGACGGCGGGTAAAAAGAAAGCAGCAGAGACGAGGGAGAAGAAGGAAGAGAGAGCTTCGGGCAAGTTCAAGATGGAGGATTTGGGGTCAATGGCAATTTCAATTGTGGATAGAGACAAGGACAGGGAGATGGAGATCATCACACATGCTCTTGAAGTTGTCGGGGGGGAGGGAGTGGGAGTTTAGTGAGGAAAGGGAAAGCTGGGGAAAGGTAAGAGACCTCGGGAAAAGAGGAGAGAGGGAGAAAGGTGGTGGTAGAGGAGGATGAAGGGGACGACGACGAACAGGTAGAAGAGGAAGACGAGGTAGAGATAGAGAAGAAGAAGATGAAGAGGACGAGAGAGTAAAAAGACGAAGAAGAAGAATAAGAGAAGAAGAGAGGAAGTTGTCTGTCTCAGCAAGAAAGAGAATCAGTTTCTAGTTTGTGGGGGACGAAGAAGTAAGAAGAGCCGCACAAGAAGAGGAGGAGGAGACGAGGAAGATGAGGAAGATGATCTCTATCACAAGAGCTTTACTTTATTCTCTTGCTACTATTACTATCTATCGCTAAGTAAAGAATCTTCCCTTGCTATCCTTTCTATCCAAATCTATCTCAATGACAGCTCTCTCTCTTCAAGGTGTGAAACCAATTTACCCAGAGCTCTACCCTAACCAGCATGACACCTTTTCCCTTTTCTTCGCATCGCATCTTCCGGCGGAGACGAAGAAGAAGAAGCAGAGCTACACTACGATAGCGTCTCTGATACAACCACCGACTGCAACTGTATGACTCCTTCTTGCTCTCCAACTGGTCCGATGGTTATTCCTTCCACCCACACACACACGACGACCAGAGCAACCCCTTCCCTTCTTCTCCCTCTCCTTGCTATTTAAATATGAACAATATATCCGACTTATTACGATGAGGAGAGGGAGAAGACGACAGACAGACAAGAGGAGGGGAGGGGTCACCCGGTCAAGGAGGGGTTTCTTCTTTCTTTCTACTTCCCTGCCAATTCTCTACTATTCTCCCATTTAAGTAACAGAACTCGGGGAAACATTAATCTAACCAGCGATACGATGGACAAATCCTATCGTCTTCATCATCGTCTCCCATCCACGATACGATCCTCCCGATCGAGATTTGGCGGGACAAGAAAAAGGTACCACCACGATAAATCTACTAACACTGGCACTGCGACGACTTCGAAGCTTTTATCTGGTTCCGTACCACCAACGGACAAGAATAGATGACAGATAACTATCTATTATTGACAAATAACGATAATAATAGAAGAAAAAGGGGGATTGTTGGTTGTTATATCTCACATCAGTCGCACAAATAGGTACAATGTATGAGAGGGAGTTGGAGTTGGCCACGTTCCTGGAGCCACCGCTCAACTCGTAAGCCGAGGCGGCGGGCGGTGTTGGACGTGAGATACTGTCATCTGCTTGGGAGTATTTGATGCTTGTTATCTCACGATATCGAGTTCCTCTTTCTTCTACAAGAAGCTCCGAAACGGACGTGGCATTAGTAGCTCCCTTGGTATGATCTATCCGTGGCTCACCCCATCTGCCACCACCATGGTTCCCACCTGGAAGAGAGATTAAGTTATTCCTGCATCTATAGATCTGTACAAAATACGGCCTGAGATGCATATAAAAGCTTCTCATCTCCAGTCTCCTCGGTACTTGTTTCTCGCAACCACGCATGCCCCAGCGCTTGCTCAGCCGTAGGCCTCCCCTCAGGATCCAACCTCAAAAGATACCGAATAAACTCAACACACCCCTATCTAGCCTCAGTCTCCGCCAACTTCTCTTCTAAAGTCCCAGTCCCCATCGTAACTGCACCCGGTCTAACCAGTGCCTTGGCGATATCGAGTTCGTTCTTCAATGAATCTCGCATCCATAAACCGCTACTCAAACACCATACATCTGTCGGTATCATAGATGTGACCTCGATGTAAGCTTTGAAGACGTTCTGTTTTAGAGGTTTGGTGACCCGGTAGATACGATTGTGGGGTGAAAGAAGTACATTCCGGCCCTTGGTTAGGAGGTCATGGATGAGGCGAGCCATAGCATAGCTCCTGAAGTTGGATCTCAGAAAGGTCGTTAATAAGTCCTTATCCTAAGGTCAACGTTGGAGCGGAGAATCTGCATCATGCGTAGAGCTCCATGTGATGAGCCATGGGCACAGGAGAGCTCTCCTACATAGCTCCAAAGGGGTAATGTCATTCATTAATTATGAAGTACAGTACCTGGCCTTCTCAAATGCATAGTAGAGAAGAAGAGGTTGACGAGAACTATACAAGATATTGCTCTTGTATCAACTTGAACTATATAGTGGCAAGTGCCCCCAGGTGCGTGCGCATAAGAGCTACGCTCCCCGAGCTTTATCGATTCCCTCAAGCGAGACGCTGCGAGAGAGAGAGTCCTCCCGTTGATCAGATCGACGGATCACAAGTCCCCATGCAGACACATCAACCATCCTCTTCCTCTTCCTCTCTGCTTTCTGCTCTGAAATTGGGACGCCTGAGCGCGAGAGACTGAGAGAAAGAGGGACAGAGTGTGCGGTCTTTGATTGGATTCCCCCCCTTGTCCAAGGAAATCTCCTCGTCCATCCGCCTGTCCGACCACCATCACCGCAGCCAGTACGAATGAATATTCGATTGAAGAATAGCAGAATAGTCAGTCAGGCCAGATAATAAATAACAACAGCCTTTTCTCCTCAGATCGATGGATCAATCATCCCTCGCCAAATAACCACCTCTCACAAATCCCCCTGGCATTTGCCTTGTTGTGTGGGATCAGCTGAGTGAGAGCAAGAGCAGCAGAGCTGTCAGCTCCCCCAACCGAGCTGGCCACCGAGCTCAGCTTCAGCTCCAGCAGCTCCAACAGCTCAAGCTTAGCTTTTCTTTTCCCACACAATCATCATCATCCACCCCCTCCTTTAATTTCTTTTTTTCTCTCAAGAGTTGTTCCCCTCTCTTCAACCCTAACCAACGACTGAACCCAAGCTTCGGCTCTCACGATCAAAATTAATGGCAAATCTCCACTGCGCGAAACCAATCACATATTTAGAAATGAAAATAATGATATCTCCGTTCCAGTCGTGACTTGGAATTTTCCCACTTCCAGGGGATAAGAAGGTCGGATGGGTGTGAAACTGCGACGAGAAGAGGACACCGCCAGCAACCGACCAACGACCTACCGTTGGAACTGGGAGAGGGGATAGATAAACTGACGAAAACTCAAACCAAGAAAAGAATTATTCATAATTATTCGGCTTTTGAACCTAGGCATTCATCTTCTTTCTTTCACGCCTGTGATTTCGCGATTTCCACTCGCTCACAACTTTCCCCTTCGAAGATGATCGACCGAGTTTCATGTCATGTGGACAGGCAAAGAATGAAGCTCCAAGCCAACGAGATAGCACGAGTGACAAAAGCTCTGCCCGGTGAGTGGATGAGCGACATTGTGCAGACATACTGTACATAATACTTTTCAGGGATGGTGATCAATTACGAAATTGCCCGTCGAGAAAGGGGATCGACGGCGAGGATTATTGGGGAAAAGAAAAGGAATGATGAAGAGACACGTTGATGAGTATTATGTACTAGTTTATTATTATCGTGGTTTTTTCTATTTATTTTGTATATGCAACCAACAGCTAAAAAAAGAGAGAGAGGAGTATGATATCAAAAACCAAAATGCATACAGAACAGACATAACCGCCATGACATGAGGAAACAAGACACAAATGATATCAACGCCAAAACGCTGACTTGCTCGACGACAACAATATAAAAAAAAAACATACACAACTCTAGAGACAGATCACCACCCAGGTAGATATACAAATGACCCTTGAAAAGGAGACGCGAACGCATATTATTAGCGATTGCATCAACCCTCCTTCCTCTCATTAACATCCCTCGCCATCTTCTTCCCAATCTCATAACTCGAAATCATAATCGCACACGCCGGCGCTACTTTCAGGCACCGTGCCGCCCACCCGCGGAAGAGTCCCGAGACACCCTCTTCGCGGAAGATGTACATCAGAAACCGTGGGATGGAGAGTTGTTCGGGCCGGACGGTGGAAGAAGGGATGGATGCTGGGGTTGGGGTTGGGGGGTGGATGGATTCGCTGAGGGTTTTGCTTGTGGATGTGAGGGTTGACGCCGGTACTGAGGAGAGGGAGGACGTTTCTTCGCTGAGGTGCCGCACGACTTGTTGGCGGGTTTTGCCTACGTCGAACGGGGTGGTGACGAGGGCGGATATCGCGCCTGATGTCGCCCCCGCGACGAAAGCGTCCACAAAGGTGGTCGTGTGGTCTTGTTGGATCTGCGCGGCGCGGCGGCTGAGGTAGTCTGGTTCTTCGACCGACGCGGGGAGATGGGTGTGGTGGTATCGTTGGCGGGTATCGGTTATGACGTTCCGGACTGTTTCGTAGCCCCACCAGTAGAGTCCTGAGAAGGGGACGTCGCGCCACATCGTGAGTGTTAATCCGCGCCATAGGGAGCTGTAGCCCTGGGCTTGTGTCATTTGGTGGAGGCCTCGTAGCGTGGCTTTGAAGTGGTCGGTTCCCACCCCCGAGGTTGCTTGTAGACGGGTGCGGAACATCTCAATTGGGCTGATTACAGACGCCGCTGCAATTCGTGCCACGCCACCTGCTACTAGGGGAGCGTATGCGTCCCGGACGTATTGCTTGATTGGACTCTTCTGGTTCAACCGCATCCAGTCGTAGCCGGTAAAGTAGATGACGTTGGCCGGGATAGCCATGACGAGGGTCGGGCTCAGGCCACGCCATAGTGATAGGGCACCTTCGTGTCGGGATATCTTACGGAGTCCGTCGAGGGTAGATGTGAAGGTCTTCCGCTGCGTTTCCTCGGCTGCACAATCTGCTGCAAGAGCGCTGGGCGAGTGGCTGAGTGTGGGTGCACCATTCTGGCCGACAATGCAGAATTGTGCATTGTCACCGACCCAGAAAACTTCTCGGCAGCATGATGTGACCCCGATATTTGGAGGAAGCTCTTTGAAAGCGTTGGCATTGGACGTGAATCGGGATGGGTTGATGCCCGGTGTCTGCGATTGTAGCCGAACCCGGACGACATCGAGAGGCGTAACTATCCCAAACACTCAGTTAGAATAGAACCAAACATGAAAAGTCATACAATGTCAACCTACCAAGAAGCGAAGTCAAGATACTCCCCCACGTCGCCGAAATCATCTTCTGGCTAGCCGATAAATCGTCGCTCCTCCCCGAAGCTCCTCCTCCTCCTGCTCCCACCCCTCCGACTGTATTCGCCATTTTCGATTTCTCATGGCGGTCCAACGGCGCCTTACTTCCGTCAGTAGGCCCGTCGCCTACTGGAGAGCGGTACCGGTCCCCATCCGAGAGCGTGGACTCTGACCAAGCAGCAGACATCCAACCCGTTGTCTGCCGTTAGGTCGCGTTGTTTGCCTTCCCAGCTCTTGCCTTGCTACACTTCAAGGTGTCTTGCGCATTATCCTCCAAAGCAGGCCGACCGTCGAATGTAAGGAGCACCTCAGTAGTGGTGCCGACGCCGATGATAAACAATCCTGTATCTCTTCTCTGTTGATGGCGATGTTCGTTTCGTTCTTTCTGGTGAGTTCAAAGTCTCCTTCTTTTCTTTCTGAGTCAAAAATCTTCTACTTTCAAGGGCGAAAGATTGATAAGCCAAACAGGTAAAAAGTGGAGTGAATCTTACCTGTTTCTGGTAACAATTACCCGTTTCCATTGGTTGGTGTCGCGACGCTAGTCCGGAATGGGATGAAAGTTATGATCTCACACCACGTGATCTTATCAGAGCAATCAGTCACCTGATATAACGAACCCTAATCAGATCTCTCCTCACCGTTTCCTCTTTGGTCAATTGAGCCTCACCTTCCGTATTGCTCAGACTCATCCTCAGACTCAGACTCATACGTGTATTGGAGTGATTGAGGTGACTCAAAGAGATTAAGAAAAGGACAATGGCGATCTATTTCTTAAGTTAAAGAACGCTCTCTTCCGCCCTTCCATCCGTCGACTATCAATCCTCACCGTCTCCAATCCCCAAGGTACCTGGATCTCGCCGCCGAAAGACAACAGAGCCTAACGAAACAGAAACAATGCAGGGCAAGGACTCCGCGGACATCGCGGAAACCGTAGACACCGCAGAGCTTCAGAACTTTCGAAAACAATGGAAGGAAGAGGTTTTGGGACATGCAGATCCCGAGCCGAGTTCTTCGAACAAGGCCAAGGCCCCAGAACAGTCGACATCTTCCACCGCAAAGCAAAGCTCAGCTACACCGGCTCAAACTGGGGATGATACCCTGGCAGAGGACCATGGCCATCCCCCGTTATCGCAGCGTGGTGATGATGACCTCCAGAAGGGAATGGAGTCGCTGCATTTGGAAAAACCGGCTGACAACCCCTCGGATCGTGCTTTGTCTGCCTTGGAAACCTTCGAGATGGCTGCCGAAAAGGAGGCACAAGGCAGCATGGGGGATAGCTTAAAACTGTATAGGCAGGCGTACAGGGTAAATCTATACCGCATAGTTGACGTAGATTTGTAGAATCCGCTGACTCGACTTGTAGCTCGATTCAAGTGTTGATAAGACCTACAGAAAAGTGCACCATCCAGGGAAAGCAGGTTCCCGATTATCAGGAACTGTTACGTCTGTACCGAAACCTAAAGTTGACCCTTCGGGGGAAGATCCCACCGTCATCCCCACGGCAGACCTCATAGCTTCGTTTGCGGTTCTCGCGATTCCACCTGCGGAACCCACCATTGAGGGAGATCCCCCACCTCCATGCCCAATTGCCCAGCTACCATCCGAGGTAATTGTTGAGATATTCCACCATATACCACTTGTCGATCCGGCGATGGTATGCCGCGTCTCCATGGTATGCAAACGCTTTGCCTATCATGCCACCCACGAGCATGGTATGTGGAAACGGCTATGCCTAGGCCGTGAATTCGGATTCGCAGGCCAGCATTACTCCTTCACCTGCGACTTGGAACACAATCCTATCCATCTCGCTCCAACCTATTGTCCGCCATTTTCCGCGGAGTCAAAGTATAAACGTCCACCCAAGCCGCTACGTACCTGGTCTCAAGTCTTCCAATCCTTCCCGCGTATACGGTACACGGGTGCCTACATTAGTACCGTCAACTATAACCGTCCCGGAGCCGCTTCCGTCACACAACAAGCCACGTGGAACGCCCCCATCCATATCGTGACATACTACCGCTACCTCCGCTTCTACCCCGACGGAACCCTCATCTCCCTCCTCACAACCACCGAACCCGCCGAAATTATACCTCACTTCAGCAAGGAAAACATCCTCGCAGCCAGAACAGCAGTACCCCCGCGACACAGACGCCATATCCCAGACTCCAACCCAACCGCACAACCCACCGACACAGCAGCAGCAACAGCACCCATCAACCCCGTCCCCCCAGCCGCAGCTTCAGCCCTCAAATACGGCCTCCGCGGCCGCTTCTACCTCTGCGCCCCCGAACTCTCCAAAACCACACACAACAAACCATCCCCTGCTCCTACCGACCTACCACCCAGCGCTATAAACCCCCCTTCCTCCCTCTCCCACCTCCCCACCACCCCCCGCGACCCCCGCGACGTAGTCATCGAAACCGAAGGCGTAGACTCCAAATACACATACGCGATGCACCTAACGCTTCGCTCTGCGTCGCTGGATACGCAAAATCTGCACAGTGATAAGGAGCCGAGGAATACGTCGAAGAATATGTTGCTGGAGTGGAAGGGGTTTTGGAGTTATAATAATCTTACGGATGATTGGGGAGAGTTTGGGTTGAGGAATGATCGGTCGTTTGCGTTTAAGAGTGTGAAGGGGTGGGGGTTGTGAGAGCGGGTGAGATAGGGACGGTGGTAGTGATGGGTTGAGACATTTGGCTATTTTGATATCTATTTCGATTTTTTTGGATCTGTCCTAGGTGTGTTTCTTGGGATGGAGAAAAGCAGTGCTCTCCTCGGTCATGAGGTTTGCTGATTACGTTCTCACGGCAGTTTATGCTATAGCTCTTGTGGACTTTTGCTATATACGGCGTATCTTGATATACAGGATGCGATGAGGTCTACGACGTACATATATGAACATAACGAAAAGCTCCAGGATGTACAGCGCTTAAAGCTTTAAAAATAAATAATCTATCAGAATTCAGGTATCATCTATCAAACTCATAAAAACACCACCCAACTCATCCGTACCACCTCCCTACGAAACAATCCTATAACTCCCCCCACTAACAATCTCCAACTTCCCCTTCGCAACCATCCCCGCCAAAAACTCCCTCAACTCCTCACTACTAAACGGGAACCCATCCGGCACCACAATCTTCAGCATCATAATGATCCGCTGCAGAGGCATCGCTCCCTGGTTCGTTAACATCCCCACGATAAATTGCCAGTAGAGATTCATCTTTGCCGAGGCCGCTGCGTCGGCGGATTCTTTGGCTGCAGCGGCGGCTTCGGCTTCGGCGGCGTCGGCGGCGGATGATGTGGTGGGGGCGTTGGGGTGGGAGGGGGTTTGGGTTGGGTTTGTGCCGGTGCCGGTGCCGGTGGTGGTGGGGTCGGAGTCTTCGGTGCCTTGCTCGCTTGGGAGGACTTCGAGGACGCGGAAGGTGTCGTGTTCGGGTTCGGTGAGGATGCGTTTACTTACCCAGAAGAGGCAGGCGCTGCGGACGAGGGAGGGGGTCATTTCTAGTTGTTGGGAGAGTTCGGGGACGGTTTTTGAGATGGGGTCTGAGGGTGTGGCGGAGGTGTGTGGTTCATCGTTTTGGAATGCGTGGATTACGGTTGCTTGCCAGGTTGTTACTTCGTCTTTGTAGACGCGGTCTTCGAGGTCGAGTTCGATGGTGACGTGTCCGAGGCCGTTGAGCCATTTTAGTTTGCGGGATTGTTTGAGGGATTCGAAGCCTGTGGAGTAGCGGTCCTGAAGGGATTCGATTTCGGAGGGGACTTTGAAGGGGATGTCTTGGAGGGTGGGCCAGAAGAGGCGGGAGAGGATTTTGGCGTGGAGTTGGGGGACGTCGGAGGATGGGTCTGCTTCTGAAGCGGTGCGGTTGGGGGTTACGGGATGTTGCGCTGGGCTTCGTCGTGTGGACATCTTTTGGTCGTTGCGGATGACGGTGTCGACGCGTTTGGAGTCGAGGACGTCGCGGAGCATGACCTGGCAGACCTGCAAGGCAGCATCTCCAAAGCGAAGTTTCAAGAGCTCGAGGATCGATATCTCTTGATCGTAGTCTGTAGTATTCTTGAGAAGACGGTCTCCAAGCATGCTCTGGAGTTCCTTCACAAATGCTTCTTTGGTATCGAAGAGACTCATCAAACTACCGATGACATCGGAGTTCTTTGACTGGGTGTAGTCTGGTGCTGCATCGATGGGGTCTGGTGCCCATTCCATGTCGTCCCAGTCGAGTTCTCCAGTGGTATTCTGTAGGGATAGCTCATGTGCTTTTGTTAACTCTGTCGACAGCTCAGCGAGGGTCTCAGCCTGACTGTCGGCATCCGAATCTGCCAATAAACTTTCAACAATTACTTTGACCGTATCTTCTCGGTCCTTTAGATATCTCCGTATAGGTCGGGCCACTCGATCTAAGAGCACACCCTTGGGATCTAAAAGGTTGAATGCACGTATGATCGAGATATAGAGCCGAAGGATATCGAGAGTCGAAGCCCCAGGTTGCAGCAACCTCTGGATAAGCACACTATTAAATGAGCTCGTCAAATAGTACCGAGTGATGGGGTTCGTCGTGTAATGCCTCAGATCCTCAATCGCTCCCTTACTCATATCCCACTCGACAACAATGTCAAATAGTTCGTAGATTCGCAGCGCACCGAGGCGAGCAACAGCCATATCCTCCCATCTCTCAACATCCCCAAGGCTAAAATCAGGTGCTTCTTCCGCAGTAGTCGGAACATCTGATATTTGAAGGATGTCGAGAACCTGCCCCACTAACTTTGCAAATACTTGCTGGATCCATTGTCGCAGGTGGTTCGTAGCAAGCGACGGTGCCTCCCACTGCCCCGAGTATGTCGACCTGATAAATAACGACATCATATCGTTCATTACGTCTGCGAATACCTTCTGGCCGCGACTTCCGCCATATCCCACATCCTGGATACCCTTTAATAAACCTAGGAGCCGCGCACGAGCCTTCGCTGCCTGCGACCCATCTTCACATCGACTCATGATCTTAGCACGTGCTGATTCATCGGGTTCCGCCTTCCAGTCGGCATAGGACGTTGAATACTGAGAGTCAATGTCCATGGAGTCCTCAGCATTATCATCCGTTTTAGAGGGGTCATTGATCGGCTCAGTTTGAATTCCCAAGATGACAATTGTCTCATTAACCATTTCCTCGGTAAGTAATGAGGATATTTTTCGAGGAGAGAGCGAGTACGTCGTTATCGCCTTCATTGAGTGCAGAAGCGCTGAGAGAGCCGCTTCGTGGTCTGTCGGGTCAAGAACAGGGAGGATATATTTGACAAAAGGAGCACGATATATCCTCTGGGCTAGTTGTAGGCATCTAACAATCTTTAAGAGTGTTTGCCGCTTGTCTTTCTCTCCGAGTGCCTGTAATAGGTAAGCAAGGGGGTCATACAAAAGTAATGGAACTAGCTTTTATATGTATTAGGGAATTACCAACCTTAAACAGAACTGGAGCAAAACATGCCAAGAAATGCCTTCTTGTCTCATTCATATACCATTCCTTCAGATCATGCGCGTTCGACTTCGCCCGTGCAATCTGCCCTCTGCTGGACGGCGAAACAACATAGAACAAAGCATCATAAACCTCCTGTGACGGCGGCGAATCCTTAGCCCACCGTTTCAGCAATCCGTGATCTTCATCTTCCCCATCTGGCGCAAAGTCGAGCGCACTGTCGAGATTGACACCGACCAGAATCTCATCAATACCCTTATATCCCTCAATAGGCAAAGATAAAAAGCTGGTAGCTGTGTGCCATGCTCGATCCCAAGTGACTTGCTCAGGGACAGGATCCTCCGTAGCGCTGGCCCCAGCACCGAATCCGCCAAATGGTTGACCTGGAGCGGTGTTTGACCCTAGAACAGGGGTGGCCACGGGAGTGGGTGAGATATTCTCCAACGGGGCTGGGGCGAAGACAGAATCGAAGATACGCTTCCGGCCCTTAGATAGGGGGATATGGCGTTGTTGGATCATGGTACTTGAGGACTTTCACTCCTGTCTTAAGAGGAGTTTCGTTTATTGCTGGAGAGTTTCCCCTCGGTGATCCTAGCTCAGATGCTTTTCCTTCCAATGGGGAAGAAGAGGGTAAAAGGCGGTGATTCGACGCAGTCGCTGAATGTACTTCACATCTACCAATTCATTCAATCATAAATTCGTATCCCTTTTGCATCAGGAGTGACATGAGCTGTTCCGTCTTGCTTTGGTGTTGCTGGGTGTCGTGTCGACCGGTTCTTCTTCCTCAGGGCATCCTTCTTCGTAAGGTAAATCGAACAAACCCGACACCGATAGAGCAGCAAAACACCCACGGCTTCAATTCCAGATAATCAATCGGTGTCCTCAGTTCCTTCCACTTCGTGACCGCGACAAGCGCAAAATAGTGAGGATTGATATGAGGTTCGCGCTTATCGGATCCGCCAAGAACAGAGACACGCGCCAAGTCGCCTGGTCACGTGGCTATGACATAATTCCAGTCGGCGGGAGGAAGCTACGATGAGGATGTGATGTGAGAGAAGACATGCTAATAATGAATAGGAAGATTGCTTCTATCTACCTGGTGTCTATCTATTTAATTCCAACTGCAGGTTGGGGGGCTCCAAGAGGGGGTATAGCTTGTAAGCACAAGCTGTTCAACAGGCGTAGTTTGACACCAACACCCGGATAACTGTAGACTAAACATAAAGGGGGACTGACAAAGCAAGGAAAGGGGAATAAGGATGTGATATATGCTCGCTATTGGGAATCAAGAAAGAAAAGTAGAACGTCCTGTGTGCACCGTCACCGCCGTGACCCATTTCCTCTTGCCTCCATTCATATCTCCCTCATATACACCATCTATATACCGCATGTGTTGTATATCATGCATCGTAGCTAAGACCTTGAGGCTAGCGATCAAAGTCTTCCATCTATCTCTCCTTCTCGTCGACCTTTTCCCATTCGCTGTCGGTACTGATATACCCCGAGCTCTCAGCCGCGCTGCGACGTTTCTTCAACTCGCTATCACTCGCGAGAGGTGATGTACTCAACGATGAGATAGATGGAGGATCATCAGATCCTGCGTTGGATGCCCCAGCACCTGAAGCCACCACAACCTCGGGCTCTGATGGCGGTGCGTCCTCACCCGCTCCTCCACCAGTAATACTCTCGGTCTCAGTCTCAGTCTCGCTCTCCCCGCTATCCAGCCCACCGGGTGTTCTCCGTCGCCTCCTTCTCTTCTCCTTCTCCTTCGCGTCTGCCTCTTGTTTCTCCTTCTCCGCCGCTTCCTTGGCCCTCACTTGTTGTAGCTCAGTAGCAAACCAGTTTATGGACCACCACAAGGCACCGGAGAGGAAGGATAGGATGACGAGGTGGATACTGTGTGTTCCGATGAGGAGGGCGAAGAGGACGGCTTGGAGAGCGGCGAAGGTAGCGTTGGTGGCTTTGAGGAGGGTTGGGGTCGTTCCGGGAGTGAAAATGCTGGACCACAGGTCTTCGAGGAATGATGCCATGTTGGCGACTAGTGTGGGTTTGTCGCAAGAGGTGGTATTGTTGTAACGCGTGTCTGTGTTTCTTTCCCGTCCAAATTTGCGATATGTGTGGGGTACTGTATGTATCTTCCACCTGAGAGGTATGTACCTATCCGGTTGACTTGAGTCCGTCGGGATCCGACTTTCAGTTCCCCACAACCAAGAAAGAAGCTAGATGGAGTAAAAGCTAAGACGACGGTGTTTACTGTGGGAAAAAAGCTGGGGAAAGGTAAGGAACGGGATTTGAAAGCTGGTTTCTTTCTCCAAGGCGACGGCTATCGACGTTTCTCTTTGTCTTTTGACTTCGTCTTTTGAAATCTAGTTTGGTGGGGCAGGTCCTGGGGTTTCTGCGTGTTTCTTCTCCCCTGCCTGACAGTGCCTGATGATGTTGGGTCACCTTCGTAGAAGAGCAAACGGGAAGGTTTGACGAGAGTGGCTTGCGGTGGATGTTGTTTTCGGGTTCAGAAGACGTGGTCGAAGAAATGATTTAGGCACCTTTATTCTTTCTTTGAAGACCACGACGGTGCTTCGTTGTGATGTTGTGAAGATCGGACGCTCATCGTCTTGGGCGGAAAGAAGTCCTTCATGTACGGCAGGCCGCAGTGACGAAGAAGCACATCCTGTGGAATGTAATCTCCCTCAAAACAAACCCTCCCCTACGTCTTTACTGTCCCATCAGAGGTCTATTTAAGTCCATCGCTGGGAAGACACACTATCCACAAATATATAGCTTTCCGTATCGCCCGGAAGGGAGCTATTTTCAACTCCAAGCACACTGCCCTCCCCCTGAAGGTGCCTCCTCCGAGAGTAGTATACTCTCGCATCTTCCTTTTGTTCAAGCACCTCTAGAAAGTCTTCAGATAGCTCGAAATGAGCTCAGCGTGGCTATGCCTTTTCAGGTCGCCTCGGAGATAAACCTCTTGAGTTCCAGCCGCAGTCGATGGTCTTGTTCGACTGCGCAAACCCTTCAACAACGGGTCTTCCAGTATAAATCTAGTGACTTCCACTAAAAACCGTACGGTATATTCCATATATCACGTCGACTTTCACGGTGGCAATCGCAGGGGTCCATCCGGCCATCTTCACTCCCATACCACCCCTTAGAGCCGAACACTCTAGGGACAATCCCGGAGATTTTGCTTTCATTCGCGTTGGCGACCCTGTGCTGGCACCTACATAATAAATTCGGGCCTTGGAATCGATATTCTCCGAGGGTTCCTTCCGCCTTTAAACCTTAACCCTCCTTCCTTTCGTTCTATGCCGCGTGCTTTCTACTGATTCAGACTACTTCATAAGGCTCTATTATATGAAGTGGACATAAGAAAGAACCTCTTTCACGATACTGTGAATGCCCTGTGGCGAGGTTCTTTCTTCGAATAATTAATTATACACTTCCCCTGTTACGGTTCTTGGTTAGACGTTTACTGTTCAGTGAATGATTCATTGACGACGAATTGGGCATGGACAAACCCGAATATGTGAATGATTCCTTTAACAACCCGTTCGCTTCGTTCTCAACAACCTATATATACCCCCAACTTCCCTCGGAATCTTCTCCTTCTTCTTCTCCTTCAATCACTCGTACCCTCACATCCTTGCCCTATCCTACTGTTCTACCGAAAAAATCAACTCAAAGAAAGAAAACTCACCAGCGTTATTATCGAAATGTCTTCCGAAACCGGGAGAGATTCCGAGACTCAGCCTGAGCTTCCTGAAAAGCTCAGCAACCTTGCTCTCGAAACGTCTTCTGAGATCGAAGACTCTAAAAATGAAAAGAATCCTAAACTTCCCAGCGTCACCGTAAGTTCAAACCATTCACCCATTATTGAGCTAGAGCTAATCAAGTGTGATCAGTACCTGCATAACCCGGTTATCCGAAAAGAAGCTGAGATTCTAGACTCGGACTCACTCGAGAACGCCGTCTGCGCGCTGTGGAATGCCATCCTCACCACGGTATTCCCGAGTACCGATGGCTTCATCACCTACCTTGAGGTGTGGCCACCCGGCAAGTGGGGAACCGAGAAGGAAAGCGAGGGGGGCCCAGGTTTCGCCTACGAATTCAGGGGCTTCAAGTACTACGGCTACGAGGAAACTAGGGAGCTCAACTTCACCGTACAGTGCCGTCCCGTGAAGTGTGAAGACTGCGATGAAATCTGGGAGTATGAGTTGAGTCGGGCGGGGACTTACTTCTATACGGTGTATGGGGCGAATGAGGATGGCATGCTGCGTAGCAATCTCTATGGTATCATAGTTCTTGGCACTCAGGTCAGGTTCTGTTGGTACAATGTGGACGACGGTTATTGCTATTGGTTGAAACTTCCTGGGGGAACTAAGGAGGCGGGCCACATCCTGCATGATGCCCCCGAGATTCAGAAAGGTCTAAACAACATTCTTGCCGATATCAAACCTTACTTTTTCGAAAAATTATCTGCTTGAACCGGGGGAAGTTCGCCGTTTGCCATGATGTTATGCCAGAGATCTCTTTCTGTTGTTAGCCAGGGCTGGGAGTTTTTTTTTTTTTTTTTAGTTTCCGGGCTGATCGATCATATACATGTTAGTCAAGGGAGCGTTCTCTAGCAATAGAAAGATAAATAAATTCATCCCTTAAAAGATTCCTTGGTAAATCGTAGTTCTTCTCCTGCGCGCTTAACATGAATCACCACCGGACATGATCCGTTTTTTATCTATGGATGAATGGAGGCTCATTAACCAAATACCCTGCCTTAACAGACGGCCTTATGGACCATCAGCCAGGGCCCTGTCAATGAGCTCGGCGTATCTAGCTACTATCATAACACCTTAAAGAATAGAGGTATTCCTTCCTTACTGACCTTTCGTCGGAAAATGGCCGACCATATTCGGGTCTTTCAGCGCCTGCCGTGCTCTTGTTCACCGTCTCTTGGAAGTTCATAGATGCCATTCCCTTTCTCTACGCGCCATGGAAGGAGGCTGTTCATACACCAGCTCAACTTCGTTGAGTCGTAGGTATATCACTCCCGAATAAACCGGGTGAAGAAGACCCGGATATCCCCAAGTTCCCGAGTCATTCACGACGAGTCAGCAGCATCCTTGGTGAAGCTGCACTGTTACCAAAGCTTCATGCAAGGGTGAAGGGTGTCAGATGATAGCATCATGGGCATCATGTTCGATAACTCCAAGACCACTGAGGATTCATAGCGACCGGTTGACTTCCAAGGTCCAAATTGAACCTGCCATGAAGCAGGTAAGCTTATCGACGGCGCAGTAACCGTGTCAATCACCGGCGTGACATATTGAGGCTTTTTGATTAACCTTCTTTCATCTTTTCGTTTCAAGTGGAAAAGCCACAAAAATTAAACATTGAAGCTTATTTTTTGACAGGATCAAGGGTGAGAGTATGAGACCGCCGCTGACGGCATCGATTGAAGGACGAGAAGACGTTGATGTATGACATATGTAGATGTAGCTCATATTTGCATGATCTCAACCGACAGAGAAAATATGCGTATCACTGCCAATCGCATTCTGCTGATGAGATGCACCTCACCCCGCATGTACTTAAACAGTCCACATGCAATGAAACATATTCTTCTTCTCTCTCGCCTTGGCCTCCATCACCTTCATGTCGCGTGAGCGGTTACTCCGTCAACCACCAGCGTCTTCCTTCCAACGTCTTCTTCGTCTTCCTTCGGCAAACCCCAGAAAATTCTCAAGCAAAAAAACCCAATTGAGTGGAGATCTTCATCTCCTTTCCGATCGACAGCGGGGTCGGCTATTGCGACTCTTTTTGTTCGCACAGTTTTGACTCTGGTACGCCGGCTATATATTTGTGGGTAACTCTGCAGAAGTTTCCTGGGTCTAAACGAACTTTTTTTTCTTCTGCTTGCTGGCGATTTTCATTCACCTTTCGTTTGACGTTTCTCCACACGAGGTGGTGTTTCTGTTTGGGATACAAATAATTCAGCTTCTTCTTTCTTTTTTAATTGAAGGACTGGAGGTTGAAGAAGCTGAAGAAGGGTAGGAAGTAGGCACGACGAGTTAAAGGCGAAAATCGAAATAAAAAATGGCGACAAAACCAGACATCAATGATGAAGAGGGCTCGCCCGACACCTCTATCCAGGGCTTCGCTCACCATGATGAAGCTGTCTTTGGCACCCGCGAAACCTATGGCCCTGCCGGTCTGGGCGGTCTCTTCACGAACTCCTACGTCCTCCTCTGTGCAGCATGCTCGACACTCGGGGGTCTGATGTTCGGCTACGACCAGGGAGTTGTGTCCGTTATCTTGGTCATGCCTCAATTCCTCGACCGTTTCGAGCGTGTTTCCGAAACCGCGTCTGGAGCTGGCTTCTGGAAAGGTCTGTTGACTGCCATGATTGAGCTTGGGGCGTTGATCGGAGCTTTCAATCAGGGCTGGATCGCGGATAAGATTTCGCGCAAGTATTCGATTATCGTCGCGGTTATTGTCTTTACGATTGGCTCGGTCTTGCAGACTGCTGCGATGGATTATGCGATGTTGACGGTTGCGCGGTTTATTGGTGGGATTGGGATTGGTATGCTGAGTATGGTTGCGCCGCTGTATATTTCGGAGATCAGCCCTCCAGAAATTCGGGGTACATTGCTCGTGCTTGAGGAGCTGTGCATTGTTACTGGAATTGTTATCGCGTTTTGGATTACCTACGGAACGCGATTCATGGTTGGGGAGTGGTCGTGGAGACTTCCTTTCTTCTTGCAGATGATCCCCGGTTTCGTCCTTCTGGGAAGTGTTTTCTTCCTGCCTTTTTCGCCGAGATGGCTTGTCGCGAAAGGCCGAACCGAGGAGGCGATGGAAACGCTTTGCAAGCTCCGACGACTTCCTGCGAGCGATAAGCGCGTGCGACAGGAGCATACGGATATCCTCGCTGAGGTTACCTTCCATCAGGAAGTCAGCGCTGAAAGGCATCCCCAGCTACAGGATGGCAGCCAGAAGAGCGGATTCCTACTCGAGCTCGTTTCCTGGGCGGATTGTTTCAAGCGTGGCTGTTGGCGAAGAACACATGTTGGAATTGGTCTTATGTTCTTCCAGCAGGTTTGTTTCCCATCCCCCCTTTTCTAGAAGGGTTTATCTAACCAATTGCCAGTTCGTTGGAATCAACGCACTGATTTACTACTCCCCAACCCTCTTCAAAACTATGGGTCTCGACTACGACAACCAATTAATCATGTCCGGCGTCTTGAACATAACCCAACTCGTCGGCGTTATCTCAAGTATCTGGACCATGGACCGCGTCGGCAGACGCCCCCTTCTCATCTGGGGATCTGTCTTCATGGCTGCCTCGCATATCATCATCGCTGTACTAGTTGGCATGTTTGACGACGACTGGCCTGCACATCGTACCCAGGGATGGGTCAGCGTTGCCTTCTTGCTTTTCTATATGCTTAGTTTCGGAGCGTCGTGGGGTCCCGTGCCGTGGGCGATGCCGTCTGGTGAGAATTCTACCTGTGCAATCCTTACTACATGAGTTTCATAACTAACATATCCAGAAATCTTCCCCTCCTCCCTCCGCGCCAAAGGCGTCGCCCTCTCAACCTGCTCAAACTGGTTCAACAACTTCATCATCGTAAGTCCACCCTAAACCCCATCCATCCCCTTTCCATTCCCCCCCATACCAAACAACGAACTAACAACCCCACTCAGGGCCTCATAACACCCCCGCTAGTCCAAAACACCGGTTTCGGCGCCTACGTCTTCTTCGCGGTATTCTGCCTCCTCTCTCTCGTATGGGCATTTTTCTCTGTTCCCGAGACGAGTGGGCGGACGCTGGAGCAGATGGATCATGTGTTTAAGGATAGTTCTAATGAGGAGGAACAGGCGAGGAGGCAGGCTATTGAGGCGAGGCTGTTGGGTAGAGGGGCTGAGGGGACGGAGGGGGTTGTAGCTTCTTGAGTATGTCCTTGGTTCTTGCGATATATATATAATACCTGTTGTTTTGTGTGGCATATAATTTCGCGTTTTGATTTGGTTCTGTTTATTTAGGAGGTGGTGGATGGCTATGTTGGGTGGTGAGATATACAAATAATATATGTTTATACTGATGATCGGACATTCTACTTCTTTTATCATATCCCCCGAGATTCAAAACCCCGAACCAATAGGGACAGATGGATGCAAGGCCGGTCGGGTGCACCAAGCGCGGATATGTATCCTCTTTCTTTTTAAATGTGGGGTAGGTAGGTCGAAATTCTTTGACACTCATAAGGTCTATGCGCTCCAAAAAAAAAGACGCATCTCGGGCTTCTACTACTACTCGCCATCCTATTTATCCTATATCGGCGAGAGAAAGCCCGGTATTTTTATGAGAATGACTTGGAGATATTCCTCTTTCAGCAAGCTCCCTTTCTAGGAGGCTACAAAAAGAGCATTGATGTACAGGAGAGCGACTAGCGAATTGTCGTTTGTTACCCCGTGTCCGTTGAGGGGGGTGGTTCTTGCTATGGAGATGTGCGGGACTTATCGGGGAGGATGTAAGAGTTCGATGGAGATCTTGTTGAAAGTAAATGTATCTTGATAACTTCTGCAAACGAACACTCTTTATACTAGTTCTGAAAGTTTTGATAGAATCGGTAAGTATCAACCCCACTAACCACTTTTTATACCTAGAATTCGCACAGATTACACCCTAGGCGGCCCAGAAATATATATTATCCGTGATGTGAGAATTGATCTATCGCTCTTTTGGAAACGCGATAATACCCCCTGAGTATATTATCCATGCCTGACTGACCATTCAAGCTCCTATCGTTATTCCAGACCCTCCGAAAAATCAACATGAAGCTCTCATCAACCAAGCCCTCCCCACAAGCTCAGGTGCACGCCGTATTCTATATCCCCTACGTAGACGCCCGAGATAGTGTGAGCCTAACATACAATTGTGGGATAGAACATAGTTGGTACTATTACACCAAGAACGATAAGGGCGAGAAGTGCTGGGAGGGAGATGATGGGGATCGGTAGGGGGGTTTGGTTTAGCGAGAAGAGTTTCGTTGCAAGTAGATTGCTATGGAATAAGGGGGCTCCTGGGGAACGTCGGATGCGGTACTGTGTGGGTGTACCGGCCGAGAAACCTCTATCAGTCACTCACCTCGCGCGGCGTCAGAGCGGCAATGATCGGGGAAATATAAAAAGGAAAAAAAGGGGGTCGAAACTGAAGAACGATATCAAACGCCCATATGGCAAAGACGTCGCGAAGATAAGGTTCAAAGGTCCGATCTTTACTTAAAATAGAACATGCTGGGCGGGAAAGAACGTTTGCCTAAATTAGAAGAGATCTGCAGAAAACACACGTGGAAAACCCAGTCGCCCCACAGACTCGTGGACAACGAAAGACTAAACAACTTTTGATACAGCTACGGTCTGGGAATCGACCAGGCGGGCAACCGTGAGTTAACTTACTGACTTTTACTATATCAAGTTGATAGTAGTAGGCCTTTGTCTTGAAACGCTCATCCAAAGGGTCAAATTGTTATGCTCAATTGACTCCTAGCTATCCATGCTACTGTTGTCCATTGAATATCGTTGTATTCTGAAAGTACAACTTTGAAACGGGATCCTTTCTTCTTTATTCTCTTTCCTCTTCTTCGCGTGATATAACTCTAGAGGAGCCTACCACGAAGATATCGCGCCCCGACTGAACGTGCCGTTCCCATTGGGTATCGTGGGCTGCGCGGCGCTGGACAGCTCGCGAGTACACTGATCTCGTCGATAACGCGGGGAGAGGAACCGTATCGTTCAAACCACAGACTCTGGTTTGTATTTCTCACGCGAAGCGACCGAATCCCAGCCCTGCTGAATGGAAATTCTCGCGAGAATAGGGGGTAAAGCTCCCCCCAGCACTTATATAGCCGGACTCGAAAGAACGTATTCTCGAGGGAGGAGAGCGGTATTATTAAATCTCATTGAACGCAGAAGGGAACAGGGCCAGACGACTTTTAAATCAAGAAGATACTGCCTGGAGCGGATAGACCCAGAAAGTGAAGGGGGGGCCGAAAAGTTCGACCTCTCTGCAACCGGCTATAATCCATTTCTCATGACGCCTCGGAGCACAGAGCACCTTTTTAGTCAAGAAATATACAGCGAGAAGAGGTGTATAAGGTATAATCAAGCCCTTCGGCTACAGAATGTTGCCAGTCTAAGCATAGATACACCCATTTCAACAGTCCCGTGCTTTTTCTCGGGATGGGAGAAGGGACATATGGGAAGCCCAGGGGATGAGCTCAACTATACTCTTCAGCACCAGGCTGCGCGTTCGGGCCATTCACTTCTGGGAAGCTAGAACCTTTATATCACGAGTTATCAGCGTGCATTCCCGATATATGTCACCAATGGGTAGTAGTATGGGCAGTTGGGAAGATAAAGTGGGTTAAGCAGTACCGTCTTCCACTGTTGATTGAATACATCTGCTAACTTCCGTCATATAGCTCAAATCTGCCGTTCCCGCGTGCATAAGTTAGACTGCGACAAGACAGTTCAGGGTGCCTCACAGCATTGGGCAATGGGACCGCTTTTCGGGATAGAAATTGAAACCCTTCTACCCCATTTCACTATTCTCGGGAGGCTCGGACAGAAGTGACATTGCGCTTGAGGCCCTTTACCTCTAAGGCTGGAATTTGTTATGGCCTATTGCTCATTATTGAAGATGTACTCGCATTGGGTTAATGGTTGACCAAAGTCCTTACAAAATGTTGCATGTGTCTTTTGCTATGCCGCATATCTCTGCGTTCCAGCTTCTTCTTCAATTGGGTCATTTTACCCCTGAAAAGGGGTTTCTGAGAGCCGCAGGTTCTGGTTCCCTTTTCTGTCCGGTTGATGATGGAGCCATGCAGCATGCCACATTGGTTAAAATCTCAGATATTATTTCCACCAAAAGAGGACAATGTCTATTTCGCACCGGCAGTATAACAAGAAGTTACGTCCTTGCAGACATCTCCATTGCACCTATCGCTAGGAAGCTCTCCTCCGGTACGTTCCTAAAGTACCCGAGACACTTGCAAAGCGTACATGAACCCGTACGATATTGAAAGGCCGATCTCAATAACAGACAGACGAGACAGCATCCTCACTGAGACATCGGGACGCCATGTGTTCGGAAAAAAAAGGAGAGAGAAGAAACTGGATCATGCCTTCTGAATCCATTACGTTGCGGTTCTGAATACTCGAAGTTCCCGATTCCTCTCCTATTTGCATTTGCCATTAGGCAGATCCGATTGGAAGCTAGTAGACATTCGGAAAATGCCGACTGCCATACAGGAAACGGGAAACGACCTGTGATATTATCGTAAGGGTCTAGAACTTGGCAGGCCGTGGGCAGTGAGGACTGTAGATTCTAGCTCGGTACCTAGGTAACAAGGAGGTTTGAATGTATGTCTCCTTGCGGTGGTGTGTATACATGTCGATAAATGGTTCGACAAAGTGACATAGCGTGAGCACTTTTTTTTCTCATTTTCTCATTTTCCAATTTCTTTTCTTTTGACCGATGAAACGATGCATGAAAACTCTTCAACGCAATGATAAGGAGAAAGTGTTTAGTAGGTAGGTAGGTATGTCGTAAGTGCCAGCCCTAGGCAGATATCTAAGACAAGGTAACCATCTCCCTCTCGGGAACGCCATGAAGCCGAGAAATTTCGAAAAAAAGACGGGAAATTATCATTCGGCTTCGGAGTTTTTTTTTTTGATGAGGGTTCGATCTTGATACTACGTTTCTTCCTTATATAAGACTTGGCAGGGAAGCTGAACTGGGAACTGCCTACAAGGTAGCCTAACTAGTCTAGCCCCAAACCCGAAGCCGCCTACCGATTGGCCCCCAGGTGACATCGCGGGAAGCAAGTCTGTGTTTGGACTTTTTACTTTAGGTAATGATTGATTTCGATGATTGATGATGGACGGGATCTCTGGAGGGATGATCTGAGAAGATTTGCAGATTTACCCTGCTGGTTTGTTCTGCTTTTGGTATAAGGTAGGGGGATATCGGGTGGTCTTGGCGGTTTCGGAGTAGGGGTTCGGTGTAGGGGGGGAGGGGAGAGGGTTTGGGGGTGTAGTAGGGCTATGCTAACTTTTTTTTTCTGGCCTTTTCGGGTGTATATTGGAGGTATATGATCGGCGGGGTATGATGTAGTAGGTGTTTGGTCCATGTGTGAAGAATACCTAACGGGGATGAGATGATGATGAAATGGCTGGCTGAGATGACGGTGTTTGGTCATGACGGATCAAGGTTGATAGAACAGGTTAATAGGCGATTATCCTGAGAGTTTTTCATTGATAGTTTAGTTGCTCTTCTATCTATCTTCGTTGTCAGTTGCTGAGTGGTAGGTTCAATATCCCGATCCCAAGGCCACTCGGTAGGCTGAAAAGGGGGACGGCAACGGTGAGAGAATAAAAATCTGTCAAGATGGAGGGGAACTATGGATTCGTCTAGTTGAAGCCACTTATGCCGAGAACGACGAACGAAATGAACGATCCAACGAACCTCCCTAGCCGCGAACCGTTGACACAGAGATCTTGATGCTGGTATACCCAATGCAGCGAACCCGCAAGGCGGAGCCAGAGATGGGGGTCGTTAATTTTAATTATCGGGAACGAGGGACTATCGGACCCGAAGGCAGACAAGACGGAACAGGAACAACTCGTCGTCGGTCGGGGTTCTTTGATTCCGGAATCGTGCCGCGGTCTCTGCACCCTCCATGGTACGTACATGATTCCTTGTCTGATGCCGGCGACCTCGAGTTTCACCCCAGTTAGCCCTGAAGCTGGGGCGGGAGAGAAAGGAAAGACGCTAGAAGCAGAAAAGAACGCACGCTAGAAGGATGTGGAGAAGTAATAGTGGCAGGGCTGATTTTGTGTCTCTGCTGTTCTCCATATTTTCTTCTCTGCGTTGCTTCAGCGATGCTGGCAAGGATTGTAGAAGATTTCTAGGCGATTATATGCGCGAGACCGAAAGAGAAACAAACAGGGAAAGATAGGAGGATCAGATTTGGACCTTTCATCCCCCTATTAACAATCACAACAACATCCTAGAAAATTGATGTTACTATCCAGGCTGGAGAGCCAGAAGATAGAAGTTTTGGTTCAGTTCCAAGTTACTCGACGTTGACAAGGAATTCTTCTGGGACTGTGACATGTCTTGTAATCGCCGTGCAACAGAAGCTCTCCCTCACCGTCTGTCGAAGATTGACAGCTGACAGGTGCATGAAAGGGAGCTTCGAGGGGGAAACCACGGATCCGTCTCCTCACACTGCATGAAGTATAGAATCCTTAAAAACTTTGAATCTCTGACGTGTTCCGTCTTCGACTCTATTCCGCCGTCAATAGCTGACCCGAAGCAGAAGGTCTCCTACATGCATCTTCCCCCCCACATCACCCCCTTTTTTTCCTAATGTGGGGTGTTTTTCTTGGGGCGAGAAAACGCGATAAGCTGGCCCTCGTCAAGACTTACTGATAGAGAAAAGAACTATCCAGGGTCGTATCGACGGTTTCTTCTGCACGCAGGAGCCTTTGTCGGTGCTAGACAAGGTAGATTGAAGATGCATTGGTGTGGTGGATCACAGACAGGCTGGCTTTGACTTTCGAAATTCCTTCTACGTGTGTTCTTTTTTCCTTCTTTTTCGAGACAGGGGGTTGAGTGAACGGCGACCTGGCTTTCTCAAAAAAGCGAAGATATGCGGCTTTGGATTTCGCCTAGCCTTGGGCAGTTTCTGTTCATCATCAGTCAGCACGTGTGATTCCCACCGACTGTCATCGCGCGACCTACTAGTGGATGTTCCGTAGGGTTTCTTGCAAAGCCCGATTCCAGTCAATGGTCAATGAATGGTCATGCGTTTCCACCACTGACCAGTGACCAGTCCATGTCATCGACAATCAGCTAATATGATGTGATGATAATCGTCATGACTTGGAAGAGTTACCCGATTGGGGGTGCTATGATTCTTCACACCACGGACGGCGGACGCCCTACACGCCCTATCCCTATATTGTATCATGACGTGAGGGGGTGGATCAGACGGTACCACCCATCCAGCGTATCAAAGACAAGTCGTCCTCCCTTTGGAGACCTGGACAAGCATCTGGTTGCATACTCTGAAACCGACAGTGTTCTCCTTTTGGCTGTGTGAATGTTTGAGTGTTTGAGTCTTTGCATTCTTCTTTTGCCCGTTTTGACGCTTAAAAATAACCTCGCCGTTAAAGTTGTGGTAGAGAGACGTGATTGGTGGATATCAGATTACTCATCCGTCTATCAAGCAAGGCGTCTTTCCTCTTGTCGCTCTTTTTTTTCCTTCCTCTTCTTCACGACAAGAAAGATGAACCAAAATATTGGCCCCCAAAACCGATCTTTCATTTCGTTCTCTCCCTATTTCCACTTTAACTAAAAAAGATTCTTGGTCGAAATTCATGACCCCGTCCTTCCATGCCCAACTGGCCGAGGTGGAGTTGGAAACTATCCCTAGCTAGGGGTAGGTAATCTTCTCTCCCTTTCCCATTGTTTATCCCCCTCCTCCACTCCACCCCCCGTTCCTCGATGCGAACAGAGTCTATCATAATCATATGTCTTCGACCCCAACTCACAAGGCGGACTGGCGCATTCATTGGAAATTGGATGGGCATATGGCATGACCTCAACTTGACTAACTCCGACTAAACCGCGACTTGCTCACTAAGTTATCCCCTGCCTAATGCTCACACTGTGGCGTCCGTGCTTTCTCATGATGAACCGTGGTACGCTGGAAATAGAGACATGACATGACCACTGCGATTCTGATTGATTTGTTGGTCTGACTCGGTGTCAGCCAGAAAACGTTCGATTTCTTTTTCTCTCCAGCCAACCGCGGACTATGGGGAAGATTTGAGGCTTCTTCAGCACCCATCCGTCTCCAGCGAAACCCACTACAGACCCGCGTATCTGGGCTGGGAAAAGGAACCAACCGTCTTGACAGATGTATACTTTTGGCCCTTGGGTTCTTCATACTCAAAACAACGGCCCATGAGGGACCGCCCTATCTCTCCCCGCTTTCGTGGCTGAGTGGGTCTTTTTTTATCATGATTTTTTCCTTGAAATCAGAGGAGAATCGACAAAAGAAAAGAAAAAGTAAAAACATGAAAAAAAACACGGGTGACACGGTTGGCGCGACAAGGGGAAGCAAATCGTCTTTTCTTTCTCGCGCTCTTCTCACCTCCACTTCGACCGTTGGCTAGTCTCTCGAGAATCGCGTGCAGATTGACGCTTTATCCTGGGCGATACCCACCCTTCATCCATCATTCTGCATTCAAACGACCCAAGCCAGACGATGGCTAGCTTCCACTAAACCAATTGCGGGATCCCAGACAGATATCAGTCTTGCGGGATAAACTTGCAGGTCTTGCAGGATCTTCGTCTTCTCTCTCCTTCTTGCAAAACAGCTCAAGAGGCGCTCCCGTTGAGTCGACCACCCCTGGTCCATGCAACAACCAACTGACCCACGGCTTGACCGATTCTTCGTTGTTTCTTTTTTCGTTTCTCCTTGTCGGTCGGGATCTCATCTTCTCTGTATGTCAGGGTACGTAGGTACTTTCCCAGGCCTGGACCCTGTGGCAGTGGTGGTTACCGATAACTGGATATAGGAGTTGATACTATGACCTCGATGGCCTATCAGTCCCTGTAGGTTTTTTTCCCTCGCTTTAACTCTATATATACTTTGATCGTTGCTTTTTCTCTAGTTATATCTTTTAAATATCCTTATACCCCGACCTGGTTCCTCATAAAATATATCTCGTGTTCGATTTTCATGATCTAGTATTCTGAATCTTATCTCCATTCTTCCACTGGCATACCTACGTTTTGTGTCTCTATCCCCAAGCCCATCCCACTTCGCCGAAGTTATCGGCCTAGATAGCTCCCAGCCATCACTCCTAGTACCCCTCTAAATTTCCCTTCACCCACCGGCGACAGCAACTCAATGATGTCTCTACCTCGACGGTCGAGTGCGGAATCGCGACGAAAGTACCGGCAAGCTCGACGGCAGCACACTATTTCGCACACAGAGCCAGAGGTCCATGGCCTCAATTACGCCTCCCACCCCATCACCTCCCAAGCAGGCACCCCATCAATCTCTTTCCAGCCATCTCCACCCTACAACCCTTCTCAACACCTCGTCCCTCAACAACAGATACCGACCAGCTTCAGCGGGTCTTCAGCTGGCGTAGAGAACTATCTCGCGACTTCTTTCGATGGCCAATTTGCGCCTGCCATGGAAACCGTGCCCATGCAGGAGGAGAACTGGTCACCGTTCCCGTTTCAAGCCACCATCGATCCACCTGAGCAAGGGCCAGCAACGTTATCCTACGACCCAGCGGCCAAACCGGCCTTCGCGAGTATCTCACCGCCGACTGAACAAATCCCCGCAGAGGATCTGAAATATGTTCGGCTCGCGCGATCCGATTCTGCGCTAGGAGCGGGCACCGCGATGCCTTCAAGTTCTACTGGCTACATGATTCCTCACGCGATGCCCTTTGGGCCGCAGATGCAACAACCGCAACCACAGTCGCAATCACAGTCACAAGATTTCTCTACAGAATCCTATCCCTTGAGTATGTCTCCTTATTTTTCGCGGATGTGCCTCCCCCCTTCCCGCAGCAACCGCTAACTCCTGCGACCTTTCCAGGCTACAGCCCAACCAACATAAGCCCCTTACAGAATCAACCATATCCGGAAACAGCGGTCTTGTCGGACCAGTTGTCACATTCCCCGGGTCTTCTTTCCTCCGACCCACAACAATACCCCGCCAATCCAAGGCATCTTTCTCCTTCCGGCCAATGGGGCAGTCAGGTGACGCCTGCCCAGCGGATCTCGTCTCCCGCGCAACATGCCCGCTCGGGTATTAAGCGAGAGACTTCTCTTCCTCTTGTTCTTGCCTCAAGTCCTGGCTCAGAGCCATTTCCGATTATGCAACCTGAAGCGAGCTCATACCATAGTGGTGGGTATGTGAATGTGAGCGGAGGGGAATACATCGCATCGTGAGTATACTTTCTTGGGTGAGAGCTATCGCAGTTCCTAATAGCTGACTGATTCTTACTACAAGACCGATGCCCTACTGCCTCAGCCCTCCGCCCACTTTTGATGATCTCTCTCCAGACCCACAAGCTGGTTATCTCACGTAAGTTCAATCTATTTGCCCAGAGATAAAGGGCCTCCTGATTTCACTTCGGACCCCAAAACTAACGAACCTTATCAGATCTCGGCCACATGCTCTCTCCGCCAGCGCCGAGCTGGGCATCCCATTCACCATGGCCGGCTCCACCAGCGCAGGCTCATACCCACGGACAATCTCCCCAGCTAGCTCACCAGGACGGGACGATCAGCAGGTACGGGTTCTGAACTCAAGACCCAAACCACAGTGCTGGGACCACGGGTGCAATGGACGTCAGTTCTCGACGTTCAGCAACCTGCTGAGACACCAGCGCGAAAAGTCGGGCGCAGCGGCGAAGTCAGAGTGTCCACATTGCGGAATCGTTTTTACGCGCACGACGGCGAGGAATGGCCATCTTGCACAAGGGAAGTGCAAGGGGCGAAGAGGGTCAATGGAGTGAAACCACCGCTGCACGATCGCCTCTTTCCCATACACGTTTTTGATTCTTTCGACACTATTTTTTGGTTATCTTTTTTGGCTTGAAATACCCCCTCCACATCTAATTTTTATTACCAATCTCCCCCCTCACGAATTTATGCGATCGGCTACTTGTGCGATGGATGGGGTTCAGAATGGTTTTGGCTTTTTTTGTTTTTTGTTATGCATCCGATACCTCCTTTCACATTTTGTTCTTGCGTGTTTAATCTCCCTTTCGTGCTGTTCTTGGAGTTGGTTGATTGTCGTTATTTGGATTTTCACTCGGGCGCTTTTCAGAGACGGGATAAAAAAGGGGGAAATGGTGGGTACTGGGTTCGGGTCGGGTTCACAGCAACATAGAATTCTTTATTATTAGAGATAGATGCATGCATACATAGATCATATGAATTGATAAAATAATCACGACCATACATTTTGTGCATTCATTCCTTCATTCATGATTCCCTATTGAGGAGAATGGTATTTTTCTGCGCCGCCTCGTGGTGCCTCCACATCCGTATCTTCGGGATCGCTGTGCTGTGCTGTGCCCTTTCTCAAACGGTCATTGATAGAAGTCTAAACACTTCTTGGGACTGGGCTTGGCATTGCTCGGTGGAACTGGTTATTAGTTAACTAAGACTTGTCTTATGAAATGATGCTCGGCTGATTATTTTACTGTACTATTATTCTTTTGTTGTCGTCGGGCGCAGATGTTGACGTGAGGGAAAACATGGAGAGACCGAGAGCTGCAGATACGTATACGCATACGCGAAAAAGTTTAACCAAACCCCTTTTTCCTTTAAAATCGCTCTTCTAAGCCGTATTCATTATTGATTATTGAGCCAACAGTTGGCCCGACCGACGGTCTGACTTCCCTCCCTTCCCGGCAACGTCGATGATGATAATGATGATTGTCGAGAAACGGCTCGTCTTCCCGCTCCGACAGCCTCCGTTCACCGAGCGTGCGCGTGCGTTTTTCTTTCGGGATCTCCGAGAGAAAAAGAAAAGGAGAGATTATTAAGTAAGAATATTAACGGAAGAACACGACCTTTTACCGGATGGGGTGGCTGCCACTGATGAGTGTTTTCCTTTTGCTTTCGTGCTGACGGGCGCCGGAGGCTCGTCGGAGAGATGTGGTGGGGTCGGGGAGTTTTTTTCCTTCCGGAGAGGTGAATGTGTGTGTGTTGTTGTTTTGAGCCTGGATTCTTCTTTCGTACGTACATTTGTGGCTTTCTTGATGCTGTTGATATCAGTGTCGGTGTGAATGTTGCCTTATTATTCGACGGCATCTGAGTTCTGAGAGAAATATTCTTTCCGTATATCTGTTTAAAATAGATAGACTCCCGTATTATTCGTCGTTCAAATTGTTCGACGTGCGTTCTTTCTCGCTTCTTCTCAACTCTTTTGATTCTTTTTTGCTTTGTTCATTTTTCGTATTGCTTTTCCTCTCACACGACAGGGCCAAGATCAAACCTCTCAAGGCTCAAGGATAGTGCGTCGGGATTTTCCGAAGATGAGGGTCGAATACGAGATGAGGTGCATTTTGAACCCCCAAATCTGTTCGACGTCTCGGTGGTTGTGTCATTGTCCGAGAGGGAGAGTCGGTATACATTGCATACATCTTACTATCCTTGAACCCTGCTCGGGAATCCTGGGTTTGACTTGCTTGGATCTGTGGACGTTGAGATATGTAAGGCATATCAGTCGAAAAGGCCCGAAAGGCCGGGGTGTGGCTGGCTTCGACTTTCGAGGGTCCTTTCTTCGTCTCCCTTGCTGACGAGAGGGAGATGAATGGATGAGTTGTTGAATGATGAATGAATGGAAGCCGCGGCAGGGAAACTATGTAGGGAAGATCTGCCCTTGCTTCGTATAATTTCCTTCGATTCCCTTTCTATCCTTATTCTGTCTTTTGGTAGTCGGTGTCGGTCTGAGATGGCGGTGGAGATCGACTCTTGCAGTACGGGAGTATGGACTACCTGGCGGGTTCTTCCATTGTCCCCCTTTGTTTCCCCTTTATTTCCCCACTGCCCTTTGAGAGTTTTGTTCTCAAAAATAGAACTAGGTTCCCAAGTTCCTCGGCACCGTCAAAGTCCAACTTTTGACCCCAAAAGTTGATCTCATTCTTTTCATCTCATCGTCAGAATCTATTTCTGTCGAGGCTGTGAATGTTTCATGTCCCTGCCAAGACATTCTTCCCTTTCTTAGTCATCATTCGGTCCGACCTCTTTCTGCTTAGCTAATCCGGGGTCGAAAATGTCAGCTCACATGATCGGCAAGTCAAGCACGTGGGATCCTTGGCGGATGATGAGTCATGCGGCTCTTTCTCAACCTCGACTCATCTCCACTTTGGAAACTTATCGGTGACAAGGAGAGAGATATCAACTTCATTCTCCATCATTTCTATCAACAATTTACAACCGAACATTTGGCTTAGTCTACACACGATGCCGTTCACTTTTTAGAGCGTTGAACAAAGCCCAGCTTCAATCTTTCAAACGACCAAGTCGTTTGCCCGTTCAAGATCAGGACACTGTTGCCGAAACAGCTTCTGACCATTTCAACTCTTGACTCGTTGCTTGCATACCTTTACCACTTTATCTTCAAGATGCTACAGCTACTCGATCTACCTTTTCGAATATACTACTCTCACAAAAGCATACGGTTTATAGCACGACGTTGCGGCGAAGTCTCTATATCGGAGACCCAGTGAACTAGCGGTCTCGTTTTTCCATAGTTCTTCTTCTCGCGTCTTTATCAGCATCGAGTTTTTGGAAACTAGAAGCATCATTTTGTATAAGACTATCTCGAATGGCGTCCGTTTTCACCTACGATCATGACCCTCCCCGGGTCTCGTCCCCATGGTCGACCCCTGGGTCGTCCACTCCCCAGCTTCAATCAGGGGCCGGGAAAGGGGTAGTGATCCATTGTCGAACTTCTGCTGCGCGTGAATTCAGCGATGGAGATGACACCGACTCTCTTCCGGACTGCGGTCTTACCAAGCTAGACGCGGAACCCCAAGAGGGCCCGACCGAGTACAAGTTGCATCTACTACTACGCCGTCGAAGGTCATTCTCGTCTCTTTCTACGGGGCACCTCGTATCGGGCTCGTACCACAACACGCGATCTACTGTTCCCATTCGGGGCAGCACACCTTCAGACCAGACAGGGCGTCAGGATTCTTCTGTGCCAACTGCAACTTCGTCCCAGGGTCCATCGGAGCGATCACGGCAGAATAGACTGCAGCAGTTGACTACCCAGTTGCTATGGCGACTTCAGCAATCTTCGCCATTTCACTCTTCCTCGACTGCGAACATGGTACTTCCTGTCCTGCCGGAAGCAACTCCGCAACTTGGGGTTCCAAGCATGCCATCGCGACTTCTACCTGGTTTGGAGGAGAGTCAGGGGGCGCTTTATGAGATCGGTGTCTCTGATGATGGGACACTTGTTGGCTTGACTGAGGATGAGCTTGAAGAGAGTTTGACCAATCTGCGTGCGATGGCTGCTAGCCTGGGATGTGAGGTTGACGTGCTGCGTAAAGTTGTCGTGGGTAGTTGCGAATGGGTGGAACGTCCACTAGCTGAGGAGAGCAACGACTCTGAAGGAATTGTTCACTCTGGCAAGCTGTGGGTTGCTGAAGCGTTGGTTAAGCCGGACCTTGATTTCTACTTTTCTCAGTATTCATCGGCTAAGGCTCGCAATGGTCAGCACACCTCCAATGGTGATCAGCCAACGGATGGGTCTGCTCGGACGTCAGATGATGGTGGACAATCGTCGTCTACCGAGCAACTCCATCTATCTATCATTGGTCCCTCAGCTGCCGGAAAATCGTCTCTGCTAGGCACTCTTTCGACTTCTGCGTTCGACAATGGACGTGGAAAAAGTCGCCTAAGTCTTTTCAAACATCGCCACGAAATTGATTCTGGGATAACTAGTTCTGTTGCGCAGGAACTGATAGGTTACGCGCCATCCAAAAACGCCTCGTTGTCTTCTGGCTCCGTTGACGTGATAAACTATGCGTCTGAGAAAGTATCTGCCTGGAATGATATACATTCGGCGGCTGAGAATGGGCGCCTTGCCTTCGTTTCGGATCTTCCTGGGCTACCTCGATACCTCAAGTCTACCCTGCGAGGTCTCGTCAGCTGGAACCCCAACTACACTATTCTTTGTGTTCCTGCCAATTCCTGCGAGGAAACGGAGACAACCAAATCGCAGGGCAATGCGGATTCCGCTTCGGATATCGACGCCTGTGTCGCTTATCTGGAGCTCTGTTTCCGTCTAGATCTTCCTGTGCTCATCTCCATCACCAAGATGGACCTTGCGTCTCGCTCTGGCTTGAGGGAAACCCTCAGTAGGATTCTGTCCGTGCTCAAGCAAGCTGGCCGTAAGCCTCTTATGCTCTCAGCGTCGGGTGGTGGAGCCAGTCAGGGCGCAGACCTCCAAACGATCTCTCTGTCGGATAAGAAAGAGGCGGATAATGCGGTTGTATCTGCTGGTGGTGACCTAAGCCTGGCTGTTCCCGTCGTCCTCACTAGTGCGGTAACTGGGGCCGGTATTGGTAAAGTCCATGCACTTCTTCGGGCTCTTCCCATTCCTATGAGATCATCGCCACTTCGTCGACCTATATCCGTTGATCAGCATATGCCTACGAAACTGTTCGATATAAATGAGGTTTTCTCTATGCCTCCATCAAAAGTGTATTCCGTGGGACGCGGGGATGAGAATGGCCGAGGAGGAAGTGGGGGCATGGTTCTATGTGGCCGCGTCCGCTCTGCTCAGATATCTGTTGGAGATACTCTGGTGGTCGGGCCTCTACTAATTGATTCACGACCTGAGGATAATAACGTACGAGCCAAATCTCTTCAGAATTCTGAGGCTCCTGGGCAATCATCACCCCACCTTCGTACTCCTCGGAGTAGGCCTTCTTCTGGGGAATTTTCATCGTCCTACATACAGGAACTTCTCTTCGGTAGATCTCGCTCTCAGACGCACCCCCATGCATTCTGGCTTCCGGTACGTACTGTCAGTGTCCGTAACCTACGTCTACCCGTACGAACGCTCCTAGAAGGCCAGATTGGAACCGTAGGGATCGAGCCTATCTCACGCGACCTTCCAGCTGGGGTGAGGCTCGACAGGATCAGAAAGGGTATGATCCTGGCGGATTTCAATGAAACATTCCTCAGCCCGTCAACTTCGGTACCTCAGAGTCTCCCGTTCCACACTGGGTTTACGGCGACGTTTCCTACGGGCGATTTCTCATCCCCTACGTCTCCTCCACTGATACTTGGTGGCAACCCAGTTGTGTATATTGGGAGCATACGGGCTGCGGCGAAGGTGACGTGTGTTGCTTTGGCAGAGAACGATCGTATGGCTTCACCTTCATCTCCCCCCGAACCAGGGCTCTTTCGATTTGACAACGATGACCACCGTGATGACCTACATATGAGAAACGGTGGGGATAGGAATGGCCACGTTGATATCTCTGAGACAGACCCCGGGAAGGATATCACCATCACCTTCTCGTTTGTGTCGTCTATCGAATGGGTCGAGGTTGGGGCCCGTATTCTGGTCATCCCTGGTACTGCTGCCGCTGGGGCTCCAGGGGGTACCGCAGGGTCGACTGGCTTAGAGGGGTTTGTGGGGAAGATACGTGAAGTGTTTGATGGAAATGAGGAGTGATTTTCTAGTTTTATTGTCTGTTTTACATGTTTTCGAAGTGTTCTTTTCGCATGTTTCGAGTAATTTCAGCGCTTGTTGATTTATTTGAGCGAGATCTTATGTCGAGTTCTTTGTTTTCCTTATTGTCTTTCTTTGGCTACTTATTAGTACTATCTTTCCCTTTTCTTTGCATACTCTTTAGTGTTAATATACGGAGTATTTTGTTTATTTCCGATTGCATCCCTCTTACTCTCTGTATTCGTTTGTGGGGATATCGTGAAGTGGATAATGTGGGGTGAGAGTATCCTTGAAGTACGGGTCGAGGCCTGCGAAAAGCACGAGAGCTCCAACATTCCCCCTCAAGTAAATTAAACCGTATAAAGAGCCGTGGAATGAAGGTAAAATGAAGATATAGACATATTTAATATCTGTTTCATTTCTTCAAATATCGTCAACACAGTCTCTCTCCTGTGTTCGTCCACACGTGATAAATGGCTTTCTTCCCACGAAAATGAAATGATAGGCCATAAACAAACAAAAAGTCCATCTTCACGAACCACGGATACGTGCCAACAGCTAACCCGCCAGAAAGGATGGATGATGGTTCAGAAATGAACTACTATTCACCTTTCTCTCTGTCTCTAACCGTCTGACTTGGCTTCATGCGGGAAGAACCATCGTCCTCTTTTTTTTGAGGAAGTGGTTCTTTCTCACAACCACCGTTTCCCCCCTCCGCCTTCAATGCCGCATCCCACAACTCTCCTTTGTGTTGCATGCAACATCAACGTCGACAACTTCTACTACCTGGAAAAGCTCTCACTTCTAATTTATCGGTCACCTTCGTCATAATGACTTCGGCGTCTTGGGAATCGGGAGCTCCGCTGGGTGGTGATATCATGGCCGATAATCATTACATGCCTCAGTATCAAGTCGGGGATGGAGATACCTCGATTGCGAGCATGACTCCGTCGACGTCTTTGAGCTCGGATTTTCAGCCTGATCAACATAGTAATAATATTGGGGAACGACAAGCGGATAGCACGGCTGCTACGACGCCTACTTCGAGTTGCGCCCCGACGGTTCCTGCTCGGCATAGTGCTCTGGCACCCATGGCGACACCGGCGCTTGAGAAGGAGATGCCGAGGGAGCTTGTTCCTACAGGGTCGAAATCGAAACGGCCTTTACAACTACTTGACCTTCCGGTTGAGATACTAAAGGAGATTATAAAGGAGGTATGTAACCACACTGCTTGGTGAGACATTGTACAGGATTCATAACTGATCTGATTATGGCGACTGCTATCTAGATTACCCACACGAACGACCTCACCTCACTAGCTTTAACGAATTCCACCCTCCACACCCTGGCGATCCCTTATATGTACGCTCGCTTCGATATCGTTTGGCCGGATACCCTATCAACCTTGGACCCGACTACCGGGGTCGATGCACTTTCATATGGCCTTGCCACTCTGGTGATGAGCGAGGATATCTTTCGGGAGACACCCACGACGTATCGTCCGTCTGGTTGCCAACACTGTGGGTGCAGCGATCATAGACATGCCGAGTCCTACGCCGTGGCGAACCCGAAACTCCGCCGGGGGAATTACTTCGCGCAGTATACTCGTAAGTTCTCGGTGGGGAATGGGCCGTCGGATTGGGTGCAGGAATATTCTATTACAAAGGAGACGGGGAAGATGTTGGGAACGCTGGTGGCATTGGCAGTTGCCCGGATGGTGAACTTGGAAGCGTTTGTTTGGGATATGCCGACTGGTGTGCTGAGGGATGTTTGGATTGCGCTTGCGTCTCTGGCGAATCGGCAAGGTAATGATTGCAGGCTTGAACGGGTTTGGGTTCGGTGGCATGATAATTCGGATAACCCGCCTGTAGCGAGTCCTCATGCTTCAGGGTCCGCAGGCCCTCCGCACGCTCCAAATGTTGCTGGACTCCCCCCAACCAGTCACCCGGCGCCTCTCACTGGTCCGACTGCTATGTCGTCGCTGTTTCAACGATACGGTCATGTGGAGTATCCGACATTCTCGATCCTACCTGCACTGAAATCCTTGAGCGTCCTCGATATCGACGAGACGGCTTATCTAGAGGAGATGAGCATTCTAATTGATAGATCACGCGAGAAATTACGTGTGCTACGGATCGGTATTGCTCGTCGATGTCATCTACTTGAGTGGACGAAGCCGTTGGAAGATAGGTCACCAGATTCAAATGGGGATGTGGTACCCAGCAATACCCCCGGTTGGCCGAGGGTTGGTGGAGTGCTTAGTATTCTCTTGAAGCCAGAGGATGAAAAGCCGCATCACCATAACTGCTCTCATAAAGACGTTACGAGTCAGGTAATGGAGCAGACCGTTGAGAAATCCACATCGACACAAGCCGGAGAGGGCAATGTTGCTGAAGAGAATAAGCAGATGCCCTCTCTGGATTCACTGACTATCGCGACCTCTCCACCCCATGATTCAGTGAGCATTGCGTCGTTTGCTGAATCAACCCATACTACGGAAGCGACGCCAGCATTTGAACCTGCCCAGGAAGAATGGAGTCCTGAGGATTCGGGCCTACAGGTTGAGAATGCCGACAAGGAAGAGTCAGATCCTCTTGCCGAGCAGGACTATGAGAGCAATCCAAATGCGTTCTCTCCAACTGACGAGAGTTCTAAACCCGAAACCCCAAGACCGTCAAACCAGGATAACAGAACTGGCTTGACTATCACTAAAACGCCTCCCGCGGAAGAACGCTGCGAGAGACTAAAACTAGAGACATTGGAATTAGAACGTGTGCACCTTAGTGTCCCAGTTCTATCGAAGGCTCTAGACTGGACTCACCTTACAAGTCTCACAATCCTGCATTGCCAAGATCACGAAAAGCTCTGGAGAGCACTTCGCCGACAATTCACACCCACAAGCCTAACTCGCTCATCAACATCTCGCTCACGACCCCGCGATGAACCTCTCGAATACCCGCTAAACCTCAAAGAACTACACATAAACTCCGTATCACCCTACTTCCTCCTGTTCCTGAAAGAAACCATTGCACCAAATAGTTTGGAAAGCTTGTTTCTGCAAGATGCGAGAATGTACGAGACGACGGTTTCGGTTGATGCGATATATCGTGCGGGTATTCGTCGACAACGTCGGAGTTTGAAGAAGCTGCTGGTTGATAGTGGGGATAGAGCACTTGAAGAGGATTTGGGAGCCACGGACTGGAGGAAATGGCGTTTCTCGAGGGAAATGGTGACTTTTATAACGAGTGGTCGAATGCCGCAGCTACGGGAGTTGGGGATGTCGATTGATTATCATGATTGGGTAGGTCTTCTTTCTCTCATTCTCAACCTCTAACTCCTTGCAATGATAACTAACAGACGGGTAACAGCATTATTTCCTACAACGACTTCCACGCATCTCACACCTCCGATCCTTATATATCCCTCACGTTGCGGATCATATCCATGGTAGAACGCTCAATTTTCTAAACACCAAAGAACTAGCCCTCCAAGTCCTCGATATCATCACTCTCCGACCAGAAGTCGAACTATGCTACGTCGGTATCGGAACTAAATGTTTCGAGATCCGAGAAACTAAGAAATCGAAAAAGAAGTCCCATGATGACCTCAACGGGTCTGATGGCGAAGACGATGACGGCGAAGCTCACGATGACGCGGACGAGGCTGATGATGGATGGGGGAATGATGGCCATGGAATGGGCGCTACCCAGAGTGACTCTGAATCAGACGTATCCCTAGGCGGCCACGACGACGGATATTCTGACGAAGATAATGAAAACGGAGAGCTGGATAGCGGGAGGTCGGCCGTCAACTTTCAAGTTCGGGAGATTCTGTTCTACGACGACAAGGTTTCAATCTTTAGAGCTCGTCATGGAGAGTTATAAGCGTCTATAGTGCTTCTTTTTCTGCCCCTGTCTCTTCATCTGTTGTTTACATTCTTCACATTAAGCTGGCCTTGTTTTTTTGCTCATTACCTTTTTCATCCTTTCTTTTCTTTTCCTTTTGATACCACAGTAATGAGATTAGCTAGAATTTGAAGCCCAACCAAACAGTTCACGATATTATTTTTGAAGTCCAAAACGTAACTTCTCCAGCTGTCTCTTCGAACCCCCTTGAAGACGAGAAATTGATATCACGTGCACGCGTCCCAAATTCTCGGATAATCGTTTTCCCACAACAAAGAAAACTAACCCCAACTCGGCCAGGTCCAACGATAGCAGCGATATCTCTCCCTCAATCTCAAATCGATACCTTCAAACCCCTCAAAAAACACACAAAACCGCGACGCCAAACTCGACATATCTTTTTGCTGCAGTGGTACTATTGCGATAAACTGCTTTTAGCTCTAACGACCTTGAGAGGAGTTACGAGAGTTTTCTTAGGGCGCGAAGTTGGAGACCCGCACAATAAAATATACTGGGAGTTAGAAAGTTGCGAAGATGAAGCTCGTGAGGTAAGCTACATAATCTGCTCAGGCGCATATTGGAGAGATATGCGGTTGGGCTTTTGCTGTATTTCTGGGGGTTTATGCTAATCGATGTGTTTCGACTTGTAGGTTTCTTATGAAATGCGCGAATGAGACGGTGACGCTTGAGCTTAAGAATGGTGGTTTTTCATCTCCCTACCTATCTGAGGTTTCTGGTTTGTTGCGCTGGGGATCGCATGTTGGCGACTGGAGTTTACTCGTCTGGAATACCGCGAGTGCGACATGAACGAGCTTCAGCGTCAGAGAACTGCGCAACAATGGAAAACTCTCACATGCCCTTGAAACTAACCCACCCTCTTCACAGGCACCATTCTCCACGGAACAATCACCTCCGTCTCCCCACAAATGAACACCGCCCTCCGCACCGTAAAAATGACCCCCAAGGGCCGAGAACCAATCTCCCTCGACACCATCAACATCCGCGGCTCGACAGTCAGATACTACATCCTACCCGACAGCCTACCGCTCGATACGCTGCTTGTGGATGATCAGCCGAAACCGAAGAATAAGGCGAGGAAGGAGGTTGCGGATCGTGGGGGGAGGGGTGGAAGAGGGGGGCCGAGGGGTGGGAGGGGGAGAGGGGGAGGGAGGGGACGAGGGAGGGGAAGGGGGTTTTAGGTGTTTGGGGAAGAAAGTTGAGTTATGGAAACTGGTTGATGATATGTTGTGTATGGGTTTTGGAGGTGGTCAGAGCGAACTGAAACGGGTTGCCCTTTTTTTCATGGGGAGATTTAAGGAGGTCCGTTGAGACTTGCTCCATTCCTAAACGAGAACTAAGGGACGAACAGAAAGACGCTTCAGCGCTGAGGAATATGGGGGATAATGTTGGGTGTAGTATGGCTGCCTACTGCCCATCTATTCTAAGTACTCATGAGTTATGTTTGAGATTTTTCCTTCCTATAAAAATCCCGTTTCGACTATAGAGGTATTATATTCTTGTCAAAAGCAGGTTATATTCGGATATCCTTCGGCTGAGTCTGAACATGGGCGGCTGGTGCAGTTTTTAACCTGCCTTTCCTCGGCCAGCATTGGTTGTGAGTGAGTGGCTTGCTCATCTTCTCTCCAGATCCAAAGTACTTGGGCGCCGGGCCCCAAAACGAACTCGGCTGCGCGGTCTCTCACTGCAGCGATGTTTGAAGTTAGTGAATCGTCTTCCTATCACTGCCCACTACTACCTAGGGAGACGGGAGCTCTTTCCATATTCGTATTATCACCAACTTCTCCCACCCAGCTTGCGCTCCACTCCTCCCCACAGGCTCAACAGACCATCCAGAACCCCATGCGCGTATCCTCTCCATGACTTCTTTCGGCTTATTCTGTGCACAAAGCAGGACGTATGCGACTCCCCGGTCCGGATCTAGGATTTCGGGCATGCGATCTAATAGACGATCTGTAGTTTCCATTCCGTCTACACCACCCGCGTAGGAGAGTGAGAGGAAGTATGAGTCTTGTTCGAATTTAGATGTTGTAGAATAACCACCGGATCCCACACCAGTCTGGGTATCTGTAGATGGCTGATTCGGTAATTCAGGGGTCGGGACATATGGCGGATTGAACACTAAGACGTCGACTTCACCCGGCCGGAGAGGTGAACATAGATCTGCAGTAATCGATGCAACGAATTGGGTCTCATTCGGCTTCGAAGATGAAGCTATCTCTTCGGGCGACAGGTTGGCCCCCTCCCCATCACCTCCTATCGTAGTTGACCTCGTCTCGTCAATGGCATCGTTAACGGTCCTAGAAGCTGCAAGGCATGCATCGCTGTTCACGTCCGTGCCTAGGGCTATTATATCCTCCCTCCCAAATATAGCTCTCGAATTGGCGGCCAGAAAAGCTAGAACGACTCCTGATCCGATCCCTGTTTCGACGACTAGTGGTGGTGGGGAGGAGTGGGATTGTAGGGTTGAGCGCGGGGGGTTGAAGCGTTTGGAGAGCCAGGATACTTCCCCTGTTGAGGAGAGGGTGTCGAGGAAGAGGTAGGAGTCTTCTGCGGGTTCGTAGATGTTGTTGAAGGGGACGTGGGAGGTGGATGGTGTTGGGAGCATGACTCTTTTTAGGCGATGTGCCCCTCGTTGTATACCCCTCGTTGTGCGGAAATTGGAGGGGCAGGAGATTTATGCAGTTTATTCGGGGGTGTAGGAGAGTAATTGTCTTAGTTCATATTGCTTAATTGTGCTGAAGAGAAGCGAACGTAGAGATATGGTGCTGATAAGAAACAGTTCAATGCCCAATTGCGTTTCTTGCTCCCCGAGGCTCTCATGTATATATTTATCCCGGTGACGTAACTCGAAGACAAACAAACTTGGAGATATATTACTACGAAAAGTAGCGCAACAAAAGGGTTATCAGGAACCTTCAACTTCAGCTCTGTTGGCTCTGTTGAATCTGTTGATTTGTACTCTGAGCTGTTCTCGCTCTCATTTTGAAAGCTTGTGGTATCTAGAGTTTTCTATTACAGTCTCCGAAGAGCTTCAAGGAGTCGTGCAATCGGAGATCTACGAAGCAACACGGAGAGGATAGGACTGGCGTTATGCATTATCATTTAGCTAACGATTAGAGGGGTATAAGAAGGTAGTTGTTTTGGTTTTTAGGTATATGGCAACTACGTCTCGGCTTGAGTTCGAGATGTGAGTTGAAAAGGGACACGCAATGGGGACTGCTCCTAGCAACGTGGATGCTCGTTAGAGAAGAATCAAATCTACCATGCTAACGCGACGGCAAGGGCAGCTAGAGAAAAGATCATAGGGTAGGAACCACTACTGCTTCGGCCAGCAGCTCCTGGCTGGGTTGCCGTTGGGGGTGGATTCGGGTCCCCAGTTTGCGATCCTGGTGAAAATTCCAATGCGCACTGCTCGTCCATCGCCAATTCGTCGCCAAACGAATTGGTTACTGACATTGGAGCGCATGAGAATTCTGCGGGTGGTGTCTCCGCGACCACCTTCGTGGTAGTCACAGTAACTCTGTATGAGCTCGCTTTGGTCGTTGTTGTCGTGACTGTGCTTGTTGACTGAGCAGGGCAAGGCGCAGCCCTCGGTTCTGCTGCGTTTCCGTTCACTGCTGCATTTGCGGTTGCGGTCGATGGAGTAAATTCGAGCGCGCAATCATCTCCTAAGGCAAGGGTGTCACCAAGATCGTTGGTTACGGTCATCGGTGGGCAGCTGAATTCAGGCAATTCCTCCTCGTCTGGTGTTTGGGTGACGGTCCTAGTCGTGGTACTGGCAATTTTCGTTTCCTCGGTCACGGTAGAAGTGGTCGTGGTAGCAGAAGGGCAGCTTTCGGTTTTGGTGGGTTGTGCGTTCCTCGTGTAGCAAAGTGACTGAATGCCCGGGACGCACTTTTCACCAGCAGGGCAGGACCAGCCCCCTCCACAGCATTCGCCTCCAGGATAGACACATCCACCGCCGGGGCAGCAGCGAGTACCATTAGGGCAGCAATCCGTGGGGCAACAGGAGTGGGTTGGAGGGCAGCAGCTCCTTCCATCTAGAAGGTATTAGTTTCAGGTCGTTGAATGGAATTATTTCACTCGAGGGAAGTGGATTGGGAAGCTTCAAGTACCTGCGCAAGGGTAGTATCCAGGGTCTACACATTGAGTTGTTTGGCGTAATCGCAGGCGGGCGACATAGGCGGGATTCTCCGATATCAAGCCCTTGGAGACTGACTCCACTTGCAAGCCTTTGGTTTGCCCATCGACTCGGTCCTGGGAGAAGGCCGGGCTAATCACCGAGAGAGCAACGAGGAGGAACGAGAAGCGTGCCATAGTGGAGGAAAGTTGAACCTGTGGAGGATAAAACGGCTGGAGAAGAACAATCTGCGGGGTGCAGCCCCTTGATATATGTTATTCAAGGGGTCTCTCCGATTCCTCGCCCATCAGCTCCTCGATCCCTTCAATGGGATCCCATGATTCCGGCTGAACTTGGGAGAAGGCTCACGAAGCAGGTGGGGATTGGGGATCTTCCCCCTGCGATCGATGAATCGCCTTGCTGCATTTTTTTGCCGATTCCCACTCGTAACGGGGGGGCTGGCTCCTTTGGGGCTGTTTCTCGTATTCTTCCTCGTGCTAATTTGAGTCGGGTCTTGGCCGTTCCAAGATGCACGGACACCAATAATCGAATGCTTTTGTCCTTGATTACTTCACGTCTCAAAGGGCCTTTGCTATTGATTTCAGCGACTGAGATATTCTCACAGATGTAAGCGGAATCGACGGCTAGGAAACGGAATATTTCTTATGTTGAATATTTAAACGTTAGTGATTGAGTGGAGGCAAGCTTTGAAGCTTGCTGATTGAGAATCAGGTGTCAGGAATTGTCAAAATTTCTCTATATTAAACAGTTAAAGATGTGAAAAGTTGAGCTCTGTTATACTAAACACCCTCAAACCATTTATGTGCTAATGCCTCGCGAGCTGTGATTCTTTTTTCTGGATCGAAATTCGTCATGGCGCAAACAAGGCTTTTGAAATCATCATCAACACCCTTCCAGAGAGAAAATGGTTTGCGCGGGTTGTCTTTATTGAAGCCATCCCGGGTGACCTCAAAAACCTGAACCCAGGGATTGTCGCTGCCAAGTTGCTTCAGAAACTCTCCCAGTCCATCTTCGTCCGCGAAGTACGAAATTTGACGCTCAATTACAATCGCCAGTCGGTCCACTCCCTCGTCCAACTCCTCTTCTCCAACGGCAAAGATGACGCGTTTATGCATGGCGTAAATGCACTATAGAAAGCGTCAGTAAACCCCTGAGGACCCTGGAAATCCACCACCATGGGAATTCGCATCCAACTTACGACAAGAGCAAATGAGAAGATATCGGACGGTTTATTCACTGGCCCTGCAGCATGGGCTTCAGGGCTCCTCCACATCCAGTTCCCTGCCTGTTTTCCAATCATATGTGATCCTGGAGGGATGTATGCGGCATCTTCAAGATCCCCAAGTTGGGTTCGCTCAAGAATGATGCCGTCCGAGTCGCTACTTTTCCAGTCGAGAAAGATGTTGTCCGCCTTGATATCTACAGCAGGATAATAAGTCACCGCTGGCCACACCAACAAGCAAAGGATAACGTACCAGTGTGTACAATATCCTGGTCATGAAGCTCTGCAATAGCACGAAGAGCATCCTTGAGGATCCTCTTTCTCACATCAAGGGCCAAGTCCTTCTGAGCTAGACGTAAAAGATTATCCGTGAAGTAATCGAAAACGAACATCGACTTTTCGGGAATGGTGTCTTGGGGGAGACGGACATGGTTAGCACCATGAAGCTTATTATTCACGTCTTGAAGGTCCTCAAAATTAATTGGGTGAATGTACTTCAGCACGAACTTTCGGTCGCCAGTGCTGGGAAAGATAGTAAGTATGTAATCACGAGAGAAGGGATAAAGGGGTTGGTGATAACTGACTTTGCAAGGCAAACTAGACGTTGCGGGAAAGACTTTTCTTCCAGGAGCACGCGTTCAACCTTATAATTGCGGCCAGACCGACCAGTGTAGTTCTCGGAGACCATTGAGGAAGATGCCATTGTGCTATTTCTGCGAAAAACTGCTTTTGGCAAAATTGGTTTGCGGTTGGGGAATTTCGGTGTCTCAAATCCAAGATGTGCCCAATTTCTATACGAGCGAACGGCCAACGAGCCTCGAGGAAGCATTGGAGGTGACCTGCGCAATGTTGCCGAATTATGGGTTGGTGCTTCTGCGCCGTCGAGAAGGGGGGCGGCGGCGTTTCAATTCTCAGCTTGCTGAGCCAGGGAAGTTGGAAAGAGGGTTGGATGGTTCCAAGACGAGTGAGTGCATGCTTTGAGGTTGGCAAGCTTGGGTGGGTCATCCGGTACTTGTAGCTCATTAAGTAAGCGGATACTGTATGATCATGTGATCATGGCGGGACTTCTCGTCTTCAAAGCATTGATTTTACTTGATTTTGTTTCTCTTTACATCCAGATGGATCAATATTCTTGGGTACCTCTCAACCACTGGTTCATGCCTCATTGCTGTGCCTCAACATCGTAGCAACGATCAGGTCAGCCATCTCTGGCGATTGGGGAGGGGTAAGTGGATATCATGGCATGAATCACATCAGCCTGGCAAATGAGGGCTGAGCCAGCGGCTCAATCCATTGCAATCAAGGAACGATCACGAACGAGATCAAGAGAACCATTGACCACTCTTCCAAAAATAACCAAGTGCAGTCGCTCGCTTTCAGACCTCTGGTCACCCTCATTGGTCGCCCTCGAAACCAGAATCGGGGCAGTTGCTCGGTTGGCGCCAACAGGCTTCAGCTGATTTGAGGCACAGGGCGAAGAAAAGTGCTAAAATTTGGGATAGGGGCGAGCGCCAAAATGAAATATCGAATCAGCTTTGATTGAGAGACGGAGCCCCGGGAGGTTCCAGTAAGCGCCGACGATAGTGGAGTCAAACATGGGGGGGTCCCATGATTATTTTAAGCACTAGAATCTCTTATTGCATTGTACTCCTCCATCGCCATTGTGTGACCGAATGCGCATAATAGTCTCTCCCCATTTCTCTCGAGGCCCTCTGACCAACCAACCTCGATTATCATGCGGAGCCCTTGCAAGCCACTCACTGAGGAAGTGCGGCACAGCATCATGGGATTCGCCTGCTGCCTGATACATGAAAGGTATAAAGAAGGGGGTTGAGAAGCGACTTTGAAGAGGGCTCCATTGATCCCTATCACTGTCCTTCTCTTTTGCCATCAAGAATCCACCTTCCGAAATATCCCCAATAAAACGTCGCTTACTTTCAGCCCCTGAACTCTCAACTTCACGACAATGGCGAGCCGATACGTTTCAAGCCAACTCATCCAGACCATCTCAAAAGGCGGAAAAAGCGTCGCCGTGGAGTTCGTCGAAAGGACCACCGCTTGGGTCCGTGCCTCAGGTTTTCCGGCCATGAGCGTCCGAACCGATTTTGTTCAAGTCGTGCAAGAAAACATGGACACACTCCAGCCGTCAACGACTATAGTTGCTATGAAGTACGTCAATCCTGTTTTGTCTATGATAACAGTTTTTCTTACCTTGAAACCAGGGAATCCGAACACCAGAGCGATATGGATAAGCGCATGCACTACACGGCATTCGAGCTTGACAGCAACCGTAACGTCCTTCGTACGAGTCACCTCGTCAAGCAGAAGTGAGTGAGCTGGGACGGCAGGGTTCTTGGAAATAATAACCAAATAAAGGTTCTTGCTTCTGAACTACTTGGATTGAATGCTGGGCCCTTTTATCACCCCTTGGTGGATCTCATTTCGTACCTGTTTTCTCATGTTATCCTGTTATAGTCTTGTTTAGAGGCATGCGTGTATGTAGAACCCGTCCCTGACTATCAAAAACAACATCCTTTTTCGAGATATCTTTTGATGAGCTCTACTACTCAGTTATCAAGCTCAGTTTTCATTTTATCGTTTGGCCATAGCAATAGCCGCGTAATCTGAATTGAGTTGTAGTGATAGTCGACTTCAAAAGCTCGAAATGTGACGTCATGATTGCCCGGATAGCATAATTTTTGACCTTGATCTTCAAGGAGTCAAATATCCCAATATTCTCCAAATCAACGTGGGCTTGAAGCAGACGCAGATACTGCGTAGGATGTTAGTACCACATATCGTGAGGGGTGCCTCGAGTATTAAAGCGCTTACTGCTAATTATGTCCCAGAAACATTTTCCTGTTGCGGCTGTTCACAATTTGCTGGGGCAAGGACACCGAACTGTGATACACGATAGTATATCTTGTGATTTGAGTTCAACGCTCACTCATTAGTGGACGACGACCAGGGCGTGGGAAAGGGGAAGATCCTTGCCGATTTGTTTCGACGTTAGACCCAATGAAGTTAGATTTAGAGGAACAGAGCTGCTTCAATTTGAAAGTTTGACCAATGAAAAATAATTACCTTTTTCAAGCTTGACTTTTGGTTAATTTAAGGTCCGGCCGAACAACTCGAATTTGCCGAGGGAGTTCTTGAGCCTCATTTCGATGACTAAACGTGAGCCGATGCCGAAGCTTTTCGGCTTCAACGAAAGTTTTGTTTGTCGAGCTTGCCCTTTGCATGAAAGACAAAAGTCGAGAGAAGGATATTTTGAACGATGAGGGTTTCGCATCGACTTCTGATGGCTTCGCCATCTACAATTGCTTCGAAATCTCGATTGTCACCTGCTCCGTTGGCACTGCTTCCTCCGCTTCCTCTTTACCGACGTTTACTCCGTGCCCACCGAAAACTCCCGGCAGATATGCGATTGCTCGGGGATGAGTATGTGAAGAGTGAATTTAGAGCTCATAGAGAGGTGGAAAACCCTATTCATATTGTGAGTTAGACCTGCTTGATTTAGATGATGAGCCTGCGATACTAATACCGTGGTTGTTTTCTTTCATGTAGGTTGGGTTCTTGACCGAATGGCAGTTATATGCCCAGAAACTCGAGGGTGACTCGTGGGTGGATGAGAAATTAGACCAAGAGAAATTGAATAAAATGAACGGTTGGTTTTCTGAAGCTCGATTTGACAAATTTGGGAGATGACTCTGACCGTGGGTGAAACTATGCAGACCAACAACTGGGTCAGCTCTATGAGCTCATGCAAGCTATAAAGAATAAGGATGCCAAAGGAGATGACTGATGGACGCGGGCGTATATATTGGGGATGTTAGTGACTTCGCGTTGGGCCACGACTGAATGGCTTTCCGACAAGATTTTGTGACTGCGACAGCTCCATAATGAAGGTCGATCCTTTGATGACACAGGGACTCGAGTCACGGAGCAGTGGAAAGTGCTCCTATAGCATATATAATGGATACGGACAGCTCTCAATAATAAGCACACCGGTGCCAAGTTCTCTTACCAACAATCCAAATCGGAGCTTTCGATATCTTCCACCACCTGCTTCTGGGCAACCCATCTACCTTTCCAAAACTGCATGCTCAGTCAGCATTCGGTTCCCACGATTAACGATATAAAGCCATATAAGATCGGTACCGAGACCGCTATTGCTATGTGCAACGTCATCCGCTGGAAATCTCCATCCTGCAAACATCGATGGATTACCATTGTTCAGCCCTGTGCTGCGGACCGGGGTTTCAATAACTGCCCGAACTTTGCCTCTCCAACGTCTCGGACTCGCACTCTCCTCAGCCAACAGGCCCTCCCTAAAAGCTGCCCAATTTGCGATTTGAAGGGGGACTATGATGGCAATAAGACTCGGATTATCAAGAAAGAAGTTCGTGGGGTTAGCATTTGGGCTCCGGGCTCGAAGGGATCGCAGTACGATATGGTTTGCTGTAGTGTTATGTGAAGGTGGCTCCTGCTGCCGGCTGTCTTGTATCGATGGGCTATCGTGTCAGGGCTTCCTGAACGTGCAGATTGAGGGTCTCGGCGATTCACTCACCAACGGAAAAAGCAATGTACATATCAGCCGTGGAAGTCGCCCTGCCCTTTCATTTATGAATGATTTACCTCTGTTTTGCCTGCCATAGGTCTTGCCCTGAGAATATGCGCCAACTGCTGTAATTCTGAGCTTTTTGAAGGCTCATCTTAAATGATATGCACTGTGGCCATTGTAACCAGGTATTACCATGCAAGAAGGTGCACCGGTCAAAGCAAGGTTTCTTTGATCGAATTTCGTGCCTCGTATATAGATCGGAGCCTGCCCTTCTGGTGCTTGTGGTCCACCGTACTGGCATCAGCATGTTGCTTACGTATCCCTTGCACCTTCTTGTCCGAACGGGGCGCATCGGCCTGACCGGCCGATCCGGGGGCCCTAGATCACGTGCATTACATAAATCAGCCAGCGATGGAATCAGCTCCCATTCAACCCCTAGGAGGTGAGAATCAGTTGATGATGGAATCAGCTTCCATTGAACCCCTAGGGGGTAGGAATCAGTTGGTGGTGAAATCAGTTGATGATGGAATCAGTTGATGGTGGAATCAGCTTCCATTGAACCCCTAGGGGGTAGGAATCAGTTGGTGGTGAAATCAGTTGATGATGGAATCAGTTGATGGTGGAATCAGCTTCCATTGAACCCCTAGGGGGTGAGAATCAGCTGATGATGGAATCAGCTTCCATTGAATCTCTAGGGGGTAGGAATCAGCTGATGATGAAATCAGCTTCAATTGAACCCCTAGAGGGTAGGAATCAGCTGGTGATGAAATCAGTTGATGATGGAATCAGCTTCCATTGAATCCCTACGGGTGAGAATCAGTTGGTGGTGGAATCAGCTGGTGATGAAATCAGCTTCAATTGAACCTCTACGGGGTGGGAATCAGTTGATGGTGAAATCAGCTTCCATTGAACCCCTAGGGGGTAGGAATCAGCTGATGGTGGAATCAGCTTCAATTGAACCTCTACGGGGTGGGAATCATCTGATGGTGGAATCAGTTGATGGTGAAATCAGCTGGTGATGGAATCCTCTTCCATTCAACCCCTAGAGGATAGGAATCAGCTGGAGATGGAATCAATTGAATCTCTAGAGAGTAGGAATCAGCTGGTGGTGAAATCAGCTTTCATTGAACCCCTAGAGAATAGGAATCAGCTGATGATGAAATCAGCTTTCATTCAATCTCTACGAGGTGGGAATCAGCTTCCATTGAACCCCTAGGGGATAGGAATCAGCTGATGATGGAATCAATTGAACCCCTAGAGGGTGAGAATCAGCTGGTGATGGAATCCTCTTCCATTCAATCCCTAGGAGATAGGAATCAGCTGGTGATGAAATCAGCTTTCATTCAACCCCTAGAGAGTAGGAACCAGCTGGTGGTGGAATCAGCTTTCATTCAATCTCTAGAGAGTAGGAATCAGCTGGTGGTGGAATCAGCTTTCATTCAATCTCTAGAGGTTGTAGATAGTAGATATCTAAAGGGGTTATATTGAGGCTATATAAGAAAGTCTTTTTTCTGTCGATTTGCTTACGTACTCAATCTAGCACATCGCCTTTGCAAAGTGAGACGGACTAGTAGAAATAAAAGAATATTATTGGTTCAAACTTTAAATAAAGAGATATGATTGACTAAAAGCAGATCTTGACGAAAATGAGAAATCGCTCTGCGTCGATTTTCTTTGACAACGTCGAAAGACTCTAATCTCACTGGATTTGGTCTGTTTGTTGGGTTTGGCCCCAGTGTGATCTAGGGCACTTCATCTCTTCCGGCCTGATTTTGATTTTGTTTTCGTACGCAGGCCCTCATGGCGGAGAGACCCCCCTCAGGGCGAAAGATATTTTTGCCTGGCCTGGGAATCGAAACCAGGCTCTTGCGAGCCCCCGGAGGGCACAGGTTTCCCTGCGTGTCATTCCGCGTGTGCTGACCACTGCACCACCAGGCCGAACTCATCTCTTCAACTTCCAGCCTTCTTGATAGAATTGTGTCCTTTGTAGTTGCCGTTGGAAGGCGTTGTAGTTTCTTTTGGCAGCCTTGCTACTTCCCTTTCTTTCGATTCGAAAACATGCCGGTTTCAAGCCAATGGATGTGTCGACCTCATTCATGCTGCTGGGCTGTGCTCAGCAACTTCTATCTCATGCCGGAATTCTGTATCTGTTCGTCCAATTGTTGTCTGAACCTCCCACGGTTGATTCAGTTTTGTTTTCTTTGTAGAAAGCTGGGAGGGTCTGCTGTTTGCTTGTCAGAAATATTCTGCTCGTCTCTGTGGTCAAATCTCGGATAAAGGCGGCGTCAATCTGCAAGCCCATGCGATGCAGTTGCATGAAGAAGGGTATCGTGGTGCCAGCGAGGTTAGTTGGTTCTACCAACATCCTGACAATGGACTCTATTTAACTGTTAATAAATTTCAGGCGTTTGTAGGTAGGTAGGCTGATTCGAGAATTTTCCACTAGTCTAAGACGCGTCCCTTAGATACAAGACCTTTTCTATTCTTTTGTGTTGATGCAAACCTTGAACACAACAACCACCTTCACAACTCCAAAATGTTCTTCCCACAGATAAAATCGCCTTTCAACTAAAGATAAATTTGTTGGAATTACACTATTGCTGGGAGCGCGGCGTCCGTCAAGATGGTATTGTCCGCCAAGCTGTCGCGTTCCTTGCTCGAGTCGATCATTGCGCATATCCTACTGCCGCCAAAGCTTCCGGGCCGGCAAGATACCGCTCTGAATCAGATTGAGAAGGCCCTGGCAACATATGCTGTCAGAGCTAGCTCTACCTTGAGAGATATTCTTGTGCGAGACGACTCACACACTCATTGGGATTCCATCCGGAATCTTCTTCAAACATGCCTGACGCTCAATTCTGGCCGATCTTTGGATCATATGAGACTAGTAGAAGCGTTTGGCACCCTACGTACCGGGCACCCTCTTATCCTGCATGTCGCAGAGCAAAACGCAGGGTTACTTATTCGGAAAGAGTATGATAAGTATGTACCCTGTTCAATGATTGTGATATATGAGCTCTACTGATTTGATATGCAACAACTCCAGAGAACGCGATCAAGATATTATCATATTCGAGTCCTTTGAAGCCTCCCCCCTATCTGAGCAGGTACTTGCTGCGCAAGGCGCATTGCAGTGGGATTTTCCTACTGCTGTAGTCGCCCTTCCGTCAGTGGAATTTGATGTTCCCGCTCTACGCACCCAACTTGCAGGCTTCTTACAGCAGGCTAGCATCGAGAACATCTCGAAGTTTACCGCCCGTGCTAAGAAAGGGGGTTACCTAGCTATGGAACCGAGAGAAACTGTGGATCCGTCGATGATTACAGAGGTTCTCACTACGTTGCTCGAGGCGAACGGATATCGTACGGCACCAACATATCTTCGAAAACGCGTACGGGATGATGTTTGTTGGGCTGAGGGAACTGAGAAGCCTTGGCGCAGAAGCCCGTTTTGGCTTGTTCTACGCGCTGGGCTCGGTATGCATCTTGCCACAATTTATGGTCCAGGTGTCGGGAGAGTCTATTACAAAATGCTGTTGAGCATGGTTCTTGCTCTTATAATTGAGGATGCTGTGCAGTCAGATGTTGGCCCAGAGTTGCTCGTGCTCTTAAACGCGAAGCTTGGTCGTCGCCTCACAAAGTTGCAAGGAGATCTGGAACAGTTATCCCCTGGTGATCGTACAATATATGGGGAGATGTTTTCTAAACTGCATGCCTTTTTCCTCCGGTCATTGGAAACCTCCAAGAAGCGCGTGGAGATCATCTGGAATAGCCACAAGAAAGCCAGCTTGAAACCCATCCGACCTTTACCACTCAAAGCAGATGCTCAAAGCTTGGTTTTGTCTCTACCAAGCAGCTCCCTCTTTCTGCAACAAACGTTGACTCAGGCCAGTCTCAATTCTTTGTCCGTACATCAGCCCGTGTCGAACAAGACCATTGCAAAGAAAGCTCACCTCGTCGATCACCAATACATAAGATTTTCTGAGGAGTACTGCAAATTAGCGGAATTGGAGGACGAAATCTCAAGATCTTGGGCCACCCCGGAAAAGGATCATCAGTCGTATTGCAACTCGTTTGCCAACGCTATAAACTCCTACCTGAAAGATGTTGGAGAGCTCTACGACTCGAATCCCGAGCAGAAGAGCACCATGCTTCTTACCGTGATGAAACTCTGGGTGGCACTAGATAAGTGTGCTGTCGAGACTTTCGATTTACTCGAAAAATACGATCCCGGGATTCCGGCAAACATGCTTGATGTTCTGCAGCTGTCATCGCTTGAAGAGTTGGCAGATTTGCAACAAATTCAAGACTATCTTAATGATCGGCGCCAAAACTGCGAAGCTCACGGCAAAACCATCTTTTGCGACCCTACCGGTGGGTGTTTTGCAGAGAGATATTTCGACGATTCCAAGGACTCCGTCGAGTTACAGGAACTGTTTGATGAAATAGTAGAGGCTGATAAAGTCGCCCGGGAGAGGAAATTTAGCGAGTGGGTGCGCCAAACCGCTGAATATGAAAGGATGCATAAACAGATGGTGGAAAGTACATGCTTGTACAGCAATGATAGGTTCCGCGTGGTGCATGATGATCGGAATTGCACCAAATGTCAAATGGAACGACAGACAAGAAACATGCGCATTGAAATTCATGAAGAGCCTCTACCTGAGAGTATGGTTCACGCAAAGGCTGTAGTGTTTGAGTTACGTTGCCCGAAAGCTTTCCGTCTCTACCGAGATACAACATGGAAAATTATCGGATATTTGGGGCGACCGGAAATTATTGACTCAAGACAGCCTCGAGCGCTTCTTCGTGAATATTCTGGGTTGCAAGCCTTCCTTCCTCGGATGCCGAAAGAAGGCGTGTCTTTGGCATCAACAACGAAGCCGTACTTATTCACACACTATAGGAGCGTCTCACTCCCTGTGAATTGGGATAATGTCTGTTTACCCAATGGGCTCAAGCTAGGATATTACGATTCTGGAACTCGGGCATGGACGGGACGCCAGAACGATGCCCCATCCTTTTCCCACCATTGCCAGATGACTATTCCCCGTGATTCCCCATTTGCTGCGCTCCATAAATTGCCACAATTTGCCGTTGGTTCCGTAGGGCCATCGTCTTACGAGATAGTCGCTAGTCAGACAGAGTGCCCGACAGGCTTGGGATTGCACGAGTTTATGGCGTACCAGGCTCTCTTATCTGGAACTGCCCGCCGGTGGCCTACAATCCTCATCGAGCTCGGATCATCCAATCTCAACTTTAGCGCGGAAGCCACTTCCCTACTTGTCTCACAGCTTGTTATGATTGCTGGCCCAGCTGAGAAACATAACATCCTCCGTTCTACCCATCGAATCCTGCACAATCACCCTTTCTGCAACAAACTGCTAGAGGTAGTGCAGAAGCGCATCCAGGATCTATCTTCGAGCTGGCGGGAGTCGCATGGAATGTCTATGCTTATTGTAATACTGCAGCGTCTGTACACTCTCGGATTTGACCCGATTCCTCAAAAGGCCCTAGAGCTACTGGTCACAATTCGAGGTATCACAATAGGCTGGATTCGGAAACTTCGCGGCGAGATAAACCGTTGTACTGATGCGACTACCTCCTCGACCTGTTCGAGGTATGCTCTATGGGCTGCCATACTGTGCCGGAAAACCTTTTTTATGCTCTGCAATCCGTCAGATACCGGTCGAGATATGGAGGTGCCCCTGAAAGACTATATTGAAAGTTCGCTCGCATTGCAGGAAAATATGCCCAGCAATCTAGCCTCCCTGTCGCGGCCACTTACAAATGCGCTTGTCTGTGACGCAAAGATGGTATTTCGCATGCGGTTTGTTCTTGAACGCGCCCTTACAATGGACCCAGATGCTCTCGTTTCCACTATAAATAGTATCTGGCAACAATCGGAAGAAACCCAAATTATCTATCAGCATCCCAAGTTTCTGACTGAACCTTACCATCGATGGGTGCAATGGTGTCTACAAGCGGATCGTACGACGAAACCACAGACATTTCACTTCCACCTCCTTGATGGGCACCTGCTAGTTGACGGTCAGCCAGTTGGAAGGTTACCTCAAAAATACCTTAAATCGGTGGTTTTGCAGCAACTCTTTGGGAAACAGAGCCTGTCCACATACCCGTCTAATCTCCCTGGCATGACTTACATGCTCGCGTTCCCCATGTATAAACATCAGGTCCATTTTACCTTCCGCGATAACCAATTGATCATACAGGCCCTCTACAGAGGAGCTGTTCTGGAGCTCATCCCGCCTGCTATATTTAAGTCTGCCGACAAGTGGGATCTTCCAGTGAGACTAGTCGACAATTGTTGCCATTGGTTAAATCTTAAAGATGGGATCCTCGAGATCCGACGCCAGCCAAATATATGGAGACAAAATGATAGCAACTGGCGTCTGGACGTCAACATGCGTATGGCATATCGCCGCAGTAGCCTTTTAGTCGACCCGCATAGCCAATTGTTCGACAGAGTTGCTGCAATCTTTAGATTCTTCGAGCTTCCAGGTAGTGTGACAGTATACCAGCCTGGAAGACGCAATTTATGTGTTGAGCTTCGCCGCCTCGAGCTGTCATTCTTTGTCAACAAAAGGGGCCTACTACGATGTCGGCAACTGCCCTGTGTGATTGACGAGGACCAAGATGCTGGAACATGGTATGGACTGCGGAGCAAATTGGTCCTACGTGATGTATTCAATCGCAGTCAGCGGAGTATAATCGTCCCCCTGGGCCATATGTCCTATGCCCGGGATGGTTGTCATGTCACCATAGATGTGGAGAACGATGGGACTTATGGACGTTTCGTCATCAACGATGTTTTGGGACGCCTTGAATGCCCTGCAGAACCGCGTCTTCTGTATTCGAAAATCATGTTTCATGCATACACATCGTTTGTGCTCCCCGATCGTTTGACAGGCCTAACTGGTACTGAGGAGGCATTGAGAGGGCTAAGCTCTGGATACTGCCAGCCTTGGGTCCCGCTCTCCCCTGGCGCGCAAGAGGTCTTGACTAGTATTGCTAAGTTGACGCCTAGGAGAGAATATTATCCCATGGACATGAATTTTATGCAGCAGGTGTACTGGGATTCGAAATTGACTGTCAGCATCCAGCATGAGGACTACCGTTCTTTGGTATTGTCTATATGCGAGATGTCGCAAACGCTCGCGCTTTTCGCCATTGGCAAGACACCTACGCTTGAAATAGAATTCTCAGAAACGTCCTCACACCTCGGGAAACGTGGGGCTGCTGCTCTGAGGAGATATAAGCGCCCAATAACACATGTGGAGACCGAGGCTGAAATTTCAGACTTGCCCTATAACGGTAGAGGCCGTCCCAAGTCTAGCCGCTCTCGATCGAACGCATATGAAGTCGCAAGTCTTCTACGCAACTGGAAACCGGATCTCTACTTGGCTGGGAGCTTGGCAACAATTCTTCAGACCTGGCCTACTATTGGAGGATATGGTACCCGGTTCCAAAAGACATTGCTGGGGGACTTACTTCAGGTTGACCTAGGCTTGGAATGGGGACCTATTGCGACACTTTGCCAAACATCTAGCGAAAGGGATAAATATCAGTTGATGTTTTCCCTTGCCGTAATGGCGTTTCAAGAGACCTACCCCATGGAAGTTATACGATGTTTGATTGCCTTCGCAGTGTCAGAGGATTTGAAAGCAATTTCTTGCCCCCAATGGCCGTCTTATACACATTTTAAACACAACCAGGCCCCAACAATCGACTATATTCAGCATCTACTTCAACCATTCGGTGAACCATACCCTGGGGATGAGCGGACTCTCTTTCCGGGTCAAATTGCAACAAAGATGCGTCGGAAACTGGAGCTTGCCGAGCGAAACCATAACCAGCAAGTTGAAAGCGACTGCAAGGCACTAGCAGAATTTCTAATAGCGCAGTGGCCATGTCAGGAGTTGACAATTGAGGGATTTTCATCGGGCCTCCTAGTGAATGCCCCCGAAGCGTTGGAAAAGATCCAGCCGGAATGGCTACGCCTTTTCCGGAATTTTGAACTTTCTCAGCATATAGACGAGGTGCAACGAGCTCTAAACTTTCACCGGGTTGGAATGGCTATTGGGTTACCCAAACTTCCAACATTGAAGAAAGTACCCTTCGAACAGACTCAGAGCAGTAGTCTACCAGCGTTGGCTGATCTTATAAAGGGGTCTACCCGCATGACCTTGGCCGCTTCCGATGAAGGCAACCCTGTTGTCAATATCCCGACTGGGCCTAAAGCACTTAATTCCCCAGGTGTATTTACAAACCCCGGCACACATGCACCAAGCAATAAGTCGGAAATAAGCGAGCTGAAGGATATTGTATCTCAGTTTACTGATTCGGATTCTCTATTGGAGAAAAGATATGGAAAGGATCTTCTTCAAAGCCTCGAAGCGCTCGTAAAGATCGAATGGGAACTTCCAGCGGACAACGCGCAGCTCACTTTGATGGATCTCAAGACCCAAATTTTCAATGCTCGCTTGCGGGTCCAAAGATGCTTTTACCAACTCAAAAGCGCGCTAGATGAATGTGATTACCGGTCTTTGTGGTTGCAGGCAGGCTCGCTCTGGCCGCCAGTAACTCATGTGACCCTCCTGGAACAACTGCGGTCAACTTCTAAAGTGTCAATCCCACCTAAGATGAAGGAACGTCTAATAGGATACGCAGTGTCTATCACCTCCTTGCAACGATTGTTGCGTATGGAGGACGCAATGCTCAAGAGAGATGATTCTCGTTTACTAAATGAGAGACAGAATCTGGGACACTCGAACTGGGAACCAGCTGATCACTTAGACTGGCTTCTTTTGGAAATTGATTCCAACATGCTTATCAGGAAAAATCAGGTAGATGTCGCGGTTGCTATGATGTCTCCAGCATCTAGTTCTAACTCGGCCCTCCAGATGAATATGGGCCAGGGTAAAACATCTTGTATCATCCCGATGGTCGTTGCCGAGCTTGCTGATACAAAGAAATTGGTTCGGGTGATTGTGCCAAAGGCATTGCTTTTGCAGACTGCTCAGGTTCTACAGACCCGACTCGGCGGCTTGCTCGGCAGAGAGGTCAGACATGTCCCCTTTGCTCGCAAAACAACTGCGACAACAGACACGATGAGAGCATACCATCAAATCCACAACGAGATCAAAGCATCATGCGGCGTAATGGTCACTCTACCGGAACACGTTCTATCTTTCAAACTGAGCGGACTTCAGCGACTATCTGATAACCATCTCGACCAAGCCAAGCAAATGGTCAAAATCCAAAAGTGGTTGGAAAAAGTGTGTCGAGACATCCTCGATGAATGCGATTACACTCTTTCTTCTCGTACTCAACTAATCTACCCGTCTGGTACACAAGCCACCGTCGATGGCCATCCACATCGATGGGAAATTGCGCAAATTTTACTGCATGCAGTTGAAGGTCATTTATGGAACCTTCACTTAGACTTTCCATTCAGTATTGAGGTGGTCCAACGACCTCAAGGAGGCTTTCCTATGGTTTTCTTTCTCCGTCGGGATGTTGAGCAAGAACTAGTAAACCGTCTAGTCACAGATATATTGGACAGCCAAATTCCAGTTCTACCAACTAAGGAGTGTTCTGTGGCCGAGCTTGATACGATCCGGCAGTTCATATCCGTTGAAAACCTAACGCCACAATGCCAGGAGGACTCTGGGAACCTGTTCCGGGACAAACCAACTGCACGACAGGCTTTGCATTTACTGCGAGGTTTACTTGTACATCGAATTCTGCTTCTGTCCTTGAAAAAGAGGTGGAATGTGCAATATGGGTTACATCCACTTCGGGACCCAATTGCCGTTCCGTATCACTCGAAAGGCGTGCCGTCCGAACAAGCTGAATGGGGTCATTTGGACGTTGCTATTCTACTCACATGTTTAGCATTCTATTTCGCGGGTTTAGAATGTGATCAGTTACGCCAGAGCCTCGAGCATGTCTTAAAATCTGATGACCCTGCTAGCGGGTATGATCGATGGACTCATCAGTCAGAGACATTACCTGACTCTCTCCGAGAATGGAATGTGATAAACGTGGAAGATCCAGTCCAAATGAACGAATTATGGACATACCTTCGTTATAACGTCGTTGTGATTGATTATCATCTGAACCATTTCGTGTTCCCTGCCCACGCTAAACAATTCAAATTCAAGCTTCAAGCTTCCGGGTGGGATATCCCCATCGCGCCTATACATGGTGATGGTTTCCAGACAACTGGTTTCAGTGGTACTAATGACAATCGCGTTATGCTCCCACTCACAATCCAGCAGGACGATCTACCAGGGTTGCGCCACACCAACGCTGAGGTGCTGACCTATCTACTTCAGCCGCGAAACCGACAGTATCTAATTGCTGCTGATACTGATGGGAGGCATATAACTGAGCGTAATTTGCTGGAGATGCTATGGCAACGGAATATCCGAATTCTCATTGACGCTGGTGCCCAGATTCTTGAGATGGATAATCTGAGTCTAGTCCAGGAGTGGATGAAGGTTGATATTCAGGCCCCTGCAGCAGTATTCTTTAACCAAGAGAATAAGGCTTCGGTTTGGTACCGCCACGGGACAATCGTGCCTCTTGTGGCGTCTTCTTATGCGGAGGATCTGAGTGAATGTCTCGTATACCTTGACGAGGCTCACACCCGTGGAACAGATTTGAAACTCCCGCCTTTTGCAAGAGGGGCACTCACTCTCAGTCTCGGTCAGACGAAAGACCATACGGTTCAAGGTACGTTTTGATTGTTGATATTTGGATGTGTTTGGATCTAACCGAACGTGTAGCGGCAATGAGGCTTCGCCAATTGGGCAGCACGCAATCTATCACCTGGGTATCTCCTCCAGAGGTTCACCAGAGCATTATTGACTTCCAGGAAAAAGGCTTGGAGGACAGTGTAGATTCTTATGATGTGATATGCTGGCTCCTAAAGCAAACATGTGTTGGTATGGAGCAATTGCAGCCTTTGTATTTCTCACAGGGTGTCGATTTCTGCCGCAGAACAGAGGCTGCCATAACAAGCAAAGAATTCCTTTCGGATAATGCTCAGAGAAAAGATTATCTAGAGGTTTTGCGATGCGCTGAGCAGCAAACGCTCGAGGAACTTTATGGACTAAAGGGTAGCTCGAAGCCTGGTCTCAAACATAAATTCAACAATGCACGCATAAAGGGGTTTATGGCAGAGCTCCAAACGCGTCGAAAGGGATTTCAGGACTTTGGAAATGCGGTCCATGGCTCAGTTCTTCAGGAGGTTGAGCAGGAGAGAGAAGTTGCGTTTGAGGTCGAGGCAGTACGGCAGGTGCAAAAGCCTGTTCACTACGTAGCCCTCCGCTTCCCCGGGCTGGATGATGGGATCCTAAAGTTCGTGATGACGGGATTGCTAGAGTGGGATGGGAAAGGATGGGAAGCGGCTCATACAATTTTCGGGCGAACCGATTTGGGGCGGAAGTTGGGTGTCAACGAAACTCGTTTTCGGTCAAAGCTATATGTCTCCAAGGAGTTTATGAGAACCGTTGTGCTTCCGGGTGGTCGAGCAAATGATGACTTTTTGGTGAGTTCTTTGCTTTCTATGAAGCTGTCTCGAATGTGTTACTGATGAAATGAATACAGCGTCCAATCAATTGGCTCCTTTGGAGTACTGTATCGGAAACAGCAATGGTTATCATCCCCGAAGAAGTTGAGGTACTGCTTCCAATTCTGCAGGGAATGAGGAAGTCTCCGACGCATCTTGTTACCTATGCGGCCCCCGTGACACGCGGCATGATGCCATTTAACGACCTTAAATACTTCACCATACCAGCTCTTGCTCGTGATTGGAAGCCTCCGAAGTGGCTCGTCGTCGAAATTGGCCTTCTTTCCGGACGGCTATATTTCAACTTCAACGAATACGAAGATATCTGTGGGTATTTCGGAGCTTCTATTGTCGAAGAAATCGACGAGGCGATTGAGGAACAGGACAACAAACCAAATGGTTTATCCAACGAGAACCCATCATTTTCCGATAGACCACTATCGTTCCTTCAGCAATGGCTCTCTGTCAGGCGAAAAGGACAAGACTTTACCCACACTCCCATGGGCTATGTCTGTCAAAGCAAGGCGTTGACCTCGGACCACCCCTTCTTTAGCTCTACCAATAACCAAGCGAGGACGAATGGGAGGGATGTTCAATACCGCCCAAGCGTTGAGGAGACCGCCGACGATGCTGAGGGTGATTTCGACTCTGACATTGATCACATGTACGATGACGACGATGATTATTATGATGTCGATGAATAGCGAGGGAATGACGGAAATGTTCTGTGCATATGCTTTGAGGCATCCAGCGTTGGGCAAGGTGTTTCTTATGCGTTGCTCTTCTTTCCCCCTTCCTTTCAAAAGTTTCTCTCTCTTTCTTACTTGTATGATTAAACTCTCGCACATATGCGATTCCTGTTGCCGAACCCTGAATGGGCCAATTACTTCTGGCATCAGGATTTCCTTTGTTTTATTTTCGAAGACGACTTGTATGTAGTACAGATGAAGTTTGCAGTCTTTTAATGAATTTTTATTGTATGAGTAAACTCTGGCCATCTCTCCCTCTTCCCGGTGACCCTCTTCCCTCCTAATCAGTTTCTGGACGCTGGCTCTTCGGACATGCTGATACAGTCTCCCTTGTAGCAGTGATCCCGTAGCGGTTTATGGCCCACGTTTCTCGGGGAAGCGGGCATATGAAATGTGTCTCTGGTGTTTGTGGGAGGTATGTTCGTTGGGAAATATATACTTGGGGAGAATAATCGACCGGGGTTTAACAGCCCTTCAAGAGAACGGGTGTGTGTGTTGGGATATAGTATATATCCCTAGAAGAAGTGATAGATGAGGTTTGTGGAGGCTATTAATAACCTGCAGGACAGCCTTATTCGCCTGCACTCTCTTCTAACATAGGAATAACGAGGAACCAAGATTTCCATCCCATAATAATGTACCCAAAAGTGTAATATATACAGAAAGGAAACAAGTCATGTAACAGCACCTAAGGAAGTCTTATTTACTTCGCCTTGTCCTGTTGCCTCTGAATCAGACTTCTCTTCTCCTCCTCCAAAAACAATTCTTGTTCAACCCTACTCTTCTTCAGATCCACGCAGAAAAGCAGCATCAGGAAACTGACTGTGCTCAGCGCGAACAAGAAGTAAAATGGCGTGGAGTTGTTATGAGTTGGCGAAGCGTCGATAATGGCGCTAGATACGATTGGGCCGATGAATGAGGATGTCTTCCCGATGATACTGAAAAGACTGAAGAAGAGAAATTCTTTGCCTCGGGGTGTGACTTCGGAAATCATGATTTGGCTGTAGCTGTACCAGGGGCAGACGAAAAGACCGTAGAAAGCTTGGTAGACCTATAGAGAGATTAGATATAGGGGATTGGTATTGAGAGAGCGGAGCATAGGTCTTACCCAAACTTCCCAAGTATTGTGGAATCCGAAGCGTTGGGTCCATATGCCGATCATTCCCCATCCATCTAATAGGATGATCGCAAGGGCAATTGCATTGAACATGGTTTTCGTATCAAGGTTATATCTACGCTGAACGAACCAGAAGGAATAGATACCGAGAGCCTGGAGTTCGACCATCGTTAGCCACCTATAACTCTAGCTCTACGTGGTTTTGTTCAACTGACCTGGGATGCAATGCCAACAATCAAAAGGTAAGTGAGCTGGAGTGTGTTGTAAGCAACGATACTGTTCTGAAGGGTCGCAATGACCGTGACTGTGGTATTTAAAGAGTCTCCGAGAAGAAAGTAGCCTGTAAACATGATTAGAGGATGTCCTTGGGTCCACCCTTAACGTGATGTAAGACTCACCGATAAGATATAGGAGGCTCTGCTTCAGCTTCCAAATCTGCGTAACAGCATAGTATAGCTGATGAAAACCTGCCAAAATGATATTCATCCCCGGATCCTGGCCCGGCCTTCTCTTCTCAAGAAAGAACCATGGTATAGATAGGAGCAGCCATACGCCACTGACAAACGCGATAAGCACACTCAAACCCCAGTTATTATTGGCCTCACTTGCATTGACGTCAATGGCAAACATGATACCAACGATTACAGCGAGAATAACAATCTCACCGAGAGACTGAATATAGAACGCTATATTGGCAATTTGACTTCGTTTCATGGTGTCGGCACGGTCGTACTCATCTCTCGTGATGGTCCCAGCAAGTAAATCGTCCGCCTTATCACGCAGCTTTTTCGAGTTGCGTGCCAAACTGGGGAATGCCGCCGTCCAAAAGGTGAGCGTCGTCTGATATGCGATCAATCCTACGATATACAATCCCACCCCGATATGCCATTTCTCCTCAGTATGGACTCCTAGCCAGCCGAATCCGATAGCATAAGCTATGATAGACAGAACGATGAGGATATTCGGCCTCCAGGAGCCGAAATCGGCGAAACTGCCGATAACGAGGAAGACGACGACTTGTATAGCGAAGGAGATGCCATTGCTGAGAAGAACAATACTGTTGATAGAGCGTTCGGAGCCGGCGAAGAAGAGTATTTCCTTGTCGCCGGCGGCTTGATATAGAAGATTCTGAAAAGCCGTGGGGGCAAAATCTACAATGCATCAGATATGCATCGAGTGGGGGTGTGGGAAGAGGGAAGGAGGGAGTCGGGGATCAGGGGTGCATGGCTGCATGGTTGCATGCTTTTGATTTGCAATGCAGTGGGATGCAGTGCCATTTTGCAGGACGAGGGGGGGACGAGGGGATGACAAGAGTCAGCTTTTTCACGCACTGAAGAGCGTCAACCCATTGTCACCGATGTAGTATCTATGAATATCGCGTTTCTATTAGAACCAGGATGGCCTTCTTCCTTTACGTAACAGGAAGTAGGTTAGGACTAACGCATAATACGCCCAGATCTCCCATTTCGTAGTCTGATATCTCGCGTCTAGCCGGTCTGGAACAACTGTTTCGGTTGTTGTGGCTTCTGGGGTCGTACCGTCGTCAGACTTGGCGGCTTCGACTTCTGGAATGCTTGGCTCAAGCGGGGAAGGATCATTGGCGGCCATTGTGGTGCTTCTCTATCGCGTTCTAGAATATATCGCTCATGCATGAAATCTATGATAAGATGCGCCGCGAGATGCAGATGGAAGATTGACACCGTCGCTCGCCTCCTCTGCCGCCGATTCTTCCCCTTTCTCTCGTTAAGCGACCTCGACTTCCCTGTTTTAAGTAATTTCAGGGGGGAGGTCTCCAGTTCCCCACTTCAAGGATGGCGCCATTGGCTGGGTCGGCGGAAATTCAAGCCAAGCTTTTCTTATATAATCTGATATATCTCGAGCTCCCAAAACATCCCAAAAGGGTAATCATGTTTGGACCTGAGGAGGTTCACGGAAGGCAGCTACTCTGCCCACCCATTCTAAAGCGTTGTACAACCGGTTAATAAAGGACTAGATAGAGATAAAAAAAATAAGAAAATAAATCTGAGGAACAAAAAGTTCACACTGAAGGGCGAGGATCCACTAGGGCCTCACCGTTCAGTGCTATGAAAATCCGAAGATTTTACGCCGATGCCAGGGATCGAACTCGCGACGTTTCGATCACGACCTGGGCTCAGAGAGGCCTAGTGGGAGGTTTGCCAACTGGGCCACCAGGCCTCTCTGTGTTAAGTGAACTTACCTTCTGATCATCATATAGCCCCATTCTAAAAGAGGAAGGCCACAACATGCAATGCCTTGAGTTACTTTGAGGGTAAAGTCTACCAAAACGAATAGAGGCTAACAAGGTATGCGCAGTTCAACTCGATATATTCCTAGCTCAAATAACATTCCACAGATCAACCTGAATGCGACCCAAGTATGGATTTGCACCATTCAAGAGACACACTCTCAACTCAGAAAGAAAACATCAACAACGACCTTCAGTCACAATACCAATTTCCGCATCTGCAATAGCATCCCTCAACACCTCCACATCATCCCCACGTTCACTCATCACCCACTCTAGTGTCTGCCCAAACGTCTCTCCATTGTTTTCGAACCAATCACCCAGCCCCCGAACATACAGCTCCACATCTTCCTTCGACTCCGCATTTTCTCGCAGCCAAAGAACCTGTCCGGGGTCAAGCTTCATCATATCTTCTACAATGTAGTAATGAGGAAGTTCGTCTCCCCAGCCTTCGTTGGACGGGTCGCTGTAAATATTCGCGTTCAGCTTGTTGGGGCCCTTGTTGTACTGGGGCTTGACGGTGCGAGGCTTGACCGCAAATGGGTTCTCATCCACCAGAGGAGAGGAACTCGGATTCGGCCGCGAGGACTGAAGCGAGTAAGACGAGGGAGGAGGATAGTTCAAGTGAACATTGAACGACAGCGTCTGCGTATTCTCGGGATAGCGCTTTTGGAATTTACGCAGGATCGTCCCGTTACTGGGACAGATGTGACTGCGCACAACATCCCGAACAACAATTCGCAAATCCTCGATTTCAGCCAACTCGTCTGTTGACCAATTATGCAGCAATTCGGCGCGTTCAACGACCACATGCTTCATCAACCGGGTTGTTCGAGGGAAAATACGGCTATGGAACGTCCGGTCATAGAGCCACAGACGATAGACAGCTCGTCGAAGGGAGAAGCGTTCGTGATCCGTCAAAAGTCGACGGTCTTCGAAATTGACTTTCCACTTCTTAATGGGATATATATCCTCCCATTTCTTCGCAACACGGCCGATGCCAACAACTTGCTCGAGCAGAGCAGCAGATAAGGGTGCTTCTCGGATGACGTGAGCAGGTTGACTCGCGTTTTGGGTAACGAGCTGGATTATATCTTGAAGTGGTCCGTATTCCGCATCGGCGGCGTTCAGGAGAATGGGCAGTTTTTGGGAAGATGTGAAGATTCGATGGAAGCGGCGACAGGTGAGCGCGAGGTTCAAAACATCGGATATTGAGGTGCAGGAATGGAAGATGTGGAGCAACAGCTCCGTAGCAAGGTTGTCGAGTAACATTCTGGTAACTAAAGGAGCCTCCAAGTTAGTATATCTATCCCCAGTCCCTAAAACAATATCCACTAACCTTTTTTTCTGGATTTCTTTTCGTATATTTGTCAAATCGGACAGGTATGCCTAAGATGGCGTTTGAGAGTGGTATAGGAATATAATTAAGGAGATAAGGTTGAAATAGAAACGCAACGGGAGCTTCAATGGCCTCAACGACGGGAGGAAAAGCAGTCACAGCAACAAAACGTCGTCGCTGCGACCAACGGGGCCAAAGGGTTTAACGGTACAAGACCCCGTCGTTGGGGCTATCAGAAAAGTGAGACGCATCTCGGAGTGGTCCAGCTGGAGCAAGGACGGAGGAGGTTGACGATAGAGCACGCAAATGCAGCCTCGAGAGGCAAGATTGGATCAGGATAGCCATGGTTTGTGGGATGGTGAGAGGAAAGGAGAAAAAGGAGAAGAAAAAGATGAGAAATTCGGGGAGCTGCAGAGCTTATATACAGATCGAAGGGTCCTCGCTTATGTCAGCACACCCCTTTCTTGTACATCCATGCCAGTCAATTTCCGAGCTCATTTTGATTCGAAAGGAGGAATATGAAGAGTCATAATATTAATTGCTGGGGTTTGCGGATGAAGGGGAAGAGGACTACACAGCTTATATGAAATCTGATGTCTACCTAGGTCTCTTTTACGCTAGGCCCTGCGTTCTGTGACAGGGCAATCAACGCGCTGAATTGACACTGGTTGAGAAAATACAGTCTAAGCAGCAAAGGTATCACTGTCAGACCTAGGATATATAAGCTGCGCATGAGAGCAAAGAGAAAAACACTTGAATTGCCGTAAACTTGACTTGCGCCGAACTCATGAAAATACAGCCCGATTATCCAGTACACCTCTCTTCCCGCTTCCTTCATCGCCCAAACCCAATCCCTTCTTCTTGACCGACCTATCTGCAATATCGTCTCTTCGGGACGCATATCGTCCAGCCTTCTTCAACCGAGTCTCCCGCCGCACTTGGTTCGGGCTGACGAACTCGCGATTCTCATAGATAACAGGCCCACCGAAACTTCCCTCTAGGATGACGATGGGAGTAAGAACGAACCGGGGCCCGATCTCGACAAGCGTGATATCAGGCATATTATCCTTTCCACCCTTCTTCTTCTTCTTATCCTTTTTGGTCGACTCCTCCCCTTCCTCGCCTTCGCCCTTTTTATCACCACCTTCTGACTCTCGAATCTCGTAAACACGGATCCAAATCTTTCCATCAACTCCGAATATCCCAATTATTCGATCAACAAAAGGCTTCACCCCTCTGACGCCCCTCTTCGGCACTGAAAACACGCTTCGTAGCATTTCCCGTACTAGAGCCTTATACTCCATCCCTCCCCCACTCGCCTTATCAACACCACTCATCGTAACATTCTCATCAAACGAGCTGTCAAAAACAACAATCCCACGGCCACCTTTTAGACAATTCCCCGAAAACCCAGTCCTTAATTCTCCAGTCGTATGTAAATTGTTAACTGAGAACTTGATCGTAGGGCCGTTTGGTGGTCGCGCTAGCCACAGATATAAATCCTGTCCGTTCTTGCGCGCCTCGAGGAAGAAAACGACATTGCAGGAGTGTAGGTCTGCGAGGGAATTGAGCATCATGTTGTATCCGGCTGTTTTCTTCTTGGAGTCTAGTTTGCTTTCTTTGTGGGTGTGTGGGAGGAGGGATGTAAGGTCGGTGAGAAGATGTCGGTGTCTGCGCAAGTGAATTGATAATTAGTCCACATACTATGCTTCTATGCGACGCAGATTTTCATATTTGCAATTGATATTGATAAGCTTTGTGTGGGGAGAAATTGGGGGGATACGCACCGATAAGTAACGCCTCTTGAGGTGAGCATTAATACCCGCGTCTTGGGCATATATGGGGATTGTGATTTTGGTTTTGAGCCTGTAGCTTGTGCATTTTCTTCCTCCTCTGCATCCTCATCGCTGTCGCTGTCGCTCGTATCATCGTTGTTCTCCAGCATTTCTTCTAAATCAAGATCTCTCATCTCTTCGTCGGCTAATTGGCCATTGCTTTTCGCCGATAGCGTCTTGTATACTGCCGCCATGGTGAGAATATTTGATGAGTTCACGTCTGTGTAGTTGTGTGGTTTATTTTGCGCCTGCGGATATGAAGCTCGTCTCGCATAATTTGTGATGTTTTACTTTTTTTCGACTTTACTTTTTTCTGCCACAATTTTTACCTTCACCGCCTATCCAGCTCGAAGAAACTTTTTGATATAATCACGTGATACAAAAGCCCAAGCAGTCCGCATAAATCGAGAGAATCGCTGCTGCTTTTGATATGACCAAAGGGTTACTTCTATTGCAGGTACTCATGGAGATACTGCCAAAAATATGTATGTAACGGTTGAAATGTCTAAGCTGCCGAAAGCTATCGCCAAATCCACAAAGTGCATGATAAAGAGAAAAGCCAAGAATGCGCGCAGTTCAATACATCAAGTAGGTGGCAGAGTAAAATAAATGAACACGTACGTATCGTCGTATCATAAAAAGAACGCAGTCGAATACTGTCGAAGATAAACCAATTTTTAAACCACAGGCTTACTCTCTAATTATCTCCCTGGGGCTCCTCCGTAAGAACTTCCGTGCTGCTGGTTTCCATACTGTTGCTGGTTCGGGTAGGGAGAACCGCCATGCTGCTGCTGTTGTGGGTTAGCTCCAGGATATTGGTTCCCAAATTGGCTTGGAGAGTTGGTTCCACTGGCGTTGTATTGAGCAGCATGTTGCTGTAGATGTTCGTTGCCACCATAGGTCGTGGGCGCCTGAGGTTTATACGCCTCGTACTGGTGAGACTGCGAGGTGTATGCTTGACCAGCAACTCCTAGGTGACTCGCCTGTTCTGGGGCACTGCTAGTGGGGTAAGGACTGTTGCTGGGGATTCCCGCCTGGCTAGTGTGACCGGCTTGGCTGTATATAGGGGCTTGCTGAGCACCGGAGGTGTATTGGTTCGGTGGCTGGGCTTGGGCTTGGCCTTGATAGCCGGGGTTACCGTGAGCGAAACTTTGGCCCTGGTTTGGGTCTTGGTATTGATACTGGCCATGCTGCACTTGGCTGGGATTTGGAGGTGTCTGCTGTTGGTTGGGTGGGTAGCCGGCCGGCTGAGAAGCGTATTGTGGGGTGATTCCTGGTGGCGCCGATACAGCTTGCCCGTACTGGTTTGTCTGTTGAGGCTGGCTGTAATGTGTTTGGTTTGGAACCTGAGCACCAGTGGTAGGTGCTTGGGACGGAACCTGACTACCATGAGCTGAACCGTAAGGTTGAGGCTGTCCTGTAGGGTGTTGCCCGAAAGCTCCTTGTCCCTGCTGCCCTCCTTGAGCGGAACCAGGATTTTGGACCCCAAAACCAGTGTATTGGCCTTGGCCTGGGGTGTTGTGTCCATGGTCTGCCGAAACCGGTGGAGTCTGGTTCCATTGGGGCTGGCTTGATGCAGGATACGCCGCAGCCTGCATTCCCGGCTGGTGATTTACATTCGACACTCCCTGATATTGATTCGGAGTATTCCCGGGGGATATCCCAGGAGGAGGCGCAATGTGCGATGGCGGTTGACCTGGTGGAGGGGGTGGGATATTTGGCCGAGAAGCAAATTGAGAAGAGAGGGAGCCATGAGCATCAACTCCTACATGCTGGGAGAAATTGGTTCCCTGGGGCTGCTGGTTTGGAGCTCCAGTGGCCGGGTTTACGGCATCTTGGTGCGGTCCGACCTGTCCATGTTGCTGTGTAGGTAGAACGCCAGGATTCTGTCCCATCGGCGGAGTTTGCGTTTGTCCTCCAGCATGATATTGGGGTGCGGTTCCGGCATAGGTTGACGACGTTTGACCAGATGAGGAGTAGTTGAATTGGTTGCCCTGCTGGTTCTATAGGCCTCCTTGTTAGGTTCACTTCCTCTTGTAGAATGGCTCAGTAAAGCATACCTGTTGATTATGGTGCCCGAACAGGCTGTGTCCGATGGCCGGTAATAAACCATGGCTATGTCCTCCTTGGCTAGATCCAACGCCATAGCCCTGTGTTTGGGGATTAGACTGCCCGGGTTGCTGTTGCTGTTGCTGTTGCTGGGGCTGCTGCTGCTGCTGGCTGCCAGGTTTTCCGCTAAATACATGGTGCGCAACGTTTCCCAACAACCCACCTGCCATCTGCGTGACCGAACTATGTCCACCCGGTTGAGAGCCTGAATATCCTGAGCCTTGGGCTCCTCCATGCCCCTGCATAGTACCGAACAGCTTGTTCTAGATATCTCAACATCAGCACCCCCATTTCACCAGTCAATCTCTCATATCCATGGCGGTAGCTTACCGTCAGCATACCACGATCTGTACCCTCCCCATGACCCTCCGCACCCCCCATACCCCCGCCCATCGCAGGATCATTCGGTGACTGCGGTCCTGGATAAGGCCCAGCGCTTCCGGGGAGAGGTGTCGTCGAGGGCGTGGGGACGAGAGGTTCGGTCGGGACTTCCCATTGCGACTTTCCTGTCGTTCGTTGAACGAAATACCATTTCCGCGAGCTTCCCTCCCACTGCGCGAGCCTGTATTTCACGAAAGAAAAACGGTTAAGTTCGGTTCGGAAATACCCGTATGTAATTCTCGAGATGTAGTTATTGACCCCATCATCTCCAGGCCGTTTGGCCATGCAAGGAGGGGGGTGGAAGATAAGAGGTAGATATGGAGAAACAGGCAAGTGGTGTGTAAACCATCGGTGTAGGCTATGCAGAGGAGTCTCAAGAGCCAGAGAGCAGGAATAAAATGCGAAATGAAGCATACCAGCCCTCTGGCAACGATGGAGGCGGAGACGACGGGCCTGCACTGTCCGCAGGTGCAACCCGCCCCGCGTTATCGCTCGCCATAGTTTGTATCGTATCCTAAACCTCGAACCTCGAGCCCAAATGTATACGGCACAGAAGCTCCAGTTACAGTGGCTGCGATCGTAGTCGGTGGTAATTAGAAGAGGTCGGTTTGGATGTTGATGCTGTGAAGGAAGCGGTGACTTCGGATCGAGATCGTCTTGAAGATCGATGGGAGGGGTAGTTTCACACCAAACAATCACGAAAAGAGGAAGCAATAGTAACCAGCTCAACGAGTAGCAGGGAAAGGAGACTGCAGGAGGAGTAAATGGAAAATAAATGCAATCAAGAGGCAAAAGACCAGAGAAATCTGTGTTCTAGGTCACCATCAATTTATTCATCTGACAGGCGTGAGGGTGAGATTTCTGCCAGGGATTTTTCGTTCTCTTGCTCACTTCACCGACTTGACCTATCATTATAGGGTACGTATTATGCTGGGGATGGTGAAAAATTCAAAGAGCGCAGCTGAGGCTGTGCTCGCTGCAGGGACTGTAGGGGTAGAAAAGAGCAGCTATCCCACAGAGCAATTTGTGGACTAAGACCGATGACTCGGAGAGAGTTAGGAGAGAGATAATATATATTGAACATTTCTTCTGAATAATCGTACAACCCTTCAACGCATTGCAATATAAGGATAGAAAACCAGTGCCTGTTAACCCCCCCGTCCCAGTCCGTGGATAATGCACATCGTTCATTCCATCCCCGTGGGTATAAGTAGTAATCCCATTCAATGCACCGGAAACCGCCAGCCACCTGAGAAGACCCGTTGAAAGAAAAAGATAGAAAAGAAAAAGAAACCGATCTGTTCGGTTTGAACGCTTTCGTTCCTTGATGCGCCTGTCCCCGTTCCCATAAGAAATATTCCCCTCATAATGCATACTATCCGTAAATCATATAAACTGAAATGTCCGGGCATATATGGCAGAAGAAACGCCGAACCCCTGCCCATAGGGAAATGAAAATAAGAAATATAAGAGAAAGAAAAACAAAGCCCGAGTAGGGGGTAGAAAAGAAAATCATTTGGAACCTACCAGGCGTATCCGTCACCCGGTTCTGGGTCTGTTCCATCCCAGTCATCATCGCCGCTCACTTCGTCATCGAGGAAATCAGCCTCCTTGAACTGAGCTTCGGAGGGCCGAAGGTTATCGATTCTGATGAGCACAAAGTCACACATTCCCTGGACGCGGTTGTCTCCGTGCGAAATTTCAGACTCACTCCTGCTCCTGCCCCGGGAGTTATTTCTGGAAGATAGTTCCGTGGACATATCCGAGAGCCTCTGCCGTGCGATTCGGGTGCTCTTCCGTGTTGAGGTCGTGGGCGAAGCGTTGCTGTGCGACCCCCGCCGAGAACTAACATTGGAATGAGTATCTTCATGCGCCCCTTCCTTTTGCAAAGAACGGGGTGCTCTCGAGACCGAACGGAGGTTAGGATCTGGTGAAGGGCTCTTTCTCAAGAATGTACTCTCAATCCGTCTGATCCACTTATCCCGGAATGTGGCACGGTCGCGCCAGCCAATTTTCAAGATGGCTTTGATAATGAGTCTCCGGAGGTCAGGTAGGTTGGGTGCTGCATCAATGAGAGAGGTGAAGAAGTAATCGGCCGACTTATCGTTCCACTTCCGCAGCTGGTTCAACTCGATGGACTGCAAAGTGGATGGCCACGAAGGGACGTCGGCATCTAGTAAAAGGTGGTCAAAATGTGGCTCGACATCGCGGAATCTGGAATCGTAGAACGTAAGATCGACGGATAGAGCTTTTAGTTGAGGGCACCATTCGGCGAGATTGATCATAAATGTCAGATTGAGATGCCGATTTTGAGCGACATGGAGTTCTTCCAGGCAATGCCCGTGGCTTGAGAGGTATAGCCCGAGGGTGTCCGACGAAATTTGGGTGCAGTTCGTAATGGACAGGATCTGGAGATTCGCTGGGGGGCTTGACATAACGATATCGGCGACTAGCGAACAACGCTCAAGGTAGAGGGCACGCAAATTTGGAAGAGAAGACAGTGCGGTAGCTAAAATCTGCTCAGAGTCTAGGTCCTCATTTTCATACTCGTCAACGCCGGATATGTTGTAAAGCGTCAATTCCTGGATATCGCGGAATACGGGTCGAAGATGAACCTCGCCCATCAGCTGAAGGAGTTTTGGTGACTCCAGGAATCTAGCATTCCAGTCCCAGCTACGAAGACGAATATTATTGATCTCGAGGGTCTCAAAAAATTCTAATGGGTATGCCCAGCGGGATGTAGTGATAGGAGGTGGTTCGTCAGTGTTGAGAACAAGGTCGTCTCTATGGTACAGATGAAGATATCTGAGTTGAGGGGTAAGCTCAACCAACTTCCCCAAATCGAAATAGCCCACGCTGGGCCCCATTTTATAGAATAAAAGCTGAGGTACGTCAACGTCCAGTTGTTTAATCAAACATCGGTAATCGACAGTAAGGTGCTCCTGCGGCATCGCAAGAAGGTTTAGCAGGCCGTGGCTCCTCGAGGCTGGAAATAGCGGAGGAGAGTAGTATAAGGCAGCCATTGCCGGCTCGTAGAACGATCGACAGAGGCGCGAGATATCGAGAAGCCACTGGATTGAAGGCTGGCGAGCCACGTACCCCACATCGTAAAGGGGTTGTGATGCGCGGACGAAGATGTCGAAAAGGATAAGATATGGGAGGGTATTCCATGGCGGAATAACCCCAGAGTCTTCAGGAAAGACCGGAGCCGCCTCTTCTTGCTTTCCCTTTCCCTTTCCTCCGCCTTGTTCCACACATCTCCGTTTTCTCGGGGACACTTTCTTGGACGATTTGGGCGAGCGTGCAGATGGAGCCGGACGTTTGGATCGCTTTGGGCGCTCAGAGGAATTAGAGGCCGGTAAAGTATCAGGCAGCTGCTGCTGGGTCACATGCTCCGGTTCACTATCGTTGTTATCGGAACCCGAATCTGTCGAGATTTCTCTGTAAGTCTGAGGTTGTCGGCCGGCGCGGCTGGGTCTCGGAGGTGATGCCCCAGTCCCTTCATTAGAACCAACGTTCCATTCCTCATCTGAGTTATCTGAGCTCTCTTCACGGTACGATTTCACAGCGTTACGACTGGAACGGGCTGGCCGCGACGAGCCAGATTGTTTTTGTCGCGATGGACGTCGCGCTTTGCGGAGTGCGGGTGCCATCGTAGTAGAGATGTGAATTTAGATTGTGAAGATAAATTGAACAAGCGACATCGTCAGCTTCAGAAACAACTTGACAATATGATTTTCTCCGTTTGATATTGAAAGAACGACTGTGCGCCGTGAGAAAGAAAATAAAGAGAAGTTTAGAGAAGAACTGTGTTGATGATGAACAAAAAATGTTGTGAAGCTCTTGATGTTCGATGACGATGATGTCGATCAGATTAGGCAGGCGGGACGCTAGCCGCATGAAGCAACAATTGACGCTAACTTGGTTTAGGATAGCGGTATCTCAGACTGGTACCATATCGTATCGTACTATGCCAAGACCGTATTGTATCTGAAACGAGCCAACACACGTGATTATGCAGGATCTGACTAAGATCCCTTAAAATAGATGATCACTTCCAATTCTTACTGGATTAGGATAGGTTGTCTCCAAAAATAGACACAGATCGGCTTCTCCAGGTTCTCCTCAGTTCAGCTGGATATCATGTGACCTGTTCTTTTCTCAGCTCTCAGCCCCCCGTCTCTTTCTCCAACCTCGTCGTCGTTGATTATTTCTCCTTTCTCTATTGCTTTCGGGGTATTTCTTCTCTTACTATTACCATCGGAGTAATTGACTTTGACCTTTCAGTTTCTGACCGCCAACCCAAATGCTATCCTCCCAAATTGGCCCGATTTCTGAGCCGTTCAAGCTTTGTATATACAATAGTACCAGGTATCTACCTATCTAGGTACATCCGCGCTGGTGCACCTCACGCATAGTCTTGGATATGCCCGTTATATTGCACATTATATCACCCCTATTGTTTTCTGACACGAGCCTATTCATACATATTCTATGAATATTGTGTCGAGACGGGAAACAGGCGCTCTTTCGGATGCTGCACCCCTTACGATGCTCTACTAGACCCCCATACCATTTTACCCACGCCCGTTCTTGATACATCACGCCCCGGTATCGCAGTTGAGTGTTGGAGTCTATGGAGAAAAGGTACTCCGCGCCGCATGGAGCTCTCCATGTCGCACAACGCGATCTCTCCACGGCGAATCCTCAGTTTCTCGATCGCCAGTATGCGACGTACTCTGCGAATGCTTCTCCTCAACAGCATTCACCGGCGCGGAACTCTCGGAAATCTCTTGACCCGTCCATTTCCCCGCCTTTGAGCCGGCGAGAGACACCACTGGGTATGTCCTCCCCGAGTGCTCACCGCTCCGGTATCCCACCACCTTTGACGGGACGTCTCTCCATGACCTCCATGTCTCCGCCTTTGCTTGATAAAGCGAATAGCCAGCAACCGGCATCGGAGCCTCCATCCGGAACAGAATCCCGTCTCTTGCCCTCTCGTGAGATCGATGATGTCACCATCGACGACGCGTATACCGCTTTCATTCTCTACTGTAATCCGAATGTCCCACTCTCAGTGGATACTACTGAGCTCCGGAAGGTTTTTCGTACTCCTCCCCGAAGCGATGGAAAGAATTTTAGTATCTTTACGCTCTGGGAACTGATAGGAAAACTGGAGCGCAAAGAGCTGAAGACCTGGATTCAGTTGGCCATCGAACTTGGTGTGGAACCCCCATCCGCTGAAAAGAGGCAGAGCACACAGAAAGTCCAACAATATGCGGTCCGCTTGAAGGTAGGTTCATTACCAAATCTTATCTGAACTATAACCCCCCCCTTTCCGCCGCAAAACACCTGACACTCCCAACAGAGATGGATGCGGGCAATGCATGTGGACGCATTCTTTGAGTACTGTCTAGGAAATGCTCACTCGTACTATACCCAACTTCCTTCCTTCAATGGATCAGTCAGTGAGACGAGGGATGGGGTTCCATTGGAGGAGGACCTAGCTTTGCGTGCGTTGGTCCCGGAATGGAAACCAAAAAGAGGCAGGAAACGTGTGGAAGACAAAGAGCATGACGACTCGAAATTTCCAAAACGCCCACACGTAGATACGTTAAACAGCGCTCTAGACTCTCGGGACCATTCTGCTATGCTTCCTCAGAGTGCTATTCCGTGGAGCGCGTATCCTGACGATACTGGACATCATGACCCATGGTCTGCCGTTTCTACATTCCCTCAAGAGGCGCCAGCAAGTGTTGGGGGGGTGACACCACAACCCCATGGCCATGGACGTGGCCGTAATTTTCGGTGGCGACTAAATGGCCGAGAATCATCCCCTTTTCAATATCCACAATCAGCGATTACCCCAAGATACCAAGAAGCGGAGTCCCTTCCCCAGAGCGAGCCTCAGTCTGCTATTGTACAATCGTCTAGCGAAAAGACCCAACTACGGCGACGGCATGGTCAAGCTGTATCATCTGCGTGGCCCAGCAATGCCCCAACCGGACGACCGAGAGGCCGCCCACCAAATAATCGTACAACCCAGGACGGGCAATTTTCTACGTTCTCGGCTACCCCAGATACTGCTCAACCCACTCCTTCTGTAACAGCCGCCCGACAATCCCCCAACGTAGATGGGGGAAGCTTGCAGGTAAATGAAGTTAACTCCTCGCAACAAAGGCCCGCCATTCCCTTCCAACCGATAAGTTCGAAGCCAGGAAAGCTTCAATTGCAAGTACCCCAACGCCCAGGGGGGCCAATACGCTTAGCAACCCCTCCTACTGTCTTGGTCAATGGGGGAAATAATGTTCGCGCGTCTGGGCGGCCAACCAGCAGCAGTAGGCTCTCAGCAGAGCCCACTAACGCGGCAAGCGAAAACGAGGTGGAAGTCATCGGCTCCAACGTCAGGAGGCAAGACCGACCACCTCCTCCTGAATACAGTCTGGATGACGTGGCCCTAACATTTGCCGAACGGATACTTCGCGGAGTCCTGCTTAATCGGCCTTCCCCATTTAGTCCTGAGGAAGCTAAAGCTTTGGCGGAGGAAGTCATTCTGCAACTCAAATTACATACCTCGAACTCTCTTCCTCCCAACGCCCTTGCAGTATACTGCGCTTCCTACTTGGGGGTCGGACAACGTTTGGGACTTGGTGGGAATGCCCCAGGCCCCTTAACTATCACGGCTAATCCATCACCTTCGGGTGATGGCGGTGCCGTATCATATGAAATACGTTTCGATTCGTCACCAGCGACTGGGTTTGGGGTTAACACCACAATCAAGAACCTGGTAATCCCAGCCGTGGGCCAGCTTCAGCCTGCTGGGAAGAACGATCGCAGGCTACACACGGTGACCCCCGCGCCCGACTCTCTGAGGGATGATTTGGATGATGAATGGCTTGATGACTCCACTCTTGAAGCTACCTGGAAGCAGAAATACTTGAACCTCCGGAAACGAGTCCAGAGTAAGGAAGCTGCCTTTGGAAAGTATAAGCTTAAAGTTCTGGAGACGGTTATGATGGATTTTTGATAGTACCCTTTCTAAGGCACCACAGCGAAAAACCCTCATCCCACCAACCTCTTCCCACTTACGGCCTGTCGTACATACCAACACCCCCTTGGGAACCTCTCTATTCTCATCGGGGTACATATTTCTTTTCTTTGCATAGCGTTATGGCGTATGTTGGCAATGTCTTGCACGGTTTCAGGATACCCTTTTTCTTGGACATATACCCCAAAAACTTCTTGTATTTACTAATTCCCTGTCTCATGATTCCCAAATCTTGCGATTCAATTGGACCTTCTACTATACATTGCCCTTCCCAGTATTTGCATGATATGATACATTCTGACCAAGCAGAAACCATGCTCATCGAGAGCATCTAACCTTTCCCCCCAATTTAACATTTCCCAGAATCCACTAGGGCTTGAGTTGTACAATACCCCCTACACTCCGCTGAATATATATGTACTGATATCCCGATATTTTACTGAGTAACAGCTGTCAGAAATCAGGCTACGTAGCCTAGTCAATCCACGTCTATCGTTCACCGACCTCCAGGCGCGAACATCAACAAGCAAGGGAAAATCTGCGTCAACGGCTCCTTAAATTGGCTAATTGAGAGGGAGTAACTATCTTCAAAAGCCCCACGATCTTGTTTATCGTATATGTATCTTTGGAGGAAGCACGTCGACACTTTTAAATCCTGACCCACTAGAGATATAGCACACCGTCTCTCAAAACTCTTCTCCATCAAAGGTCACTCGGCTACCCCATCCTAAACCCCTTCAAAACTTCGTATCGAACTGAACCCAACCCAACCTAACCGATAACCTCAGGCTCCTCCTTGAAGATGACCTCAACATCTCCACCCTCGACATCAGACTCAACCTCCTTCTTGGGTCCACGCTTGGTGCGGCGGCTCTTCTTAGCTTTGGTTTCTACTTCGGAGTCAATTGGGTGACAAAATTCGTTGAACAGCGCAGCAGCATCTTGGTTTGCTGCCTCCGCCGCCGTTTGAGAAAGCATAGGGTCTGGATTGTTCGCCGATTTGTACATACCGCCTCCCGAGAAAAAGTCATCTTCGTTGTCCCCCTCGCCTTTGACAGCAGGGGCTGCTCCGTTCTCAACATCGGACTCCTGGCTCAACTTTCCTTTCTTGGACGGGGTGTTTGGCCCAGCTGCCTTGCGCTTTTTGGCAGTCCCTTTTGCTACCTTGGTTGCGGGGGTGCCTTTGGCAGGGCTAGGTCCTGCAGAAGGAGTTTGGCTGCCAGGGGAACCGCCGTTGCCGTTGGGGTTGATCCCATTGGCCTTCATCATGCGCTCGTACCTTTTGGCTCTATTGATTGTCCTGTTAGTGGCGTCGCGGGTTGCGCAGGGAAGATAAACGCGTATGTGTGGGATGGGTCGGAGTATGAGACTTACGCCGCACCTTTGCTGATGATCCCACAGTCCTGAGCAACCGCGGTAAAGTCGACCTAGAGGGGCGTCAGTATCTTACGCGTCGCAGGGAGATACAGGGCGTAAGGGCAATGGGCTATATTGTCGCCCATACTGGTTGCCTACCTTGCCATTGTTGGAGTGTTTGACACAGTTAAGGAGGAAGTGTAGCTGCTCTTCGCTGCTAACGCGAGACATCTTGATCGTTTCTTCTAGTGACGTGAAAGTGAGCGGGAGTTGAGAGGATTGGTGAGAGTATTGAAGGAAGATGGAGGGAACCACGTACAGGATGGAGGTTGCTATAGTAGCTAATACTGGCCCCGCGACGACGGCTATTCACTTGTCAATACGTTCACGTCAGATATATCGCGGCGGCAACTTTGCGACGGTCTCTTGATGATGGATAAGAGCTTGATGGGCTGTATGTATGATTGACTGTCGCACGTTGAGATGCGGTGGAGAAGATTAGATGTCAAGGAGAGAGATGTCAAAGGATGGGAACCGTTATCTCTATCTCTCTTTTGTTTCGTCCTATCTCAGTGAATGATTATAGCCCGTCCCGAAACGTCTGCGGGAACCCCTGACTTCTTTCTATATGATGAAGGGCGCCAAACAAAGGATAGATATCAGTTCATTCACTGTGAATGAGAGATGCTGTAGCATTGGAAGAAAATCCTGTAAGAGAAAATAGTTTGTATAGAAGTCGGAACGCGTTGCATGTTGTTATGGTCAATGTAGGATAGAAGTAAACAAAGCTACAACGCTAAGGGCTTATTCTCCAAGCTCACCACAACACACCAAGAAAAATTTTCTTCTGCCAAAAGAATTTTCCACGGGCTAGCTTTTTTAGCATGCCTGCAGCCTATGTCTCCTTTCCAGAAAGAATATTGTGGAGTATGCCTTTCATTGACTTCCCCTTGTATTAGCTTCCAACCCCTATTTGCTTAGTTTTATAGCAACCTTTCCATCCGTGGTAGGTTGATACCATGGTGCACCCCTACTAAATCAAGAAGAAGAAGAAAGAGTAAATTCTGAATGTTATCATTCGGGTAAGCTAAAGCTGGTAGGCGAAACCACCTCCGAGAAATTCAAATAAGACGACGGCCTATAGCCAAGGAGAGAAAGGGGACAAAGTTCTCAAAACCACATTAGGAACGAAAATATCGGAGACCACGTGATCTGCTCACCCCGAATACCAATAACCCAAGCAAAAGAACCCATGCGAGCGCCGAGAAATTAACCATAATTCAAGGTAATCAAAATCTAGGTCACTCCGAACCCATTCGTCCCGTGTTGTAGTAATCTGTTTAAAGGCATTAGACACGTCCCCGTATGAAACAAGAGAGGATAATGCGAATGAATTTCAGATTATTGCATACTCACGCGTAGAATTGTCCACTTAATCCTCATCCTTCACGTTCTCGTCATCATCAGCGTCAGACTCAACCTCGACCTTGGCAGCGGATTTCGCGGCTTTCTTGCGAGGAGTTCTGGTGCGCTTCGCTCCGGCACCGCTTCCAGACTTGGTTTCAGCACCATCGCCATCGTCAGTCGCTGCAGCGGCTTTGATGGGTCCACGATTAGCGGCTGCTCCCTTGCGAGGACTGTTTGTAGCAGAGCCGGCCCCATCAGGGTTGGCAGCGGTAGTGCAGCCGACCTTGAGGTCGAACTTCTTCTTTAGGACGCGGATCCTGTTGGCAACGGAAGCCGAGTTCTTGTAGTTGAGGGCTGCAGCAACCCCATTGATGTCGATCTAATAGAGTTCAGACGCGTTAGAGTAACTGATTACATGAACAAGAGACAAACTGCAGAGGGGGACAGAGTATTTACATTGGCAGTGGTCTGCAAGTGTTTGAGGCACTCTGCCATGAAGATGGCGTCCTCGGCCTTGATGCCCTCGGTGGGAGCTTCGTCAATTTCCTTTGCCATTTTGTTTGTTGAATTTCAAACTAAGGGGATATAAATCAGTCCACGTAAGATATAGGAGGATGGATTTAATACATACCTTGCGCTTTGCTTCCCTTTCAAGAACTGTATAGATGTGGATGGTTTAGAGACTGGTCAATGTCTTGAACTGTGTGAGTGTAAGGAGGATGAAGTGAGAATGAAAAGAAAGTTGGGCCTGAGATTTTTCTAGGTAACACATCTGTTGATACGGCGGAAATCAACAGTGTGTGCACATGATTAGGCTCGGCGTACTGAAGAACACAAGTCCCGCGAAATTAAAACGGAACTGTATACTATATCACACGGGGCTGATCAGACTCCCACTCATGTGATGTGCTGTTGAACATTTCAGTGATCACCCTTACTATACCCTAAGAAGGACCAAAGGGCGAGTCCCTCCCCCAGGGCGACATTAGTCTCAATAGCTACCCATATACAGAGGAATAAGATAGCAAAGGCCGCTCATCCTGTTTCCGCAACCAATTTGATTGCCGCCGCCGGCACTCAACTGGGGCTCCAGTTGCCAAGTGAAGGTCGGGAATGGCAATAAAATCGGAGGTCTGGGAGTATGGGAAGATGGGGAGTAAAATAAACGAGATATCCTTTAGTTTCTAAGTGTACACTAAAGAACTGTCCAAGATTATAGAAGAAACGCGAAACAGATATCGAGAATAGCAGACCAAAGGAAGGAGATGTAGAACGAAGGGCCATAAAACCACTTCCAATTCAGATACGTCTGTAAGAAACACAAGTTATCCAACCCCCGAGGCAGCCAGAGGGCAAGCCTAAGAACAACCATACCACATCTCTGAGCCGCCACAATCAAAAAAATTCGATAGTCTCGTCATGACTTCGTTAGCTATTACCTGGAAGTCCAACGGAACTGTCGACCTCCGCTCCCTAGAAAGTAGGCTCCGTCTTGACCACGGTACCGTCCAAAGTTCTCTCCTCGGGCTCGAGCTTGATTACTGGCCATCCACTGCTGGCTGGTGGCTGTGGCTGCGAGAGGACCGGAGTTGGATTTTGGGCTCCGTTCATGGCAAGGTCTGAAGGGGCAACAGTCATCAAAGGATACGGATGAGTTGCAGGCTCCATTTTAATAGGGGCACCGGCAGAGATATTTCCTTCCGAATGGGCTTCGACCTTAACCGCTAGTTCGGAATTATCGCAGCAAGGTTTCTTTCCAGGGCTTCCGGTCGGTTCCTCCAACCCCCGCTTCTTGGCTTCAGCCTTTTCGTTCTTCGATTTCTTTGGACGCGGTGTACGTGGGGTGGTAGTTGTCCCTTCCATATGCTGCTTGAAACGAGAGAAGCGCATACGAGCTGCATGGCCATTGGTGATCTCCAATTGGGAAGCCACGAGGTTCCAGTCAACCTAGCTAGTATTAGACGCCATTCAATAAATGGAAAGGGAAGAGTAACACACTGATTTCATGTCCAGTTGCTTCAGGATGGTGTAGAGGAATTTGGCCGTCTGGCCATCCGCCGGCATCGTCTTGCTTCGACGAAGGCTCGCCATCGTAAGTCAACTAGGAGTTGGGTGATAGAGGATTGATCTGAGGAGGGAGGGTGATGAGTGAACGAGAAGATCACGGAAAGTTATTGACTATGATTTGTATTTAAAGTACGGAGCACTCAGGTCAGTGGGTTGTGTCCCGTATGAAAATTCCGTAGTGTGCCATTTAATCATGGTTCATGGGAAAGAAAGATATATGATCTCCAGGATACACAGGTACATCTTCTTCCATCATAGAAGAAGCAGTAACTCTTGCCAGAAACAAAGAATGATCATCAATCATCCAACAAACTAGAAACTTAGTTGTGCTTTCCTTTGAGGAAGCATTTTGTTTGCTTCCTGATTGATGTCTTTGAGATAACTAAGACATGAGTGATGAGGTCTGCTTGATGCCAAGCCAACACGGGCACGCTAGAGATAAGGGTAAAATATTTCCATAACAGGATTAGCGCCAATGCACGGTCACCACCTTGTTCCAACGTCTTCAGGCAACCTTTTAGGGTTTTTTAGGGCTTCTTGCACCAAAACGTTTTCCCATTTCTTTCTACTTCCTCTTTCCGTTAACCTTCTCATGGGCTCGTTTACAAAGACCTAAACTCCTAGTATTTGTTTACGGAGTGTCAATGTTCTGAAATACCCCCTAAAATTCGCAGCTACCCGCCATGACTTCTTTGTGCTTGGCCTGCTGCAGGGTTGCTACGATTTCCGTCAAACAAGAGTTTGTCTCGAAAAGCCATGTCCCATATGAAGCATTGCCTCATATAATCGCCCCTGGGTTTTCCCGCATCTACTCGGAAACCACCTGAAATCTCTTCCGGAAATGCCAACCCGCCTGCATTCCAGTAATTCTCTTGTCCTTTGCATAAATGTTACCTACCATTTTATGCGTCTTATGGTTCTGTGCTCATTGGTCATGACGGCCAATGTTTCATCTCATTAGCTTGGGGGTTTAGACGGGGGAAATTGGGGCGTCAGAAGCCTCTGGTTAGCCCTCAGTATCGGGCTTATATGCAATGGATAAAAACTGGAGGCAAACACCGCAAACGTCTAAGGGCTCCCTAATAGCAGGGCCGGAAGTCTGGTACCTATATCCGGATTTAGGATATTTCTTCTATTACTTGGAGAGCGACGTCATATATGGTGTCCTCTATGTTACTGGGCCGTCGAAGATCTCTTCCCCCCTCACTTTACCACGAGGGCAGTGTAGCCATCTACGCGTCTGAAGGCTTGGTGGTCAACGTTTGTCCTGCCATCGTGATGTTAAGGGGATGTTTCACCCTCTATACCTTTACCGTTTAGCTTGATACCTTTTTATATCAAGACTACGTTAGAATTGTTCTACATGTATATTGTATCTGATATTTATCGAGGTATCATGTTGCCGACTGTGATCGAGTTTGAAGTCCCTGAAGCCACCATGTCAGTGGATACAAAATTCCAGTTTATCAGGCCCTCTATCCTCTTCCATCGAAATCGACTGGGTATTTTTACTGTCCAGTATCTCCCCAGGTAGCAGGCAAGTTGTTCTTTTCTGTTCCGGGAGTTTCCGCCGAGACATTACTATCAGCCCTAAGCTCCGGAACCCACGACACTACCATGAGAATATTTCCCACGGATATTAACGACGTAGTCCTATCCACATCCTTCTCTCACTTCTTTCTTTCACTCTCTCTCTTCTTTCCTTTACCATCTCATCACGAAGAAACAAACACTCTCACTCCTGACATCTCTTCCAAGAACTATCTATAGCCACTCTCTCTACAAAGCACACCATTTCAAGCCAAAATGCCTACTACTTGGGATGCTGAGTTGGATCGAAAGCTACTCCTTGTAGCCTTGGATCCGGCTAACAAGCCTGACTGGGCCGCAGTCGCCACCGCTATGGGGGCAGATTTTACCAGCGAGGGTGTTCGGTGAGTCTATCTTCCAGTCTACTGTCATTTCCCTCGCAATTGCCCTTACCAGGTGAGAGGGGGGATCCGTGAGGGTTTCTTCCCCATCCCTTACTTCAATTACATTTACGTGTTTCTGGTGCAATCCCTCAAAAGACATACTACGACGAGTACCTCTCCTTCAGTCCCCAGGGCAATGCAATGGGGGGCGTTGGTTGCCAAACATACTCCCCATTCATTACCCCCTTATCTCCTTTCCATCACCGTTATTTGTCCTTCTTTTCACTTTCATCCACTGTGAGACGAAATTCTCAGTGTTCTGTACGGTCTTATACTCAATCCCTACCCCAATTTCCTGTCACCATTGAGCAGAAGCCCACAGCAATAATGCTAGATCGGGGCTTTTACTTCTGCTATTATATGTATTGGTTACTGATCTGGTTACAGTCAACACTATGCCAAGCTCAAGAAAGAAGCTGTTACCCTCGGTGGGGCTGATCCCTCTACCACCGGTACTGATGCCGCCGCGAAGGCGACAACTCCGAAAACCCCACGCAAGCGCAAGGCAGCGGGGATGGATACTCCTGGCAACACGCCAAAGAAAGCCCGCACCCCTCGTAAGAAGAAGGCTGAACCCGAGGCCAACGATGACGACTCGGCTCCCGTTGCCGATTCTTCCGGCACCGCTGCCGCCGAACCAAAGGTCGAAAAAGAGGAAGAGACTGAGGAGGACAATAACGCCGACACTGCCGATATCAAGAAAGAAACCTAGTTACCCTGTCTACAGGGCGAATAGATATGCAATATGACATCCGAAAGGTATGAGTCTCATTCCTCACCATCTCTGATCTTATCCAGCTGACTCGTGAGTAGTTTCTGTTCGTCAAACAACCAGGGTTGATATGGGAAGGTTTCTTGGGTTTTCATGAGGTTATTTGCGGACTTAGTGCAAGAGGAAAGGGGAAACTATCGAAGAAACTATTGAAGTTCTAGCTAAGCGAGAGATCGAAGCTGAAGAGTTCCAAATTCAACAAATTCCCTCAGATCTTCTGTTACCCCGCTGTAGTTGATATAAACTCTACCACTGTTCTTTTCATACATCAGCTCGATTCAAACATTGGTGCTCTTCGATACAGAAAGCTTGGAAAGCGGGAGATCACTTCTTCAGACACCGCTTTGCCGAATGAATAGACGCGTTCTTGAGATTCGGCCCACATTCGGTTGCAGACAGAGTAGAGCGACAGACGAGAACTTCTCAGCAGAAGATTCTATCCGACAGACTTGATATTAACTTTCACGACTCGGACTCGAATATCTGGACGAGGGATAAGCGTGTAAATAGTGGATTTAGAGGAGAATACCGTTGGTCGACTTTAAAAGCTCGATAACCCTTGGTTCGATTCATCTGTTTGATGGCCCCTAATTCCCAGAGGTTGACATCTTTTTATTTCGCGAATGGAGATGGTAAGGATTAATCGTGAAGCGAGTACTGTATAGACCGGAATTTGTTTGACCTTTGAAATATGGGTAGAGAGGCAAGAAGCGAAGACGAAGAAGACGATGAAGAAGAAGACATAGAAGAAAAGGGTTGAAATGTTTATGATATCAAAAATATATGGTAGCTTCCAGATACATACGACATTGAAGATGTTGTCGATGGAGAATTCAACAAACTTCTTTGAGCAAACATACTGGCTCAAATGTTACTACAGTCGGTTGAATAAACCGAAATATGAATCTCCGTCATTTTCATCCATTACCTTGTTGCCTCGTAGTTACTGCTAAATAAACTCCTCGTGGTCCCTAAATGGCCAGCCTTTGTTTAGGAGAGCAATGTCCTCCTCGTCACCATCCATCTCCACCACAAGGTTATCTCTAAGTTCTCCAGCTCTCCTGACAGCATCTTCATATCCCTCATTGTTAACCCAGCCATCCTCGTTAATTCCTATCTGGTCTCGCCACTGGTTCACGACAGCGTTCAAAGCGAACCATATCTCCTCACATTTGTGAAATGTCTCTAATTCGTCTTGTTTGAACTTAACGGGACACTCGATACCTTCCGTATCTGGTAGATGGGGCCAGTATTCAGTCATCCTGACAAGGGCCCCCATTAGTGTGATCAAGTTCCCACTCCACTGACGGCCCGCTCTGTCTACTAGATGCTTGCGAGGGAGTAGAAGAGGATCACGTAAAGCACTAAGATGGGGCTTATTGAGTGCACCGTTGAAGATACGATAGTAGTGGAATAGTGTCTGTCGACGATAAAGCTCATCAGCCTGTGCTTTTTGGTCGGTGCTCAGCGAGTCGTATCCAGATGGGAGTTTTGGTTCCTCCAGGTCCAACGACTCTTCAGTTTCTGGGTTCTCAAAAGCACGAGGATATCCGGCCACCAGGAGTCGCGGCTCTACAGTCGTATGCTGCCAGTCTATGATGCAAGAAACTGCGCCGGTCTCGGGGGATATGAGAATATTACCGGGGTTTAAATCTGCACATTGTTAGACAAATGAGCAAAACATAGAGCAAAACAGAAGTCAGCATACCCGGATGACGGAGAGTTGGCTGGTTTCGTGGGTCCAATTCATCCTTCGGGAGAAGGTAGGGGACTAGAGCTAGGTACTTCTCCAACAGCGCAATGTATTGTTTGGGATCATGCTCCCCAGGGAAAGGCCCATTATGAGGGAAATCCAGTTCGAGTGGCGTCCCGTATTTGCGAGTCGAATCGATTTCCTTCCCGGCGATTGCACGGAGGTAATCTTTCGCATTTCTCCCTAAGCAGACATTAGCATGGGCAGCTTCTGGCTGGAATGAGATCGACGTACAAGGGCCTCTGTATATGTCAAGACCAGCCCGCTTCCCATATGAAAACATATAATCCGCGATTGGGCCAATGCAAAAGTTCCCTGTAGAATCCTCCTCCTTCTCCTTGTGATGTTTGGAATATAGAGGTGCCTGAAGATTTAAGGGTAGATCGTGCTTGAAGTAAAGGCTGCCGATAGAATCAAACGGGAGATCAAAAAATTTCTTCTCGATTTCCACGAAACTGGAAGCTAACTTGTGTCTCTCTCGCTTCGTCATAGAGAACCATTTCGTTTCGATTGGTACACCGGTGGCCTTTTCCATGATGATATATTCAACTCCAGCTGGATTGTCGACTGATGCAGAGTAGCTGTAAAGCTTTGGCACAGGAACGCCTTTCGATCGCAAAAATTCTAATGTGGCTGCTTCGCTCGCGGTTGCATGAAACCTGGGGAGGGCGATTTTATACGGTATTTTGGCAATGGCTTGAAACCCATCCTCCATTGTGAGAAGGAAGACACGGTTGAATCCACCTTCGGCGAGCTTTTCCATTTTTGTCACCTTGCCGTGGCTAGGTTCAATGCTCTGCGCGGCAACCTCCTTTAAAGCTTCCACGTTGAATGGGACATGGCGTTCCTCACGCCTAAGGTGCTCGTTAAATAAGAATCGGCCAGATGTGTATGAAAACAAGTGTTCACCCGCTGTCGGGCTATGACGGGCGTCCGCCATAGGATTATGGACGGCGTACGGACGTGTAGAGCAGATCCAACGCGCGTTGATTGCTATGCAAAACGACCGATTGAAAGAGTTGGGATTTCTCCGTTTTGGGAGCAAAAGGAAACCGGAAGTCCGGCTTGTTAGGTGCATTGAAAGTGCTGATTTCCAATATGTCAAATTTCCCACGATAGGATAAGATCCTAGAGATGAATTGAAGAAGAAAAGTAAAAAAGTTTGTCCTCTCAGGGAGACGAACACGGAGTGCTCCTTGTTGAAGAACTTGAAATAATACTAATTAAGGTACAAGGAAGCCTAACTTGGCTGGTAACAAGTTTTAGATTCCACGTGACGAGATTATTTGCGATTCCACTTTTTTAGCCGCCAGCCTACCAGCCAAGACACTCATCAACCCACTGGATTTTGATGATTCGTTCACATTATTAGGTAGGTAGGCCTGTGATTTCCACTGAATAGGTAAGTAAGTGTTTGATGTGGCACCATTCAAGCAAATACTTATCATGATGATAGCATTAGTCTAAAATAGATACGGGCGCTTATTGAATGAGACATCCTAAGCCATGCCCTGTCGCCACTCCCAGCCCCTGGCGTCGAGGATGTCCAGTCGTCCGTGATTGGAGAAAGGTATATCCCTTGGTGGGATGCGACTCGAGTTCACCGCTGATTCCGGGAATTGGTGGCAGGGCGGTACGCTGCCTTTGTTTCATATCAAACACCAACTTTCAACGTTTACCTATCAACTACTAGCTTCCTGCTTTCCATGCGACCAAGCGCCGGTGAGTTAGTTGCAGTTCTATTTAGGGTAAGTCTATTCTCAGTTACAGCGGCTATGGATCTGGAGTGGAAGGACCTTTGTCCCCAACATTTAGGATATAAGAGCTCAGGATTATCCATTCCCATAAGGCCATTCCTCCTAGGTATCAAATAACCAGGCTATTACTTTCACTTCTGATCTCGAACATTCATCCCATAACTCTCCCCTTTGATTTGTTTTCGTTTGACCCTCAGACTTATTTATCATGGGTAACTTTTGGAAGAAGATCATCGAATCCGGGAAAGCCATTTCAGGTCGCAGCGCAGACCTTAAGAAGTTTTTCAACCCGACAGTTGGCCGCGGGCAGACCGTCTGGCCCAAAAGTCCTGCCGATTTGTTGAGGTACGGCGTACGCTGGGACTACGATGGAATCGTCACGCGCGATGATGGCAAGGAATACCACAGATTCCAGCTGCAACCGAACGCTGGGAAGATCCCCTCGACGATCAAAGAGTGGCGGGACAAGAACGGTGGAACACACGCAGTAATAACGACGATGTTTATTGAAAAAGGAGTTCAACCAGACGAGGAAGTCTTTGAGGACGCCGTGAGAAAGTCTCTGGAGGGCATCTAAATGACTGTAAGTTATTTGGCCAGGGGATATGAGAAGATACGAGAATAAAAAGCTTATCACATGATAGTATCCAACCCCCCCCCCCTCCCCCCATCGACTCCGTATGCCAATCTCATCGGATTTTACATCATGGGCGTGTGGGCAGTTGTTGGTCTCTCGCGAAGTAACTGATGGAGGATTTTAGAAGGATGTGTGTGGGACGTGGATGTAGGGATAGGTGATGGAAAGGGTTCTTATTCATCTTGATATGATTTCGTGTTTTCTGAGTTATGTCGGATTGCGGGTTAATGGGTCGGCCGTTATGTCCTTTCGTTTACCTTGACATAAATACGCCAAGAACAATAATTATACCCCAATCTTCGTCAAACCCACCTTCCATCAAACCAACGTCGGGTAAAACATAGTTAACTCGCAACCTCCGAATTTTGTCGGCCACCAATCGTGTTCCAAGTACACATGGATTTGAGCATTGTAGAGAGCATTTTCCGGTTAATCACATGCGGCTGGTTCAGATACACAGGAAGAGCTCTTTTACTGAACCGAGATTCAATTTTAAAGGAATTCTTCGATCTCGAATGAGGCGACCTGTTTTCGACGAATTGTGACAGGTACGTTTGTCAGAGTGCATCAACGCCTGGGAGCTTCGCTATCTTCGTGACGCCCATTCTTTTTTCTGGTAATGTTTTAGACGATTTCAGATAAACCCTTTTCATCAGTTAAGGCCTCATTCGTACCAAAAATGAAATATGTGAAGACATGTCTCGCCTTCCGCTTCTCGACTATAAATTTCCGTATAACCAAGCAGCTACCACATACCACCATAAGGTGTGGAATACAGGGCTTCTCGTTCGCTTAGTCGGACTTAAACCACATGCCGGCCGATTAGTAGTTGGATAAGTAACCACTAGCGAATATCTTCTGTTGTATGTCGATGCTTACGAGAAATTTGTGCTTCCGTTAATTAAAGAGAAAGGCGACACTTGGTACTATTTATTTACTCCGTTTCATTAAACTTCAATATCTACTGTTATAATAGTGCCGCAAGTTTGTGGTTTAGTGACCTCCAGAAGATGCGCTCGGATATGTTTATGCACTCGGTGTAAATTCTCCCGAGATAAGCAGTCTCCGAACCGCCGGACGACCATAAATCCTATCTCAACCTCATCAACTTCATCACATATTCCTCCGATCTTCGAGCAACAACTAATTTATTGTATATTACCTGAAACTGCCCCCGAATGCTCGCTGTTACTGCGAGTTTCGTCTTTGACTGCATATATATGTACCTTGGATCCCATCTGTGGCAGTCAAAGGCGAAAGCCTAAAATCGTTGGTATTTCATTTCGACCGACTCTGCCACCCTGGGGGGTAAAGGAAGAGGAATGGATAATTGGGTACGATTCTCACGTCGCTGAACTTCACGGCTAAATATTGTAGTAGTCATATGACAATAGCTAGCCAAGAGCTATGGGGATGTTCTTCGGAAATGACCACCCAGGCAGCATTCCGGAACTGATACCAATAAATCAGTCTGACTAGCAGTCTGACTAGTGGTAGCTGGCATAGACAGTATCGCCATTCCTGAGGGAAATGGAGCTACTGTACACCTTGGGATCTTTGTCTCGACCACCCAGGAATACCAATAATGGGAACGCTTTCGCTCCCCAGGGTGGTTAGCATTGGCTGGGGAAATAGTCTCCAGCCTCTCTGGTCTGCTGATTTGTCCAATTGCCCTAATATACCATGTTTCGATCTTCATGCATGTGTATATGTCCCGAAGCAAATACACCTAGGTCCTTCCCTCCCACTGGGATACTTTCATCCCAAGAAAGCGCTCTACGGAAGCTCTTTGGTCAAAATCCATGAAATATATGGAAACTTCTCGGTTTTTGTCCTCGCTATTAGGGGGGGATTTTCTGCGGTTCTTTAACTTCCCATATGTCAATATCCCCTAGTGCTCAGCATCAAGAATGACTTATCTTGATGGGTACCCCCCACGGCCCTTGAACGTTGTATCCAGGCGTTCAATTCTATTCTTTCAAGCTCATCTGGGGTGTAGAGAAGGGTAGTTCTTAGATATGACATGTTTACCCAAACAGCTACTCCTCATCCACTTCTATGTGAATGAATCTTCACTTTCACCTGTATCTGCCCCAGCATTTTAGTAGGTATTTATACTAGCTTCAGGAGCCGGATCTATTCCCTTCACACTTACCTGCGACACAAAAAGTAATCTGCAGCACAACGAGCTCACTTGTCCAGCGACAGCCACAATACTTTCCGCAGAATTGAAAGTGAAATAAAGCGAACTAGGATTTGTGTGGGAGCTTACTTTTTTACCTTCCTCGCTTGACAAGCAACTCATTCCTGGAAATCTGAGACCCCAACTACTTGAACTTGTTTACATCTCCTCTCACTCGACGCGACTCGAACCATTTCCTTCCCTCAACAACATCCTTCAACAACTCACTCACCGCTGAAGTCTGCTTCCATCTCCATCACTCTTAATTAGAACAGTCTCAAAAGAAGTTCAAGAGATTACCACTACACTATCGCAAACATGCCTATGAACTGGAATGATCAGGCTGATGCCAAGGTAAGTTTCCTCGCCCTCTGCTCTCTCTATCAGCGGCATCTCACTATAGTACCTCTACTAACGATATCCAGCTCTTGATTGGCATCATCAAGACAGCCAAACCCAAGATTGACTATGACGCCTTGGCGGCATACATGGGAGAAGGTATGTATTTCCAATGTTTCCATTGCATATCATTTATTCCCCAGCTTCTTCCTTTTGTCCTATGCTTCCCCTCTCTAGAGACGCGTCCTTTAGAATCACACTAACAAAACCCACAGGATGCACCGCCTACGGCATCCAACACCGTATTCGCAAGATCCAGGCAAAAGCCAACGAATCCGGGGACTCTGCTCCTTCGACCCCCTCCAAGGCTGCTGGTGGTACCCCCAAGGGGAAAAAGGCTCCTACTCCTCGCAAGACGCCTGCCAAAAAGACTCCCAAGCGCAAGGGTGCCAAGGAGGAGACCGCTTCCGATGAGGAGGAATGTGCGTCTCCTACTAAGAAGGTGAAGAGTGAGGTCGTCAAGGAAGAGGATGACGTGAAGGACGAGGTGGTCTCCGAGGGTGAATTGGCCTAATTTGATCTCTACTGTTTTTCCTTTTTCACCTCTATTCTTGTACCTGACTGCCTATTTCCTTCGCATTTCTTGAGCTGCTACATTGGAAGCGAGGGATATTATCATCTACTGGGAGAGGCAAAGAATGGTTACTGGGCGGTTGTTGAAGAAGGATATCCACGGATGACTTGATGCGGGAAAGGAGGTCCATGATTTTTATTATTCTTGATTTTTCAGGGGAGAAGATTCAGATAAACTTGTATTTATCCACGGCTGCCTATGTTAGATGCTCATAGACCGCTCTAGCTCCATAAAGCCAAAGTTTTCCCCGATCATTTCAGTAAAGTACATTCTCTTCCTTCCATCAAACAAAATCCCTTAGGAGTCTAGTGCTCTCCTTCAACACCTTGTTGCCAGGGCCAGATCTCCGACATAACATACAGATACAATTTGCAATGCTCCCAATGCAAACATAACACACAGGTGTCACAAAAGATTGGAAAGAAGGAGAAGAGACAATGTCGAACCCAACATGAACAACAGGGAGATAGAAGAGAATTTAGGCCATGTTCTGGTCGGCAAATATATCGTCGTCCACCGGAGCATATTCGCTACCGCTTGTTTCGACCTCCGGAGCCTCAGCCTCCCCCTCAAACCCATAGAAAGGAATAAGCCCCAAGCGGGGAGTAGGCACCGGGATTTCTCGTTTCATGCGAGGGGTAAACGCTTCGGCGTCGAGAAGAACATCGGATTCCTTCTGAACCTCAGCCTTGACATTGGTACGCTTTGTCGATGGCGTGTCAATGCTGTCGACGTGGTCTCCGTTGGCTTCATGATCCCTCTTCCGCTTCGAAGTCGGAGTTTTTGGAGTTGTAGTCTTGCTACCCTTGCGTGGGGTGGTCTCGGTGCTTCCCGTATTCTTGCCTTTCGCGATAGAGAATTCGGCTTTAGATTCGTTCCGAATTTTGATTAGGCGCTGCTCAATGGCGCGAGGGGTGGGGACACCCTCCGGGTTGTTCTTAGCTATAAGTATAGAGTTAGTGGGTGAGAAAGACAAGTTAATAGTGGGAAACATACGCCAGCTTTCAGCAACCTTTTTAGTATCCACGGAGAGCTTGTGGGTTTCTAGGATTTTTAGCAGCAGCTATGCACAAACGTCAGCCTTCATATATTCTGATACTACATCTCGCTCGTAGATTGATAGAACAGGAGGAATCAGAACAAAACGGTAGGGACGGAGGTTACACCCGGCGCACCATCCAATTTATAGCAAATCAGAAATAGGAGACCAGTACGCGAGGAGGAAAAGTTCAAGCGGGTCGAAGCCTGGCAAGGGTTGACTCAAGCGAGAGGGGCAAGAATAACTTCCGAGTGGGAATACGTACCAGCTGATCGTTCTGAGGAGTCCAGCGAACAGGCATCTTGACTCGGGCTGTCGATGATGTACAGAAAAGGCTAAGAGAGAAGAGCTCTTGAGACAGCAGTGAATAGACCAGAAAGAAGAGCGAGATGTGTTCAAGAGAATGTAAACAGAAGAAAGTTGTGTTCGAAGAGAAGAGAACAACAGAAAGTAGATGAGGGAGTGATGAAAAGATTGACTGTCATCCGAATTGACGCGAGAGCGGAACACAGCAACAGAGAACGAAGCGAGAAAGAAGTTGAGAGCTTTCAAACTTTAAAGAGTGTGACTCTTTAAACGACTGGTCTCTTAACACAGAATAGATAGTAACACTAAGATGAACGAGCTTCTGTGTGTTCATCTAAAGCTCTCTGAACACTGGAATCAGTTTCTATCAAGAAGAGTAGCAAGTGTGATACAGCGAGAAGTTGTTCGATTCAACTTTCTTTCTCTACAGTTCATCATCTCAAGCATTGTTACTTCATAAAACACTTGACAGTATTAAAGCTCAAGAGGAATGAAGTTTTCTGATCTCTTTACTTCAGAAATATGCTGATTTCTTCATCGTCAACTCTTGAGATGATGTTGTTGCCCCTGAGATAGAATCTCTGTGCTTATCTAATCCATTCTCTGCACCTTTTCTCTTCAGGTTCTTGGCAAACTCTTTCTCAACATCAACTTCGACTTCGTCGTAAAAACATCGAGAGCTCATCACTTGCACTTCACTGATCTTGAGACTTGTTCAAATTCAAACAACTTGAAAAGAAAGGATAGACTCTCTTTAGAAGACATCTTGTAGAGCTCTTCTGTATTTCTGTCTGATGAAGCTGGACCGGAACATCTATGCCTCACAAACTTCGGACGGTGTTCTTTCATCAGTTTGTTCTCCTCGTTGCATACTATCGCACGAGGGGGCAATTGCTTCTCTATTCTTCTCATACCGGGCACCCGGTGAAAGCAGATGATTTATTTGTATAGTACTAACTTCTCTTATTCCTCGCTCTATTACTTATCAACCCTCAAGCAGCTGAAGAGAAGATTTTCGAACGAAGGAGTTTAGGACGATATATCCTAATCGCTTCGAATATGAGAGCTGTTCCATTTCCCAAGTTGCATTACCTGCACCTTTTTCCCACTGGCACATGGGTCTAAAGCCTCTACCTGCTTTGTATGAAGAATAGTTCTTCATTGACTCTATTTGAAATGAACCGTGTCTTCTCGGCATTTAGCCTTTTCTTCTCTACTATATACCAGCATCACTAGTTGCTTAAGAAAATTGACCATCTATCAAACGCCAAAACTCTCCTCCACATGGCCTGCATTTGACAGTATGACGATCTTGGTACCGGCCCAACGTTTGAGCAGGGACGGGTTTTGTGGACCCCTGGCCAAGACGCAAATATATTATCTTCGGAGACTTCTCTTATGTCTGGGGGGTTAATGCCATGCCTGTATATCCCCTGTGGAATAATGAATAATACGGGCAGACATGCGCCGAACGGAAGGCTCGAGCTTTCAACCTGACAATCTGTGCTGAAAAGCGGTGTCATTTGCGGGGATTCTGATTGCCTTATTTGAATTTTGTGAGTGTCGGGTCATGAGGTTTGATACCTAGTGTCTATAATTTTAAGACAATTGCCCTTTCTACCTCCGGCATATCCTTCTTGAATATTTTCTCCTGGCTCTTGTTCGGTGAATTCTAAGGCATGTCTGCCCCAATTCTGAAGTGATTAGATATTATGTCGCTCACAGATGCGCGGCCTCTAAAGTCAACAAACACACCCTTTGCTGCTCCGCGGCGAAAGAAAGAAAACAAAACCAGCACGATAACACACACTGTCTCATAACTTGACAAAAATTATCAAAAATAATCCTGCTTTTTCACTATCTCTCCAAGTACCGTTACTACAGTCTCTTCCGTCCATACCACTCTTCGTTCTTCGAAAGAAAAACGAAGCAAGAGGCTTTGAGTGCGCCCTACAAGGTCTAACTCCCCTTGCTCGCGTTCCCAATCTGCCTAGCTAATACATCCTTTAGCACCCCGAGAGACATAAACATCAGATTCAAAAGCACGCCGTCTTCAACCCCGATCCGTACGCGTCAAGATGGGCATCAACTGGCAAGATAAGGAGTCAACGGACAGGTTGATAGGTGCTATGCTTGCGGCTCACCCAGGCTTTAAGGTAAGAAACTAGGGATTGGCTCGTGTTATTTCTTTCTGCCTTTTCGAAAGGAAAACAAACCTCGTCTTGTTCAATGTTCTTATATCCTGAGTTCCACCGGCTAATCGCTTCTATTATATTATAGCCTAATTACGGCGGTATGGCAAAGCTCTTCGGGAGGGGAGCCACCTATGACGCGATGGAAGGTCGCTTCCGGACGTATCGAAAGCATGCCGAAACGCTCAAGCGTGAAGCGGCTACCAATGGTATCAATATCAACGAAGGGACTGTCGGAGGGCGCAGTGGCGGCGGAACTCCTCGAACCCCTCGTAGCGGGAAAGGTGGTGTCTCCAAATCAGGGGGGAAGAAGGGCGATAGCAGCACCGCTAAATCTCTGAAAACTCATTTTGACACCACGCCAACAAAACCTGGAAAATCCGGCCCGGTTCCCGGCACAAACCGCAGTGAAGCAATTGCCCTCGATGAGAGTGACGATGACAATATGCAGGTTAAGAAAGAAATTAAGAAGGAAATGGCGGATCTACTCTTCGGGAGTCCTGCAAAGCCTAAGTTGAAGAAGCGCCAGAGCACTCGCCTTTTTGACATCGCATCAGAGAACGCATCGGAAAAAGTTGATAGCCAGTCCAATGGATATGTTGCCCCTCCTGAGTCTGAACCCGAAGTTGATGATTCGGGGTCAGACTATGAATTTAATGAGTTGGCATGATTTATGATTCATCTTGAAGAGCAAGCATTCAGACACCGATACACTCAAGTTTGTTGTTCACATCTTGTCTGTTCTACTTCCTATGTGCTGTGGCGATTGATGGTTATGTGGTTGTGTTATGGACATGGGCGAAGTTTGCCGCATAAGGTCGCTAGGTTTCTCTTCTGTCTCTCTACTTTATGAGGTTCCAGCTGTAATGGCAGTGTGTAGGCTGTTCTGTGGTCATACATAAATCTGGGCGGTGGCATTGGGAACCCGAATATGCAAAGCCGAGAAGTATGAACATTTGTAATAGTTTGGTTCTTGGTTCTTCTACTGTGAGAGCTTATTTACTGGCAGATTCCGCTCATCTAACCTTTGGCCATTCATAATCTTCATGATAATCCTCCAATACCGCTCCGGATCTATTCGCATATTCCCAACATGAGGAGCTCCAACAAACTTCTCCCTCGTAACATTCCAACCCTTCTTCTCCGCCTCGTGACTATGCTCTTCAACATTCTTCCAGCCCACCAACTCGTCTTTATCAGAATATATATAACACCTCTCTATCTCCTCAGGAACAAGGGTCGCATCATTAACCGCCTTCCTAGAAACCATCACCTCGTCCTCCAACCGAGCAAGCCGCGCAACCATCCAGTAAAACATCGTGAACGCATAGATAAGAACTTTCCCAAAGAAACGAAGTAGACCTGACCTGGGAATCAGGTACGATAATACCTTCACCGTTACCGAAAACGTCGCTTTCCCAGGAGCACTATCAAGCACCATCGATTTCAGGGGTAACTTTTCCCCCGTAGCATCGAGGTACGCTGCGGATAGGTGCCTCGCCGCGAATACCCCGGCGTTCGAAAATGCGTGGAGGAATACCGAACCACCCGTCTCCGTCTCAGCGGATGCGCGAATGGCATCAACAGCGGGTTTCAGCCTCTGTTGTTGGTAGGCTGGGGATGGGCGGATGATGAAATCTTGGATGGTGGTAGTCACGTAGATTATGCGCGCTGTCGGTGCTAGTTTTATGTATTCGGAAAGGTACTTTGCCGTATGTCGTGAGTCGGCGTTCATCCAGAAGAGAATGACGATGGTTGTTGGTGACCGGTTGGTGGTTGATAGTCCATTCTTGCTAGGGTCTCGCATATACACAGTTGGGGAGAGGGTAACGAAGGAGCCTAGCGGGTTGCTAGAGTCGGGTATTGAACCCATGATAACACGGTTGGTATGGGCGTCTTAGGAGTGGAATATAGGTGATTTCACAGTCGCCAAAGGGGGCACGATGTATCCGTATCTTCAATATTTCCTGCCGCGGGAAACAGGACTGGTGGAGCGTGTCTGGGCCCTTGAAAAGCGGTTCAAGTTCAGGAATATGCTCCTCGGCTCTTCTTACCCTCCTTCTATTTCCCCTCCAGTGTAATGCGCCTATCCAGAAAAATATTGAGGAGCCGTTGCGCGGAGGATTCTTGATAAGCTGACAACGGCTTCTGGCCTCGACTGACAGAGAAATGCACTAGTCTAGACCGAGTTAGCGTTCCTGACGATCGCTTCTAAATAAAGATTAAGCTTTAAAGTTTAAATTCCACCATTTTGGGTTAGGGCGTCATCGGGTTACCGTACAATCATGACGTTATGACGCCATGTATTTTTGATATCGTGATGCCTTCAAAGGAAGCGCAGCAGATAATTTCGTCCTTGTCTCCTCTTTAGAGATAGGAAGGCTCCTGAGGCGAAAATCAGCTTTTTGTGATAAGCGTCTTATAGAAAAGGATAGTTTGCAGCAGCGGTTGGGGGAGGAGTAATCACGTCTCAGGAAATCTCCTCTCAGTGATGAGAGTAATAGACCAAAAAAAGGGGGGTTTGGAACAGGTTCATATGCATTGAGAAAAATATCATCATATCATGGTTACCGGCCGAATAGGATAGTTGCCAGTTAGGAAGAGAGGCCTGCATCATATCGACTATAAATATATGGCCGCTTTCAATTAACCAACTCAAGAGTGATCGACCGAAATAACCTCTATAGGTAACTTGAGGCTTCCTTTACCTTCACCGACCTCGACCACCAAGGGTCTGCCCACCCCCTTTTCTTTTTTGGTCCGCGTCCTTGGACTGGCTCTTAGTCTCAGCTTCGCTGCCAGACGTAGTACCCGAGCCACCTATCCCAGCTCCCTTTCTCTTCGTTCCACTCCGTAGAGTCTGTCCAGCACCCTGGAACTTCGGCTTCTGACCATCATCCGGAGTAGATTCCTCTTGACCATCACGCTTCTTGACCGGTTTAATGGCGTAGCCAAAGAACAACTTACCCGGGGGTAAGCGCAAAGGTTGGGGTCCGTTCGTCCTCCGAGCGGGTGGTGGGTGGGGAGCGTTGGTGGATGCACCAGCTGCCGGTGTCGAAGCCTTTGGAGTTGGGGCCTTACTTCCCTTCTTGGCGTTTAGACGTTGACCACCGTGAAGGAAATTTGATGAAACAGCTTTCGCTCCTTTGGCTGCATCCGCTGACTCTGGAGCTATGGCACCATAGTTGATAGATTGCGCCATAGTGCCGTGGGAATGGAGCATACCGCCTGCCGGCAAGCCCCCGCTAGCAATACTCTTCGGCGTATCACTCCGCTTAGGTTCCTCATATCCGACGGGTGTGGCGAAATCGACCTCCAGATCCGTTTCCAGTACCGATATGGCATTCTTCTCCGTCTGCGGCTTTGTTTCCTGCACAGCCATTTCGTACGTCTGGTCATTATATGCAAATGTGAAGACATCTCCCTTTGTCAAACAGGAAAAGTTCCGGAACGCGTTCTCTAGTACCGCTTTGGGGTCGCTAATGTCGAGGAAGGAGGTAGATTGAGCTTGGAGTTTGATGAACTGGCCAGGTGGGAGGTCGGTTGATTTGATCTGTAATAGATCTCCAGGTTCAAGGAGAAGTGTTTGCATAATCTGTGGTTGTATCAAGAATATGAGTTAGCGCCGCCTCATCCCGTAGTTAATCTAAAGCTCGTCGCGGCAAGTGCGGAAATGAATTAGCAGCACGACGCACCCAGAATGGTAAATAAATCTTTCCCTCTTCAGCAATAAACTCCAATACACCAGCATGTGTCATCCTCTCCCGAGCGCCGTTGTGTAGCTCAAACAGCATCGGATATGTAATATGAAGGCGGGTGAGCTTGTCCAAAGCACTGGGCGGCATAATCACTTTCCCGCCGTGATTTACGTTCTCCCGCTCAGGCCCTGGCATCATCACAACGGGGTAGCAGCGGTAGTATTCATCGAAACGGCGGGGTGTCATCCCCGCTCGTCGGAGCATGGAAGACGCTCCGAAGACACCTTCCATAGAGGCATCGTCGTCGTACATATCAGGGCGAAACTGCGGAGGGGTTGTTTGTCAGTATAGGTCTCACTTCTACCTCCATTTATCAGGCACTCGGGAGAGAGATATACCATGGTTGCAGAAGAGAAGGGTTGAAATGGCTAGCTGCCTGGAGGGTTGTCCAGCACCAGCGCTAGAAGCGGGACAGGTTGGGGCGGTATCAGGTTGACGATAACTTCCAGAGCTGAGGTATGATTGAACAGTCCGTCAGAGGTAGTTGAGAGACTTTCTCAGACGTAGAGTATTCTCAGTTGAAGCTTCAAAGAGAGCACTGAGGATGTATGTTGCTCAGAGAAGTGAAAGTGACGGAGATGTTGTTCGGAGAATCTGAACTGATTTCCCCGATCAGTGACGCAAAGGCTTCCATCACAAAAAAAAACAAACTTGGCTTTTCTACTGAGGAGCTTCTCCCTTCGCAGCAAAATTATGCTTGGAATGTCCCGTTAATTTATTTTTTTGCATTTAAGCAGCTTCTCGAGCTCCTCCCTTTCACATATTATCAATTCTCCAACTCATTATCTTTTCCAAAACTTTTCTACCAACCCTCCAAAGCTCAACCCTTGCCGCAAAATGTCCCGTCCGCTCCCACGACCCAAACGGGCCGGCGAAGACTTCACGCGAACCCACCACAACGACGACAACGATGATGAATCCGACGGCCCCTCATCCTCCAAAAAGCCTCGCTTCGACATCCGAAACCCCTCCACATTAGCCCCCGATGCGATCGAAGAGGATGCAACCCTCGACGCCGACGTGATCGGCCGCAGGGGCCAGCAGGTTCGCCGTAATGCGGTGAATATAGACGGTTACGATTCTGATAGTGATAATGAGGGTTTCGATGCGCGGGTGGAAGCTAAGGCGAAAGTTAATCGGGAGGCGGAAAGTGCGAAAGCTGGAGGGGATGATGATGATATGTTTGCCGAGTTGGAGGAGGATTTTGCGGGTGGTGGGGAGGCTGAAGTGGAGGCAGATGCTGCGCAGAAGAAGAAGAATGGGAAGAGAGTGCGGTTCTTGCAGCCGGAGGATATTGAAGGAGAGGATCTGAATACAGGAGGGGACGGGATAGAGAATAACAGACTGTCAATTGGGGACGATGATGAGGATGCTGGCGGTGACAGCGCTGTTGAGGAACAGGAACGCGCGAAGGTCGGAGGAGAGGTGGATGAGGAACTCGGCGCTGGCGCTAAGAAGACACATGCTCCCCGTATGGATGCGTTCAACATGCAAGCTGAGCAGCAGGAAGGTCGATTCGATGATCAGGGGAATTTTATTCGAAAAGCCGCAGACCCAGACGCAGTTCACGACTCGTGGCTAGAAGGTGTTTCGAAGAAGGATATGAAGAAAGCTAAGGAAGCGGCCGAGAAGCGAGATGAAGAACGAAGAGAAAAGGACCGCGCAAACGACAGTCTCCTCACGAGCGATGTTCTGAAGACCCTAATCCCATACCTCGAGCGCGGAGAGACAGTACTAGAAGCTCTAGCGCGACTAGGAAAAGGACAGGAGCGGAAACCCAAATGGCAGGACAAGAATAAGGCTAAAAACAAGCACAAACTGAAAAACGGTGCCGAAGACGTGGAAATGGCGGAGGAGGAAAGCCCAGCGGTGACGGCTCGGAAACGTGCGATTGAGACTATCACTGAGGCTGCGGATATACTCCTTACGCGGGGACAGACGGAAATTTACGAAGCTGAGCGAGATCTACTTATACGGCAATACAGAAGAGAGTCGGGTGAAGAATGGGTTGATCAACAATCATCTACGGCGCAGCCAGGAGGCGAGCAGAAACAGTCAGCGTGGGAGTATCGCTGGTCGGATGCTCGGGATGGTGGAGAGGTGCACGGCCCGTACGAGGGAACGATGATGGAGTCATGGAATAACGCAGGGTATTTTGGTGAAGGTGTCGAGTTCAGGAAAGCAGGGGATTCGGGGCCTTGGAATAAAGTAGTGGATTTCTCGCAATGAAGTGACATATCAGTGATCATCTTCTTGTGTGTATACTGTATCAATATTGTTATTATCTTATTTAATTTGACATGTCTTGTAAAAGGCACACAGTTCATCCCTTATTCTTTCAAGGAATATCTCTTCAGGTCATCCATAGCAGCGCCGTGCATTAAAAACTTGTCCCGGAATCTCATTTCATAGTTTATCCTCCCCAAAGCAGGGCACTTTTCCAAGTGAGATCTCCTCAGCGCCGGGCATATCGTACATGAAACACAAAAGGAGTTCCTCCGCCGTCCTAGGACTCGTAAATTATGAAGGGTGATTTTTTTGAAAATCTAGGAGTTAGGAGAGCTCCATGGCGTCGCCATTTCCATAGGAGAAAGTCACTTTCCCCTCCTCACCGATCAATCGTTTTTCGGATTTGTTCACAAAGTCGACACTTCTCGCAGGGTCATAGAAGAGACGATAGCTTCTCTCCACGTCCTCGATGCCGACCTCCTTGGCTTTCCTCTTCTGGCTGAGGAGGGTGGATGTTATGATAATGTTACTGGCATACCTAAGGCCTGACTCCTGCCCGATCTTGGTCAAGAAAGCGAGCGCATCGGGCGTTAGATCGACCTCCTCCTCTCCGGCGCGGATCGCTAATATTTGTTGGATCTCCTCCTTGCTATAAGGCTGTGTGCTGACGATCACAACGCGATCTAGGAAGTCGAGCGGGAGTCCATGTGGTGAGCGGTAGGTTGTTCCTCGGATTTTCGTGTTCCCGCGGTTGCTGGCCATGATGACGATGGGTGCCAGCTCAGCTTCTAAGGCCCGATTGATGTATGAAAAGCATTCGATGTCGAGCATGTGAACCTCATCGATGAACAGAACTCCAGGAATTATCTCCGCCTTCCCTTCCTCCTTCCACTCACCCACTTTCGTGTTGATCTGGTCCCTGACTTCACTTCGAATTTCTCCCGTGTCTCCGGAGAACAGGGCAAGGAAGCCTTGCGTGCGCGAGTTGATGACATCAATCTCGTGAAGGCTCACCGTGTGGACGATTTCCTTCCGAACCTGAAGCTCTCCATCCGGGCACTGGACAAATTTCGTATCGGCGCCCATCGCATCGTAGTCTCTTGATCGCGCGTAGGAACGGCCCAGTTTTGAGATCTTGCCGGAGGATTTGTCGATTGAAATTACATCACCCGCCATCACACGTTCCTTGGTCATTGAATCAATCATCTTGGTGCCCATGTCGTATATTGTTTCCATGTCGGTGGTTTTGATAGTCAATTTCCCTTGTTTATTCCCCTGCGCATTGTCAGTGTCCAGGAATCAGTCAGGCAAGAGCAAGAGAACGCACCCCAGTGACACTTCGGTCGATCTGGATCTCCACAACCTCTCCCTCAATGATCTCACTCTCTTCCTTTATCCGCACCCCGATCGATTTTCGGAAAGCCTGCGTCAAAGCTTCTGTCTTGGACATCTCCAGTGAGAAAATCTCTGATGATGCCAGCATTGTGAACGGTACGTCGGGGCCTAAGGATTGCGCCATGCCCATTGCAATGGCTGTCTTCCCGGTACTAGGGGGTCCTGCGATCAAAACTGCGCGACCTGCAATCTTTCCATCTTTCACCATCTGGAGAATGACTGCGGCTGCTTTCCTTGCCTTCTCCTGTCCCACCAAGCCCTGGGACGAGGCGCGAGGTTCGAGAGTGTCTACATCGACCCCGAGACCACGGATATGTGAATGCGCAGCTACTAGATTGAGGCCTCTGAGCTCCTTGCTCTCGGAGACCGTTGATATTGCCTAGAATAGCGCGTGCTCAGGTCAGTACCATCTTCTATTCACTCACCCACTTTCCACCATCATCATCGCAACCCGAAGAAACGAGAAAGAAAAGTAAGACTTACCGCAGCCATGACGAGTTTTCTGTTATTCTGACTGGAATCTTTAGGACAGAATATAGCTCTTCGCTACCATTCCTTGATCCCTAAGAGATATCGCTAACTCCAAGTCAGGTGCCTTCTATCTTTTCTTCTTGTTGTAGTCGTCGTCGTCTTTGTTTCCTTCTTCCTCTTCCTCTTTCTCTTTCTCTTCCTTTGAGCTTTGTTTGAACCTGAAGCTGTTGATGGCACGTGCTTTTTCTGGAGAGAAAATCAAAAAAGTCGAAGATTCTCTTGAAAGTTGTTGATCGGAGAATTTCTTCAACTCGGAGAGCAACAATTAATTCACTGCCTCTTACTTCGTTTTCTTGCCTATATATATTTCACTTTCCTTTCTATTTTCTTTTCTGCATGAGCGTCACTGATTATTACATGGTCTCTAAGGTAAGCTACTACTAAACGTCTACCCTGTCTGTGCGCTGGGTAGCTTCATACATACGCCCTCCATTCACAAGCACTTTTCATATCCCACTCCAAATAGAGCTGTCGCGTCTCTTGTCAACTGCTAACTTCACGATACTCTTAGCATATCTATTTTCCCGTTGCAGTGAATGACCTGCGAGTGTATCGCATTCACTCGATCCCTCCATTACCTCCGATTACCATGCTCTCGTAAACTCAGCATTTCTTTACAAAGTACCATCCTTCACCATCGCGACGCCGTCTTCTTCAAACCGACGCGCCACCATAATTTCCAAATACCCTTAACCTTCTCACATACCTAATTCTCTCAATCCCTTGAACGATATCTCGAAAATGAATACCAACAAGTCGTACAACGAACCGTCAAGGGACCCCCGTCGTGCCCATCTTCGCGTTAACACTGAGTCCACACAACTAGCGAATGGAAATCTGCCTGAAGACTCTCCTCAGCAACCATTTCACGGCTCTCCAGCGTCCACCGCGATGTCCATGTCCACAGACTCAGCCGTCGGCATTCGCATCCGCGGCACTGCACCAAAGCCCGCGGAGGTTGGCCGTGATGTTAGCAGGGCATATGAGCAGTTTGCGGACCATCTTACCTCGTTCTCAACTACTTCAATCAAAAGGGATCAAGCAAGCAAGAGAGCGAGGGCCAGGAATTCTGAATTGAAGAAAGTTGAGGAACGGAGCTCTATGTTTAAGTCGTTTGTGAGCCAATCCCAACGATCTCAAAAAGCATCTGGGGAAGAGCTGGCAAGTGTAGAGCAAAGTCTACAGGAGCATCTTAAGGTTCGGAATGAATTGGTCCGGGCAATATCGGGTGGTATGTCCAACACCACAAACGAAGACATGGATAGCCTACGAGCAGAATTAGCTGCAATGAGAGAAGAGGCAGCCAAGTTCAAGCAGGAAGGCGCTCAAGCTCGGGAGGCAAATGAGCAAATGAAACTTGAGATTCAAAAATTAGATCGCACTGTTTCGAACAATCGCGAATCTACAATCGCTGCACGTGAAGCAGAGAGCTCGCGGGTCGAATCTCAGCTCAGCTCGATCAATGGAAGACTAGACATGCTTTTGAGAACCTTTGATGAGATCAGTTCTATGGCTCTCTCCACAAGAACTGAAGTCGCGGCTTTTCGGAGTGAAAGGTCTCAAATCAAAGATCAGCTCAATACCGCTCGTCAAAAACTGGATAGTCTCTCAAAATCTATCGGCGACACGAAGGGATCTCTCAACAGTCGCATGCAGCAGGCAATAGAGCGATTGAATGATTATCAGTCACGATTAGACTTGACTCGAAATGCCTTGGCCGATCTACCCAGCATGAAAGATTCGCTTATTCAGCATCAGTCCTTATTTGATAGCTTGAGAGATCAATTGGATGAGCTTAGAACCGTCGCAAATTCTACGAGCAATACTGCCCTCAAGATCAATGTAAACGACACCAACGCTATGAAAGATCTCACGAAAGCTGTTGAAGCTCTACAGGAAGGATTTCAGCGCTTCGAAGACGAGCAGAATGAAAAGGACGACCTTGTCTCCAAAGATTCGGAGGAGACAAATAAGAAGATTGATGCAATTGTTAATGACTTGAAATCGTCCCGCGATGACTTGGAGCTATTGACAAAGAAACTGAATCAAAATTCTCATGAAAATTCCGTCTCGACTGTTTCTTCTGAGCCCTCGCAATCAACCGCGCAATCAATCGCGCAGCCGATCGCGCAGTCGCAGTCTGACTCCTCGATTGTCGCACTGAAACAAAAGATGGATCAGCACTACAATCTGTTGACCAACGCTATTCAATCCCTCGAGCATCGATATAACAACCTCACCACAGAACCGATTGTGCGAGATATGATTCGAGAAATGCAGGTCATGTACCCCTACGCAAGCGCAGCGCAGGAGGCTATTGAGCAGATGAAAGCTGAACTAGGGGAGCTATCGCGTAAAAGTGCTGTTGATATTGAGAGTCTGCATCAGCGAGTTAGTGGGCTAGTCACAGGTCTGGAAACGTCTCGCGAGCAGCATACCACTCAGTCCCTTAGTGTCGAGAAGCAAGCAAAAACCATCGACTCCTTGACTCAAAGAGTTATAGAAGTATTCGATTCCGCAAAGACCAACGCATCTCACATTGAAAATCTGCAATCATCTCAAGCCATCGCTGAACAGGAGAGACAAGCCATGATAGATACGATGAATCATGAGCGAGATCGAATCACACAAAAAATCTCTTCGATGGCGGTGACTTCGGGAACTTCGGGGACAGCCGATCAACAAACGCGCGATGAGTTGTCACTTCAGATCGATAACTTCAGAACCAGGTTGGAAGACGTTGAGGAAACTACCGCGACTGAGGTAGGCAGGATTGGTGCGCAGTTGACTGTGCTTGAAGATCGCTTAATTGAGGCCGAACGTAACAAAGAGAATAAGAATATCTCATCTCGACAATCCGCAACGCCGGCTTCATCCGTCGATGAGCCGCTCGCATTGACTGCATCTCGCAAGAATTCAAACGTACCTGGACAAGCGACACCAAGACCTACCGCTCTACTGCCACCAAGCAGGCCAAAGGCAATGGGTAGCGTGAAGCCTCTGAAGAGAAAGTCTTCTGAGTCATCCTCGACAACACCAACGGGCCACCGGGCATCTGTTGATAGGGGCAATGATCGAGGGCTTCACAAATCAAAGAAGTTTAAGGGGGCCAACTGATACTCGCTCTCGACTTCACTCATTTACTTGTGCTGAAAGCGTTCTGTCCTGCAAGTTCATTCCACACTCTCTCTTGCCGCATATATGCTTCCCACTTGCACGACTATGTTTTAGCGAAGGAACCCTCAATCCACGAAGAGATGTTTGGCTCGCTGGTCTGATTCACTGGATCAGGTCGCCCGGATATGACAGTATATTTCTGCTCATCAAGTTGCTATTAGTCTGCTGCTTTTCTGAAGTTTAACTCCTACCTTGCATCTGCATTCTTTACAAAGCGGGCAGGATCTAACCTCCCACACTTCTTTGAACTTCTGCATTGTTCTTTTGTCTTCGAGTAAATAATCAGCCAGCCTTGCATTTTTCATTTCTCGTGCTATCTTTACTTCTTTTGCCTTTTTCTGCTTCTGATATTCATAACCTTGCCCATTACTATGTTTTTAACTTGATATCCGATATAAGCCTCCGCTTATTTCAAATATTTCCTTCTCCATGCCTCAGGTGGGAAGCAGACATCACTTGTAACAGTGAACAAAGAAGAGGCTCAATCTCTTCTTCGTTATACTAAGGCAATAGTCTGGCCATAAAGTCCTCATAGTACACAGCACTCTCAGAGAGCTTGTTAGCGCATTAGGCTCCTCAATCTGAGTTGTAAACTGTAGTGGCATTACTTCGTATATTGTTGGTGCCAATGATATACATAGTTGTGGCCATGGCTCTTAGATACCAAAGCAATCGTTTATAAACAGCTTCTAGCCACCGGCAACAGCTTGGCTCTGCCTCAGCTTCCTTCCTGGGCCCGGAGACGGAGCATAGCAACTCCATGAGGTTCTACTTCTGCTGAAACCGTACCCTCTGCCTCGACTGTCTCGACGAAAGTTCCCATCAAGGCCTTCGATGTTCGTGGTGGAGTTTGGGAGAACACCTTTCCAGGACCTCCTTGAGCGGTTATATCAAACCCACCAGGGCCAATGGGCGCGATGGTCCCATCTATGATCTTGTTTGCGGTCTCGTCATCGAGTCTGCTTCCCCACAGATCATATACATCCCAGGCCTGGTGAATCTGATCAGCAGTCCCGCTTGGACCAAAATCCCAGAAGATATCCTCTAGTGAGACACTCATGGTACGAGGGTTCGTTGCAGCGTTTAGAAAGAGAACTAATTGGTCTCCTCCAGCCAGTGGACCGGTGAACGTTTGTATTTCCCCCTTGCCAAAACGATTGACATCGTCGACGTATTGGCGAGATCGACGGACAGCGGAAGTGCCGAGAGGGTCCTGAGAGACTGCTAGGACGGCAGGGTTCTGCAGAATGGAGAGGGTTCTAGCGTCGATCTTCTTCATTATATTGCTCATCATCAGGGGAGATTTCAAAGCTGCCCAGAGACTGAAGTGGGCGACTGCCTCTGTATCGGTGAGTCCACCGTTGCCTACGTCTATAACAAGTTAGCTAAGAAATTATGGGAATGGAAGGGCCATCCTACGCAGCATGTCAAGGTCATTCCAAGCGGAAGGGGAACCCTTGGATGGCATGTAAGCAGCCTTATTAACGACGTTCATCATGGAGCAGTGGTAACCAGGAAGTTTGCAGGCGAGTCCGTCAAGTTCTGCACATGGGCAGGCCGGGTCATCGCGGTCATAGACATTGAACAGGTCCCCAGTGATCCTCCAAGAGTTGGCAATAGTCGGAGCAAAATTCCATGGTCCATCGACTCCCCAGTTGCACATGCTGTAGAGGATCGGCCGGTCGGTTGCATTGAGAGCCTGTCCCATCTTGTTGTACCGCTTGAATGAAAGGGCAGGAGTCCCTTCGTTCCCTTCGTTATAGCAGTTGTCATACTTCAGGTAGTCGATCTTTCACTCCGCCGAATCCGTCAGCCATTCGCCTCACACAGTACATCGTTTATTAGTGATGAGGACGTTCAACTCACACCCCAGCTAGCCCAAAGCTCAGCATCCTTCTCTTCATACCCAAGAGATCCCTCGTATCTAGCACAGGTCATGGTACCAGCACTGGAGTAGATACCAGCTTTTAAGCCCGCGCCATGGATCTTTTGGACCACACCCTCAATGCCATTTGGGAATTTCTCCATATTCGGCTGGAGGTAGCCAGAAGAGTTGCGCCCATCAGACCAGCAGTCATCCAGGACGATATACTCGTAGCCTAGGTCTCTAAATCCAAGCTTTACTATCTTGTCGACTGTGTCGAGGATGACTTCCTCGTTCAGGTCACATCCGAAAGAGTTCCAGGTATTCTATTATCTCGCATGTTAGAGCAGGATCAGTTGAATCCGTATTTTCGGGAATGAAGTATTGTAAAGAGGCATACCCAACCCATCTGGGGAGTGACGGCAAGGCCATTGTCAAGTGCAGTCGCATGCTGGAATTCCTGGAATCCAAGTGCAAGTAAAAGCGCTAATCGAGCGTCACGCATTGTTAATGCATGTGGTTTAGGGTACTTGTTGTCACCTTGACATGATCATTGCTAAATCCCAATTGAAAGGTAGGCGGAATAAAGCTCATTTAAGAGCTCTCGGTTTTGATGGCCTGACCGCGGTCAACCGGGGGCAGAGCGGGCAAAATGTCGGATCCCCACATCTCCTTTATATGACATTATTCAAAGGCTCAGGGAAATAGACTTGGAAAATTATCATGCATTGTTCAGATAGAGCCCAAAGTCATGAAAATGATATAGCCAAGAGCAGGGGGGATGCTGGATTGTCTGTGTTGACGGGGATGTAAAATTAACGCAGGGAAGGCACTGAGTAGAACCCAGGATGTGAAGATCCCGGCTTCATTTATGTGGAATAGGTACCTGCATCATGGAGCTCCGATATTAAAGCTAATTACTAGCGGACCGGGTTCAATATATGAAGCGAAGAAACGGGATCGATCTGTGATGCGGACAACATAACCCTCAAATAAGCCACGTGGTAGCGTTGTTGTACGACATATATCTTTATTTAGGTGAAGATGTTGCCTTGAACGGTCTCGGGGTCTGAGGAATAATACAGAATGGCTGCCGTTCTGCAGCCGGTGCTCATACGTACAGGCACATGAGCGTCTTCACTCCATGTAAGACCCATATCTGGGCCGTCTAACTCAACAAAGGCTCAGTGTCTTCATTGTCTCCCTTTGTTGAATCTGTTCCGCCTTGGTCTGCAAATTTACCTTCGATGCCAAATAATCGTGACATTTCTTCTAAGGGCCGGCCTCGAGTTTCGACTGCATAACAGTTATCAGCAGTCGGAATAAGACATAGCAAAGAAAAGAAAGAACTCACCCATTGCGTATCGAACAAATATGAAAGCTACAACACAGATAGCGGAATAGATCAGATATAATCCCCATCCAACAGCATCAGCTATCGGAGGGGACACCTGCGCCACGATATAACAAGCTGCCCAGAGCGAACCCGTACACAACGCATTGCCCTTGGCACGCATCGACAAGGGAAAGATTTCCGAGGCATACGTCCATGATCCCACTCCCCAGCTGATGTTAAAGAAGACGTAAAAGAGGTAGGGGAAAGCGATGATAGTGTAGTTGGCTCCATCGCCGGGATTATGTTCGGCGTGCCTTTGGAGAACACTGATCCCGATCATAGAGCACATCATTCCAACCACTCCTATCTGTAGCCACGTCTTCCGCCCCAATCGGTCAAAGTAGAATATCGGGATCCAGGAAGAGACGAAGAGAACCACCCCAACTCCGCCTGTTGCCAAATTCGCAGTATCAGGGTCGGTAATACCACCTCTTCTAAAGAGTGATGGCTATCCTCAACTATGTTAATGACATGATATGGTATGGAAGGGGAACGATGGGGAGCGAACCGTATAGTATAGAATGGAATTAGTACCCGTCATCTGTTGGAAGAACTGCACCCCCATTCCAAGCGCGGTTACTCGAAGAACTGGCATTCTCACCATATCAACCCAGCTAGCTTTTGCGGTCGACTGTTCAGACTTGATCGAACTCTGGATTTCCAGAATTTCCCGGTCTGCAGCGACACTCCCATGGAGTCTAGTCAATACCTCCCGAGCACACTCATACCTATCTTGAGCCACCAGCCACCGCGGGCTAGGGGGCACCCAGCACCAGCATCCAACGGCTAGAATAAGTGCGGGCAAGATCTGAATGGCCAGAGGTATCCGCCACCAATCATTTGACTCTAGGTGACTAAACCCATAATTCAACCAAAAGGCAATAAGCTCCCCGAAGCAGAGAATCATTTGCTCGATGCCCACGATTCTCCCACGGAGTTCGGGCGGGGCGATCTCGGAAACGTAGAGAGGCACACCGGCCGCACAGGCGCCCACGCCATATCCAAGAACGATTCGTCCCACTGTCTGAATAGAATAAGTTAATTTTATAAGCACAAGCAACACTGTAGAGTTCACGTAGCGGATGATATGAGGGGATTTGACGAGTGGGAAAGAAATCTCATACAATTTGAGATATTGAATAAGACGCGGCTTGAAGAAGGGCACCGATAATAAATACGACACTGGCTAGGGAGAGAGTCCTCTCTCGGCCAAATGGGTCAGCCAGCGAACCTATCGACATGGCCCCGATGAAGCACCCGACATCGTAGAGGGAGATCACACTCCCCGTCACCCCTAGACCATCAACCCATTCAAGTCAGCCGCCATAATAGTAAACCCCCAGAAGAAGGGTAGACCACGAAATCCAAGACATAGATTCATGTCATAGAGATACATTGAGTGAAAAAAAAAGGCATACAGGAGTTCTTAGGACGCATCAAATCTAACCATCGTTCATCCGCCACGATGACACCCATAACTCCCTGATCATATCCAAATAGTAAGGCGCCAATAGACACGAACGCAGTCACCGTATAGACATAGGAGATGTTCTGTGGTCGAGGTTTTGATAGGTCGATACCTCGTGGAGGCCTGATGAGCGTTGTCGGTTTCAGCGCCATGGCTGCAGGGCAGTTGCCTCCGTCCCCAGTTCCCTCACAGTCTATAAAGATAGGAGAATATTAGAGCATAAAAGTGTTTACTTGACGTTGGATTTTGTGACGGAGTTGGGTTCATGTACAGTTATCTGCCATGTCGTGGGCGTTATTTGTTTGAAATGATGGGCACGGTTTTAACCGGGGCCGGGGGACCACCAAGTCACGCACCGCATCAGCTATCCAATTACCATAGAATGTAGGTCTGAAAGGCTTTGTATTTTGAGTAAATACTATATAATATAATTAGTTTTATCAGTAGCCTTCTAGCCCTTGATCGTTTGTAAATATATTAGTGGGTTAAATATCTACACAGCTGAAATCCTTGGAGTAGAAACTATATATTTTTTAAGAAATCCCCAAGTTAGTTTGAAAGGCCGACGAAAAATCGCGTTCCCTCGAAGACATGGGCCTATTGGGCCGCTTTCACTTTTAAACGATGGCTTTCTCTCATTACCTTGCGCAAGGTTTATCGCTTTACAGCTTAGAAGAAGTCCAAGGTGTACATGTAGGTGAATATGAGATAACCGCTATATGTGACAGGGGGGACAAAGAAGAGACTAAATGCGGTTGATAAAAGGTTGGATGGATTGATATATTGACTGCTACCAAACGCGTTTATTTATGAGACACACCGGAGCCGTATTCACTGGACTCGACCCGTAGTATCAAACGCCTACGTTAACAAACCAACAAGCCAATGCACGAACATGGAAACAAATGGGATAGCAAGCACAAAGAAAGAGCTCCGTGGATAATAAAGGGGAAAGAAAAGAAGTGGTAAAAAGGTAATGAAGCAGTAGAGAACGGGGGAAGGGGGAACAAAGGAGAAAGAAGAAGGGAATGAAAGGGGGGAAACACAATAGAAGACCAAAGTGAAGAGGAAGTAAGACGTAGCACAGCGGTAAGTTCGATCCCCGCCCCATCATCCTCGTGATCATACCCATCGTAGGAAAAATGACAGGTCCTTCATATTACCTCATTTGAAAAAGGAGACAAAAGACACCCCATTACACCACGCGTCAAAAACAGCTTGGTAGCTGAATAGTATTGCTTAGAAAATTGCTTGCCTAACAGCAGCCCTGCTTGGTCTCTGTATCTTGGGTTTTGCTGATCTCCACCACGGCACGGTCTCCAAGAGGATTCTGGCCGGATTCACCGCTGTCGAGAGCCTTGCTGGAGACGATTCGGTAAATTTCTGGAGTCACCGGTTAACCTCGGGAAACCCCAAACCAAAGTAGCTGAAGGAAGAACATACCTGTGAGGATATTCTGGAATGCGAGCTCAACGTTGCTTGCGTCGAGAGCTGACGTCTCGATGAAGGACAAGTTGTTATCACCTGATTTTCGAAGGTCAGCGAGATGAACCGTTTCACGTTGCGTTAAAGAATGGGGCCGCAACGCTACGCCAGTAAACGCCCCAATATCACTTACTTGCAAACTGCTTAGCCTCTTCTGTTGGGACGGCTCGGAGGTGTCGTAAATCGCTCTTGTTTCCAACTAGCATGATAACAATATTCGAGTCCGCATGGTCACGGAGCTCCTTGAGCCATCTGGTGACATTGTCGTAGGTCTGGTGCTTGCTGATATCGTAGACAAGAAGCGCTCCGACGGCACCACGGTAGTATGCGGAAGTGATTGCTCTGTAACGCTCCTGCCCGGCTGTATCCCAGATCTGCGCCTTGATCGTCTTGGCATCAACCTGAATGGAGCGAGTCGCAAATTCGACACCGATGGTGGACTTCGAGTCTAGGTTGAACTCGTTCCGGGTGAATCGACTCAAGAGGTTAGATTTACCGACCCCGGAGTCTCCAATGAGCACCACTGTTCGGAATGGTTAGAACTGGATCTGCGCCAAATGCGATATTCTCCAACGGCTTTCGAGGGGATCTGGTGCGGGGGGAGGTTCGAACCTTTGAAGAGAAACTAGACGCCGCGAAGCCCATTAGTATAATTGCGGACAGCTGGTTAGTTATGAAAACTCACATCATATTCGTCGTTAGCCATGGGGAAAGACTGCGGAGGAAATCAACACCGTCCTGAAACGATGATGAAATCAGGGATAACTTTAGAAGTGGCGGAGAAGAATGGTTGTGATAGACGGAGAGAAAGAAGGGCACTTTGTCGAGCCACACAAGTTCCTGCTGTACCGTGAATTGGCGGTTATCTGGATAGTTATACTCTCCAAGTTTGAGAATCAGTAGCTTTGCATCCACAAGAGGTTGTCTTCGGGGAATCTTGATGCCTTTGTTGCCTTTTGGTGGTGAGAACATTACGCCAGGGTCACGTGGGTCATGTGAAGGTCATGTGTTTTGGAGCTAAGTCCGAGTTAGGGCTATCATAGCCACGTGATTTCCATGCAATATCAACTTCAACAATCAAGGTCCCCCCTTTTCGCGACAGGACGCGATCTTTATTTTGATATTGGCTTTGTTGTTACAATCAGATGGAACCACTGCGAGGCTTACAACTGAACCTTCCACAGTTGACGACTTGTTGAGATGATCATCTTTCCTCCCCATATTTCATGCAGTTCGGATTTTCCCCATCTGCCGCTTGTTTAGATCTTCTCTAGATCTCCAATTTCATTTCTTGTATTTGTGGCCCGAGCATAAAGCAAGACAGTTTTTAGCTACTGCCTGGTCTTTCTTTCACAATGCCGCCTGAGGAGTCCCACAGCGATGATGATGATAACATTTCTTTAACCTCAACTGCGTGCAGTGAACAAGTTGAGGAATATGAAGTTGAGACGATCCTTGCCCAGCGCACTATCGACGAGATTGACATATATCTTGTCAAGTGGGAGGGTTACCCGAATGAGAGATCCACATGGGAGCCGGAGGATTCGTTTTGCGATCCTCGAACCCTGAAAGAATGGGAGGACAAGAAAAGGGCCATTTCGCGTGGAGAACTCCCTGAATTCGATGTGAAATCTCTGGAAGATCGTATATATGCCCTGGAGCAAGCTAGTTTGCAGAGAAAGGGAAGGCGTAGGGCGAAGCGCTTTAGACTTGGGCTCTCATCACGCCCTGATGACAACAAACCGGAAGAGGCCGATGAGATTGATTCGCTCTTTGATTCAGTTGACGGTGACGGGCCATCTGGTTCAAGGGATGAAAATACAAGAGTGAGGGGGACACAAAAAAAAGCGCAACAACCTACTAGCCATCCAAAACCTACAAACAGCAACCGCAGAGAAGATGCACGGAATCAAAAGCAGTCGAACACGCGTCGGAGCCCTCCCAGTTGGCCGCGCCGTGACCCACCACCCTCAGAACCGTATTATCGAATCCCGAAAAGGCAGCTGGCCAAAAGAACTGTCCCTCCTGTTGTGGGAGTGTCAGCCGGGCGCCCGAAAGACTTAGTTTCAAGAATTCAGCGGCGAAGAGAACGTGCATATGACCCAACTGATCCAGCAAGAGCAAAGATGTTTAAAAATCTCTCATCCCAGCGGAGATATGAAAAGGCTGGTAGGAATGAACCAGCTCCAGATATATCACAATTAGATCTAAGGAGACCTGGTGAATGGTTGACATCTGGTAGTAGCTCTACCGCCCCGGCAAGAAGTGGCCTGTGGAATCACAGCCGTAACGACGATTCTGATAGCCTGTTTGTCGAACAAGATGGACCAATGCCCGACAGATATTCGACCATAAATGCCTCTCCAACTATGGCGCCTGGTGAGCGTTCACCCGAAGGATTGCGTCGCCAAGCGTCCTGGGAGGATAGGAATACAAGTAATAGGCCCTATCAGGGGAATTCAGGATGGGCTCAGCCCCTCGACCCTCGGCGGAAGAGCTCACTAGAATTCTCACACCAAGGCTCTGGCCCGCCAAGAGCTGGAGAGAGACCGTCCTACGGTAGTGGGGAGGTTCCCAACCGGACTTTTGGGACGAAGGGAAGGTATTGGGGCGAGGGTGAGGTTCTGGCAACATTGCGCTTCGGGCCGGATGGGCAAGAAGTTGGTCATGTCCGCCTCTGCAATCTGGATAGATCTACAAGGCGTCAAATAGTGGATACGAAAGAAGGGCACAATATTGACCTTTGGTTTCAGCACACGTGCACAAGAGAGCAGTACGGGCTGTTGTGTAACACAAAGGTCGGCTCACTTTCGCTCCGCCCAAGGTCCGGTTTACTTACTAACATTTGATGTAAAGGGCTATAAAAATCAAAAGTTCTCCAATGGCTGGGTTGCTGGGTTCCCCGATACGACCCCAGAGGTGAACGATCTCGCAAACCATTTACTTGAATCGAATCAGGCGGCACTTTGGTACCACCCTCAGTCCATGAACGCAGCCGTCCTCGTTACGTACGCGGCTGGTTCTTCGGACTGGGAATTCTTTGACTCCGACGCCCGTTTCCCCAGAGAGGCTACGTTAAAGGTTGTAGCTCGAAGCCCTCTACCACCCATGAGCTCTCTACCACCTCCCCTCTCCCCCAAACAGCCTGTTCTCCCGCCGAACCCCCCGGTCCTCGCTCCAAGTCAGCCTATCCGCCTAGAAGAACAACAACCCGATCAGCCCGTGATGCAGCTGGAAGACACGATCATGCAGGACGCCCCGGAGCCAACGGATGACAGTAAAGTGAGAGATATTATAGCCGAAGCCCGCAAGGGTGACATCGCGAAGGTGTTCCGAAAGCACTTCGAATTCACCTACAATGAGCTTGCGGAAGTGAATACATTCAGCAAAACAGACCGACACGCTCATGCGTTTTATCTAAACTTTCCAGATCACGTTCAGGCCGAATTTGAGCTCATGTCGCTTTTCTTGAAAAAGAACGGGACGGTGATATACTCTAACCGTGTTGCGGATGATTGGGAAAAGTTCTCACGAACCGTTCGTGTTGGAACTGTTCTTGTAGGCATTCCCTTTATAAACAAGGCTGGTTTGTTTGGTTATACTGACGGATGACCAATAGTTCCATCGAGAGTTTAGGGAATACGAGCAAATGAGAGGCTTGTACGATTTACTGAGAAAACAGATTAGTGTTTTTAACATATCCCTCTCTAAGCCAATAACCTGCACCTCCGACAGAGACCATATTGAGCGGCTTTTTCCTCATGGAGGCGTGGTGCTCCTCACAGAGGATTTTATGCGTCATGATACAGACAACGCCATACTGATCACTGCATGGTTTCGCGAATACAACAATAGGAAACAGCCTGGCACCTGGAAGATGTATCTGCGGCCGGACATTCAGCGTTGGCTTCTCAAAATGGATGAAGAGAGAGAAGATGACAAGTATGGCAAGCCTTAAAATCTCCCAAGGTTAGGATGAGTTACTAATGCCGAGTAGAATGCTCGAATTGTGGTATAATATTCGTCAGCTTATCCCCGACTACCCGGTGGGACACCACAACTTCGATCGTAGCTCCGAAGAGCCACACTCGCTTGATGGTGACTCGGATGCTGAAGGCACCTATCATCCGCTAGTCTCCGTGTCACACATGCCCGGCTATGGATATCGAACTGAAGGTGACGATCCAGACATCCCCAAGGGCTTAACCCAGGAGGAGCGGGACGCAGACCATCTCGTCGAGTGTTACGCTGGATGGTGCTGGCTGAACGCTCCCAGGTTTAGAAGGTTTATAGTACTCACCTGGGTCAAACCTCAGCCGCGTTGGAGGAAATGGAATCACGTAGGCACCTCCCTATTTATCCCTCCATTGCCGAAACTTCATCCCAGTCTCTAGGGAATTTCCCATTAACTGAATTTTCGCCTCTAGATCAAAGCAATGCGAACCCAAGACTTCATAAAAGAATTCAGGGTTAGGCATCCCGATGAAATGAAGAGTGCATCGTCAGCTTCGGGGCCGAGCAACTGGAAAGGCCAATCGATTCTAGGCTCTGGGTCTCCAGAGGAGCCACTTCGGGAAAGGCAGCCAGGCCACCGGCTCCCCACTTAAGGTATCTCCTGTCTATCCCATAAATGGGGGGATGGCTTGCGGGGACACTTCCGCACTGACTAGCGCGTTACCTTGTTTGCATTGCATAGCTTTTAGAGTATTCCCAAAAGCCAGTTTCCGCCATCTTTCTGCGTCCACCTTCAGTTATTTTATGCATTCTCTTAGCGCAAATGTTACGAGCAACACCCCATACCCCATACCCTATCCCCTAGCCACTCTCTACAACTTACCTTGTCACAAAGCTCACTCTTCCAAGCATCGGCTCAACTTTCTAGCACAAACAAGATGCTAGCTGATCCGGTGGTCCTTTTTTTAGCAGCGATATACCTTTCAGTTTTTGTCAAAATAGTTGATATCATGCCCCCTTTTTATTCCGGAATTCAACCGAAAAATCTCTACAACCGAAACTTTCAGATGTGTGACTGAGTATTATCTGCGAGACAGGCATAAAAGAAAATGACCAAGGTGTATCTATAAGATATCATTTCATTGCATATTCTTCCCATCCATATTCAGTGCGACGTAATGATCAAAACGAAAGAAGAATTGCGACTGGATGCGCTAATGAGATAGATCATAAAGAAAACTCCAGAAACTAGCGATGGTTAAAATGGGAATACATAAGAGACGACGCCAATTGCTGAAAGAAAAGTTGGCCAAAAGCTAAGTCGATGTGCATGTCGGGCATAAAACAACGGGCCTGCGCGCTGTTGAATCATAAAATGTACATGAATCCGAAATCCAGCTAGCTGGGGTGATTGATCATCCTCCTGCAGCTGTGGAGGATCCACTTCTCCACTGCTCGAAGCTGGTACTTCGCTGTCCTCCTCCTTTTCCACCTGGTTTCCCGTCTTTTTCTCCGCGAACCTTCTCTTCCCATTCACTTTCCTCGGCTGATATGAGGGCATGGAATTTACCGCCTTGCCCACGGCCAAGGTAGACAGCCTTTTCTTTCCGTGCCGCAACGGCTTCGGTGATGAGGACGAATTTGACGCTCGAGCCTGGGACTTCAAACATGGCGTCACCCAGAATTGTTTCCATTTCTGTGCGGAGAGCGCGGGCCCCAGTTGCCATCGCGAGGGCGTTTGACGCTATCTTGTGGAGGGCAGGGGTGGTGAAGCGGAGTTCGATCCCGGAGAGGGAGAAGAGGGTTGTGTACTGTGCAAGTAGGGAGTTACGGGGTTCGGTCAAGATGCGTAGTAAGAGTGGATGAGTGAGTTGTGACAGTGCAGTTGTGATAGGTATGCGGCCAACTAGCTCCGGTATGAAGCCATACGTCTGGAGATCGGGAGGCGTGAGGAGATCAAGTGGATTGAAGTACGTGGGCTCCTCCTCACCGTTTGAGGGTGGTGAGGCCTGGGTGAAGAATGGAAGATGCTTCTTATATAATGCCTCCTCCTCGGATCCGGGAAGAATTGGTACGGGAGGAGTATTCGCGGATTGGGACGATGAGTGTGTGGAATCAAACGCGTTGGAAGAGGCGCGAACGGGTTGACCAAAGCCAATTGAGCCGCGTGCTAGGCGATCCATAACGACCTTCGGAAGGCCAACGAATGCTCCAGAGAAAATGAAAAGGATGTTATCTGTACGGATGTTATATATCTCTCCCTTGGAAGGGCCACCACCAGAGCCTGGGCCCGAGGATGGAAATGAGGACCCTCCACCAAAGGTAGAATGTGGGCTATCTCCACGCGAAGGGTTTGGAGCATTCTTCTCAGGTTTCGCTTGAACCTGGACTGTTGTCCCTTCAATGATCTTCAGCAGAGCTTGTTGTACGCCTTCTCCACTCACATCTTTCCCATGGCTAACCTTGGCCGTCGCGATTTTATCTACCTCATCAAGACAGATAATACCCCTTTCAGCTCGCGCAACGTCATAATTTGCAGCTGCCAAGAGTCGTTGTACGCAAACGTCTGCATCCTCTCCAATATATCCGGCCTGCGTAAAGGGAGTACAGTCCGACATGCTGAATGGGACGGAAAGGACACGCGCCAGTGTCTTCGCCATGAGTGTTTTCCCAACACCTGACGGTCCCAAGAGAAGGATATTTGACTTCTCCAAAGTCAGAGGCGTTGTATCTACGATAGGACCAGGTTCTCCCCCGGTGTGAGCGTCTTCTCTCTTAGGAGGAGAAACCGTTGCCTGCTGACCGGGAAACTCATCTGCTGAAAGTGAGGGGAAAGAACTCAGTTAGCTCTAGCATTACTTTTCAAATTAGGAACGCCATTGAAGACTGGGAAGAGACCGCACTTTCTACTGGGTGCCTCTCTATTGACTCACGCCTTGCCCGCTGAGCCATCAATTCTCCCTCTTCCTCCTCACGCCTGAGTATCTCCTGGACACGCTGATAGTGATTGTAAACCGCCACACTGAGCACTTTCTTCGCTCTATCCTGCCCGACCACGAATTGATCCAAGTGCTGTTTTAGAGCTTTGGGCGTCATCTTCGGAGCTCCAAACACCGGCGCCGAGGCCAGAGGCCCCGTTGTCGGAAGGCCCGGTTCATAGCTGCCGGTGAAGGGTTGACCGGTGAAATCGGATCGATTAAACTCGGAGGAAGAATAGCGAGCTCCAGTGGTCGATATACCCCGGCGTACTACGAGGAAAGCTATGTTATAGGAGAAGCGAGCTTGGTGGAGGAGGGAACAAGCTGGCCTGGTCATGGTGGGGAGTGGCGGCGCAGCCGGAGGGTATGTCAGTAACCGCTCCGGTGCTTTTAGAAGTTACAATGAGCCAGTATAAGTGTACCAGCTCGGCTAGAGGGAGTGAATCGATTGAATTGGCGTTTGAACCCGTCTATAGAAAGAAAACCGCAGTTGAAGCAGAGAATGTCGGTGTTTACGTCCAAGGATTCACCCAAAGAGGAGAAAGACACCGAGTTGGAGATACGATCACGTGCGATATGCTTTCCCCTCCTCGGATGATGACTCATCCATATGATAAAGCCCGAGCTCCTTCTTGGCGACAGCTTCGCGTCGCACGATGCACATGTGGGAGGAATTCTAAAAGTTCTAATCATTTCTCATTTCTCTATTTTCTATAGCATTGCCAACAATAATTTCGTTATTCATACAAGAATAAGTCTATGGACTCCTTGCTTTTTAAAACTTTATAAACCTCCAATGCCACACGATTCGATCTATCTCAGGCTTAACCACCTTCTAAACATATGGGGACTGTTGCGGAGTTAGATGGCTTGCTCGGCGACCGCCGTGACGTTTCCTATCAGCCTCAAGAGTCTGGGCAAATTTACTCCTTTCTCGGATCTGTGGTCCCTTCCAGTAGAAGATATAGACAGGAATGAGAACCAGAACCGCCAAGCAGCCGAGGATCGTGCTCGCCCATTGCAGATGGAACTTGCCACCGATGTTGGTGTACATCGGGATCGCATACATGGCCGATATACCCGCGAGGAAGTCACGCGCGAACCCGTTACCGCCTGTCGCTGATGCGGAATAGGCGCCGTAAGCTGCCACCATGTAGTCGATGGTGGCCATGTAGATGCCGTAGTTCGCGATCGCAATGAGGAAGATGAAGACTAGGGGCACGACCCAGTGGGTATAATCGGGGCCCATGGTCGTCCAGGCAAATCCAAATAGTCCAATGGCTTCTAACGGTGCGATGAAAAGGAGCAGGAGAAGACGACGCTCTGGAAGGCGTGCTGCATTGCCCTGCTGTTCTCGGATCTGTCGCTGACGGTAGATGTCTGGAAGGAAGATAGCATATGCCACGATATAACCAATCACGATGGAGACAAAACAGAGTCCGATGCTAAGAGCATCAAAACCCCACTGTTTGAAAACGGGATTGAAGGACTCAATACAAGTGAAAATAAGCGCGTCGGAGAAACCAGACAGTAGCGAAAGGAACAGGACGATAGGTTCGCGGAGGAACATCTCGAAAGGTCGACGCCAAATTCGTAAAACATCCTTCAACTCTAACCGCGGTTTCTTCTGTTCATTCGGACCGTAGATGTTGGGATCTTCACCCGTTTTACGGCGACGTTTTGCCTCGCGGTCGAGGAGGATACTTGAGCGTGTTTCAGTGACCAGGAAGAAGTGCATGATCTGTGTGACGACCCCGAATATCAACTGGACCCAGAAGTTCCAGCGCCAGTCCAGCCATTGTTGGATCATTCCACCAAAAATCGGTCCAATCGTGGTTCCTCCAACTGACGACAAGACAACATAGGCGACGGCGAAGCCTTGGTCATCGGGCTCCCACATATCCGCGGTCATACCCAGTGTAACTGAACCCCCCGCGGAGCTCAACCCGCCCAAGAAGCGACCCACAACAATAGTTCCGAAATTCGGGGCGAGAGCGCAGGGAATCTGCCAGATATTGACCAGGAACAGACTGAGCTGCATGATAGGCCAGCGACCGAACTCCTCGCTCCACGGTGCCCATAATTCACAACCAAAAGCGTAAGCTACCAAGAATATCATCTGTCCAACTCGCGCAGCCTGTTCGCTGATCTGAAAATGCTCCGACAGGGGTAGGATGGCGTTTGGGTAGACACTGCTGTTGAAATTCATAGACATCTGCACCGTGAAAATGACGGTGAGAATAGACCACTTCTTGTACCAGGGGAAGGAGAACCCCAGCTTCTCGTAGCAGTCATTTTCCGTAATCTCGCGCTTTTCGTTCACGTCCTCATCCTTTTGGGCTCGACCGTCGCCCTCCTTGTCACCAGTCTCGGTCGTAACTTCTGGCGCGCCATCTTCTGGTTTTTGAGTGGAAATGCTGCTCAATTCTTCATCTCCACGATGCGATTTCTCTTCGTTTCCTGAACTCATTGCTTATAGTCCATCCAGCGGAGGTTTGAGTAGGTGAAAAGCCGCTCGCGGATGTAGGTGAAAACAATATGGTGAGAGAGATTTGATTGACCCGTGAAGAGGACAAGAGAGGGGGGAAAGGGGGCAATATAAGAGGGCCATCGCATCACCGCGTCGGGCCACAATCCCCATGTGTTCCAAGGTCAGAATGTTCCTGATGGGACCTTTGTGGAGTTGGATCTCCGAATGATGTCACGGCTTCTCTCGCCGTCCATTTCGGGTTTCTTGCATTTCCTTGGTAAACGGCTTTTCGGAGGCAAATCAGACCCATATAAATCTTCTCCGGGTTCATCAATTGGCACTCGGAGTTCGTCGACAGCATCCTTGAGGTGAAAACAAGCATAATCAAGGTTCGCGGATGGCGGCAAAGGTCACTGGATCCGAGTTCGGGAGCTGGTTGTGACGTCATCTGAGTAAATTTTTGCAGTGTTAGTCATCTTATCATTCTTGGCAGGGCACGAATGTGAATCTGCTTGGAAGGGATGAGAGTGATGAGAGTGATGGGAGCTGGTACAAGGATGAGGATGAAGGCAATAGTTTAATGTCTGTTAGAGAGCAATCTCAGTAGTTGTGTATATTACAATTCTTACGTCCAATCCTGATAAAGCCACAGAGAACAAGATGCTAGAAGTAAGAAATAAATAGATCGATAGGTACATAGTATTGCTGCCCCCGAAACGCCTAACTCGCATAACCTCAAGAAGTGTCTTAAGTAGAAAAAATAAAAAACAGTCCTAGCCAACCTAAACTCCTGAAGAGTTGATTTATCCCTCCCCTAGAATATCTACTTACCGACAGGGCCAGTAATCTTCACCAACCAGATCCTCGGCAAATCTATCTGGCATCATCGTATCCCAGTCCGGGCACACAGATAGAGAGAAAAAACCCGGCTGCTGAATCCCTCCAGTATATCGCAGTTCCCCAGCACTATCGTCCTGTGGTACAACCAGGGACTCATCTTCTGGAATCGTGTAGCCTTGTTTTTCGCCATTCTTTTTCCAACCTTCAACCGAGCTAGCAAGGATATCTTCCGCCTTGACGCCGTAGTAACCATCTTTTGAGGTGAGCTGCTCAATCCCAGGGACTTCGTAGAACTCATATGTATACTGGCTGCCAGAATAGCTGTTGAGCACTGCGGATTCTTCCACCATCAACATATACCATCCTTCTCCGTTGTAGCAGATTTCGTGGAAGCCCTTGTATTGGTCGTAGTAGTCAAACATCTCGGGTTTTTGGCCGCATGGAAGATTCGAGTTGCTATAGCATCAGTGTTAGAATACTGTAGAGGTTATGCTTTCCCAACCGGCAAATCAAAGGTTATCAACTCACACAACGAATGGGTTACTCCAGGTTTTATACTGCGAATCCGCAAATTTTGGAGCTATGCTCCAAGCATTGGGGATCATAAGCCCGAGAAAGAGCTTCATGATATCCTCATCTAGACTTTCCCAGTCCGCATCCAAGGAGGACCTCATAGACGCCCCGTCTTCGATTAGATACCTTAGCCCAAGTACAGCCTCGCTATCTTCCTGGCTGAAAAGGCTTTTCACTAGTTCCCGTTGGGTATCCCTCATGCGGTCGTATATTCTCCCAAGGAGTTCCGTTAATTTCGCGTCGGAGGAATCTCCTTCTAAATCGCTAAAGAGGAAATAAAAGAGTAAGGGTCAGCATACAGAAATTTAAATAGGGAACGTTGACTGTCAAACGAAGGGCTAGGCGGAGGACATACTCGGTGATACCCGCTGTTGCAAAAGGCTGAGCCATCGCTGTGGTGTGCATGATACCATCCTTAACCACACCAAAATTGGCTTTAACGGCACTCTGTAGAGCTTTTTTAAGCCCTGGGGAACAAAGTTAATGCTGAGTTTCACTTCCCCGGACCTTGAGTCTCATTTGATAAACTTACATGTCTCGACTATGCCAGATATTCCGATTTGACCAGCTGTGAGTAGGCCTACCACCAAAGCCAGCATATCCATTTCGTCATCGTCCATCTCTGGGCAGAAGAGTTCCCTAAAGGAGAACCCCACAATGTCTTGGAGTCTGTCATGGGCTTCTAGCATCTTTTGGTATGGGCGGTTGTATTGCTTCGGCGAAAGACTTAGTCACCAATGATATCACGGAAAGGGATGGCAGCCAATTGGCTTACATTGTGAACGTTGGCCAAAGAGTTCATAATCATATGCCTACACGAAGGTAAAGTAAGCATCGGAGCGCATTTGCATGAGAGGTACTCCTAACTTACCCACAAGCAAAGAAAGTGTCATCGCATTGAAGATCTGCGCTATTGCAAGGTGCATCATCTATGTCTTCACATATCCAGTTCGGTGGGGCGTGCATCCTATTAGCTATATGCCTATCGAACGACGGTTAGCAACTTCAGCCGAAGCATGCAGCGGGTTTTGTTTCATACTGAGAGAAGGAAAGGTCTGTGTCCTCCTTTTCCATAGTCCAGTTACTCCACAGGGCAACGTATAGGGAAGAGCAGCCAAGCCCTGCCCATACTTCCTGGGGATCAATTTCAACATCGGACACAAGAGGGTCATCGCAGGACTTGTAAACCAGTTCAGGATCATTGACTATGGCCTCGGGTTGAAGGAGGCCGTAATCGTCGGAACCGGCCCGCGTCACATTTAGGGGGTTGAAAGCACGCCTTTCAAAGCCGTCTTGCCTAGATAAATGAGGAAGAGCAGTAGCAAGCGCTAGATAGGTAGCGAAGGGGAGAAAGTGCAGAACACGCATCTTGGTTGAGTATGAAGGCAGTTGTAGAATGGTGAAATTGTAGAAGAGGGGTGCTCATAAGTCTTCCTTTGGCCTTCGGGTTCTGGCTTTATATCTATTTATTTCGAAAGGGAAACAGTGATTTGAAATGTGCTCAACCTACACTCATCAGCCAACACGGCTGCTAGGAGCAGTAGTAGGAGATCGTCCCAACCGAGAAACGGAATATGAAGTCGAGGCAAGGATCAATGGAGGCGCCCTCGTATATGGAGACCATGATAGGGTATGGCGAACGACCCTAGGCCCATCATAGCCAGATCTAAAGCTTGTTCATCTCGCATAGGGCATGATGCCGAATAGAGAAGAACCACCGAATATTTTGGGGCCGGTGCCTGTCTATCGGGCTGTATTAACCACCGATAATATGTAATCAGGGGAATTTGGCCCGTCAGCCCACATCCCAGGGCAGTGTTGCGGTTGCTTGAAATAAGATTCCCACGCATATTCCAGGGGGAGCCGCATGGGAGAATCTGGAGGCCGAATCCCAGACTCGGGGGTGAAGAAAGCCCGAACTCGCGATGCTCAATATGTCTGATTGGGCAGCATATTGATAATCGGTTGTTGAAGAGGGAGGAAGTCAGGCGCGAAGGAAGGCTGAGGCTGAAAATCCTATTAATACCCAGAGAGAGCTTCGGCAAGATCGTTGGGAACGGCAATCACGATTTTCGATATCAAGTTATTTTTAGCCGGGGCACAGCCCCGATGGTTCCTGCGTCAACCATCTCCTTAAACCACAGAATTGAAATAGGAGAGAGCCGGATAACAAATATTGCAGGGAGAAGGGAGAAGGGACAAAATCAAAGCAAAATTAGGAAGAGACTTAAATTTGGAACACTCTCTTCATCGTTGTAAGCGAGCAGGAGCGAGAGGAAGAGTCTCATCGGAGTTGATTCTGTTCCTGTACGCAGCTGATGCATCATGTATCCGTTGCCAAAAATATCAACAGCCGACTCGAGCGCCAGCGAGAGGAAAGATAACCCCTCGTGGAGTCCTGAACGGAATGTCATATCGTAACGTTTAAAGAGATGATACCATTATCTATCTCGATTTTGGGTCTCCCGGTTGTTGACGAGTCTTCAGATGCTGTCGTTCCATCGTTTCATCGAAGAAAGAGGATTCGTCGATTCACGAACACGATCAGCAGAGGAGAAACGTTCTAGATCTTCCCATTTTTCCTCGTCGCATAAGCGCATGTTATCGAAGAGAAAATATTCATATCAAGGAAGATAAACGGTAGAAATTTGCCTCCCGGGTGAAGCTTGCTGGGATGTGAAGAGAGAAAAATTCATCTTTTCATCTTTTCTCACCGGGATGTTGAAGAAGATGTTTTACAAAGGCAACACAAGCGGAAATGATGTCAACGTCAACAAGCAGGAAAAAAAAGGGGAGGGACATCCTCCTTCATCCTCAACATTTCTCTTCTTTTCTTCCATCTGTATTGTATCTCTAGCTTATTTTAATTATTGAGATATCTCTTCTTTCCGATCGTTTGAATTGAACTAGAGCTCCATCTAGTTGATCAATTGTTTGAGCACCCCGCAATCCAGCCCAAGTAGAAGGGCAGAGGGCCGAAAAATGGAACTCAACCAAGCTGCTGATAATTCGGTCCAAGCCGAGCCCTCAAGTGGTCAAATGGCTCCAGATGGAACGGGTCAGTGAATAACTCTTCATTTCCGCCGTCTCACGCTCGGATTTGGCTTACTTCTATCCAGGAGTTGTCCAACTCGACCCATGGCTAGAGCCATACAAAGATGCTCTGCGAAACAGATTCAACAGTGCACAATCATGGATCAAGACAATCAACGATACTGAAGGTGGTCTTGAGAAATTTAGCAGAGTAGGTCAAATTTCATCTCTCTCCACGCTCTAGTAGCCCCTCTTGACTCTGATATCGGGAATAGGGCTTCGAGAAGTTTGGCTTCAATGTCAACCAAAATGGAGATATCATATACCGAGAATGGGCCCCCAATGCCACCAGTGCGCATCTTATTGGAGATTTCAGTGAGTAGCTAACCTTATAAAACCTCTAATTGATCACATATACTCATTTTCACCAGACAATTGGGATCGATCCGCTACTCCGATGAAGAGGGACGATTTCGGCGTATGGGAGGTTAATCTGCCAGCCGAAAACGGTGCCCCCAAGATCCCTCACTGTAGCAAGGTCAAGGTCAGAATTCACTCTATTTGTTCTAATGGCCATGTGTAAAGAGACCAGCACCAACAAATTTGCACTTAGATTACTATGACTACCCCCAGCGGCGAACAGATTGATCGCCTTCCAGCGTGGATCAAGCGAGTTACACAAGATCTTTCTGTGTCCCCTCTCTATGACGCCGTTTTTTGGAACCCGCCGAAAGAGGAGCGATACGAATTCAAACACCCACGGCCATCCCAGCCAAAGAGTCTTCGTATATACGAAGCTCATGTTGGCATATCCTCTCCTGAGACCAAGGTCTCTACATATAAAGAATTCACGAAGAATATGCTACCTAGAATCAAACACCTAGGGTACAACGCTATCCAGCTAATGGCCATCATGGAACACGCATACTATGCAAGTTTCGGCTACCAAGTCAACAATTTCTTTGCAGCAAGCAGCAGATATGGGACTCCAGATGATCTAAAGGAACTTATCGACACAGCTCATAGTATGGGCATCGTAGTCCTTTTGGACGTGATCCACAGCCATGCTTCCAAGAACGTCTTGGATGGTCTCAACATGTTCGATGGAACCGATCACCTGTATTTCCACGGGGGAGCTAAAGGCCAGCATGAACTATGGGATAGTCGCTTATTCAACTTTGGGAACCACGAAGTACTTCGATTTCTTCTCAGTAACCTCCGATTCTGGATGGAAGAATATCAATTCGATGGCTTTAGATTCGATGGAGTCACGAGCATGCTCTACACACATCACGGAATTGGGACGTAAGTCATCGATGTTTAAGATCGGTTGAATGGGATAAATTATACTGATTTCCAACAGCGGCTTCTCTGGCGGTTACCACGAATACTTCGGCCCATCCGTCGACAACGACGGCGTAGTCTACCTGATGATTGCAAATGAGATGCTTCATCAAATTTACCCGGAATGCATTACAATCGCAGAAGATGTATCCGGCATGCCTGCCCTCTGCCTAAAACTTTCACTCGGAGGTGTGGGATTCGATTACCGTCTAGCTATGGCCATCCCGGACATGTACATCAAGCTTCTCAAGGAGAAGAGTGACGGCGAGTGGGATATGGGGAACCTCGCATTTACATTGACCAACCGCCGTCACGGTGAGAAGACTGTTGCCTACGCCGAAAGCCACGATCAAGCGTACGCTCTCATTTTACCCCCCCTTATCTAGAACTTACACGCTAACAGTTATATTCTAGCCTGGTCGGCGACAAATCCCTAATGATGTGGCTCTGCGATAAAGACATGTACACCAACATGTCGACCCTCACCGAACTAACCCCCACCATCGAACGCGGCATGAGCCTCCACAAACTAATCCGCCTAATAACCCACGGCCTCGGCGGCGAAGGCTACTTGAACTTCGAAGGCAACGAATTCGGACACCCGGAATGGCTCGATTTCCCGCGCGCAGGCAACGATAATAGTTTCTGGTACGCACGTCGTCAGCTGAACCTCACGGATGATGATCTCCTCAGGTATAAGTTTTTGAACGAGTTCGATCGAAAAATGCAGGTCACGGAGGAGAAGTATGGATGGCTGCATTCGCCGCAGGGGTACGTTAGTCTCAAGAACGAGACCGATAAAGTGATCGCGTTCGAGCGTGCGGGACTACTGTGGATATTCAACTTCCACCCCACGGATAGTTTTACGGACTACCGTATCGGCGTTGAGCAGGCGGGGACGTATAGGATTCTGATCGATTCGGATGATCCGCAGTTTGGTGGGTTTGGGAGGAATGCGCAGGGGACGAGGTTCTTTACGACTGATTTGGAGTGGAATGGGAGGAAGAATTTTGTGCAGGTTTATCTTCCGACGAGGACTGCGTTGGTTCTTGCGCTGGAGGATACGTTGTGAGAGGGGGTGTGAGACGAAAATGTAGGAGGGATATGAGCTTTGTGATGAAGTCATGTTGATTGATTGTTGTTTTCGCCGTATGTTGACTATTGTAATGCAGTCCCAGTATCGTTCAATTGAAGTTATGAGTTCAAGCACCTGCTCCCTCCCCAGGCTGCCCAGTTCCCCGAAGGACATACCCCAATAAAAGAAGGTATCAGTACATATAAAACGGTAGATATTAAGAGTGTAGATTTCAGATTAGTAGCCCTCAAACCTAACCACAGTGACTAGGGGAGACGCATCTATCCCGAAACCAGAACCACTTCCAACAGTTAACACATCATCCAAAGTACAAGAACAAATGAAAAAATATCTTAGTGACGCATTGGATGGAATAAATAAAAGGAGATATGTATGGATACAAAGTTTTTCCACAACCCCAACCAACTGACTAACTTGACACACAAAACAGCTCCAGATAACCACCACACTCCCCCCTCCTTTCTCCTTTGCAAGGTCCCCTATTCTATCAACTTTTTTTGTAGCTCAAGGTTGTTGTTTATACCGTGGTGTGTTATGGCCGCTGCTGCTCGCTGAGAACAACGATTCTCAGACGTTTCCGGAGTCTAAACCTGAGATTTTTTTATATTGCGTAGATAGTGCATCCCTTTACTTCTTCTCCTCGGATGGAGACTGGACGAAACCCTTGCCTTGGTAGCCCTCGCTGCTGATACCAGTGATAGGATCCATTCTCTCTTTCTGTTGGTTGGAAAAACAAGTCGTTAGTAAGATGTGTCTACACGATATGACAGAGGAGAAGAAGGATACGTACAATGGCGTATTCATTTGAAGCCTCTTGCCACTCCTTGGTCATTGTCCTTGGTGCGGGTTTGGCGGCGAGACGGAATGCGTAGAAGAGAGCAGCAGAGACGGCGAGGTACTTCATAAGTTGCACAACAATGCGCATGCCCTCACCCTTGGGGGTCTCAGCACGAGGTCCGTGAGGTCCGAAGGCGATCCAGTAGGCTGCAATTGACGCAATTCCACACGTTAGCCCGATGAGTCGCAGATACAAAGGATCATATCCATCAAATAGACACCAATTGAAGCATTGGAGGACGCGATAAGCACATACCAGCCTTCTTCTCCTGCAACGTCATCTCGTGCCAATCAACCTTCATCCGATCCCTCAACTGCATCCACAATTCAGCCTGCTCCTGAGGTGGCATCGCCTCCCATCTCTTCTCAATCCCAGCCAAGGTCGGGTTCGCAATGGCATGCTCGGAAACCGCAGCTGTCGATGAAAGACGGGTCTGAGTCTGTGTCGGGGCAGCGGGACGGGCGTAGAGGCAGGCAATTGGCGAAGCAGTGGTGGTGGATTGGGAGGACGAGCGGAGAGCTTGGGTTGGGAGCGAGGTAGTCCTCGAGACTGACCGCGGGAGGGACCGGACGAACATGGTGGGCGATTGGGGGTCGGGTGTGGTGGTGGATAGGGTTTTTTTTCTTCTCCTCGGAGGTCGGTTAATCAATCCTGAGGGCAATTGATTCAGTAAGGGGTTGAATTGAAGAGGAAGTGTAGTAGATCGACTACTCTCAGGATACTGTACCTCGTTGGGAGAGAGAAGAGAGTAAGGAGAGTGAGAGATCGAAAGGAGAGAGAAAGAAAGAAAGACGATGAAGTTGAAGATGAAGATGAAGTTGGTTGTTGGTTGTTTTTTTGGCTGAAAAAGGGAAGAAGCGAGTGGGTTGTGATTGGTTGTTGGAGGGTTGGATGACTAACCACGTGTTTTCGATTTGCATCATCTCCGAGAAAGGAAGAAAACGGGATATAAAAGATGAGGACGATGAGGAGGAAGAGACAAGACTTTACGATGAGATGAAGAGTTTGGAGATGCTATTCAACTGATGCTAATTGAGAACCTCTCGTCTCAGGAGCCATTTGCTTGTAGACACATACAGGCCAACGCGTCTTTTACTCTACACGAAGCATACACATCATGAGACCATCGGCTTAAAGGAAAATATCACTGACGAACTGACGAACTGAAGACGAAGGAAGCCACCACAGTCACCCGACAAGAGACTCAATATTCACAGCGAAAAACGGCAAGAAGAGTGGCCCCCAACAACCCAGTCATGAAAGAGGAAATCTCAATTTGAAGCTATGTAAGAAAGAAGGGGGTTTTGGAAAGGTTCGTGGGAGTATAAGCAAGAATGAGGAGATGATGGGTGCTTCATGATAGGGTTCCGGTCATATCCGTCGCCATCGCCATCTTGCTGCCGCCTAAAACCAGCCCCAATTTGGTTGGGTCCTGTAAACTACCGGTCTTGCGTCCTCTATCTGATAGCCTTGTTGCCGCTAGCCTCCGCAAGCACATGCTTCCATTCGAGCTCGTCCTTGTCGTCCGCGTGGATGCTGGTGTGCGGGTTGATCGCGTTCTTGAGCGTCTGTCGAGTTGTGGCGTAAAGCATGGACCACTGTTAAGAAGCCTCTGGTCAATACCCGTTTCCCGAATAGCCACTTCGGCATATTTCTCCGCTAACCGCAGGTGCGGGTGACTTACAAACATAGGCACGTCGTTTGGTACCCAAGAAATGAAAACTATCTTGTTTCTACACCGGGATGACGTTAGCCCTTGTCCAATCAAGCCCCGGAATACTGGTGAATCAGGGTGAACGAACCTCCTTCCCTCTCCACCTTCGAGCTCGAACTCGACATCATAGACCGCATACCGCGGAGTCGGGTTCCCCTTGGAGTCCTTGGCCCCCTCAAGCTTCTCCCTGAAATTATCGTAGTTGTCGTCTGCGGACTTCTCTTCTACGACGATCTCCTTTCGGTTGTCGGCGATCTTGAAGATAATGTACTTGGGGTTTCCCTTTCCGACTCGCAGTTCATTGTAGGCAGTGATGCACTCCGGGTTAATGGAAACTCTGTAAACGAACGAAAGCGGGGGACGGTTAGCTGGTGCGGGGAGGGGAATCGGCGGGAGAGCAGCAGGTCAGAATAGTATCACATACCCAGAGTCGACCTAAACGTAGCAGATATACCAGTTAGTATGTGAATGTACAGTAAGGGGTTCATGTGCCAGTCCTTCGGGGCGAATAGCTCGGAGATACGCGGGATAAAACATACCGACATGATTGGCTATTTGGCGTCTATTAATTGGTATTATTGGAGGGTAGAGAGAGCTGGCTAATAAATGAGCTGTTAGATAATTGGATCCATAATCAGACAAGTGAAGTGGTTGGAATTGATCTCATGAACCGATGTCTCCAAGGGTAGAGCCAACTCGATATCGGCTATTGTGACAGGTTCATATCTTAAAAGGGGGAAGGAACATGCGCACCAAAACTAATTCTAAGGGGAAATATCAGGAATAAAAGTAACCTTCAGGTAGTGAATTGGAAAAGGTGAAGATGAGGTTGAAGAACTGAGGGAGGTCAATGTTTATGCAGTGGTGGTGGGGTTTAAGGAGTGCCGCCTTGCGCAGCCCTCAGTATCAAGAATGAGGGCAGGCAGCAGAATAACAAAACAGACGGATTTAAGGAAAGAGGTAGTAACGGAGATCGAGACGACTTACGAGTAGGATTCTTGTTCTTTATGATTTGTAGAGTGTGACGGTAGAGAGTAGGATGAAGTTCCGGCTATTAAAGAGAGAAGAAGAGTTGAAAGAAGGAGGAGATGAGTGAGAAGAAAGATAAAGAGAGAGGAATGAGAGGATCAATGATGACTACGCGGGCACAGGATGTCTCCAGCGAGTACCAGCAAAGTATATTTCCAGCGAAGTAACTCTGGTGAGTGACTTTCGAGTACTTCTTCGAAGAATCTTTCTCCTTGGTGGGGTCGATGTCACGCTTTTTACCGCTTTCGCCCCTCTATCAACAATGGCACGTGATCTTCTACTGATGCGTAAAGGACAAAGAGTAAAGGACAGAGGAGAATAGTTGAAAGGTGATGAGAAATTTCATTATTATAGGTACATTTAGATATAGTACAACAATGCCGACTCTCTTTTGCTCTGCTTCTTCAACTTCGTCTCACTTATCCCTTCATATGTTCGTACACACACCAAATGATAAAAACACAGAGAGGAGTGGAGATTCCCAAACTCAAGACAACTGGGATGATGGGGAGAGGGAGAGGATATGAGAATGATGGGTGTAGGATCGACGAGAGAGATGGGGGTGAGGGGAATTAGGCTACTCTAAGAAACGCTGGAAAGGAGCAAATGGACAAAGGAAAAGATGAAAACAAATGCTTATCTGCCCACTTAGAACATGCCACCACCCATGCCACCCATTCCGCCCATACCACCTCCCATACCACCGGCAGGGGGGGCGGGCTTCTCCTCGGGTGCCTCGACGATAGCCACCTCAGTGGTACCGAGAAGAGAGGCAACACCGCTGGCGTCAACCAAGGCGGTGCGAACAACCTTGAAGGGATCAACAATTCCAGCGGCAATAAGGTCCACATACTCGCCCTTGGAGCTGTCGAAGCCCTTGTTGAAGTCGTTGGCGTACTCATCCATGAGCTTGCCCACGATGACACTGCCTTCCAACCCGGCGTTCTCAACGATCATCCGGGCGGGGCGGGTGATGGCGCTCTTGATGATGCTGACACCAAGCTGTTGGTCAAAGTTGGCGGGCTTCACTTCTCCCAAGCTGTTGGCAGCAGCCTTGAGGAGCGCGGTTCCACCACCTGGGAGGATACCCTCCTCGACGGCGGCACGGGTGGCGTTGAGGGCATCAACGACACGGTCCTTCTTCTCACCAACCTCAATCTCAGAGGAGCCACCGACCTTGATCACGGCAACACCACCGGAGAGCTTGGCAAGGCGCTCCTGAAGCTTCTCCTTCTCGTACTCGGAGGTGGTGGGGTCAGCAATGACTCCACGGATTTGTTCGCAGCGCTGAGCGATGGAGTCCTTGCTTCCCTCGCCGTTCAGGATGATGGTATCCTCCTTGGTGATGGTGATGGAACCAGTCGATCCCAACATATCTGGAGTAGCCTTCTCAAGCTTAATCTCGAGCTCATCGGTGAAGACGGTAGCGTTGGTAAGGATACCGAGATCGCCGAGGATGCTCTTGCGGTTATCACCGAAGCCAGGAGCCTTGACGGCAGCGACTTGAACCTGACCACGTAGACGGTTGAGAATGCAGACAGCGAGAGCTTCGCCTTCAATATCCTCAGCGATGATAACAAGCGGGCGGCGCAACTTGTTCGATGCCTCGAGGGCAGGGAGAATGTCCTGGACAGCAGAGATCTTCTTCTCGGACAGAAGGATCAATGGCTTCTCAAATTCGACCTTCTGGGCCTTGGTATCGGTGATGAAGTATGGGGAAGTGTATCCACGGTCGAACCTCATACCCTCGGTAACCTCGAGCTCATCCTCGATAGTCTTCCCTTCCTTGACAGTGATAACACCCTCCTTTCCAACCTTCTCCATCGCGTTGGAAATAAGCTTGCCAACGTGGGTGTCTCCGTTCGCACTGATGGTAGCCACTTGCGCAATTTCCTCGCCAGTGGTGATGTCACGCTTGTTCTCCTGGAGGTATCCAACAACGGCGTCAACGGCAGCCTGGGTACCACGGCGCAGATCCATTGGGTTGCACCCAGCAGCAACATTCTTCACAGTCTCGGAGAAGATGGCACGTCCGAGGACTGTGGCGGTGGTGGTACCGTCACCGGCAGCTTCGTTTGTCTTTGATGCAACATCCTGAAGGAGACGTGCACCGAGGTTCTCGAACTTGTCTTGTAGGGCAACCGCCTTGGCAACAGTCACACCGTCTACACATTCAAATTAGTTTCCCTCCGACATAATAAATCCTCTTGGAATAGAGTACGTACCTTTTGTGATCTTGGGGGAGCCGTAGCTCGACTCGATCAAAACATTCCTTCCCTTAGGGCCCAATGTGGTAGCAACAGCCTTAGCTAGGGTATCAACACCCTTGAGGAGAGCGGCACGGCCTTCGACTCCGAACTTGAGCTCCTATAACCATCTTTCGTCAGCTTTTGAACCCATACTCGACAAATCTGAAGCTATCCGTTGGCCCATTTCTGTCGTCACAATCTGCATGCATCATGCAAAAACCGGGGCTTAACGCACCTTGTGAGCAAAACGTTGCTGTTGTAGACCTAGACCAGCAGATAGAGCTGGACGAGTTCGACCAAGCGATGCCCGGGTGGAAGCACCTGAGTGGAAGACCGAAGCCCGGGAAGTTGAAGAGAGAGCACGCTGCATCTTGAGGATAGGAGTATTAAATGGAGAAGAGAATGGGGGATGCAATTATTACAAAGGTTAACTCTATCTGCCCAAAGGACCTTGAACTCCCAATTGACCAAAGACAGAAGGATAGAGGTGAAGAAAAGACAGAAAATATGAGTGCTTTTGATGCCAAACAGAGAGACAGAAAGAGAGACAGAAAGAACGAGAGAAAAAAATTTGGAGCCGGAGGTTGAAGCAGCTTTTGTTAGTCAGCCAGCTAGTCCCAGTTCAGCTTAGTCTCTGGTTCGGCAAGCAGCGGTTTCTCCACTTTTATCTTGGCACGGAGAAGGTCCTAGAAGGTCAGGTGATATCACATGTGTTTATACTACGCTAACCTAAATAGGATACATAGAAAGTCAAAATCAACGTCCACCAGATGAGCCGCAGGAAGAGCGTCAAGATATCAACAACAGCCCTATATTCTGAGAGAAAGGGGTGATGCTTCATAATGTCAGAAGCTTACTCTCACTAGAGTCCTAAGTCTCTTTATGATTACACTACCTATCCTTTAGATAGATAGACACTTACTCCGTTCTTCTTCTTGCTTCTTACTATGATAAGCGAACCTGCTACCTTCCCCTTACCATTCACATCTACCCCCCTGAGCGAGTATATCACTCTTATAAATCAATCACTGTGTGTCAATACCTGTGATTGGTCGTTTAGGTCTCTTAGAATTGTTTCCACGGGCTGGTTCTGCGGCATTCACCATCGCTATGGCAATGCTCTTTAACCCCCCAGCCTCCCTCTTCATTCCCCCTTCTCTCTTCTCTTCTCTTCTCCCATCTTCGTCGCACAGCTATCAACGCAAATCTCTCAACTTCTTCACCCTCAGCTTCAAATAAGATCCTAACTTGTCGGACCAACTGCCTATCTCTTATTGAGGTTGTGATATCCTCATCTCAACCTCATTTTCACCCCGTTGAAACAACTCCCCTGGAGGAGTTCTAGGCGCAACAGGCCTTGAAGAAACGAGCTACATATCACGCATGCACCTTGTCCTTCCTCTGAATAGTCAACAATGACCAACAACTCCTTGGAGGTTCATCTCAGAAAGGGACATCCCATATCACAGGTAACCGGGCTCTTCTTCCCCTCAGGCATGGTGCCAGGTACCTCAGAAGCCCAACTTATGTAATGCCAGGCTGACCAAAGAATAGGACAGATATTGATCACCTTTTAGTGCCTACTCCTCAAGGTGATTATTCTCTTTAGGCACAAAATGCGCCGTGATGTCACGGTCAACTTCCACGTGGGAGTATTAGTGGAGAAAAATAAAGATGTGAAGAACTCTGAGGCCTTATTGACCATAAGCCTAGGAAGAAGGAGCAATATGCATGAATTGGGGTGGGTCGCCTAACTAGGATATGGAATGATCTCTTGGAAGTCGTCTCGCATAAAAGAAAACAAAACTGAAAGCAAATGAAACATGGGGTACTTCATGAGTCGAAGCCGACTGCCCAACTCCAAGGAAAGGTATGGGGAGGAATGCACTCTAAAACTTCTGCAAAGCACCAACTGATTCGCAAAGGTAAAGAAAAGAAGCACTCGTCGCATCGAAATCAGCAAGTCCCCGCTCGTAACATCTTGACGCCATTATCATCAAAGGCATTGCAGCATGTTAATCATCACTAGTCTCCAGCCCCGAATAACCTTCTCCCTGATTCAGTCTGGTTTTCGGAATTTTTCCAGATGGCTCTCCATCAAAACTCCGGCATCCCATCTCCATACATGTCATCGAAATCCGGAAAATCTGGGAGAGCCGTGCCGAAGTTTGATTGTGCCTGTGTGCCAGCATAAAATCCCGGTTCACCGAATTTGAAGTCGGATTGTTCGAAGTGGTTCCCGGCTTGAGAGACTCCCCCATGGCCCCAGAACAAATCGGACCTCTCAAGCACTCCAGGGTTGATTGCATCGGTCATCCCCATGCGGTCGGCTCCTAGAGTCACATCATTGAAAAGACAAGTGTCCGGGGACGAATGGGCATTGAACCCTGCTAATCCGGGAGCTGATCCCCACCCACCACCACTCATGCTGTTGGCGCCGAATGCATGAGAACCATACGAACCCTGAGAATTCGATACGTTAAAACCTTGGATCCCGGTCCCACTGTTACCAATCCCCATTGGATACTGGCCATAGGTTGTGTTCGATGGTGTGGCAGGAGGCGGAAACCCGCGCATGCCGCCGTTATTCACCCCGGACTGAGAAAACTGGGGATAAGTCATGCTGGCTGACTCGGGAACATGCAACGAACCATGAGGCCCAACGAACGTATTGTGCTGACCCATGCTCGTTGCCTGGAGAGAGTGCGGGCTCAGGGTGTACTCTCCGGGAGAGACACCGGAAACCTGCTCCTGGTGGTTGTTCCCGGTAGCTGGACGATGTTCGAGAAGAGTATTGTCCTGGGCCTTTAGGAATGCCATGTCACTCGTTCCCGGGTCCAACCAGGGAGTTTTATCTGCCCCGTTGGGCGTTTTCCCGAGTCCTGTGACTCTTTCATGCCCGATAGGCAAGTTAAACTTTACCATCAGACTACGAGTTTGACCATCGGTATACGACGCTTGGGTGGACTCGCTGCGCCGATCCTCTGTGCTGTTGCTCGCAGAGTCGTTGGTGAAGCTAAGAAACTTCGCTCCGAGAGCTACAACTGAGCCTTCCGGGGTGGATCCCTTTGAGCCAGCTCCATGGTCATTGGCGCTGCTCTCGCTGATGTTATCGTCAACCTCACTGGCAGACTCGAGGTAATCATCGTCCGGGTTCTCAGTGACGTTTGAGAAGCTCGCATTAGAGTACCCCCTCTTTGCGCGCCCGACTCCTCCTGCTACCTTTGCCTTCTTCCCCACATGACCGTTGTCGTTATCGGAGTCAGCTTCAGCATCTTCTTCCATGAACTCAGACTCAGGGTCATAGTTGAAGGCATCGTTAAATTCGTGGTCGTCGACACTGCTCCCTCCCTCTCCGGCTGTCTTCCTGGACCTGGTTCCTCTCTTGCCGTTGTTGTTGAGCTCATCCTGACTTTTTGCACGTTGCATTGGTGCACCCCCACGGCGCAGCGGAGGCAACTTGAGATCCTTCACGCGAATGCGGAGTTTCGCCAGATGCTGGATGATGGCGCCCTCTGAAACACTCGGACCCATAAGGTCTGCCGCCTTGTCCCATGGAATTCTCAAGCCCTGAGCGTTACAGGCAGATTGGATGCAGAGGAGCAGCTTCCTATCCAAGTCATCTATAAACTATTAGTTACTGCACGCATATCCTCTGAGTGGGTCCAGGAGATGGAGAAGGCTGGCACATCCTCAAAGCTGGCCTATGACTCCTGAAAGCGAGCCTTCTGCCAAGTAGGTTTTCCAACGATCGATATCTCTTGGGATATGCAAGTCTTCAAGGTGTAGGGCTTTTGTTCCCCCATTCCAGGGAGGATAACAAACTCGGGGACACCAGAATGCTGAACATAAGGAACTTGCAACATACCATTCCAGCGGACTAAGGTCCTTTTCTCGGGGCGTTTCAAAGGCTTTTTGGCCTTTGAAGGAGCTTGGATTTTCTTACTAGAGCCCATAGCGAAGCTTATTATTTGCTAGTCTATAGCGAATATGCAGTTAGCATGGTTGTTTGACCGAGGGAGATAGTGTTTCTTTGAGAGGTGAGTAGAAGTGATGTGTTGCAGGGGGTCTAGATGAAGACGGCCCGGGCCGCTCTGGTAACAACACAGAATGCCCCCAGCAATATCGAGCTTCGAGATGATGATTTCCCAGCCTCTATCGAGCCGAAGACATACCGGACCAGGGCCTAAGAGGCTATAAAGAGAGACTTACATTGAGAGACTGTTTTCCAGCTTTATGCTGAGGTCAAGCAATGCGATGCTGTTGCTTGCGTATGATTGCCGATATGCTAGCGATTTGACTTGTCTAAAAGCCGACAAAATCAGCGAGCAGAATGATGAAGATTTTGTGAGACGACTTACCTTTAGATCCTTCGTTCTGTTAACGAAGCTGTCACCCTATATTCTTCTAGGGCACTGGGATGTTGAGCGACAAAGAGTCGAACAACGTTCGAACGTGTTGATGGTGTTGCAGAAGTAAAAGAAAGGGGGAAGGGAAGTGAGGTGAATGATCCTCGGGTCACAGCTGAGCCTGACCTTGACGGCTTCCGTGGCTGATGGGGTGGGGTGGAGCCTACGAGGGGGAGTGTCCCGGGATCACTCGTGAAATGAATATAGACACCACCCAAACACGTTTGAGGAAACTTTTGTATCTACCGAGAGGTAGAGTGTCTAACTGAATGGTAAATATACATGCAGTTTCTGAGAATCCTCTCTTCAAATCCTCAAATTATTGCTCGTGGCTTTCTTTAAATATTTTATGGTGTATTCAGGGAATTTAAGTGAACTACAGTGAATGGGCTCACAAATTTTCAAAGGTCGTGTTGTAGTGGAAAAAGGGGATGAATAGGGATGCCGATGAATAGACATCGATTTGACTTTTTTCAAAACAAATTTCCGATTTCTACATATCAATCGAGAGAGTTCATACGCGTAGTTTCCTACAGGAGCTACAAGCAGTTTATACCCTGAAAACATCTTAAGACTCGTTACGTTTATGATATTGCACATTAAGCAGCCTGGGGGTTCAATCGTACGTCGCATATTAACCCCTGAATCTCAGGCAATCCAGGAGAATAGTATAGTATGGTTTTCTCCGATCTATTCGGCATGCCGAAGGTTATCAGATCGGAAAGCAACACTGCAGTATGTCATGGTACAAACCTTTCATTCACTTTTTATGGTGAACTATGGGGCATCGGGCCACTAAAACAATCGTAAAAACACGATCACCCATACAAAGTGACTGGACACTAAGTATCTGCTACCTACTGCTAACTGAAAATTTTTATAGGTACTGATAAAACAGCATCTGAAATCTCCCAATGGGTCCACTTGCCTAGAAGGAGCACTTCCCCAACTTCGATCATCATGGAGGTCTTAAAGGGCGTTGTAGAGGATGGTTGTATAAAATCCATAGCCAGAGGGCTAACGATGAAGTGTTTACCCCGCAATGTGGTTGAGGAAGTGCTTTTTAAGTTTACAACACTATTCCGTAACTCATTTACCTTAGATATAGCATTCCATTACATTGGACGAATATCATCAGACGAAGTGTTTCCTTTTCCTTTTTCTTTTCCTTTCAGTGAAGTTGATCTTTCTGGGGATGTTGATATCACGTGAGGTATATACACGTGACCTAGTTTCGGCGAGGCGTGCGAAAGAGCCTCATCCTCATCGAAATCGATCATTCGAAGCTTTTTGAATCGTTCATCAACATCGTCGTTCATTTCCCACTCCTCAGTTCCAAAAACCAAAAAAAGACAACCCAGTCATTTAATCCTCTACAATGGCGTTCGCGTGGAAAGCTGCCGGTTTGACGTATGTCCTCTTTCTCCCCATCAATTGGTTGCCGAAGGCCAATTCCACCCACTCTTGCTCACACATTGCCTTTCCAACCTAACAGCTACAACCGCTTCCTGGCCGTCTCATCCCAGGCCGTCCGCAGATCCCTTAAGGAAGGCCCCAGACTCCAAGCTGAACGTCGGGGTCAGACCGATCTCAAGGTCTCCAGGTGGGAGGTTAGTGGATTCTCTCGACATTTCTCCTCTCAGCCCTTAATACTGTTTTGAGGCCTTCTGGTTACCCAATTGGGTCAACTACGGAGGGAGGATCAGTAGTATAGATATATATATATATATATCTGGCCATAACCAGCAGGATGGGATGCTAACTATATTTTTTGGTGTCACAGAACGGAAAGCAGGGAGAGGCCAAGAGCATCACCTCCTCGAGCGCAACGGCGGAAAACCCGGCTGAGGGAAAGTAGAGGCATCTCACAATATGACGCTGGAGGAATAGATAGACTTGATGGGGAGGCTCGAGGGATGAGAGAGCGGTGCTAGATCCACAAGAATGCGTGGTGGTAGTGGTGGTGGCATTGGATTGATGTACATCTTGTAGCAATATATGACTGATTGCCCGAATTATCTTTGACCTTTGAATCCACAAGCTGAAAAATATAGAAAGAAGTAAACAAATTAACTATACACCTCTGTTGCTGCTGCTTTCCCGACAGTAATGCTTCTAACCCCTTCCCCTGGAGCTGGCTATAATTTGAGTTCCAAACTCGGCGTCTACATGCGGATATTCGTGGTGGATATATTTTGTTTTCTACGATATAGAAATACTTGAACCTCTAGCATTTTTCGTTCTCCACGATTATAACTCTAATAACAAAGCACCATGCTACCAAATAATCAGGTCCGAGATACTTCTCGGGTTACCAACCTGAAAATGATCCCCAAAGATATTACCGCAGAGTTTACGGAAGCCGCTTCAGGTTCGTCGTCGCATTGTTCATCCCCCGCATCAGCGGTATACCTACAGTTCCCTTGCCTCCGTCGCTCATTACAAGCCCGAATAATTAGTACTGACCTGATTGTACAGCACTGAAGACGGGTGAACTCGTTAAAGATGAATACTTTACGCTTTTTGAAGCCGTTGGAGCGCTGGAGGTACGTTCGGAGACTACAAGGGGGGGATCGGATGGCCTGCGTGGAGGTGCGAATAATGAGCATATGGAAACAACTGGCTAACGGATACGGGTTGATATGCTAGATCATGGATTCCAAAATGGATAGCGGTTATTTAGGTCCCTCCGAAACCGAAGGAAAGACAATAGCGCAGGCGCTCGAAGACGACTACGATGTCCACAGGGACCTATTACCGGAGGAAGTCTTGGGCATAATGGATCAACTACTCTGTCACGAGGTGGGTGGGAAACAAAATGCGTTGTCAATGAAATTGCCTACCCCTTTTGCGGGCAAGGGAGAGGATTGAAAAGGGACAAACCTTTGCGAAAAGAACTGGAAAGAGATGAAGCTGAAGGGTTTATTATGCATATGGTCTCTTTTTGGGGGGTTATATAGGTGGCCTGGCATATGGGACATCCTCTCTCGCAGACACTGTTCACGTCCATCTACATCGATCGTCTCCTGTGGCCGCTGCCTAAGACACTCGACGAAGCACGATTTTACCGGGGGAAGAAGGAGGAGGGTCAGTCATACGAAGAACAGACGCCCCTGGTTCACCGCGTACTCCGAGCGTACTGCCTTTCTCTAATCAAGGCCTGTGACTTGGTCAATGCCAGAGTCAGTACGGAGTATTTTTACGAGGTTGGTCACCCAAATTGCATTTAGAATACCCCTTATCCTAGCTACCGCAAACTGACTGATCTTATTAGGAGGAGGACTTTGTGACACAGTTATACAACCGCAATTTACTATCTACTTTCGACTCAGACAGGTTCCGCTTAATAGTCGACGACGCGCTCTCCTGGATTGAGAACGAGAAAGATACCGATATCTCAGATGAATTTAAAAAAGCCCTATCACAACGGCTCATCTTCCGACGAGAGTTTCTGAAAGGCCTAGACCAAGATTTAAACGTCTTGGAGACTAGGTCTATGGAAAGCTTTCAGGCGAGTATCCCTCTTGTCTGTCAGATTGAAGAGTCAATGCCTCGGGGAAAGCCAGTTGAGGAAGCGTTCAGTCTCAAGTTGCAGCGGAAGTTAGCGAGCACTGTGCCTCCAAGACCGATGGTCAATGTTGATACAAAAGAAGCCATGGCGCATCTCAGACGTCTGTGTCAGGACGCAGCAGATGTTCTACAAATGCTGGACTATCGCGGGCCCTACAATCTTCGGGTACGTTTTTATAGCCAGTAGTTTTCAGTATGTTAATTCGACTGACCAACCCCATTAAAGGAAACCATATGGGCTCTCCAATCCCGCAAGCCACAGCCGTCTGTCTATATCCGATCAATTGTACAATCACTTCTTGTTAACGACATGAGGATTATTGGCTCCGTTCTTGTCAAGCAGTTCTTTTTCGATGACCTTGCCGAGCTAGTGCTCCCATGCAGCCCGCTTTTAGAAGAACATGAGGATGTTGAGATACCTTCGGACCCGCGGTTTAAAACAGCTAAGATTATGGACTCGTTTGTCAAGAGGTCTGCCCAGGTAGGCATTCGTCCATTCCGTCATTCAATATATATGCTGAACTTCGCTAGCCTTTTGTCGACACGTTTCGTGGGGCATGCTTGAATCGATCCCGAGTCCGTCGTACTTTGTGTCACACAATCATCGACTGGGATAATCTGCAGCTCGAGGTAAGGAATATGTAACCTTTTCTCTCCCTATATACTCATCGATTATCTACAGGCAGAAGACATTGATACGCAGCTCCGGGCCTTCACTCTCGAACCCGCTCTTATAATCCATCCCGATAGTGAACCTACCTATTCATACCCACTCAGCAGTTGGGCATACCATCAAAAGCTACGCCAAATTCGACTAGTAATCCAACTTGGCTTCGAGCTATCTATCTACTCCCCTGAAGAATTCCCAGGGATGTACTGGTATCTCTCACATGTCTGCGGGACGCACCTTGCCCATCTGGACCGCATCCGCACCTTCGTCTCCGCAGCCCAAGCAAAAACTCTCGACCCACCACCCCCCGGGCGAAAGGGCAAAACCCCAGAAAAATCAGCAAACCAAAAACGCGCCTTCGACAGAACCTTCGCCCTCCTCGACCGACTTACCACCGAACTCATCGCCGTAGACGCCTTCGCCCTAACCCTTCACGCCCTCTACACCCTCCTCTCCCGACACAACCTCCTCCCAACCCGCTCCTCCCCCGAAAACAAACCCTACTCATCCGATAAATTCCGCTACGAGCTCCGCATGAAACCCTTTTCTCCGATCTCGCTTCCGGAATTTATACCCTACGAAGACTTTGTGCGGGAGTCTAGTATGGTGGATTATAGTGATACGATGGTTCTTGATCGGGCGGTTCGGGCTTCTGCGGATGCGAAGAAGTCGTGGGAGGAGTTGCTGGCGCTGGGGGCGTCGTTGAGTATTTCTGAATCTGAAGAACGGCCGGGTAAAGAAGCGGAAGGTAGCCGGTCGATTGAAGAGGATTGGAAGAAGGATGTTAAAGATTCGCTGCGGGCGTGTATTGGTGCGAGTATTGCGGTTGTGGCTGTCAAGAAAGCGATGGTTGCTGCTGCTACTGCGGCGGGGAGTGCGGATGCTGAGAAAAAGAAGAAAGGAAAGGAGGCAGGGACGAAGGGAGGGTCTAAGCTTGATTTGAATCTTGAGGTTGAGATTCCGGAGATTGGATCTAAAGCAAGGTGGCATGATTGGTGGGCTGTGCCACGAGTGATGGAGAAAAAGGCTGCTGAAAAGAAGTGAGTGGGTTGGGATGGATGGCTCCCTATACAGCTTCTCCTCACGTTACATCTTGATATCGTAGACGACATTGATAGATTCTTAATTTTAATCGCTGGGACTACCTGCTTGGAACTTGAAGTAACAGGTAAACTTCTATCTCATCTTTTTGATCTCATCTTTTTAATCTACCTTTTTTGCGCTCCCGTAAATGTACAACCACTGTCGTGAAACATAAATTTGAAGTGAAAACCCTTCGCACGCTATGCAAATATAAAAACATATACATCCATCTATCATCAACCTCATCCTATCCCACCAAACAAAATGTCCTCGTAAATCCTCTCCATATCCTCCCTCTTCACTTAAGTACCGCACCGCACCTACCTCCCCCTATCAACCGGAAACTCATCCTCCAACTTCAACCTCGCCGAAACATTCATACTAAAAAGCTCCTGAACCAAAAGTTTCGCCGCATACGGGATAACCATCTTAACCACCCCCCTACTAGTCTTACACCTCTGACACCACCCCAAATACCCCATAAACCCACACGACTCACAAACATCCACCTCATGCCTATCCGACGAAAGCATCAGCCGCTCAAGAAGAAGTTGGCTGGTCCCGTAGGCGATTAGGCAATCGCGCTCCATCTCTCCGAGACGGAGACCACCGTCTCGGGAACGACCTTCTGTCGGCTGGCGGGTGAGGACTGCGCGAGGCCCGCGGGCCCGCGAGTGCATTTTATCTTGAACCATGTGTTTTAGTTTCTGGTAGTATATTGGTCCCGTGAAGACGTAGGCGGGGAGTGCTTCGCCTGTGATCCCCGACGTGAGATAATCCTTGCCTCCGAAGTTGAAGCCGTGTTTGACCAGTGTGGCGGTCATTTCTTCGACGGGGCTGCCTCCGAAGGCGGTCCCGTAGCCGAATTCGCCTTCTAAGACGCCGGCTTTGCCGGTGACGAGTTCGAGCATTTTGCCGACTGTCATTCGGGAGGGGAAACCGTGCGGGTTCATGATGATGTCTGGGACGATACCTTGGTCTGTGAATGGCATGTCGGCTTGTTCGGCGATGATCCCTACGACACCCTTCTGCCCGTGGCGGGAGGAGAATTTGTCGCCGACTTCTGGGCGCCGGGTTTGGCGGGTTTGGACTTTGATGAGTTTGTTGTCGTTTTCGGTCATGGAGATCATGACTTTGTCGATGTAGCTTGGGTCTGGAAGTTTGTAGGTTTGGGGGGAGGGGTTGTATGATACTGGTCTGCCGGCGTCGGAGCCGGTGATTCCTGATGACAGGGCGTTTTCGGGTGTGACTTTGTTGATGTAGACTTCCCCGTAGCTGACTCGTTCTCCGACTGCGGCTAGACCATCGCTGTCGAGCAGTGCGTGCTTCCTAATCGGGATACCATTCTCCCGCTCTGGTCCGTTAATTCGATCACGAGTCCCGTTCGGGTAACTCTTCAAGTTCGCTGCATATTTGCGGAGAACCTGACAACGTCCAAAGCCACGATCAACAGACCCCTTATTTAACACGAGGGCATCCTCAATATCGTATCCCGAATAACTCATCACAGCCACCGTAGCATTCTGACCAGCAGGTAGCTTATCGTACTTGATCAGTTCAATCGTTCTCGTCTTCACCATCGGTTTCTGGGGGTAGACCATCAGGTATAGAAGGGAGTCGATGCGCAGGAACTGATTTGAAGCGATTGCGCCGATAGCTTGTTTACCCATAGCGCATTGGTAGGTGTTACGAGGAGACTGGTTGTGGTGGGGATAAGGAATCAAACCAGCCACAGCGCCGAGGATGGTAAACGGTTCAATTTCCAGATGTGTTGTGATATCGGTAATCTGGTCCTCGTACATGGCGATATTGGAGTCGTTCTCCTCATTGACGTCCAGATACTCCACTAAACCCTGGGCTAGGAAATCGTCGAATTCCATCGTCCCATCGCGGAGTTTCTCAAGATGAGCAACATCCACTTGCGACTTCCCACGCTCCACCACGATTAAGGGGCGGCAAATCCGTCCGTCATCCGTTGCGATATGTACGGCGTTCTGGTGGTGGTTAATGAAAATGCTGACGAACTCAGATATACGCCCCATCCGACGAAGTCTTCGGAAGGCGTTGAGGAAAAATTTGGGTTTCAGTGTTAACGCCATTGGTGTACCGTTCATGAAGATGATATATGCCCCTGGGGAATATATCTCTCTGCCACCAAGAGACTGGATATCCTCAGCGCCAAGGAAAAGTACAATATCTCTCACGGGGTCTTCCTCATCATTGGTGGTAATGTGTGTCATCAGTGCCAAATTCTTAACGAGACCACAGGCCTCTCCCTCAGGCGTATCAGACGGGCAAAGCATCCCAAACTGTGAGGGCTGAAGTGCACGAGGACCGCTCACTTTCCGGGTTTTCTCGAACTGACTGGAAATACGGGTCATCATCCCGAGAGCAGCGACATAACTTAGTCGACTCAAAACGTGCGTGACACCGGCCCTTTCCATACGGAAACGCTTCAAGCTCCAGTTTCCGGTGGAGATGGCTCGGTTCATCCCTTGGGTGATATGATTCCCATGGATAGCCACCACACTGTACGCATCGAATGCTTCAGTGCGAACAGGTTTCTTCAAGACCTTATCGATATTCATCTTGATATCGAAACAGAATTTCTTGAACAGATCCTCGAAGAGTAAAGCCAGAAGTTGTCCCGCAAGTTCGAGGCGTTTATTTCCCACGTAATCCCTGTCGTCGACCAAACTGGAATCATGCTTTGCCATCAAGACACGACGAGCCATATGAGCGACATATAGGGCCTTGGGGCGGAAATTTAGGTTTTCGACCTCGACGTGGGAGATAATGACGGATGCAATGGCCTCGACAGCTTCCTGAACGTAGTTTCTGCGAGCCGGGCCAAAAGAGGTAGGTTTTCGATTAATCTTGATCCGTGCACCCATCCACTCCAGTGCTTGTTGTTGAGTATAGACGCCGAGTTTGATGCTCTCTTCAAAGTTGATGGCGAAATCTTCCTGGTAGGCACTATCGATTCCAGCCACGAGGAGGAGCATCTCCTTGTCAGATTGAATACCCATTGCTTTTAGGAGAATGACGATAGGGATATCCTCGCTCAGAACGTTGTGCCTCATATATAACCGCTCTTTTTTCAGGATAACGTAACTTTTGGATTTACGCTCATTGGAAGAACTACCCCTCGTCAGCTGCGTATTAAAAATCGGGGAGAATGGAGTGCTTACCTCGTGACTGAAGCCTGAACAATTTCCTTCTTCGGCTCTGTCTCCACGATAACCCTGTTCTTGCTCAACTGCTCCTGGACGAGGATAACCTTCTCGGTGCCATTGACAATAAAGTATCCACCCGGATCGAGGGGGCACTCGCTTTTCAAGTACATTTCAGTCTCTGATTTATTCGCCAGAACACACTTGGAGCTTCGAAGCATGACGGGCATCCGTCCAATTGCAGTTCCCTTGCGCTTAACACGCTTGCGACCACGGACATATTCGAAGTCGACGAGGATAGGAGCGGCGTATGTCATATCACGCAGTCGGCACTCGTTGGGGGTGATCGTTGACTCCACCGAGGAGCCGGCATCATCAGATTGTTGCTCATCGGCTCGGCGTGGTGTGCCCAGGTAAACATCCAAAAATCTATTTCCCAAAATTAGCTTCAAGTCAATTGAACTGACCCAAGGCTGAGGCGCATACCGAATATAAAAATTATGATCGATGTCGCTTCTGATTTCCGCACTCGCCTGCACGATCTTCTTCAACTGGACCTCGACGAAATAATTGTAGGAGTCGATATGCTGTTTCACGAGTCCCTTGACCTTTAAGAAAGCGGGGAGGAGGTTCCATTTATCTTGGGCGGTATTGATCGGGTCTGTGAGCGATTTGTTGCAGTAGAACGGTTGGAGGAGAGCGTCGAATCCCTAGAACTGTTAGTATATATATGGGCGCAAAAGTCGGGATGTAAGGGGACGTACATCGGAGGATGGCACATTTCGGGGTATTGAGGGATGGTCATGATGCAATTGTGACTGTTCGGCAGCAGGGTCTGGTCTTTGGGCAGGGGTAGAGGTTGCCTTTGGCGGCGGCCTCGTCGTGCGAGGTTGGCGCTTCCGCTTGAGAGGTTCGTCGGAGGTGGAAGGTATATTCGCCTGTCGGAGTCATATCGAATTAGCCATATCCTAGAAGTGGGATGTGGGATGAATTGGAGCTTCTTACGGCAGTCTGCGCCCTCCTTGGACCAGGCATTGTCTCTTTTCAGCTCCCTATGGGAGTGAAGTAGGTGGTGAGAATAGTTCTGGGAGTTCAGCAGCTCACCGTCGCCTCCATCACTATCTTTTTTTCTTCCATCTAGATAATTTTTGGTGAGAGTAATTTTTGGAGGGGAAAAAGTGAGTGACAGAGATGGAGGAACAGATAATCCGAACCGAGGAACATGCTTATCTAAGATAATAGATTGATAGCTATTTACGGACTAGTGTTATTATGTGAAGCATGACCACGCACGGACCACCTGGAGACCTTCCCCGTGACCTGTCCAAAAATGGAAATGTTCAGGGTTTCGCCAAGGGCTAGCCAATCACGTGCTCCCACAAGTCCCAACGTGTTTCTGTTCACGAGAAAGAAAGAAAGAAGAAGGAAGGAGTTCCTTGAGAGGTCCACTACTAGGAGTACTCTCGTCTAAACTACTTATTAGGGGTAATGAGACGATGGCTTCCTCTGTGTCTTCGCTACAGCCCCTCCTCTCCCTCTCTTCGAGGGAGTGTAATGTTGGGAAGAAAGGAGGGGCTCAGAGTTGAAGCTATCGTCTCATCTCCCCGCCATTTCTTTGATATCCCCGACGGGGAATAAGACAGACAGACATGAATATATGTGTTCATACCCATCGGACTCTAAATCGGTAGTCCCTTGTTAGCTGCAGTAGTCTGGGGGGGTTACATACATACGAACACACAGACAAAAGCTCTGAAACTGTCAGTGAGAGATCCAAGATGTCGACATTTGACATGTGTTGAAATAGATGCTTTTCGAAAGCGCTGCAGATGTTGTTGGCAAGTGATATCTATAACTCTTCACCGTCCGGGGGACCGTGATTTGACCCTTGGACTGTGCAAAAGATGAAGCTGGGATGAAAGAAGCGAACCCGTCAGGCACTGATGCACATTTCTTTTCTTTTTGTTTCGTGTCGTTCTCTTCCTCTAACTGGGCGAGATGGGTTGAGACGATGGATGATTAATTGATGGATCTCTCAGGGTTGTGTTGTTCCATGTATGATTCCTGTAAGTTCAAGGGTTGATTCGAACTCGAGATCTCTTCTTCTTCTTTGCCCTTCTTTTAATTACCCCACGCGTAGGTAGAGAGAGTAGTATCGGGAGTTTTGCTCCTTGGATTATCCGTGGTTAGCAGAAACAATTGATATCCTCATGGATAAAAATAATCAGAAAATACAGTACACTCAACCATGAGGTTTGACAGGATCCTGTCCCCAAAAATAAAATGGTTCTATTTTTTTCTGTGTGTGCAGTGTGCAATGTGTATGCCCCTCCAACGCCATCGAAGCTCGGTACATGTACATATCACAGCGGTTGATGTACTTCACCGCTTCGTTGGAGCGGCACGCTGCAGGAGAGTGGGTTTTGGCATCTGGGTCCGGTTGATGTACCTGTACATGGAGTGGATGTTTCCAAGTCCACATTGTCGTCCAGGTTGGCCACTCGTCTGGGTTTTTTCGTCGACTCTCCCTCTCCACCCGATCAGAAAAGAAAGCAGCAGAATTTCATGGTAACAATTGATTGGAGAAGGTTCAATATAACATTTTCTTTTCTTCGTTCGTCTCTTCAGAGAAAGTGAGAGAAGAGAAAATCACGAACATGGATGATAGAGAGAAGGTTTAGCTTCGTGGCAGACTGACATTTGACTTCCCTTTCCTGCTTCCTGTTAATTATCCTTCTGACAGGTGAAGAAGTGGGAGGGAGATTTGGCTTTGGTACCTCAAGAGGCTTAAAAGTTTCAAGATGGGTTGAACCATGGGGACGATGATTAGTTCGTGTCGAGGTTCATGTACATGGACATGATCGGGGGACACTTTCCACCCTGAGATGCGTTGTCTGTGCATCTGCCACCCAACCTTATGTATGTACCGGTACTTGTTCGAGTCTTTTGATGTCCACGGTACAAAAGTCGGTCCCTCGTTGTCGTTTCCAAAGGGCTCACCATCCCGTTCCCATGGATCGCTTCTCCTTTTTCTGATAATGATGATATTTCTTTCATTCTTTCTTCACCGACGTTGGTGAGTTGTAGTTGTTGATTGATCTTGCGAAGGAGAGAGCTTGCACTTGGATGCTGCAGGACGCCCTCTCCGACATCGTGCATTGGAGATGGAAGTTTCCCCAAAAAAATAAGAGTCCCTGAACATATATCCAACAGAAGAGACTCGTAAATCCCTTAGATCTTAATGGAGTAGAAATATAAGCAGTCAATATATATAAAAAAGTACATTTAGAGGTACTGGATACCCAAGACATCAGCTTCATCGTGCTTCATCTCTTCTTCTCTTCGTCTCTCTCTCTTCTTCCCCCCCGCCTTTTCGTCCTTTTTTCCACTCCAAACAACCCTGGTCCTTACCTCTTTAGGGACTGACCTGACACTATCTGATATTAATCTCTTCCTCCTCCTCCTCCTCTTCTTCCTTCTTCTTCACTCCCTCGTCTCCCTCCCTCCCTCTCTCTGTACTCGACCAACCTCACTCCTGTATCCTGTACAACAATTCTTTTCCTTCTTATTCATTATCATTATCATTCTTAACCTGTGCTTCTTGGATCTCTTATTTCCTTCCCCCTTATTCCTTTCTCGTTTGAACGATATCCTGGATACCCAGTAAGTTGACTGTTTCTCCGTCTCATGATCTCGGTAGAGCTGTGTGCGGTGGAGCACTGATCTTCTCCAACCCCGCGCGCAATTGATTTCAATGCAATGCTAACAATGTACCTTTCGCTCTCAATAGGAATTCAGGATACCAACCGTCGTCCATGACCTAGACGAGGACGACCCAGCCAAGCGGACAGATCAGGGCAAGACACAGACCACCTGCCCAGCAGACAGTGGAAGAGAGAGAGCACATACATATTGAGGTCAGCAGGCACCTTTCCTACGCACCTTTGCACCTTTACACCGTCGACGACATTCCTGCACACACAATTGAATCGCTGTCGCATCTCCAATTCCCTTCTTCGCAACCCCATACCCCCGTACTCTTTCATATCCTTATCCCAGCCCTAATTTCCGATCTCTGGGGATCGTGCTGGATTCATCCTCTCCAGCTCTTTTCTTCCACTCTCCTCCACTTCCACTTCGTAAAAAGCAAACAAGCCAGAGAGAAAAAGAAAAGAAACCGAAAAAGAGAGCTCTCCTCTTCTTTCTCTTCTTTTTCCTTTCTCCTCCTCGCTTCTCTGTGGAAATACGCCTAAAATGCATTGCACACCGCCCTAATTATCGAGTCTGTCCCTCTTCCCCGTACTCCATAAACCCAATTCAACCAAAAGCTCCCTCTCTTGCGTCTTCCTCCACATCACTATTCACTGCCCCAACCACCAGCTTTTCTTTCTTCCATTCACTCCCACTCCTCCCACCTTTCATCCATAGCTCTCGTACCTTGAACTGCGTCTGAATTAACTGTCAATACCCTCAATACCCTCAATACCCAATTCAACACTATGAACCCATTCAAGTATTAACCACCTATTGTCCATTCTACAGCTTGCGACTATTACCTGCTCCTCCAATCCCGATACCGTAGACAATTACGACCCGTAGACGGCACTCTTCAATATGGCCTTCAAGAATGGCCTCAGCGAGCGCCTTGACGAGCTTCGTTTTACCTCCCCCCGCTCTCCTCCCTCCGAGTCTCCATTCTCCGGATACACTTCTCCACCTAGAGGGCAAGCCAATTTCATGACCGCATTCCAGCAGCCGTCGTCCAACGACGTTCGTTCAAACCTGCAGCGTCGCTTCACCACGGACTCGAGCAAGCTATCGTGGCCACCATTTTCGCAACCATCTACCCAGTTGCCGGAAGCTCCAGATTTGCTCTCTTCTGTAAGTAGAGCACTTATATCCCTTCGATATATTCGGATGGACAGTTGGATAGTTTCCCCGTGAAGCTTAGAACTGTCTCCCCTCACTTCCGGTCCCTATCCCGCTGTACCTGATTGATTTCCCCACTTGATAGTTCAGTATCCGTGAGCCCTCACTTGACCCTCCCGTCACCCTCTTCCGTTCTCACTTCATCCTTTTCACTCACCAGCCCTTCCACCATTTATACATAAAACACCCACCCAACTTCACACTTTTCTTTCCTTCTTCCTTCTCACCACCCTCTCCCAAAAACACATACTTCACTCTTCCCCAATTCTAACGTCTTGATAGTTTGAAAAGAAACGGCAGCATATCGAATATATGCGAGAGCAGAAAAAGAGGTTCGAAGCAGACATGAAGCTTCTCGACCAGCAACAAGAAAAGGAGCGTTACGAGCTGGACCAGATGGCTCGCGACCTTGCCAATGTTGGCATGGCTGGCCCTGTCAGCGAGCCTACCACTCCTCCCGAGAACCACCGCGAGACAGGCTTTCCCACTGCGTTCTCGCGCCCAACCCGCTTCTCGACATCCAGTGTCACTTCCTCAGCTGGCCTTTTCAACATATTTGCTCCATCGCAGGCTATCACCTCCCCTCCGTCCGGCCAGGTGAAGCCCAGTGCTTCCCAGACCCCCAATAGCCGTTTTTCTGCACAGTCTACTCCTGGATCTCGCAGGAACTCAGAGGAGGAGTATTTCCCAGAAAACCTCCCAAGCAGCCGACCTGCTCAATCGTGAGTTCTTTTCCACTTGGTTTGACCAATACCTCACTTTGCCCCATTGTTTTGCCCTCACAGCGCCAGTTCACCGGCGAAACTGAGGTATTCATTCGCATGTCAACCGCGTTCACTTGTGTTAGAAGTGAAAATTTGCCCGTGAACACAGTACCCGCGCGGAAGCGGAAACTGAACAGCAACACTATTTGAACCCCCTTTTCTTTTTTCTTTTTTCTTTCAACAACCTCCCGTCTCATCTTTTTTCTTCTCCCTTCAAACGCAACTAACACAACAACCAGATCGAATAGGTACTCCATGCCTACCACCAGCCTAGCATCCCAGATGCGCTCAAACCCGTCCGCCTTCACCAACTCGGTGGGCATGAACCCCTTGAATGCCTCAAAGTACATCTTTGGGGAAGAACATGACGACGCCAAGGAAGAAGATCGCTTCCCTACCCCGGATATCAAGACTTATCTCCAGCTTACCGATCCCGATGATAAGTTCCCCACGCTGATCCGCCAGGACGATCAGTCTGGCATTGTAAGTAGCGTTTCCAAGTCCCCGACACAAGTTTGTTGCTAACTTTTCTTCTCTAGCTCTCTGCCAACTCGGCAGCTCTTGATTTGGCGAATTCCCGCACTCCACAGCCTGAGCCTTGGAACACTCATACCCGCCACCGCTCATCTCACCAGAGCCTTCCTCAAAATGCCTTGAACATGTTCCGTGTTGAGCACCAGTTGGGCAGTCCCCCGAGCGAGAAGCCAATGAACAGCATCTCGGCCAACCGCCATGCTGCCCGTCACTCGCTAGAGGTCAGCCTTGGCGGCGGTTACGCTGATGCCATCAATGGCAACGGACATGCTCAGCATGATCAGTCAGCCAGCAGACCTGCCTCGTTGCAATCTTCATACTCGACCAACGACCTTCCGACAGTGAAGCCTAACGGGATGACAAATGGGCATAACATCACCCCTCCAAACTCCCATGCCGAGCACTTTCATAAGCACAATGCCAGTTTGGGCCGAATTCCACCCAACGCAGTTCCTCGTCAGAAAGAGAGTGTCATCAGCCAGCCGTCTCCTGAACGGGAAGTCGAGAACACCAACTATACTCAACAGCATCAGCAGCAGCCTATTCAATCAGCTCTTCAGGCGAGTGCTGCTCCGTTCGGTCCCCAGTTGTCGTCAGCTGCAAGCCCCAGCATCGCTGGATCCATCACTCCCACTCCTTTGACCATGAACGCATTCCCCACGCAATTTTACGGGTATGGATTGCAGCCATATATGGGAAATGCGATCCCCATGAACGGACAGGCATACGCGCCTCAAGGGGCTTATCCAACCTACCCCACGACCACCTTCAACGGGACCTACCCTCAATTTGCTTCTGAGAAGCAAGGTCGTCGCAACGGAGAAGGAGACGGCCAGTTGTCCCGATTCACCAACGTTCCCCTCGAGCACTACAAGGGAGAGCTCTATGGTCTATGCAAGGATCAGCATGGTTGCCGTTACCTGCAACGCAAGCTGGAAGATCGCGACCCCGAGCACGTTCAGATGATCTTCCTGGAAACCCATCGCCACGTTGTGGAGCTGATGACCGGTATGTATAAAGTCCTGTCCCACGCCTTGCGAAAACATCTTTACTTACGCCTTCCTAGATCCGTTCGGTAATTATTTGTGCCAGAAGCTTCTGGAGTATTCGAACGACGAGCAGCGCACTGCGCTTATTGATAACGCTGCTCCTCAGCTCGTCAAGATCGCGCTCAACCAGCATGGGACTCGCGCTTTGCAGAAGATGATCGAGTTCATCTCTACCCCAGAACAGGTTCGTAATCCCTTTGAACGTGTCGACTCGGAAGAGTTGTGAGCTAGAATTCGACGTACTAATACCCTCGCAGACTCAAACTGTCATCCGTGCTTTACGTGACCGCGTCGTCGACCTCGTTCAGGACTTGAACGGCAACCACGTCATTCAGAAGTGCCTTAACCGCCTCTCTGCTGAGGATGCTCAGGTGAGTCCCTTTTTGCTACGACCCCGGGAAAAAAGACTTGAGTAATATATACTAACTTCGCCCAGTTCATCTATGATGCTGTTGGGGCTCACTGTGTTGTTGTTGGAACTCATCGCCATGGATGTTGTGTTTTGCAACGCTGTATCGACCACGCGTCAGGCGAACAACGTGCTCGTCTAATTGCCCAAATCACGTCCAACGCCTTTGCGCTAGTCCAAGATCCGTTTGGCAACTACGTCGTTCAATACATCCGTGAGTCAAGTCATTTGCCTGCTCAATATAGACAAGGCTTCGTTGCTAACTCGAACCCAAGTGGATCTTTCCGAGCCTCATTTCACCGAGCCCCTATGCCAGAGCTTCCGTGGAAATATCCCGGCCTTGTCCAAGCAGAAATTCAGTTCCAACGTGATTGAGAAATGTCTCCGTACAGCCGCTTACCAAGTCCGCCGTATCTTGATCGAAGAGATGCTTGTTGCCTCTGAATTGGAGCAGATGCTTCGCGATTCGTTTGCGAACTATGTCGTCCAGACAGCGATGGATTTTGCTGATCCTGAGATGAAGACCAAGTTGGTCGATGCCATTCGACCCATACTCCCAACCATCCGCCAGACTCCTCACGGCCGTCGCATTGCTGGCAAGATGATGGGAGTTGATGGTGCAAGTGGTGGACAAGGTCGCTTGAGTGGAGCGTCTAGCGGACAAATCACCCCCAACGATATGACTTCCGGTCAAATTCCAGCTTCACAGCAATTCGGCGGGCAGAAGTTGATGTATGGCCCTCAGGCAAACCCGAACTCCTTCACGCAGCAGAACAACTTCATGGCTCAAGGGGGATCCCAGTTTCCTGAGAATATGAACATGAACGGGTTCCTCCCAGTCAATGGAGGATCCAATGGGAATACGCCTTCGACCAGCGATGCGAAGACTCCCACCATCTTCAGCCCGACCCCTGTCCATCCCAACACAGGCGGTTACTTCTGATTCCTTTTGAACAACATGTACTCTATGATGAGACACGACAAGTGCTATGAATTTCCTTTTCCACGGCCTCGATTCGACTGGTCCCTCGCAAGGATTTGTGATTACTCATGACGGCTGAACGAACCATTGATTCTTCTCGATCCTCGTGTACACTTCTGCCGTCTCCTCGATTCAGCGGTCTTCCGATGCATTTACGCTTATGCCCGATCACGATGATGAGAACTGTCACCAATATTCCACAACTTTTCCTTACTGTGTCTTTTCACTTTTTCTTGGTTCGGTTGCAGTACGCTTCTATGACATATGTCTTCTTTGACTTTTGTCTACGTTTGGCTCTCCATTAGACCTGATTAGTAACCTTTGACTCCTTCTTTGGCTTCGAAGTGTGTTCTACTTGGATCTGAAAGGATTAAAACTGCTAACCGTAACTAAATGACCCCTTCCCCTTCTGCCCATGTTTTCCTTTTTCACCTTTTTCCCCTTTGTCTTTTATGTTTCCCCTATTGTTTTCATATCTTTCTTGAGTCAGCTTATCGTGCACAGTTTCACCTTGGAACTCGGTAGGATGATTACGCTTTATACCTTCTTGGGGACGATATACGAAGGATACCATCTCTACTGCCATATTCGGCGATTTCGGGATCTGTCTTTTTGATGGTCGAGGGCATCTATATACGATGTCACTTATCATTATAATTGGGCATTTAAGTCTCATTTTCCTTTCGGCGACAGACGATCTCAGGAGCATTTTCACTCTCTTCCAAGCTCTTAGTTCGATGAATTAGCTAGCTCTTTCCCCTATGTCTTTTATCCCCTTTATCTTTCCCCAATTTCCTTTCTACCCTGAAATCATTATTTTTCTTTGTCTCAAAAAGACTAAGTAGACACCCTCTAGATGTATCCATACTCTGGCTTTAGCACTGGAAAATTAGCCCTTAAAACACCAAAAAAATAGTACTCTTATGTTCATTAGCAACTTCTCTCTCCTGTAAATGTAAACTTGATAATCGGCTTCTCTGTGCACATGTAGGATTAGAATAGAGAGTGTGGGCCTTGGTAATTGATCGATCGCGATCAAACGCACGCAAAATTAGGAAGCTATGTTGTTTCCACGCACATATTTTTCAACGGCAACGCACCTTCTATCAAACAACATCAAGCCAAAGCAGAAGCAGACTACATATCTACAAATCCACCGCGACAATCCACACCCTCGTTTCTACGCGTCCACGGCTTCGTATTACGAGGCTGCTAGCTCGAGCAAATGGCCCCCTCTCTCCCGACAGAGCTTCTCCTCTCCATAACACAACAATGGCCGTGTCGCGATCTCCAAATTCTCCAGCTAGCTAGCCTCCTCAGCGTAAGTTGCTCTCTCCCTCTCTCTACGAGATGAATGGCTCAAAGCTAATCCAATATATCTCATTTACAGCCATATACACCCAGCCCTGCAACGATAGTAGTCCACGGCATCGAAGCGACCGGAAAATCAGGAATCGTGCGCTCAATTCTTTCACAATACGGTGACCAAGACAAGGACGAGGACGATGATACATATAGCAGCAGCAATGCGCGCGCGATCCCGCACGCCTATGTACGCTGCGCGGAATGCATTACTGGTCGACATCTCCTTTCGAAGATTATAGCCGCGATACTTGCTGCTCTAGGTCTGCCGGAAGACGCGGTGAAAGGGGCGATTGATCATGTGTGTACGATGGGGGTTGTTTTGAAGGATATTTTTGAGGGGCGGAAGGGTGGTGGTGTTGGGGAGATTGAGAAGCTTGTGCTTGTGTTGGATGGGGTGGAGGAGCAGAGGGAAGCGCAGCAGTTTTTGTTGCCTGCGTTGGCGAGGTTAGGGGAGATGGTGAGTTTCTTTTGATTCTTCATTTTCCATGGTGATGGATGGCTAACGGTTTAAACGGGGGATAGATACCCGCACTCTGCGTGGTTATGATTCTTTCTACGACACCTCAACCGCTTGCCTTCGAAGTAGTAGGCATCCCACACGTCTACTTCCCACCATATACACGAAAAGAAGCCATATCGATCATAACATCTTCCCCCCCACCTCCAATCCCAGAGGGCGAATTACCCCCCGAAACAACATCCCATATCTACCCGCAGTTCGTCTCGACAGTCTACGACTCCCTCATCGGTCCCACAGCAAGTACCATCCCATCCTTCCGCTCCGTCTGCGCACGCCTCTGGCCACAATTCGTCGGGCCAATAACCCGTGGAGAAAAACCCCTCGCGTCGGGAAGTGGAGAGCAAGACGTACAATGGGATTTCACCCGCCTCCTCGTCAAGAATCGGAGGATCTTCCAACACCACGGGGAAGGCGTGCTGGTACATCGTATCGCTGCTCCTGTCGTCGTCCCACCACCAACAACAACGTCAACGACAGCCACCGCAACAACAAAGGATACTCTCGTTCCAACCCTCCCACTCTCCCTCCCCTACCTCCCAACTCTAGTCCTCACATCCGCCTACTTAGCAACATACACCCACCCCCGCCTCGACACAGTCCTCTTCTCCAAATTCGCCTCCTCAGCCTCCGCCCAACGCAAGAAGAACCATCACAAGCGGAAACTAAAGAAAATATTCGCCCAAACCGATACATCGGCTCCACCCCTCCAAGGCGCGGACGACCCACAAACTCCGAGGAAGAAGAATGGTCCGGGCAGGCCGAGGAAGGGTGAGACGAAGGCTAAGAGGGAGGTAATCGGTGCTGGGAGCGGGTTGACCGCTAGACCGTTCCCGCTGGAGAGGTTACTTGCGATATATAGGGCTATCGATCCCGATCCGACGCTACTCCCTTCGTCGAAGGGGGCGACGGCGGCCAATGCGACGGCGGATGCGGTTGCTGATATGGTGTATACGGAATTAGCGACGCTGCATCGGCTCAGGCTTGTTGTTCCTGCGTCTAGGAGCGGGGGTGGGGGAGGGTCGAAGGGAGATACGCTTCCTGGCGGGTCGGAGGCGGTTGATGCGGGTGAGAAATGGAGGGTGAATGTTTCTGGGGAGTGGGTGGTTGGCATGGCGAAGAGGATTGGGATTGAAGTTCAGGAGTTTGTGGGGGATGTATAGGGTATTTATCTGTACATGTATATCTTTCTTTGTTAGATCTATTAGATACATAATATCGTGCGCGTGGCCTTCATGATACTCATACAATATGCGGGAAAGCTTCCAGCTGCCCCCATCTACCAAGACCACTCCTCAACTACACTCCCGGCTCCAACGAGTAACCGTGGCGCAACCGTGTCGTCCTGTCCCCCCGATTCAAATTGTACTTGCCGAATTCGCTCTTCGGATGGGTATTTGTAATTCATAATCGTGGGCTTCCCTCGCAAGGAGTAAGGAGGTAGGTTTATTCGGGACCCCGTTCGGATAGAGAACAGGTCGACTGTGTTTGTTTCGGAAGCTGTATTCCACGTTGTAGTTAGCGGCAGTTCAAGTTTGGAATGGATATTGCCAGGGAGATACATACAAGTAGCAAGCAACCCCAACTCTGTACTAATATCAATATTAGTTGGCTTCCCCGTCTCATCACCAGAGTAGTACTCTGGAAATGTGAGGTACGGCTTCGTGAAGCTATGGGAGTATTTTGATTTCGGGTTGTTGGTTTTTCTATACGTTTTTCGGGTAGCTGGACGTAGATAAGGGTCTTCTGCCTCCTCTTTAGTGTATGTAGGCGCGTACCGAAGGTCGTAGATTGCCATCTATTCGTATTGTGAGCAGGTGGTGAATTGGTACAGAAGAAAACGAGGGAGGGAATAGCTAACATTATTTCCCCATCCTGCAACAGCTATCCTACAATCATCGACTTTCTTAACTGAATGTACGCCATGCCGATGCTGAACCCTCACCGTCGTCCCTTCACTTCTCGTATCATGGAATAGAACCTGGGAGGAGCGAGTCCCTGCAATTATCACATTCGATGATAGCCAATCTACGGCTTTGACCTCGACATTTTCTATCCGAAGAAAATTGCAGGTAGTATCGAGGTCGGGTGATGATTCGACAGTGAGTAGACCCTTGTTACTTCCAACAGCGAAACAAGGGTTAGAAGAGCCGGGGCGGGGAGATGAGCACCAGTATATGATGCCATTAGGGGAGTGATCATCGCGAAAGTCTGATTTCCGTTAGAATAAGCTATAGCTAGCATAGGGGGGAGGGAGTTCGACTCACGAGGCCTTGTATCAACACTGAATTCAGAAATGTAGCGTCCTGCGAGTTTCACCGTCCTGGTAGCGCTTCCTCTCATGGGTTGAAATATGAGTTGTAATAAGTATCGTGATGGCGTGATGCTAATGGAATGTGTAGTCCGCTCCAGCGGGACTATGTTAGGGAAAACCATATCGTGGTTTGGGCCACCATACTGCCATGAGTGGGCGCCGCTGCCTTTTGAGGCCTTATAGCTCCTATATTCGGCCATGAGTAGATGGGCTTTAGAGACGCCATAGCTTACTGCTGGCAAGAAACTTACAGCATATCATTCCCTCTCGTCTCTTCGGTGCCTGCCCACCAAATACACATTAGCCAACACTCCCAGATCCTTTTCCATACAATTGAAAGAAAAACATACCAACAAACAACTCCCCACTCCCCCAATCCCTCGCAAAGCAACTAATCCCACACTCCCTCCCTCCCTGCTTCGCCCTCACCAACACCTTCCTCTCCATCTGACTCGCAACCGCAACCCCCCTCTCCTCACGCAAGGCATCATTGCCCCCACTCCTAGACATATCCGCATTAACACCCGGGATAGCAGAGGAAGATGAGATTCTAGGAGGCGGGTTCGCTGAGACTTCTCTCCCCAGAGATATCTCTGTAAGCGGGTGCTTTAGGATGGGGGATTGCTTTATCATTTCCCGCTCCTGTCTGGTTTTGAGGTTGGATTCATGTTTGCGGGTCTATACAGATGCTTGTCAGGATAAAGTGTTTGAATATGGGAGTGGTTAAGTAGATAAATGCATTACCTCCTCGTCCCGTTTCCTCCTTTTCACTTCATCAAGGGAGTATATCCCAACCCCAGTGGAAGTTCCACGTTTGCCTTGAGTTGAAGATGAGGAGGTCGATTGGCGAGGAACCTGGTGGTTCGCTTGGATTCTAAAGTATTTATTCTTTTCGGCGTCTTTATGCATGCGCATATGCGTGGTATGAGTATATAAGGTTAGCCAGTGGCCAGTTTTACCAACGCAGGATAGCAGCGGAGAGACGCATGAACAAGAAGAGGCATATATCCGATGAAAGGGATATATCCAAGTATACAGAAAAGGAGATGATAAGGTATAAAAGCCCTCTCCTTAAGATCCACATCTAGAGCTACAGGAGACCTTAAAATGCGTAGGATAGGTACCAAAGGCAGAAGAAACACGCACCAAAATAAAATCCCGGAATCTCCCTGTTCATGATTCCGTTTCCCAATTATCATCCTTATTAATATTGCTCCTGCAGTTTTCGCACTTATAAGAGCCAATTCCCTGCCAAGGGAGAATTATATTGACTTGGTGATTTCCTCGTTGGATGTTGCTGTCGGGAAAAGTTGCTGTCCACAGGAAGGCACGTGAGTTTACATCTCTCTTCCAAAGTTCTCCCTCGCTCTCACTCGCTCTACTCTTCCAACACTCAAGCTGAAGATAAACCATTTGTGAGATATAATGTATGATAAATTTGACCAGCACGAAAGCCCTTCGTTTAATAATTACTGAGGCCAATTTAACTTGGTTAAAATCCTACCCAAGTTGCCACTCCCAGCCCGATACTAACTTGTATGTCACTAAGTAGAAAATAACCCCAGGATACAAAATACAGCCTCGAAGATGAAGCTACAAATACTACGAGGCACGGGCGGAAGAAAGAGTAGACGGAGTAGGTAAGTATCTCATGGAATTACATCCACCACAAAGACCTATATAGAACCCAACCACCCATCAAGTCAAACAGAGAGTAAACCCAGTCTGTATCCGTGTATATCCATCCATTCAAGCATTTCTTTTTCTCTTCCTCCATCAGATCAAAGCAGGCAAGGCAAGCAAACGAGCAACCCGTAGATAGATAGATCGTACAACTTCCAAGGAAAACGAGAAACCCAGACAGGGGAGCATTAAGTGTTGGGGATATCAAGAACAACCAAAGAAAAGGAAAGAGTAGCACTCCGCAGGGGAATCGGTGGTAATGGAATAAAATAAAATATTTAGAGAATGTCTATGGTATGAACAGGAGAATATAAGAAAAGAAAAAAGGTCAAGAGATTGACAGGTGGATGGGATGCATTGCACATCGAGGACTCGAGAAAAGAGACCAGTGGAAGCAAGAACCAAGAAAAAGAAAAGGATTAATGGAACAGACAAAACTACTAAGAATCACTCTCGATACTTGCATTCAATCAACACACACACACTTTGCAGAAACAGACTTCTTCTCTTTTTTGCTTTCAATCTTTCACACATCGGGGAAAACGGTCGTGGGGAAAAATGAAAATGTAAACCGATCAATCCTCATCTCGTTCTATCTTCTTCTCTTTCCTGGTAACCTTTTTCTCTTTCGAACATGTCAGGTATGGTCAAGGTGAGATGGTGTTGAGATGGTGGATCTGGGAAGTCTGGGAGGTTGTTTTTTTTTTGTGAACTTTTTTGTTTTGCTCCACCCCGGCGAGGAGTGTTGTTATGAGTAATTAAGAGGAATTAAGAGAATCGATTCTTTTTTGCGGGGTGAAACATCTTTCTTCCCTCGGTATTGAAAACCTGTTGTGTGCATTATTGGGTGTGCTTTGACGAATCGAATATCCGAATGACCGATGGGTGGTGGTTCTTTATGTCCTTGCCCCCATATCTCCATCCGCCCCAATATACCAGCCCAACTACGGAGAACTCTATGAGCTCTTCTCGTGTTGAGTCGAGACCCGTTGAAGTGAAACAACTGTGAAACGTTAGTACGTTGCAAAAGTGAGAGGGGAAGGAAAGGGAAGAAAAACATACCGAAATCTTCCAGAGAGCGTTGCTTCTGGGTTTTCTTCGGGCTCTTGCCGTGCATGAGGTTATCGAATCCAGTGGAGCCTTGCATGAGGTAGTAGAGACCACCCATGACACAGAAGACACCGAAGGAGAAGATCCAAATACGGACGACGGCGACGATGGAAGTTTGTCCACCGACGAACCAACCGAAGAGACAGAAGAAGGTAGCGACGATATCGACGACTAGAATGGCACCGGCCAATTGCCACGAGGGGATAGATGACCAGAAGGGACCGTTGGCACGGGTGATGAAGATGAGCCAGTTCTCAGTGAGGGAGATCTGCAAGAAGAGGACCTCATCGCGGACACCAAAGTTCTGGACGATACCACCGTCCTCACCACCAGCGAACATGGTAGTGAGAGCAATCCAGGTACCGACGGCGAGGACAACACCGAGGAGGACGGACATACCCCATAGCTTGGGCAAGTTCCACTTGACGGGAGTCTTGGAGAAGGGAGCGTTATCGTAGGCGATGGCCAGGGTAGCGATATCAGCGAAAATGGCAATGAAGACAACCAACTCCAAGTTGAGAGACTCGTTGAGGATGGCGATCCAGAGACCCAAGAAGATTTCCAAGTGGAGAGACAAGGCGATACGGTAGACAACGTAGGCGTACATGCGGTGGAAAATCTGGCGGGAAGTCTTGAGGGCATCGATGATGGCAGAGAGACCGGGGGCAAGGAAAACAATATCGGCAGCGGAGCGGGCAGCGTCAGAGGCACCCTCGACGGCAATACCGGTATCAGCCTTCTTGAGAGATGGAGCATCGTTGACACCGTCACCAGTCATGGCAACGAGGTAACCACGCTGTTGCAGGATCTCGACGACGTTGTACTTGTGCTGGGGGAAAACCTCGGCGAAACCATCGGCAGCCTCGACGAAATCGTAGACCTCGGAACCGGGCATGGTTCCTCCACCACCGAGACCGAGACGCTCAGCATTGTAGACGTTGGTGCCAAGGCCGAGTTGACGGGAGGTTTCACGGGCAATTCCGACGGCATCACCCGTCAACATCTTGATGGAGAGTCCAAGAGTCTTGGCTTCGTTGATAGTCTTTCCGGTATCGTGACGGGGAGGATCGGCACAGGGCATGATTCCGAGAATTTCCCAGGATCCCTCGCCACGCTTGCGGGCAACACCCAAGGAACGGAAACCACGGGTGGCGAATTCAGCAACCTTGTTCTTGTAGGCGGTGTCGACTTCCTCGGGGATGGGGTGGTCTTCCTCGACAGTCTTGAGAACGAAAAGTGGGGCACCCTTGACACAGATGATGCGCTCACCCTGGGGAGACTCGACGACAGCGCTAACCTTCTTGGAGACAGGGTCGAATGGGTGGAAGTCGATAACCTTGTACTGGGTGAGGACACTCTTGGCGCGGGGGTAGTAGCGGAGCGACTTGAGGAAAGCCTTGTCGATGGCATCGATACCCTTCTTCTTGCGGGAGGCAGCGAGACAGGCAGTAAGCATGAGGTCATCGGGCTCGACACCGGCGACAGTGTAGGGCTCAGCGAGAGAGAGCTTGTTCTTGGTGAGGGTACCGGTCTTGTCAGAGCAGAGAATTTCGACACCAGCGAGGGACTCGATGGCGGAGAGCTTCTGGACGATGGCCTTCTTCTTGGCGAGGTAAGCAGCACCGACAGCCATGGTGGTGGTGACGACAGCTGGGAGACCGACGGGGACACCAATGATAGTGATGGCCAAGGTGAACTCGAGGATGGTGACAATGGGGTTGGATCGGTAGAAGGAGGAAACCCAGACGATCAAGAGAGTGAAGATGACCAGGACGAGCAAAACCGTACCAATGCCGTTCAAGACCTCAGTGAAGTGACCAGTGCCAGAGGAGGCAGCAGACACGAGAGCAGCGGCACGACCGACGAAGGTGTTGTCACCAGTGGCGCTGATGACCATGAAGGCCTCACCACGCTTGACAGCGGAAGACGCGTAGCAGGTGTCACCCTTGTGCTTGTCAACAGCAAGAGATTCGCCAGTGATGGCAGACTGATCAACCTGGAGGAAGGCATCTTCAGTGACGATGCGACCATCAGCGGGAATGATGGTACCCTAGGAATTGTTAGTTTGTGTTCATGCTGTCGTCGCGACGAGTAATGATCTTGCGGCACTCACCTCTTCAATCTGGAGGATATCACCAGGGACAACTTCGGGAGCTTCAACCTCGGCGAGGCGACCGTTACGGAGGACAACAGCCTTGAGGGCCAGAGTCTTCTTCAATTCGTCGACGATAGAACCAGCCTGGAACTCTTGAATGAAACCGACAGCGGCGTTCAACAAGAGAAGACCGCAAATGACACCAAAATCGACCCAATCCTCGAGACCGGCAGCCAAGACAGCAGCAGCCTATGTTTTCAATGGTCAGTTGTGCGACGCGACAATTGGAAGAGGACGAATACTAACCTCCATGACGAATTGGATAGGACCAATGAAGTAACTGAGGAACTTGAGAACCAAGTTCTCCTTCTCCTCCTTCATCTGGTTGAGACCGTACTTCTTGCGACGAGCAGTGACCTCCTGGTCGCTCAAACCAGTACGGGTATCGGTGTTGAGCATCTCCTCGGGGATGGGACGAGCTCCACCGGGCTCATCGACTTCGTCATCCTCCTCATCGATGTGGCCGTCCTGGGACTCGAGCTCCTCGATGAGGGCATCCATGTCTTCCTCCTCCTCCTCATCTTCCTGAGGAGCGCGCTTCTCGGAGGTGGGATCTTGGGCCTTCTCACTGAAGCCACCGGTGGGGACATCAGTGCCGAGATGGTTTTTGGGAGTGTCCTCGTGGGACGCGCCCGTTGGTTCCGCCATTGTTTATGGAGGCTATAGTAAGAGGAATGTTAGAAAAAGACGCGTCTTTTATGTGAAGGTGGACATCCAATTGATCGGTGAGGGGTATCAAAGGATGATTGAGGTAGTGATGGATGGAATTGAAGTGTCGCGCGAGAGAATAAGGATGGGTTGTGTGGTTGAGAGGGTAGGAGGGAGAGGAGAAGAGGGGAGAGGGGGGGGAGAGAGGAAGTGACGAAGGGGGGAGAGCAACCGCGACAACGAAGAAGCAACGACAGTCAAGAGCAATTGAAGGGATCACATACAAGAGAGAGAGAGAGAAGGAGAGGAGAGGGAGAAGGAAAAAGAGGATGAAGAAGAGGGAGATGAAGAGTAGATATAGAGATGGAAGATGGTGAGAGAGAAAAGAAAGAAGGAAGAGAAGGAAGAGAAGAAGAAAAAAGATGAAGAGGAGAGGAAGAGGAAAAGTGGGCAAAGAGTGTGGTAAGAGTGGTGTAATGGTATGTATGGTATGGGGTAAGGTAGGGTAAGGTAGGGTATGGTATCAGGACAGACAGGCCCAGGAGAGTGAGGGAAATATGGAAAGAGGGGATCTCATTGGGTTCGGGCGAAGTACGGTGAGGCAAGAGGTATGGTAATTCAGATACCGGAGAAGAGCTTTGCAGGTAAGGAAAAAAAGAGAGCAAAAAAGACGAAGAGAAGAGAGAGAGAGAAGAGAGGTACTTACTGCGATGGATGCTTGGTTGTTGGTTGAAGCTGTCTGTCTGTGTCTGATCACGAACTGCTCATACCTCACTGCTCACGCTTCTTCCCCAATTGGTATCTGTCTCTGTCCTCTCTCACTTTACCTATCTTTCCGATGAGGCAATATTGACGATTAGACGATAGACGATAGAGAAGAGGAAGAGGAAGAAAAAGAGAAGAGAAGAAGAAAAAGGAGTCGAAGGAAGAAAAAGGAAGAGAGGGAAATAGGAAGCGCGAGAAAGAAAGAAAAAAAAAATGAAAAAACGATGAACACTAGAAGCACACCAAAAGAGGTAAGGTGGCAGTCACAGCAACCCACTTTAGTCTCGGTGGATCCGGTAAGGTCCAACTGATGTGGGGACTTTTTCTTTTTTTTCTTTTTTTTTTCGTTTTTGCAATCCTTTTTTCTCGCTCTTTTCCCTTTTTAACCTTGACAACTGAGATTACGAGATTACGATACTCCCAAGACTTTCCTCTTCTCAGGTTCAAGGTTCCATCAATCCCTTCACTGAGAGAAAGAGAGAAAAGAAAAGGCCCACGTCACATCTTTTTATTCGCTTTATTCACTTTTTATGCCGACGGAGTTGCTTCTTCCTCACTTTTTCACTTCCGACCGAGAGTCTCCCGGGAGGCGAGAGGCAAGGACGGTGAGAGAGATGGGAGAGAGTTGTGTCCCGAGAACCCGATTACTTCTTTTCCCATGACCAGAGTGACATCTTCCGCTTCCTTCTCCTACTTATGACTGGATGAAGCTTCAGGATGAACAACAGCAATTGACCCCTTTCATTGGTTCCCCCCATGTTTTTCACAGTGGTTGGGTTCCTGCAAGGCCAAGCTTGCGTGGAGTTACTTTGTGCAGGAGTCATGCACTCTCCCTCATCACCTAATCTACCTATTATGTAAGTCCTACTCATCAGAATTTTCATTCCTTCCAGCAGAACGGAGAGGGAGATGGATCATGGGAATATCTTCATGTTAAAGAGAGGAGCTGCTCCGCCTCTCCTGAAGATAAGGACAGTCGTAGAGGACGCGACAGAAAGGAGACGCGGTGAATGAAAAAATCCTTCCACTGCCACCCCACTGACCCGCCCTCATCCATCCATCTCCATCGCAATCTTCACTCTCCTTCGTGTCGACGCAAGACAGACACACAGACACAGCCTGTTGGAGCTAACCGCTGACGAGGGAAATCATCAAAAAGCTTACCTTGTCCTGTCCTGCCTGTCCTGCCGTCTCTTGATCCCGTTGTCCTGCCTGTGTATCATCATCCCTGTCGCTTCTGCTGCAAAAAAAAACAAACAAACAAACAAAACATTGCTTGCCTCCATGCTTCATGCTTCATACCAGAATGGGACCGTTGCAAATTCTTTCTTCTGGAACTGCAAAATTAAAAAGTCTAACCTGAAAAGAGTAACCAACGTTGGTCGTCGTAAAAATCCCGCTCTCTTTCAACCAACTCCCTCTCTCTCTCTCTCCCTCTCCCTCTTCCCCCCACTCCCCCCCAGTGGAGTCGGTTCTGTTGGCTTCTCCCGCTTCCCTTTCCCTTCGTTTCAACCACAGAAAAGAAGAGAGGGTACGGAGTAAAAAGAGAAATCTCTGACGGCCACGAACCACGGAACGGTTAATCCTGGGAGTTTCTTCGTCTCTTCCATCTCGAAACACACGAAACACACGAAACACACTCATGTAGAAAGTAAAAGAAGTGAAAGGTGTCAAAGGACACCTCGTATTTCCCGCCCGACCTCTCTCTCTTCACCCCCCGGCTCCCGGCAATCTCTCCTCTTTCTGCCAGTAACACGATCAGAAGATCCGAAATAAGCGACAATCCCCCGGATGCGACGGGTTACCTGCCTTACATAACGGTCATGACGACACCGTGCATGTCCTTCCCATCTCACCCAAAACTTGCCACCAGAGCGCATCTCCACGGGAAGTCGGAAAAAAAGACTCTCTTAACTCTCTCTATCCTGTATCCGAACCCGACTCTATCTCGGTGTCTGGTGATTGATCGGTGTATCAATGCGAGGCTCTGCTCTACTCTCTCAGACATCCTTCAACTGATCTGACCGATCATCCGCCGTCATCCCTTCTATCGTCTTGGAAGCTACTTGGCCTTCTTGGTCTTCTTGGCCCTCCATTTCTTGGCTCGCATCTCACGAATTGAGCGACTTTGTTCGTCGTCGTCTCCCTCCCCCGCGCCACCACCGAGCATCATCTTCCTCTCCCACAATATCAAATAGTTCCCGACGATTCCTGTACGGAGGAATGCTTGGCCCTTGGCCATCGACCATCAATCGTCATCATCCTGACAGCACATCCCGTTCCCTTGTACGGAGTCCTCTGTCCCTTTTTTCCCTTGTTTTTATTTTCTCCGGATCAGAGGTCGCATCATCTGCCCGTCTGTCGACATCAACGTGCATCGAGTCCAGATGCTTCTTTTTCCCTTTTTCTTCTCTTTCTCTTTTTTTCTTCTCGACTTTTTTCCAAAAATCCCTCAAAGCCAGGGACCCAACCAGCTGCATCATCACCCAGCGAAACTTCCGTACCACAACGGATAATAAGGCACACTCTGCTGTAAATGGATCATTTCTCGGCCCGAGAACACTTCCTCTTGAACTCTCAGGTACCATTTCTGTTATCTTACACATAACATACTAACCCGTACTGAAAACATCCATTACTTACCATACCCGCTTCACCCGATCCTCTTTTATCTCTCGGCATCCTCGATCAGGAAATTTCCCCAAGGGCCCGAAATGAAGAGGAGCCAAAAAAAAGGAGAAAAAGGGAGAAAAAAGGAGAACCGCGACGGCAAATGACAAGGCGTCGCGCGGATCATGTCGGACCCCAAGACTCCTTCTTTATCTCTGTCGCTATCAACCACCACACACGTCTCATCTCAGCTATCTTGATCACAATCCTCAACTAAATAATATCTCAAATAATTAATTTAACAACTCCAATCCATGTCAGTAAATCTTCTTCTCCAACTTCTTCATCAAACATACCCCAGACTTTTTCCCTTTCCTTTGTTTTTTTCCGATCGGAGAAGGAATGGGAAATACAACCATAACATTCTCATCATCCACAGAGCGTTGCGAGGGAGAATAAACCGTAATAATGATGATAATTCGATCGCTGGTTGCTGGGGTTTGACCGGAGGAAATCGTCCGTGCATCGCATTCCCGGTCGACATATCCCACACTACTCTACTACTGTACTTCAGTTCCTTCACCGGTGAAGAAAGAAGTTCGATGACTTTCCACCCATATATCCATCCCCCACGATTAGCCGACGTACATATATACATACATGCCCATCTGGTCTGACTGCACGCGAGGCTAGACCAGGTACTATACATACTGCAGATAGATAACGATGACACGAGAAAGAAAGAACGTGGGGTTTTTCTCTCTCTCATTTCTTCCGCTCGCGTGACTTTCTCGTTACAGTCCTTACATGACAGACAGACATCGCATTCGCATTCAGAGACGTAAGAGAAAAGCAAAGAAAAGAGGAAAAGAGACGGTTGCGGATCCGCACAGATAGCCAAGAGCCTGGGCATGCCAAGGCGTACTTGATGTAATATCTGTACCTTTCGTCCTCCTTCGAGGCTTGGGTATCATTGCTAAGATTTGATTGCGATTGCTGGGGAGGGAATGGATGGGCATTGGGGACAGATATTATTGCTCATCGGGCGTATTTGGTTCGATTCTATTTCTATTTCGAGTAGATAGATAGATAGCTATGTGATGTGTTACGAATACAAAACGCGTACCTTTTTGCAATCCAATTGATAGTATTTGCACTCATATTGTGCTCTCCATGCAAAAAATCTATCTCAGTATTCGTATATCTTCCTGCCAAGCCCCGCGCCCGATAGAGTTACGTAGGGGCCGACGACGACAAGTGTGGGGAGGATTCAGGACTTTGAAGGTGAAATTTAATCTGTTCTCGTTCTCCAGGGATGCGTTCGTCTGTCCGATGTCGATCGAGATATATATTTTCGTTGCAACCCCCCGATTCCGCGGAGTGGGTGCGGGGATCTAGATTTGGGGAAACATGCCACTAAAAAGTTCATACGATAAATATATTTCTACCTGACCAGTACAGTTCGTTGATGCAGTCCGGATCTGCTACGGATAGACACGGGAAGGGTACGGTACTTGGTGAATAAAACAATCAACTGTAGATGATGCAATGGTTTATTTGCCCTTCATTCTCCCTTTTATCCGTCCTAACTACAAAGCAACCGCCACCAAATGGAGAGAGATACAGAAGAGAACACCATCGATCGCATGCAAAACAGAACAAGGAAAGGGGAATAACCGGACAAGACGCGAAAGGAAAGAAACCCAAGAGACATGCCGATTCCGCAAACGCGCAAGAAAGGAAAAGCATCTGATTTTTTTTTGTAAAGAAACGGGTAGACGCCGAAAAGAAAAGTACCACGAGGGCAAAAAGTACAGACGGGTCGAGCGCTTCAACCCAAATTATTAGCAAGACGGAGTAGGTATGAACACAAACATAGAAGTGAAGAAGGGAAGAGGAAAGAAACATCGGGATATAAAGGACCATGACACCGGGTGGCTAGGAGATGCGTGATTTCATCGTAGAATTAGGGGTAGGACTGGAGTAGAAAACGACCCCCCTCTAATTGCCCTGACCGGGTGGAGGTGGTTGCGCAGGAGTCGATGATGATGACCCTCCTTGCTGCTGTCCTAGCATGAAATCTGGCGGGAATAGCGGCATCCCAGGGAACGAAAACCCGAATCCAGGTACGGCTGGAGGTACTCCGATCCCGCTGTTATTCGTGTTGGCGTTATGCTGGTTAGCAGACCCGTCTCGGTCGTGCTGGCCGTACGGTTCGTGTCCGTCCATTCCACGCTCGGGCCGGCGGAACCGATCCTGTTGTCCAGGATTCGTGCGGGTCGACTGTGGGCCACGCTTGCCTCCTTGGTCGGTAGCCATGCGTCGGCTGATAGCTGTAGGTTGTCAGTATATACCGCACCAATGTGTTGGAAGAAGATTGGCTTACCCTTGGAAGAAACTCCCGCTCCGATTTCGATGTCTGGCTCCTCAACAACCATACCGGCCTCAATCGGCTTTCCGCCAGTACCACCGTACTCGGCGCTCAGCATCCACTTGCGATCGGCATCGGTCAATCTCTCGATCGGGATGATACTGATGCCAGTCTGGTAGTCGCTGCAGTCGCGAGGTCCGAATCCAACACCCCAACGAGTCTGGAAAAATTGAAATTGATTAGTTAGAGCAATGTGGATATTGAAGATGTGGACTTACCCTTAGCTGCATCTCCCCTGTCTTGTACTGCTCCATACCCTCACGTGCAGAGATGGCGTCTCTGCGGTTGATCATTTTGACGAACGCATGGCGCTTATCGATATTGACGATGCAGGTTTGCACAACACCGAACTTGGCGAACACGGATCTCAAGTGGGCTTCCGAGGTTCTATTATCATCTTGGTTAGTCGCGGATCATACGAAAGATAGGATGGGTCGATGACTTACGTTACACCACCGACAAAGAGTGTACGGCTCAGAACTAGATATGGTTAGTAATCATTTGGATCGTCGTTTGGAACATTTCTGACATACCTTTGATATTGGCAGGTCCAATATTATAATCCCATTCAATGACTTTTGGTCCAGGGGGCGGCAATGAGCCTTCCTTCTGAGGAGGCGTTGGGCTCCTGCGGCGTCTGCCAGGTGGGCTTCGTTGACGGTATTCATGCCCCCCACCACGTCGACCCCCCCTAGGTTCACGAGGATCGGGGCGATTACGACCAGGGGAATCTGCATGGTATTCACCATATACAGGGCTATCACGACGACGAGGTGGTGATTCATTACGGCGTCTATCCCATCCAGGAGATCGAGAACGTCGACGATACTGGCTTTGAGGCGATCGCATATAGTCTGCATCCCGATCCCGATCACGTGACGGTAAATCACGACCCCCCCATGCATTACTTGCAACGGCTGCAGGAGCTGCTGGCGGCGCACCTTGTGGATACCCCGGGATAGCACCCGCATTCAAGTTCGGCATCCCAGTATTGGAGCCATTAGAGAGACTTAGAATTTGAAGAGCGGTTGCCCACTGATCCTGCGGCACACCTTGGGCAGCTAAAAGTTGAAGCAACTGTACCTGTTGCAGGGCATCTGGTGGGATTGCAGGCGCCTGTTGCGACTGCTGTTGCGGTTGCTGCTGGGAGAGAAGTGCAGCTAGTGGATTGTTCTGAGCACCTGCAAGGGGATTGGGAGGAGTCTGGCTATGGGGTTGGCCAGCGGCCATATTCTGAGGATTACTCAGTCCTGCAAACTGTGCCGCAAGATTTCCTGCATACGGGTTTACAGCCTGCCCACCCGACACTGCGGAAGCCTGGTCTACGGACGGGGGCATGGGTTGCGACACTGCACTCTGCGTATTCAATACATTATTGGGACTAGTCTGCGCGGGTACTCCTGACGCCGCTGGCGCAGATGTGTTCTGTTTTGCCATATCCGCCAGAGCCTTCAAGATACTGGAAGTATCGGGAGCTGCTTGGGTCTGAGTTGATGGAGCTTGTGTAGCTCCGTTCTGTCCTTGGCCTTGTTGGCCTAGAGGGATGTAATTGGGTGCAGGTGACCCTTCCGGGGTTGTGGATTCAACGTCTAGAAAAACAAAGGTTATACATCAGAATCAGGGTTCACATACAGACTTCCCTTTCAGTTTCTTCTAAATCGTGGGGACCTCGAATGTCTCCCACATCTCATTTTTTGCGGGGGATGGCTTACTGTTTGGTGCTGGTGCATTCAGCTTTTCCTTGAAATTTGCGAGCATATTGGCAGGGAAAGTGTATCCACGTTCCCAGATATCAACAAGCTTTTTGATTTTTTCCTATATCGAGAAATCGTCATACGTAAGTTGGGATTATCCAGCCAGATACAGGCATATAGGTTTGAACACGCAAAGGAAGGGGGAAACACGGGGTGCTATGTTTGAGCTCAAGCACGGAGTGGTCTATGAGTTGAGCTGTGCAAAAAGAGATATACGCGTCATGGGGTATTTCGGTTTTAAAAAATCAAAGGTCAAAAAGCAGACGGAGAAACCTCTGTGAAGAGGTTGCCCGTGGCCCCGTGTTTTGGGTGTTGATGTGTATTCTTTCTTTTGTATCTAGAGCGTACCTTTTGATCTTCAGGAGCATTGTTTATGATATCAGTCATCAGAACGGGAAGGAGCTCAGTCACTCTAGCAACACCTGCCGCAAATGTTCCATCTGGAGCAGAGCTACCGGGAGATTGACCGGCCTTGCGTGCTGATTCTACCCACTGTCGAGTTACAGAGTCTACGACATAGAGTACGCCCAATTTGTGTGTTCCTGGAGCTCTTTTGAAGTGGGTAAAGATTTTCTGAACGAGAACAGATTCGGACTGAGGAAGGAAGAATAGAATGTTAGTGCGCCGTACTTTGGTAAAGAAGGGTTGTGGGAAGGGTGGGTGGCATCGCGACATACCTGAGCGTTGGCGGTGCAGAGAGAGGTTATACTGTTAATCTTGGAACCGGATACCCCTGGTGGCTTCAGAGCCAGCATAGACTGGAGGTAGCCATCTAGTTCTGCTACGGCAGACGACATGATGGGTGTGTGGCTAAGTGCTACCAGTTCAAGAGATCAAGAATAGAAGCACTAGGAAGTGGTTGGGTGAAACAGACCCGGGTGGGTGCGTCTACTGATCCGAGGTGTTGTTGTGTGTCTTCAGGCCCAGTCCAAGAATGAAGTGTTCTAGAGTGAATACGGGGAAGTCCAAGTTTCAAGTTGTAGTTGATTGTACGTGAGCGCGTCACTACAGAAGTTCGGCCTGGGATCCCTTTCCAAGCGATACTGCGAGATTTCCACCTACGAACGGGGTGATCGGAGTCACAGCGACGAAGTGAAGTACGAGTACAGCTAGTGATCCAGAGGGGTGTCAACTCAGGTGAAGTCGGTCAAAGTGATGGATTTACAAGATCCTAATAAGCGACGCTGAAGTACCTAGATGATCAAGTGAGAGGAGAGAGGGTAATGTGAAGAGTGAGGAGAGGTTGAAGATGAAGTTGATGAGAAAGAGATGATGGAGGAAGAAGAAAGATGATGAAGAGGTGAAGAGAGTGAAGTTTCTTTTCTTTCAAGGAGGAGAAAGTTCTCGCTTAAAAGAGACAAGTGGCGCTAAACCCTGAGCGTCATAGGTGATTAGTCATAGAACAGGTGACTTCATGTGACTTTGAAGCTGACTTATCAAGGAAGAAAGTGCCGATTCTCCGAGAGAAAAGAAAACAAAGAAAGAAAAAGGGGATGAAGATAAAGATGTTGGGAGAAGAAAGAAAGGATGAGAGAGAATTGATGGATCAATGCGCTGGACAGTTGAACAAGAATGATTGAGTGATGGCTTATTATTGTGTCTCTTACTCCTCGGTACTTTCTAGATGACAGCTGCTGCCACGGCTATGTAGATTAATTTAATATTTGAGACTCCAATTCTCCGTTCATGCGAGAAGCTGACCGACCCCCTCCACGGCTATCTCACTGTCACCCTTGGAGGCTGTCGGTGATGCCGGGACTGCTGATGTCCCCCAGTCAGCCGCGGTTCTTCCCGAGATAAAACCGGACTCCGGTGAAAAGTGTTGGCTTGTTGACTTTCAACCGTTCCGCTCTCTTCCGTATAGTTGGCCAAGACTTAAAGGCGGCGAGAGAAAACCCGGCAGAAAAAAAAAATAGGATCAACCCTTGCAAAGTACTTGTATTGAATCTTTTTCTCTCTCTCTTGCTTTCGGTTGAACCTGAAAAAAATACTCTCTCCTCTCTTAATCCATTCCATCTCCATATACCCCATCTCCTTCAATTCTACCCTTTCAGATCCTCATGGCTTCTTCACTTAGACTAGGGAGCGCTGCTCTCCGTTCTTCCTCCCTCCTCACAAAGCCAGCTGTGCAGTCAGCGGCCTTCAATGGCTTGCGCTGCTACTCTACTGGAAAGACTCAGGTAAGCATCGCCACTCGGTCTTTTATCAGGCCACAGCTCAATTGACTTCGCTGTACCGGATTACTGACTTGGAGATCACAACAGTCTCTGAAAGAGACCTTTGCAGAGAAGCTCCCAGCTGAGATCGAGAAAGTCAAGAAGCTCAAAAAGTACGTCGGAAAAACTCTCTGGGTCCCATGAGAAGCTCTCGAAACAGCGACTAACCGGTAACTTCCACCCACAGAGACTATGGATCCAAGGTTGTTGGCGAGGTCACCCTCGATCAAGTGTACGGTGGTGCCCGTGGCATCAAGGCCCTCGTCTGGGAGGTAAGAGTGGCCAATTCCAGTCCGATATGACGACATTGCTAAACAACTATACTAGGGCTCCGTCCTTGATTCCGAGGAGGGTATCCGTTTCAGAGGAAAGACCGTAAGTAGCTTCAATGGAGTATGGCAAGTTCATTTGTTCGATCTAACAATGGCTAGATCCCCGAATGCCAAGAGCTTCTTCCAAAAGCCCCTGGTGGCCAGGAGCCTCTCCCAGAAGGTATGGAAGATGGACTCATAAGACTCACAATTGAGCTATAACTAACGGTTATAGGTCTCTTCTGGTTGCTCTTGACTGGCGAGGTCCCCAGCGAGCAGCAGGTCCGTGACCTGTCTGCCGAGTGGGCTGCCAGATCCGATATCCCCAAGTTCATTGAGGAGCTGATCGACCGCTGCCCAAGCGACCTCCACCCCATGGCCCAGTTCTCGCTCGCCATCAACGCTCTCGAGCACGAGTCTGCCTTCGCCAAGGCCTACGCCAAGGGCATCAACAAGAAGGAATACTGGCAATACACCTTTGAGGACTCAATGGACTTGATTGCCAAGCTCCCCACCATCGCATCCAGGATCTACCGCAACGTTTTCAAGGACGGCAAGGTCGCTCCCGTCCAGAAGGACAAGGATTACGGTTTCAACTTGGCCAACATGTTGGGATACGGCGAGAACAAGGACTTTGTTGAGCTTATGCGTCTGTACTTGACCATCCACTCCGACCACGAGGGTGGTAATGTCAGTGCACACACCACCCACTTGGTTGGTAGTGCATTGAGCTCTCCCATGTTGTCTCTTGCTGCTGGTCTTAACGGTCTTGCTGGTCCTCTCCACGGATTGTAGGTGACCCTGTTTGCACTATGATAGACCCCTGATTAACCATGATGTGATATAGGGCCAACCAGGAAGTGTTGAACTGGCTTCAGAAGATGAAGACGGCTATCGGCAATGACCTCAGTGACGAGGCTATCAAGGACTACCTCTGGTCCACCCTCAAGGCTGGCCAGGTTGTTCCCGGCTACGGCCATGCTGTGCTCCGCAAGACCGATCCCCGTTACGTCTCGCAGCGTGAATTCGCTCTCCGCCACCTTCCCGATGATCCAATGTTCAAGCTCGTTAGCCAGGTTTACAAGATCGCCCCCGGCGTTTTGACTGAACATGGAAAGGTATGTTTTTTCAATCTTCCCTTCTCTCCTAGACATTCCCCAGTGCTTTATAGATCGATATTTGGCTAACTAACTAATGAATACAGACTAAGAACCCGTTTCCAAACGTCGACGCGCACTCAGGAGTTCTCCTCCAATACTACGGTTTGACTGAGGCGAACTACTACACCGTCCTCTTCGGTGTGTCCCGAGCTCTCGGAGTCCTTCCCCAGTTGATCATTGACCGTGCTCTCGGTGCGCCAATTGAGCGCCCCAAGAGTTTTAGCACTGAGGCTTACGCCAAGCTTGTCGGTGCTAAGTTGTGATTGAGTTGTAATGTATTATTGTTCTTATTGAAAAAGAGGTGTGGTTGGTTAATCACTAGATGTATTTATATAGTATCACCCAATATCATGGGCTAGTAGGTGAGCTTCGTGAAGTAACAGCTTAATACAACCTCGTCGTTCTTACGCAACATTCAACCTTCTTTGCTTCTATGAATTGTCACTTGACTTCTTACTGTAGAACAGCGACCAGCAAGGTTCTTCCTTGGGCCTTGAAGCCTCAAGGACTGCGCTTTCCCCAGGGACTCCCTTTTCGGAAGCGCCATCCATGCCCCAACCGCTCCCCCTCTTTTCTCATCTCACCGGTGCTAGCGTCCATGGCACTCGCCAACGAGAGATCCTTCTACGATTACCGTCTGACGTATCCTCCATCCTGTAACCCATCCTAACACTCCTTTCACATCCGCAGTGTATGCCAGCAATCAGATGGACGATGAGCTATCTTACGTGAGAGCCGTTCGAAAGACTGTCCGGCGTGGAACGCCACCTTCGAGGCACACTGAGAATACTTGGATGAAGTTACATGTACACCAGTCGGAACTGTATGGATCTAGGACGGAGGATCTTATTCGCCATCCTGACTGTACAGTCAGGAGGCCCAGGCTATCTAGGAGAGTGGCTAACCCACCCCGCGGATCGATATATCGTATATATCGTACATATCCATCTACTCCTCTGTACCCGCCTCTCCGTCGTACCCCATCTTTTTTAAGATGTCCCCGGCCAGAACCTTGGTCTTCTCCTTGGTCGCCGAGGCGGATCCCTTTTTGACCCCAGTCCCGTCCCTTGCCTTCTTGGTAGGTGTGGCCTGCGCGTCGATCGATCCCGTAGGGGTCTTCCTCTTGGTTCCTCCCCCCCGAACTGGTTCCGCTCTTCGTGGCGACCGGCTGAGATGGGGTCACAAAGGTTGCCCCCTTGACCGCCTGGTCGTTATCCTTACCCGCTTTACCCTGTTCGAGTTGTGCGTCCATCCTTTCGATCATATCCATCTGCCCGGTAATGATGCGATTCTGTCCGGCAACGATGTCCTTCTGCCTGGCAATGATGCTGTTATTCTGCTGTACCAGCTCCTGGTTGAGGACTATGATCTTGTCAAGATCGTACGCTATCTCATCCAACTTGTCGACATGCCTACGGCTCCAGCTCGCCCCTTCCTCCCGATCCCTTTGGTGTTCCACGCGAGACGCCTCCATATCTTGTCTCGCTAATAGAACCATATATATATATATATATAACCCCCTTCAAGACTGCACTCATATTGGCACCGATGGCATTGACCATCCTGTCCGCATCATCAGACGAGTTCTGAACATTGATCACCTCAGGCTTCGCAGTAGTCTCCCTGCCCTTTCCACCATCCTTGTACTTGGCCTGATCCTTTCTACCTTGAGCCTTGGAGATTGCACTCCCACCTTGAACTTTCGGGGTCTTTATATGCAAGTACTTCGCAAGTATAGCCGAAACTCGGACAGAGACGCAGCAGACTCGAATAGAGAGATATCAGAATGTGAAGCGTCTCGAGACTCGACGACCTAAACGAATGAAAAGAAGCCCGACTCTGACTCGAAGAAACCTGCAGCGGAGTCGAAAGTAAACGCTCGAAGCTGTTCTTCTTCGAGCTCGTAGTTCGTTCGACGTGATCTTTTGCTAGATGTCGAACTAGACGAGATAGAAGTGAGAGAGATTTAGGGGCTCGCATATGCATCTTCAAACACCTCACTGACTTCACAGTACTCGAAGAAGGTATTCTGTGAATAACCGAGACGAAGGAGTCCAATCTTTTTCTCTATTCCTTGACCCTGCGCCCATAGAAGATTTCGCCAGACGTTTGCTTTACGAATCATTTCAGCCTTGGCACATCTGAAAAATTCTCTGAATATTTCCACGGCATGCTCTCGACTACAGAATCTGCAATCCATGATTCGCAGGGTGGGACACCAGCTCGGTTTGTATCTGTCGAGGGAGTGCACTGTAGAGAAGAATGGGATCAATATGCTCGCCTGGTCTGCTCCCGACAACCCGGAAGCGCGTGTGGATGTAAATGTATTTTCGAATGGGAGCTCGTCTGGGATCACTGGTTCGATGGATCGGGAGCCGCAGAAAAGTTCGTATATCGCAAGATGTGAGCAGTTGGCAGCCCGCAGTCCCAAGTTCCAACCCATCGACGTCGTGGGTCTCCAAATTTGTACAGTGGCCATCTTGGTTGTGATGTTGGAAAGGCCACTACTTGGGTACGCTTCGAGATATCCTCAAAGGGGATCTCTGAACCTCCCTGTGCGTCTGAGCTATCTAAAATCTCGTCGTCCGCTTCTTCTAGTTGTACTTTCGCCAATGCCTGGTTGATCTGGTGTACAAACTCTACGGTCCCTGCAGAGTCTTGTTTGAGGTCTCCAGTTGTTGGTGCGGGTGGGGGACTAGCATCGAGATCCGGGTCCACAGCGGTTGTGGTTTCCCAATCTATGGTGTCCTCTTGCGGGGTTACCGTAGTATCGGTACTCTCTGTGGGTTCGGCGTAACCTTTGGAACAAAAAAAAATCCTTGTATTCCTGTCTGAATATGTCTTGTACCAAAGATCGGAGTCGAAGGTCCCGTTGAGAGGTGAGTCTATGATACTTATCCAGGGATTCCATCATATCGACACAAGACTCGTTTAGGCTCTGGTAGAGCGGGTCTGCCCTGGCACTCTAGAATCCTTCTTTTGAGATGGTCTGGGGAGCATCCTCGATCCTTCCAAGGCTCATGCCGGATAGATGGGTGACGTCGTCCTCGCTGACTTCCCTGGCTATAGCTTGGAAATCGATAGTAGATGTCTTGGAGGCATATTCGGAGTATATCTTGCTAGTGTTGGAATGACCCATCATGAACCGTCTTGTCTCCGCCGACTGAGTTGTCTCCAAGGTATACGCGATGCCTCGCCTGAGACAATAGCTAGAAGATTCCTTTGTTCAGTAAACATCTCAAAGATATTTTGCTATCGGGATGGGAGCAGGGCAATGAATTACCTGGTGAAGTGCTCTCTGAACCCAGCCCGCCTAGCTACTCGAGCCAACCCTTTTGTGATGGTCTGGTCTGTACAAGGAGCGTCCAGGAGAATACCCCGCTGGTTGATGGATCTGATGACGGGGAGACGCTTGCTCGCCTCCTTGATACGGATCAGGGATCCCCACTCTCCAGCCTGAAGTCGGTCAAGGTCCGCCCACGTTCGGACATCCTCCAGATGTCCTTCTATGATGGCAACGTATAGTAGAAGCCTGAGGCTATCCTCAAAGACAAACTGGGGGTCTAATAACTTCAGTGCAATCTTCTTGAACTCATCTGGGCATCCTCAAAGAGGATCCCAATGCCCGCCGACACGGGAACTTATCAATAAGTTTTTATAACCGAAACAAGGCCTTATAGATCTTGTAAACCTCGCCGATTGGCAACGGAAAGAGGAAGAGGATGAAGGAGAGGATGAAGGAGAGGATAAAAGAAGAGGAGGAGGAAGAGAAAGAGAAAGAGAAAGAGGATGGAGAAGGAAAGAGAGGTAAGAAGAGAAAAAAAAGCAGTGAATGGTCGTCAAAATAGGCTGCCAAAAAGGGAAAAGGGAAGGGACGCTGAGATATTGGTCATATAATCGAGTCACAGAGTCACATGCTTTGAAGCTTCAAATATAGAGAATCCGCAGGCAAAGGCAACGCATCGACGCGGAAGATATTTTGAAAGATCGTGTCCACGGGTTATCTACAGAAAAGGACATATGATGTCGTGGAATGTCATCTTCTAGATGACTAGGATGATAGTCAACTTAGACGCGTCAGAGAGAATGCATCCTTTTCTCGCTTGTACATCGTAGAAGCAAAAAGGATCTTGCTCAGGGTCCTCAAGATGGAGCAGAAACTGTAGAAGAGAAGATGGAGGTTGGTTGTGCTGGTCTGGTTTAAAGAAAGGACCGTCAACGAAAGGATAAAGTATGATCCGAGTGAATGTGCATTCAACCTCAAGGAAATAATACTCAACACAGGAGTCATCTCCCAGCTTCCTCTGTCATGAATGTTTTATGTGATCTTACTGATCTCGTAATTGCCTTTGAAAAATCTCAGGTTCTAACAGGACCCGGTTGGGCTACTGCCTTGGTTTTGTCCTTGTTTGAAGATATATCTTCAACTCTTTCTTTCGAATAAACTGTCTGTTGGTTTAAGAACATGTTTTCCGTTCTTGAGCCTTTGGGTCTAAGAAACTTCTCCAGTATTAGATGTGCTATGTGGAAATATTTGCTGCGGCACCTCCAGCACAGTGAATTAATGTTTGTGCTTTACTACGTGTTACCGCCGACTAAGCGTAGAATCGCGGCAGTGAGCACACATTTAGACGTTTGTTTCATAACAAAAACTCATTCCATATCAGAACACCTCACTTTCTTCTATCTCTCTCTTCTTCCCCCTTCTCTTCTGCTCAACTGAAGGGAGAAAGATCTCATCTGGCAACTTCCCGAGCTCTAGAATACCTCCTGGATTGAAACCAGCAAAGGCTCAGTCTACTTTAAGGTATACATATCTTCGCGCGAAGGGGGATTCTCATATCGAGAAACGCTTGCCCTCAAATTTCTCTCAGTTACTGACATTGTTGTTACAAACTCTTCAGGCGACAGAAGTTACCTCCACGTCTATCTACATGACTTCTTTCGAGGATAGAAAGAAACACATTCTGTTTCAAAAACAAACCTCCCATACAACTCAATCGAAGCTCTACAGAACTAAGTGAGTTACTATCCTATATGTGTTATATGTTCATCTACTCACCACGTTCTAAGCAGCAATGGCGAGTTACTTTTCTGTACCGGCTATCAAAGAACTCATCCACCGCGTTGAGACGAAGGATCCAGACGCCGAGGATGACCAAAGTGACTTGAAAGCAATGACTTTGGCGATCTTGAACCATTACTTTACCGCCGAGAAAGGGTTTACCATTGTCCCCGAGCAAGATTCGAGGGGGATCCATCCCGATGCCACCATCTACCATGTCAAACGGATCCCTTCCAAGCCCAAGAAGCCCCTGATAGGACATATCGTTGCAGAGGCACAATACCCCGACGGCCCAGGGCACCCCAGGGATGCTATCCTGCGACTCAAGGACAAGGCCGAAGACTCGCTCGCCTGGTTCGTCCAGTTCTCGGCCGTTCTTTTCACACCAGATGCCTCTCTCATTTTCTACGGGGACCACAGATACATCGGGGAGCATACCGAGCTCAAACTACTTTTCCCACCGAGGGGAAGACTTGTTAGATATGAGCTGAACCTGCGTTCCGATGCGGAGAAGGTTCACAGTGTGTTAGAGTATATTGCGAACGGTGCTGTCCGTTCTCCAGATTTGGTGAAGCTGATTAAGCATAACTTGCGCGATTCCCAGAAGTGTGTCTCTGAGCTTTCTGGGCTTCCTGGACTCCAATAATCTCGAGGGTATGGAGAGGAAACTCATTTAGGCACATGGATTGGTTTAGTGCGCTAGTGGATGGTTTGAGGCCTTGGGGGTTGGTGACTGAAGGGGGGGTGTTTCGGGAGAGATATCGGTCAATGAATTCGAGACCTAGTCGATGTCTACGGCCAACAGTTTCCAATGCAATTCTTCATGTTGTCTCGATAGATCTAGATCAGCAATTTAAACATGAAATGCGTCTGCCCCATGGTTGCGAGCAATTCATTCTGTCAGTGTAGTAATAGGTATGAGAGTAATCGTTGAGGCTCCCATTATCCTCCATCTTTCCCTGTTGACCCTGTTATCTTTCGGACTCCGATGAGCTGTAAAGTCAGATACAGTCTTTCATCCCAGAAGGATCTGAACTGACAGTCGAAGAGTGACTTGCATTTAGGAGAGAATCACTCAATAAAACAAGTCACTCTTTCCCAATCAAGAAGTGTTGGGAGGAAGGAAGGAGTAAAATACAATAATACCATACCACGCCAAGACCGATCTCGGGAAAGTTCGGTATCGTCACTTCCTTTTTAGGACTAGTGGCTCACCCTCCCTCGGAACATCAACGGATTAAGTATTACTCCAGTGCCAAGACTCTGGAAGCTCACCATCTCTCCCCCCTTTCCCTTTTCGGTTATCGTCTTTGATATCTTTTTTTTTTTTTACTTCCTTCTTCTTTCTTCGTCTTCGTCTTCTTCCTCTCCTCTCTCTCTCTCACTCTCATCGTCAACCTTCGTTGCTTCAGCTCCAGATCTCTCCGCTCTTCAAGGTACCGGAATTCCCGTCTCATCCTGGTCTCAGCCGTATCCCTGTCAGGTGCCTGTGCCCGAAATATAAGCCGATCCCTTCTTTCTCACGAGGAAATTTATTCAGCAGAATCACAAGCCGAAAGACAAAAAAGTCCCGTCGATCTCCAGAGACGAGCCCCCATCATCTATCCCTAAAACCGAATTTCCTTCAAGCGACGAAGCGACCCTCATCCCTTGGTCAGGGCCCCTTTCAGCAGTCCCGGTATCATAGAGAATGTCTACAACCGCCCAATCCGCTCCTCATGCCATTGAGAAGAAGCCCGTCAAGTTCAGCAATTTGCTGCGTGAGTATTTCCACCTCTACCGAGATACCCATGGGACCATACACTGACCAATGCTGCTGGAATAGTTGGCGCGGGTTTGAACATGTTCGAGTACGTACAAACAAAGATATCTCCTGAATAAAGAAATTCCACCGAATATTCGCTGACCATGACTTCTGCTCTGAAGGGTTACGTCGCTGGGACAGGTAATTCATAGCCTAGATATAACGGGGTGATGCGCGGGACCGTGACTGACAACAAGAATAGCCGCTGGAAGTGATCAAGACAACCATGGCCGCCAACCGAACTGATAGCTTTGCCGGCGCCATGGCTCGGATCTGGGGTCGTGGCGGAGCTCTCGGCTGTTCGTACCCTTTTCTTTTCGCTCATTCACTTGTGCTCCAATTCTCGCACGCGACTGTAGAATTTGCCCGCTGATACTTTGACCCCCCCTGTAGACTACCAAGGTCTCATTCCCTGGGCCTGGATTGAGGCTTCCACCAAAGGTGCCGTGCTCCTCTTCGTCGCGTCCGAAGCCGAATACTATGCCAAAACCTTTGGTGCAAACGACTTTGTCGGTGGTATCGCTGGTGGTATGACCGGTGGTGTGGCCCAGGCCTACGCTACCATGGGATTCTGTACCTGCATGAAGACAGTCGAGATCACGAAGCACAAGATGGCTGCTGCCGGTGTGAAGCCTCAGTCCACTTTCGCGACTTTCATGGATATCTACCGCAAGGAGGGTATCCGCGGTATTAACCGTGGTGTCAATGCCGTGGCCATCCGCCAAACTACCAACTGGGGTTCGCGCTTCGGTCTGTCGCGGTTGGCGGAGAGTGCTATCCGTAAAGTCACCAACAAGGACGACTCCCAGAAACTGAATGGATTCGAAAAGATCATTGCCAGTGGTCTCGGTGGTGGCTTGTCTGCCTGGAATCAACCCATCGAGGTTATTCGCGTTGAGATGCAGAGCAAGACTGACGATCCCAACCGCCCGAAGAATTTGACCGTCGGAAAGACCTTGAAGTACATCTACAGCACCAACGGTGTCAAGGGTCTCTACCGTGGTGTGGCTCCTCGTATCGGATTGGGTATCTGGCAGACAATCTGCATGGTTGCCCTCGGTGATATGTAAGTTAACCCCCCCAGTACTTGTCCCGAATGTGTATGATCAGAGGTGCTGACCAACTTTCAAACAGGGCCAAGGAGACCGTCGAGAGATTGACCGGAGACAAGGTCACCGCGAAGCACTAGATTGAAACACTCGTTCGAGCTGAAAGACGCCGGATGAAGTGATACTTGCTCGCGATTGATCCGCCAGGTCCCATTTATTTCGTCTTTCTGTTTTTTTGTTTTCCTTCCCCTATTTCCTCTATGTTGTAATTTATAGACTTTGTGTGAACATTTCCCGATGATTTCCTGCTTCCCTATCTTGACAGCATGTATTTTACTTTGGTGGATAGGGCTACTATAAAAATAGAGGGCAGGATGGGAATATCAAGACCAATACCATTAAGTTCAGATCTCACGTCTGTCAGATAATATCTACTGCTTTAATTTAAAATTCTGACACCACCATTCGCTTCCATGGTGGGATTTTTAGCCACACAGCATGTACTCTAAGACTTCAGGATGCGACAAAGTAGCAACAGCAAGGGGTAAATACTGGGGAGCAAAAACGATAAAACTAGGGGCCAATGACTAAGGTTTGTCATACTCGTTCATCGATCCGTGTCCGGGTCGTCGACGCAAAACTTCGAATCCATACTATTTCGAAAACTTTCAAGATCGCAAATGGCTGGATGGAAAGTAGAGAGCCAGACAATACATTGTACAAAGTATATACCAACTAGAGAAATACACGCGCCATACTGAAGGCGTGGAAAAGTGCAGCAAGAGAGGTAGATGGATAGAACGTAATTAGAGAAAAAAGAGCTAGCAGAGTGATATTGAGTAGATGAGAAAAATGAATGCTCAATTAACCTAGTTACAAAAAGGAAAACAAACAAGAGTAAGGCGCAGTAGAATAAGTGGGTGGGTGGCTGAGGTTGAAACGCAAAGGAGAAATGTTCGGGAGACAAAAGGGGGATGTGGGAGGATGTGAATTAATTTTCCAATGAGACTAGTATGTACGTGACTGTGAGGACATAGGAAGGGGGTAATGAGTAGTGAAATGAGAGCGAGTTTAAGTCATGGGTGTTGGTTCGGCTTTTGTGATCATGTCTTGGAGGTGAGGAAGTCGGCAGCCTGTAAGAAGGGTGAACGCATGTTAGTTGGTTATACAAGGACGGTAAAGAGTAAGTATCAAGACTGAGTGCTTACTTTATCGATGTTATAGTCGAATTTCTCCAATGCTGCGAGGGACTCGTCGCGTGGGTATCCCATACTTGTCAAACGTTGGAGTATCAGATCATCCTCGCCGGTATCTACCCCGAGAGCCCAACCAGGTGGTCGACTTGTTCCTGGTGTCTCAGCAGAGGCCTTCCCATCGCTGTCACCGTTCTCAGTTTTCTTTGACTCATCTAGACCGGAGAACAACGCGTCCCAATCATGTGAAGTTGCTGCAGCTGGCTTAGAAGCATTGCTGTCAAAGTCGAAGACGTTTGCGCTAGGGTCATTGCTAGGTGCGGCACCGGGCGTGGCATCGGTAGACTTCGCATGTGCTACAGGAGTATCGAACGACATATCAAAGTCTGTCGAGAATTTATTATTATTCGACTCGAATGGGTCGTCGTCATCATCTTCGTCTGCCTCAGCTGGTGCGAGATCTAGGCCTGCGAAGGCAGCTTCAAAGTCAGCAGGGACGGCCTTTTTACCGCTTTCCCCGGCTACGGCGCCATGCTGCGGTACTCCACCGATGATAGGATCACCGGTCGTATGCTCTTTTGAGTGAGGTGCGTCTGGTGGAGAAGTGGGATCCCCACGGTTTGGTAGAAGGCCATTGAATTCACGAGGGAAGTCAGCTGGCTCGTCTTTTGCGGAGCCCTTGTCGTAGCTAGGCGGCGAGGCCTGAGAATCAGCTGCCGGGAGGGGCGTATTTGATGTGGACTCGATCGGAGGGAAAGCACGCATCTGCTGGTCTTCCGATGAGGTTTCCTTGGGTTGAGACGTAGTTCCTGTATTTCGAGGTGGGGATGCCGCTGTGAAGTCGTCATCAAACCCCATCGGAGCCTCGCTGTCCGTGCTATCATCATCGTCATCATCATCACCAATCTCCTGGATGGGAGGGAATTCGCTAGACTTGGCTTGCGTCGCATCGCCGTTAGTCTTTGGAGCGTCGGTCTTGCGTCCCATGGAGGCCATGGCTTCTTCAAAATCCATGGCCTTTTGTGACGAAGAACGTTGTCTTGCGACCCCGCCGAATAGTTCGTCGAAGCTTACATCTCCTTGCCCATCTTTACCTGTATCCATAGGTGCTGGGGGTTCGGGAAAGGCCCCAGGAAGCGTCTTAGCCTGAGTAGATGAATCGGAATCAGAATCTAGAGAGTTTGCGTCTGCGTTGTTCGCTGGTGCTGATTCCTGGGGCCCGTTGGATGCAGAGTCCCCTTTTCCCTGCTCGGTTGACGCGAGAGATGCGGCACTAGTTGAAGGTGCTGATGCCTCCACTTCTGAACCACCAGTAGGGGCTCCGAATCTACTCGCTGGAGGGGAGACTTTGATCGACGAAGTGGTGGAAATAGATTGCTGGGAGTTTTCCCTAAGCGGCAGGATGCTAGGAGTTATCTGTCTGGATTGAGGTGGTGGCGGAGGTTCTTTTGCCACGGGAGGAGGAGAGGTTGAGGGTGTGGGGTTTGAAGACTCAGATCCCTTCAATCCTTGCGACGCTGAATCGTAGGATTCCGATCGAAACGAAGTAGGTGGGGGCCCCGATGCCGATGGAGTTGTCATAGACGGACCGAAGAAACTGTCGAAAGCGCTTTGGACATCGCTCGGCTTCTCGCGGGTTGAATCTGGCGAAGTCAGGGCGTTATCAGTTGACCCGGTGGCCGTCCGCCTGAAAAAAGGATTAGTGTTCTGGCTGGCGACAGATGCGGCAGGGCTTGATACCGCTGCAGCAGGCGGCGTCACATTCTCATCCGCTTCATTTGTGCCTTTGGATGCAGCGTCGATATCATCATTCAATCGATCTCGTTCCCCCTCAACCGTGGCGAGTTGTTTCTTGTTGATGGCTACAAGACCCTTGTGTTGTCGTGCTTCTGAGCGGACCTTCTCGAGCTGTGGCTTTAGCTGGGCCACTTCCGCATTGGCTTGACGGATCCTCTCCTTCAAACTAGCGTTCTCACGCTGGTCCGATTCTAGCGCTGCTGAAGCTTGGTTAAACTGATTTTGAAGATCTTGGCGACTTCCATCAATCAGAGCGAACTCCTGCTGTAATTTCTTGGTCTCCGCTCTGGACGTCGCCAACCGTTCCTCCAAGGTCTTGAAATTCTTCACTTCCTGATCATACATAGTTCTGGCTTGTGCGAGACGTGCCTCGAAGTCTCGTTTCTGCTGATTATTTTGTGCCACCTCTTGTTCCGTCGAAGCTCGTTTCTCCTGTACGTTCTGCATTTCTTTCGAGAGCGAACTGATCTGATTAGAAAGATTACCAAGTTCGGTGGTTTCTTTCGTAAGTTTCTTGCTTTCTTCGGGGTCGTTATCCCCAAGCAGATCATCTGACGGCTGTGGAGGAGCTCTGTTGGGCGAGGAAGGTGCGGCTCCCGTTACCTGGGGGGTTAGGCTCTGGCCAAACGATGAAGACGGAATAAACGGTTTGAAAGTTGACGATGCTCCAGGTGGGGATGCACGGGATGTTGGTGATGCCGGTTGGAATGGGCCATTGGACCCGCCGGTAGATTGAGGTACCTGCTGCGATGGTGTCGTGAATGAGTCAAGACCAAACAAGTCATCTGCAGCAGTTGGCGCAGGAGCGGCCGCAGGAGGTGGTTGCGCGGGGCGCGGAGGAGCAGCAGCGTTCTGCCGTCGCATACTCGGAGGAATCAATGCGGGAGGCAAAACTTGTGGCAAGGGCTCCTTTTTGCTGCGCTGTTGCCGAACTAGATACATAGCGACAGCAAACTCCTCCTTGCTCAATTGTCCATCAGAGTCGATATCAGCAAGGTCCCAAATTTGAGCTAGAGTTTCTTCTGGTAATTGCGCGTTGGTAAAGAACGTCACAGCTTGCTCTCCGTTGATTTGGCCGAAACCTGCCTTATCCACAGTTGCGAAAATGGTATCGAAATGTGCCTTTTCCTGAGGGGTAACCAGCCAGTCACCACCAGTCGACTGCGCAGAGAGAGGAGACCCATATTGTGGTGGTCTAGTGATTGGGCTTTGCGTTCGTTGGGGCCCAGATCCGCTAAACTGTTTGGGAATCGCTGGAACTGGTGGCACATCCGATGCTCTCGAACCGGTAGATGTCCTGACCGAGCCTCGACGAGCTGCGACATCGTACAACCCCTGTGGAAGGGTCTGCGGAAGGCCCCTCAAAGCACCGGTTTTGTAAGAAGTCAAGAGGTGCATGGCGATTATGAATTCCGTCCCATCCAATGCGCCTCTTTGCTTCGTGTCTGACAGGTTCCATATTCGGCCAAGGACCTCGTTCGGTAGTCTTGCGCGCTCAAAAATCTGTTTTGCGGTCTCACCTATCAAGTAGAATAACAATCAGCTTGCTGTAAGACAGGAGCATAGGTTACAGTCAAGAACCTACCAGAAAGAAGTCCATTCTGAACATCTGATTTGTCAAACAGGGACGCAAATTTATTAATATCGTCCGGATTAAGAGGCGGCACCCTAACGGGTCCGGGTCCGCCAGACGACGTTGGTGTTGGTGGTGGGGGGCTTGTGGTCGCCGTCCGCGCTTCCGCCACACGGGCTGCTAAACTATCTGATAATCCCACAAATTTCGGTAACGGGCCCGCTGAACGATTTTGTTAGCTATTACCCAGTGAGCCTAGAGTATGCGCGGCAGCCTACGTTGAAGGGATAATTCCTCCGTCGGAGGTCGTCCAGCTTGTGCATGTCCGATTAACCTCAGCACAACCCCGAAGCCGGAGGGGGTCAGCAATCCCCTATTCTGTGTATCCGCAATCTGCCAGATCTGTAGAAGTAGAATCGCACGAGCCGTTTAGCTTCTGTTTTTTTTTTTTTTTTTGCAACGGGATCTGCGAGTAACCGGCATGGATCAAGACATACCAACCCAAGGGTATCCGGAGGCAGGTTTGTCTTCTCGAAGAACGAGACAGCCACTTCACCTGTAACGACGCCGAGGTTGGTGGTATCCGCAGCCTGGAAGAGCTGGTAGAAGACGCGCTTCTCTTCCGGGGTGAGGTTTAAATTCGGCCCTATATTTTGCGAGACAGCGTTTTCTTCGTTAGCCCATCAATCCATGAAGAAGTCCGTGATGCCTATCGGACTCTCCTGTTTGTTGATTCCCCATTGTCCCGTTTTCCCTTTCTAGCAGTCTATTCCAAGTATATAGAGAAGAACTCACCGCCGTCCGCCATGGCTTATGGCTGTGGGGAAATAACCAGTATCCTGACCTCCCTGTGTGTGCAGTTCACTTTCTAGAAAAGGTATTGCGCGTCCACCCAAAACCACCGTAGCCGAAGTGAACGGGGAACAACCTCAACCAACTCGCAAATGGCAAGGTAGCAATGGAGAGGAAATGAAGTTAAGAAACCAGAAATATGAGATTGAGAGTTTGAAGGCCCCGTTGGCGGATCGTGGTCGGTCTCTCTTCACAGTTCACGATGTTATGATAAGCTCTTTTGGATACGAAGTTACTTTGAGATCCCCGGACCACGTGACTACGCTGAACCCCTAAAAGGAGCTTCATCCTGACATCCTGACCATCAGCAACATGGGGGATGCACTCGTCCTACGCTTCATGGAATGAATCATCTTGCTCTTTTTGCACTATCTATTCTTACACCTTGACGCTGTTATCACTTCTCCAATTCACATCTATCATCTAACGTCTTGCACCTCTTGCTGTTCCTCGCTGTAGGCCTGTTTGTGCTGACCGGAACGATTGCCCTTCTATCCGCTTGATACCAAGAACACCTGGAAAGGCGCTGGTAGTTCTTTTTCTGGATATTCCGCTGGGTCATTCCTATTTATGTACTGATTTTAATGTCATTTCTCATATGCCTTGTGGTAAATCATTTACAGCTGGTGGATAGGAAACATGTTTGTCCACGAGCTTCAATAGCGATCCTCTTGCGGTCGAGGTTTGTCTCGATACCGATTGTTTCAGCAGCTCAAGAGGCATTGATATATATAGAACAATTAATATTTACTGTTTCGAAATTAAACGTCAACAGTGTCTTATGGGTATATTAAAGTAGCTATTCCGCTTTTGCCGTTGTAGAAATAAGAATGAAATTACCGCGCATCAACCCACATCACCGTCAAAACAAGAATTTCCCTTCCCAAGTATCATTGGACACCGCGCCTCGCACCGGGTTCTTGGATTTTTGATCAAGAAATCATCTGTCCCAAAAAAGGAAGACCGATAGTTGGCTAGTATGCCATGATCCACGAACTAGTTTTTGAAAACAGAAACATAGACGTGGCGTAAGTGAGACATGGACGTCTAGTACTCGACTTCGACCTCTTCCTCCTCCAATGAGTCGCTGGCAACTTCTTCGTAATCACGTTCCAAGGCAGCAAGATCTTCGCGAGCCTCGGAGAATTCACCTTCCTCCATACCCTCACCAACATACCAGTGGACGAACGCACGCTTGGAGTACATGAGATCGAACTTGTGGGAAAGAGCACCCCAGGCCTCGGAGATGGCGGTGGTGTTGGACAGCATACAGCTATAGATTGGTAATTAGTATCAAACAAATATCACTGGACATAGAGGCAAAGGGGGCAAAACTTACACAGCACGGTCAACCTTGGCCAAATCGCCGTTGGGCACCATGTGAGGAGGTTGGAAGCAGATACCAATCTTGAAACCAGTTGGGCACCAGTCCACAAATTGGATGGTGCTCTTGGTCTTGAGAGTGGCAACGGCTCCGTGAACCTCCTTGGGAACAACATCACCACGGTAGAGCAAGCAAGTGGCCATATACTTTCCGGTGCGGGGGTCGCACTTAACCATCTGGTTGTTGGGCTCGAAGCAAGACATGGTGATCTCCTGGACAGAGTTGGATTCGTGGGCAGCCTTGGGGGCGGAAACCACAGGAGCGTAGGCAACGAGAGGGAAGTGGATACGGGGGTAGGGAACCAAGTTGGTCTGGAACTCAGCCAAGTCGACATTGAGCGAACCATCGAATCGGAGGGATGCGGTGATCGAAGAGACGACTATTTGTACGATTAGTATACGCGCCAGTCCATGACTTTGACCTCGGTTGAACAGAATCAATAATCCGTACCTTGAGCAATCAGACGGTTAAGGTTCTCGTAACCAGGGCGTTCAATTCCCAAGTTGCGACGGCAGATATCGTAGATGGCCTCATTGTCAACCATAAAACTGCAGTCGGAGTGCTCGAGGGTGGTGTGGGTGGTAAGGATGGAGTTGTATGGCTCCACCACGGAAGTAGCGTTCTGAGGGGCGGGGTAAACACAGAATTCAAGCTTGCACTTCTTGGAGTAGTCGACGGAGAGACGCTCCATCAACAATGCACCGAAACCGGAACCAGTTCCACCACCGAAGGAGTGGAAGACCAAGAATCCCTGGAGTCCGCTGCAGTTATCAGCAACGCGACGGACTTTGTCGAGAACCTGGTCGATCATCTCCTTGCCAACGGTGTAGTGGCCACGGGCGTAGTTGTTTGAGGCATCCTCCTTTCCGGTGATCATCTGCTCCGGGTGGAATAGATTGCGGTAGGGTCCTGTGCGAACCTCATCGACCACATTGGGTTCGAGATCGCAGTAGATTGTGCGGGGAACATATTTTCCCTGGCCTAGTACGAGTTAATACGCGTTATAATAGTATAGCAAATGTACTAGGAGCTCTGCGTACCTGTCTCCGAGAAGAAGGTGTTGAAACCAGAGTCCTGGTCAGCGGCTTTGCGCTCTTCGGTGAGGAATCCATCGGGCTGTGGAGAAATATCTCACATTAGCATGGGTGAACTGCATTGAGGCCTAACAAGAAGTAAATTGGGCGACACATACCTGAATGCCGTGCTCAAGGCAGTAGAGCTAGAAGGGTTGCCATGTCAGTACAAATATTCGACTTCGCTGTTGATAGAGTGGGGGCAGTCGGGTTATAATGGTTCGCGGGAAAAGGGGGGGATCGATCCTACCTCCCAGCAGGAGTTGGCAATCTGGCAACCCGCCTGGCCGACTATTTGCTGAGGGTTAGCCAAAATTCAATCGTTCCCAGCGTGAATGATGACAAGAGGAACATACCGTTCAAACTGATCACTTCTCTCATGTTGACGGATGGGTTCGGTGTGGACCTTGGAGTTGAATAACGAGCCGAACTTCAAGCGGAAGTGCGGACAGGAAGATTGGACTCTGAACCAGCAGGAAGATTGATGGAGGAGTCGTCTGCTCACAGGATGCAGAGAGACCGAGAGAGAGGAAAGTGATAGGGGGGTGATGTTGGAGAAGAGTGAAGAGAGGAAAGGGAGGAAGAAGAGAGAGAGAGAAGAAGAAGAAGCTGGCTTTGTAAAGCAAGAAGGACCGCCTTTTCGTTCTTTTCGTTCTTTTACGCTCGTTTTTATGATAATGATTTTTTTGGTGTGGAGGTGATGGGGGGTGTTTTTCAATACCAATACCCAGGATACACCAGCAAAAAAGTCGCGTTTGGACCCTTTTTGGGGTGTTTGTTTACTGTTGTTTACTGTTGTTTACCTTCAACAGGCACCAATAGTGTATTTGAAGTGTATCTGGATGGACCCTTTTAGCCCTTTTTGTCCTAGTGTCTCAACTGTAATTTACCCCTGTTTCCTGTATCTCTGGATACACCTTTCTCTATCCGGTTAGTCCCACTCTCACATCCTCTGGGCCCAACTTGCTGGGACGAGTCACGAGTCACCAGCTGGCACCGGTTCTTCCACTTCCAGTTCTTCCCCTACTTCCACTACCTCCACTTCCACTTTCCTGCTAATCCCGTGCTCTCCCCGTGATCCGTGATCCCCTTTTTACCACTTCTTACACCGTTTTTACCGTTCACCTGTAAGAACTCGAACTATCACTGCTGACTAATTCCATCTCGAGATAACCTCACCTTGTCCGAAATAGGCAAGCTTTTCTGCCCAACGCAACGGAGATAAGTGCCTGTCCCATTACGGTGCTCTCGGCATTCAGTCTTCAAGTGTGACTCCGGAAATTCTTTGGAAAAAGAGGATTGAGCGTTGCCAGCCAGTCTCTCATGGTATGTTCTTGCTTTTATAAGTTTCTATTTCCTTTGTTTTCTTTGCCACCCGTCAAACATAGAACCCATATACAGAGCCGAGATATTAGTTTAGGTCTCGGAATTTACCCCTGACCCCCAAATGATTGTTTGGCCCGTGATCTAGATAGGATCTCTTGTTATCTCTTCGACAGATATACCCCTCTCCGCTCCCTGTGCTTTTTTATATACGCATGATTTCCTTTTGCTACAGCCTCTACTACAACCATTGACTCGATGCTAATACGTATCTTAGAAAAATAATTATAAGAAGAGGCCCTGAAAATCATCTGCTTATAGCTGGGCCATACCGAAATCCCTGTAGACTCCAGTGGCACTGAGTCCCAACTCAGATCTAGAACATGGCCTTGAGCATGGCAACCGCCATGTATTCCTTTTGGATGATTCTCCTGTTCGCCAGGTCAATCCTGGCAAATGTTGAAAAGACAATGTTCATTGCCCCGGATTCTATGCATATACCCACCCAGTCCCCTAATCTGGACGACCTTGGATTGGAACGTCTATCCCCTGACCTGCCTGCCATAAGGACACACTTGAATGCATCATTCCCTTCGGAAGTTGCTCCTAATGGAGTAGAGACGTGGATTCTTCTGGAAGATCTGAATCCAGGCCAGCGTTATGAGATTCGAGTATGCTGGCTTGCAACGGTACGCATTTCTCGATCTCGATCCCCTTTTGATACATTGTACCCGCTATCTACCATTCTTTGTTATATATCCCATTATACTATTTTCATACACTCGAAATAATGGAGGAACCCGCTCACGCTTTAATCTAGCAACCTTCCTCTTTCTCTCTGTCAACATTTACATTACCAGAAGTCTTCGACCACCCACCCCTAATGTCATCCCTCAGCGAATTCTCTTACAACCGTCTTGCCGATCTTGAACGCCAGTCGGACCCATCCGCCCTGATCCGCCGTCCATTAAAATCAGTACCAGAACCGGAATCAATCTTGTTCCTCCAGGTCATAACCGCGGCCGATTACTTCACCACTGAGAAATCCTTGATGGAAAACCCCCCACCAGTGGATGTGGATATCATTCTTGATCCTTACCTCTTCAACGTCTTCCCCAGATCCCTGGTTCCAACTGCCGGGTATATTCTTATCATTGCTCTAGGTGCATGGTTTGTATCTCGCATCATTTGGAGCGGGCTCGCAAATATTGCGCAGAGCTCGAGCAAGGCGAGTGCTTCTTCAACTGAAAAGAAGAGAAGTTGAAGGAGAAGAGGTAATATGGAAACTTGTATGAATCTTCACAATTGCGGGTAGTTTTATCCCTTCTGTTGCATCTATCTCGGGGATATAAAAGTCTGGGGTGATTAATTCTGGAGTTCGGGGCGAATGTACCACCTATATATTCTTTGCGCACGTATCTGTACAAGTACCGGCATCCGGTAGCTTTGGGAGTTGAATTTGGAGACTTGATAATAGGCATTGACAAACTCCCGGTGTGCGATCATTCCCTTCATATAGCCTGCAATGTATTTGAACTGTTTACAATTCCTCCCTAGAGAACTGGAAAGTTTTGGCCTCTTACGAGGGATGGTACCAACGCCATATACACCTGGTATACGCAAATTCAAAAGCTATTTCATAGTCTACACAATCGCAATAGATGACAGTAGCCCCAAGCCTGGAGAAAGAGCGCTGTGTGGTATATGATCAACCAAGGATGAGCCTCAATAATCCCTCAGCACCGCCACCAAGTCATCCAACCTGCTAACCTCACCAAGCAGCAACGCTTCCTTATCCCTCCACTGCTTCAAAACCTCGAGCTCGGCATCGGAAAGATACCGCTCCTCGTTCCCCTTGACATCACTTCGTTCCGTCTTCTCCAAGAAATGCTTCAGCTTGCCCCGTTCGACCTGTATCCGGCGCAAGCACCGCGACATGGCCTTGTACGTGTCCTCAATCACGGCCATGCGTACACGGTCTGGATCGTAGAACCACAGGTACAATGTCCGTGAGGGCTGGCGCTGGCTATCCCGGGGTACTTCCTGGAGATCGATGAAGCCCGCCCCCTCCAGGAGAGAGAGGAGCTGGCGGAGATCCTTGGACGCCATCAAGCTGATCTCTTGTAGACGTTTTTCGTCCAGTTTGCCTTTTGCGAGGAGCACGCGAATGAGACGCAGTGCGGAACCGCCAAATCGTGAACCGATGAGCCGTTCGAGTTCGAGATGCCGCAGTTTTCGGGCAAGGCGACGGTATTCAACTGTCCAGGTGACTGTTCCGGACTGTAGGCGACGGGTGGAGAATACATAAGGCTCCTGAGCTAATAGCGAGAGATGCGGTTGGAGCTCAATAATTCGATTACCACCCTCTTCATCGTCTTCACCGTTGTCGTGCTCATCATCATCCTCACTATCGTCGTCCTGCCCACCCCGCCTTCCAGTTCCATTTGTATAATTTCCTCCCGCAATGGAGCCGACAAGATCTAATTGTGGATCTAGATCCTCACATATGGCCTGTAAAGGAATCGGCGCCGAGTATTGTTCCGCCTCTTCTCCCTCCGGTATGAGTTCCTCCTGGTCGCGACATCGGGGAGTCTGGTGCTCGATACGGCTAAGGAGGGTTTCGTAGACCTGTGAAGTTACAGGTGATATATTCTGCTCGGCTAATTTCACCAAACGTCTATTCCTAAAGGCGACATCGAACTTGTCGTAATTAATGCGGATTACCATGTTACCCTGGAAGAATTGTCAGCGGGAACTTCGTACTGCTGTCAAACGTCAAACTAGAAGGACTTACATCCATAGGGACAGTTTCGTCAAAATCGTTATCATCTGAAAACTCATCGTCATCATCGTCCTCTCTAATCCCATCGTGAAGTTTAGCTCTCTTGTTCGGTCCGATTTCGGTTGGCGCCGCTCGCCTTTTTATCCCCCTTGGAGGCCCATTCGACATCCAGCCTGAAAATATTGCCCCATCTGTGCGATCCTTGACCAGCTGCCTGACACCATCATCGATTGCCTCCTGTAATTTTGTTCCCTTCAACTCTCGCACTTCCGGCCTTGATTTTACCACCTTTTCCGCATCGTAGAAGTTATCGGCTGGGCTGCGAAACTGGGCTTCCATAACACGCATGATGTAGCCGTGCGCGGCGAGTGACCGTAGTGTTGCATGTAACTTGGAGTGGAAAGAGTGGTCGGAACCGCCGTTCACGATAGGTTCTGAAGTTTCCGACGAATGTGTGCCATTGACCCCATTGGGTTTCTGTTTCCCTTGACCTTTCCTTGAGGCGGTAGGCTTGAGCTCGCGAAGCGTTTCCAGGTGGCTCACTTTTGCGTGGCCAAGTGACAAAAGTGTGGACACAACGGTAGCAGCATAGTCGCCCAACCTTTCCCTGACCAATTCGAGTATTTTCCCGGATCTGGCCAAATAATATGCAGCCTTCGTGTTTGCCTCATAGTACGTAATCGGATCGTCCAGCGAGGAGTAGTGGAAGATGAGGTGCTGCTGGATGAGGACGGCAAGGCCATGCTTCACATGTTTCCCAGGGAGCCCGGTGTGGTGGACGATACGCCCTATCGACAAACGGCCATGGAGGAGCAAGCAGGAGAATATATGCTACGCCTGAGTTAGACAATGACCAAATTGCAGTAGCAGAACCCAGAGAATGCTGGTGCGCGCACAATGCTTCAATGTTCGCGCCGCACGAAAAGAGCGAGGGAGGGGTAACACATACTGAGAAAAGTCCTCCGAAATTATCCTCTATCAGGAGGACACATAGCTCCGAGATAGCCTGCCCATGCGTATCAGCTTACTGTCGCTGAGTAGAAGCAAGACGGAAGGGGGCGCATCTGTTGTAGCTCACCTGCGACATCTTTCGAGGGAGCTTTTAAGAGGAATGCAAGCTCCCTAGATGTATTGCGATTGTCACCGTAGAGGATTCATGAGCGTCAATCTTCTGTTTTGCGGATATCTCTTGCAGTATTCCCTAGCTTCCTGTCTCTCAGTAGGTCCGTCTTCTTCTTCTTTCAACTGTCGTGTGTTAATATCATTTTGTCTTGTATATGAATCATTCTTTCGTCTTTCTTCACACGAAAAAGATTCAATTATCCAATCACATGACTTTTTATCCCGTGACGGCGGGGAGATCATGACTAATACTATCACATGACTTTATCTTGGCACTTGAGGCTCTCGTCAGGTCAACCAATCAGATCTTCACCAATCAAACCGCCCTTCCCAGCTTCTTTTCTTTCGTAATCATCGTGAGAGAGAGAGAAAGAGAGACTTTTGCAAAACGTTCCCTTCTCTCGTTCTCTCTGTGTCGTTCACAACAGCCAACCCACCACCCCCCGCCTCAATTGCTTCGGTTCTTCATCCCTCTCCTCTGTTACATTTCCCTTTCTCATATGCGATGATGCTTTCGCGATCTACTCTCGGTCGGAATGGGCCGCGTGCTCTCCGGAAGCAATGCACAGCTCAACCTCTCGGCAACCGAGGGATGGCTGCCGCTGCCGCTCCTCAGGCCAAGGGCTTCCAGTACGAGTCTGGAGAGGCTGCCGGTGTGAAGTTTGCGAGTAGGGATCTCCCAGGACCGACGACGACGTTGAAGGTGGTAGCAAAGGCGGGTTCTCGGTATCAACCTTTCTTTGGGTACTCCGAAGCTCTGGCCAAATTCGCTTTCCTGGTTAGTCCATTGTCATTCCATCTATCTGCTACGCTTCAATCTACGTATCTGGCATTGTCGGGGGCTGCATGGTTTGATACTAAAGCTTCAATTGATAGTCTACGACCAAACGATCGGCCTTGAGAATTACGCGTGAATCGGAATTACTCGGGGGGGAGCTTTCATCAAACCACTCAAGAGAAAACATCGTTCTCTCCGCCAGGTTTCTCAGCGAGGATTTACCCTACTTTACAGAGCTACTTGGTGAAGTCGTATCTAGCACCAAATATGCCAGTGAGTAGTTCTACCCCCCACTCAGTCGGTGGATAGGCCGTCTCTAACACATTGGGATCGGGCAGGCCATGAGATGAACGAGCAGGTGTTGAACCTCATCAACTTCTCGCAACGGGATCTCACCTCCTCTCCTGCCGACTTGGCTTTGAGCTCCGCCCACGGTGTCGCTTTCCACCACGGCCTTGGAGAGCAGCCAACCCCTACTCCGGGAAACCCCATCACCAAATACCTGACTGTGGAGGGTCTCGCCGAATACGCCCAGGGTGCATACGCCAAGCCATCTCTCGCAGTTGTCGCCAGCGGTGCCAACTCCGCCGATGTGTCTAAGTGGGTCGGACAATTCTTCAAGGACGTCCCAGCTGGTCCTAGCTCTAGTGCCTTCAAGCCTTTGGAGAGCAAGCCAACCCAATACTTCGGAGGAGAGGAACGCATTGCAAACACGGCCGGCAACGCTGTGGTGATTGCGTTCCCCGGCTCTGCTTCGTTCGGCACCGCGGGCTCTGCCTACAAGCCGGAGGTGGCTGTCTTGGCCGCTCTTCTCGGAGGCCAATCTAGCATCAAATGGTCGACTGGATCCTCCCTTTTGTCCAAGGCTGTGGAGGCCTACCCATTGGCTAACGTACGGACGAACCACGTTTCTTACTCGGACGCAGGTCTTCTCTATGTCACCGTCACTGGCGGCGCCGAGCATGTTGGCAAGGCAAGCAAGAGCGTAGTAGACACTTTGAAGAAGGTCGCGGCTGGTGAGGTCAGCGCCGAAGATGTCAAGAGGGCCACCGCTCTCGCCAAGTTCCGTACCCTCGAAGCCGGCCAGGCTCTCGACACTGGAATGGAACTCACTGGTACTGGGCTCCTCCACGGTGGAAAGCCATTCCAGATCGCTGAGGTCGGCCAGAGCATCGACAGTGTCACCGAACAGCAAGTTAAGAATGTAAGAATTCCCCCATTTGCCCCGCTATCATAGTAGAGTCAAACCACTAATCAAACCATCGAAACACAGGCTGCCAAATCTCTCCTCTCCAACAAGGCTTCCGTCTCCTCCGTCGGTGACCTTTCCCACCTCCCCTACGCCTCAGATCTCGGCCTCAGCATCTAATGTCGAGGTTCGTGGAGATGAAAAAATCGCAAGATGAGAGGTTACCGATTAAAGTAGGGAATGTATATCAGAGCATTTGGAAGGAGGGAAAAAGCACCAAAGAAGTGAAGCAATAGAGAATATTCCTAGTACCACTGCTCCTACCTTGGGACACGAAACCGCCTCTTCTCTCACCAGTCCGTCTGTCGCGCCGTCATCTTTTTATATGTAATTTATATCAAGAAAACATAAACCTGATTTTCTAGCTGTTTCACTATTGTCTTTTTGCAAAACTGGGATTTTTTTGTGTTGGAAACTAAAATTCGAAGTTGGGCCGATAGTCTTGATTTACCCCCAAGGAGGTGCATGCATACAACATTACAGTCACAAGAAAGTTGTACCTTTGGAGAACCAATCATTATGTATTGCAGGTATAATAACTCATATCCACAGAGAGCTGAATATTGATTCAGCCAAAATTATCTTAAAGAATTGAAAAGTATTCCAAATCACGAGAAAAGAAAAGGCGTGATGATGGGTATCAAAAGATATGAGAAGAAAGGGGTAAAGGGGGAGGTCATGAAAGGGAAACATTAACGTTTGACGAGATCACTCTCCGTAGCCGAAGTAAGTAAGCTGCCAAATGCTGGTAAATATTTACCACCAAGCTCGAGGGTGGGGGAAGATCCGTATTAGCAAGTGATTGTGCTGGGGTATATTCAGAGATAAGGAAAAGGCACAACACAGATTATTGCAAGGAAGAAGAAGGTCGGACACGTGGCATGGTGAGGAAAGATTAAGAAGGGGCATGATGACATGGCTTCGTGATGACGTGCGGGTGTATGTGTCGTCTAGATACCCCACGGAAGGGGTTTAGAATGGTTGGCTCATACACCGCAGTATTTTCAGTCTCAGGCATCTCTTTTGTACTCCCGCTCGAGACCATGGTCTTTAGACACCGGCGTGGGGGCCAACCGGAGCACTTTTCGAGCGGAAGGCGCCAAGGGCGGTGATAGCAGTTGTGACAGCGAAAGCCAGCCTGGGACTGTTAGTGAGCTTCAATCAATTATCGTTGACGGCGCGGTGGAGGGGAAATCACCATTCAAATGCGCCAAAGGCGGCGCCAGCTTTCACGGCGCCACAGGCATTCTTTCCATCGTCACCACACCAATCGATATTCGCAACATAGCCTAAACCGGCAGCCAGGGCGATGAAGCCCGCGAACCAGAAGAGCATGGTCACGGCTTCGAGCCCGAGAAGGGTAAACTTGTTGGCGAGCGCGGGGAGGAAACGGGGCGCCAGGATTATAAAGGGGAGGGTGATGACGATGGTGAAGACGCCGGCGAAGATGAGGAAATTGACATCCGAGGGAGAGGCCCCGATTTCGTTGCTGAACCAGGTTGAGACTGCGAAGGTAAGTTAAGCTGTGTAACGAACAGGGGGGTGTAGGGTTGGTGAGGGGGTGTACCATATGCGCAGAGGGCAAAGACGATGACCGCGAAGACGGCCTGCACGCCGCGCAACGGGAGGAGGATGGCCTCGAGGTTCATGTTGATGGCTGGTATGGGTTTCTTGTGTTTGCGAAAGTGAGAACGAAGCAGGTTATTACTGAACTGAGCTCTGTGTGGTGGTTTTGTAGTAAGTAAGAGGTTCTTGGGATCCAGTCAGAGTAGGTGGTGGCAGAATGAGAAACACAGTACTAATGAGTGAATGGTGAAAGAGAGAGAGAGAGAGAGAAAGTAAACGGATTGCACAATAGTAATAATAAAAAAGAAGAAGCAAAGGCGATGATGAGCGTCAAGGGATATTTTTCGTCACCCACGTCACCTGGGCGGCTGGCGCCATCGTGAGGAAAACACGGAAGGGAAGTCCCCAGTAAGTTCCCTGTACCGGACTAGGGCTGATGGCTGACCCGGCAAGCGAAGTCGATATACTTAGAAACAGCGAGAAGAATACCTCAGCTAAGTGGAGTCCCCTCCTCGTATTCGAGCTCAGTCAATCTTGTCACACGCAGATTTAAACCTGAACAGGCTAAGAAGGACGATGAGTCAATGCAGACTATGCCATCTCTAGTTAAGAAGCCAAGGAAGAAGGTCTGTTGACGCCGAAGAAAAGAGAGAAGAGAGAAAGAGAAAGAGGGTCATGGGAATTTGGAATAACCATCATGAGGAGCCCGTCGTCGTACGATTTCTCCCTCTTTAGCTTGAATGATATTGAGATAGAGACCATCCTTTGGTTCCACAGAGTCAATCTCTTCTTCTTCCTCTTCCTCCTGTTCCTCCCCTTCTTCCCCCTTCATCCTTTTCTCCATCCATGGCTCTGGTATTCTTTGTCCGCTAACATAAAAGGAACACAAAGATCCCGGCACGTGGTTGCCGTTGCCAAGCCCTAAGCCCTATACGTCATCCCTTTTCGTCGTCCTTGTGGCTTGGAGAAGGGACTCTGTCAACAAAGAGCTGTCAACATGTCAACTGGAGCTGAAACCAAGCAAGATATCGACAGGGCAAGCTGATGTATATATACAAATAATATCTTCTCCCCAGTAACTCAATGACAGCTCCTCCCAACTTCCTTCCACTCCCTTCACCGTTAAACGTCCTTGCATGGATCGGACAGACTTCTCACTGCATCAAGCACGAAATGACAAGGTCTCCCCAGTCGAATTCGTAACTTCTTCGTTCCTCAACGCTTAATCCAAGCCACCCATCCGCCCTGCATCGCTCACATTCATCATCCATCCCACTTCAAGAACAATCAGTTGAAGAACACTGGAGATGGTCACACTGTCTTTCGTCACCTACTCTTCCTGTTCTTTCTCATACTACGAAGATTTCCCAAGCCCCTGCTACGACACGTAACTTGGACACTCATGAGTATAAACAGGATATCATTGAGAAAATGTGGTGAGCTTCTGGCTCGATACTAGCTACATGCAGATCGACCGAACGCTGGACGTATACTCTCATCTATCTACCACCCATCTACTTCAAGAAGGAAATTCTACCAACATCGCCACGACACGCCTATGCAGATCGATCGGGGAGAGCCTTGTCCTTTGCGGCAAACGACTGTGCGAAGTCGCCGATGATATCGTCGATGTGTTCCGTACCAACAGAAATGCGGATGGCATCCTCAGTCACTCCCGAGTCCTCGCGTTCTTGCTCCGTGAGCTGTTCGTGGGTAGTCGACCAGGGGTGGATTGCCAACGTCTTGGAATCACCAACACTATTTATATATACGTTAGACGGGTACTTTCAGGTACATCTTCACGGATAAGGTCACTTACTTAGCGAGGTTAGAGATAAGCTTAAATCCGTCCACAACCCGGCTTCCGGCCTCAGCTCCACCCTTGACACCAACCGAGAGGACGCCTCCGAATCCGTGAGTGAGGTACTTCTTCGCCATCGGGTGCGTTGGGTGGCTCTCAAGGCCCGGGTAGGACACCCACGAGACGTTCTCGTTCTTCTCGAGCCACTTCGCCAAAGCCAGCGCGTTGCTGGCATGGCGTTCGCAGCGCAAGCTGAGGGTCTCGAGTCCAATGAGGAGCTGCTGGGCTGCGAAGGGGTTCAATGCGCATCCAAGATCACGCAGGATCTCGACACGGACGCGGATGGCGAAGGCGATGGAACCAAAGGTTTCCCAGAACTTGAGTCCGTGGTATCCCTCGGAGGGTTCGTTGAATTGTGGGAACCGCGCCGCGTTCTTGCCCCAGTCGAACTTGCCGCTATCGACGACGACACCGCCGATGGTGGTTCCGTGGCCGCCGATCCACTTGGTAGCACTGTGGACGACGATGTCCGCGCCGTGGGAGATGGGGCGGCAGAAGAAGCCTCCGGCACCGAAGGTGTTGTCGACCTAGATACAGTGTTAATCGATTAGACCGAACCACTCTTCCAGCGCCACAGTCTATATACATACCACGAGAGGAATACCATTGTCATGGGCAACCTTGGCAATCGCTTCAAAGTCGAAGACGTTGTAGCGAGGGTTTCCAATAGTCTCGATGTATATCGCCTTGGTCTTGTCATCGATGGCAGTAGCGAAGTCCTCGACCTTTTCTCCGTTCACGAACTTGGTGGTGATGCCGAGACGGGGGAGTAGGACCTTGAACTGGTTGTATGTGCCTCCGTACAGGTTGGAGGTGGAGATGATGTTGTCGCCGGCATGTGCGAGGGCCGAGATGGCGAGGAATTGCGCAGACTGGCCGGAGGAAGCTGCGACAGCTGCAACACCGCCTTCGAGGGCAGCAATGCGTTTTTCGAAGACATCGACAGTAGGCTGGGCACGTCCTTAGTATCTCTTGTCCGTGATTTCATCCAGGGTGTGGGTTTCCAAGGACTCACGTTCATGATACGGCTGTAGATGTTGCCGAACTCCTTGAGGCCGAACAGCCTCGCGCCGTGGGCGGAGTCATTGAAAGTAAAGGACTGAAGTAAGGAAGGTCAGCATCCGGCTCCGTTCAAGATATATACTGATTTTCGGTTTAAGGAGGGAGGGGGACCAACAGTGGTGGCATAGATAGGAACAGCCCGCGAATTGGTGGCTGGATCAGGCTCCTGACTGTAGAGAAATTGACCATTAGCATCTAGCTCCCATTCATTGGCTCGGAAGTTGGTGAAGGATACTTACCCAGCATGAAGCTGCAGAGTCTCGAAACGGGGGGTGCTCTCTCCAGACATGATTGCCTCGAATGGATGTCAACGACGAGATATGTAAACTTCTGATTGAGCTCGAAGAACGATAAGGGTCAAAGTCTGCGATAACTCTGTTAGTCACCCATGGATTTGGGTTTCTCCAAACACGCGGGGTACAGGAGGGGTAAAAGAGGGCTAGGGCCAGGATTAGGGTTGTCACTCTCTCCTTACATACTCTCAAGTGAGGTTTAAAGAAGATGATGAAGATAGAAGATGGAGATAGAAGAGAAGGAAAGAGAAAAGAAGAAGAAGAGGAAGAAAAGAACTGGATGTTCTTCTTGTAGTCAGAGAAGAGAAGGCTTTTCCCGTTCATTCACTCATTCTCCCCCTTTGTTTGCTATATTCCCTCTTTCTCTTTCTCTTGGGGCCCCCACGGCGGGGGAAAAGAATGTGAGGAAAGTGAATATAGAGCGGGATCGGAATGGCGTGATCAAGCCATATATTAGTTCACCGGGGAATACGAAGTTTAAAGTCTTTCATCTCGCAAAGAATTGGAGAGGAATCTTGTAAGAGAGGGGTTCCATTATTTCTGCGGTTCAAGACCCCTCTAGAAGGGCATTTCTTGCGCATTTTTTGATGGCGGGGGAAGGATGACAACGAGTTCTTCTTCTTCTTCTTCTTCCTCTTCCCCCTCGCCTATTTCCTGCCCTTAGGGTTCAAGGAGGTATTGCTATCCCTGTGTGTTCGCCCCCTTCACCCAAATGATCGTTCAGGTCTGTCTGAACCGGAAGAAAAGGAGGCGATGGATATTTTCTGAGGTTTAGAAGCCAAGAAGGCGCTGGTGAAAAATACCGAGAGGGGTATTGCAGATACCATCGTGTAAGTTCGATCTCGCTGACTAACATAAAACGAAACAGCCCTGTTCTGTTTCAAAGTTTGGATATCCCTTTCTCTTGTTATGGAGATATTCTCGAAGCATGGACAATCAGGGCCCGTCCCCATCGAGTCCCCAACCGTGGTGTCCAATGTCCTGGGCGGCTGGAGAAATAGCTGATAAAGCGTCAGCAGAAGATGCTGAAATCGGCGAGGAGTAAGAACTGTACTTGAAGAAAAGATCATGACGGCATCTTGTCGCGCAAGATTTCCTATTCAGTCAACGTTCTTACACACTCCAAGATACAATCGGCGCAGGTTCCTCGATCTGGGGAGGTCTCCTCCTGCTTGATTTCTCCAGGCTAAGCCACAATCACTGCCGCATTAATCTCATCGCCAACCATCTCCACGAACCCTAACTTGAACCAAGTTGGGCAGAACTGGAAGCTTCACAGCTCGCCGAGCGCCCGCCGGAGAAATAACTACTAGGGGCGAATCATTGAAGGGATAATGTCCCTTTCGAATTGACGTTCCATCGGAATCGCATGCTCACCCGAGTCACCCCTGATTCCTCTTGAAAATAAGCAATGCGATCTTCATGTTGATGTGGAATCATTGTGGTAAGCAATCGGATTAAATATACTTCCGATCATCTCTCCTGTCTAGTTCCAACGACCAACCTCGAAATAGTAACGAACCATGCCAGAAGACATTGGAGGCATTGATTATCAGCCCCCGAAGAGTGTGTACAGATGGTCAATGCGACATGCATGTAATACAACCATCGGCTGTTGGTGCCGAATCTCATCTACCTCTAGCGCTTTGGAATCATTTCCAAACGTGAGCTCTCCTCTCACCAGCCGGCATATCATTGTTTCCCATAGGATGTGTTCTTCGCCGATTTATCTGGACTTAGCCCTAGAAACCGGAGCTTGCATGGGTTCGTGGCAGGAGAATATGGAATATCGTGTTCTGAGCCCCTTTGTTTCTAAACCAGGGCATGGTTGATGGAGATGAGATGCTGAGAAACAGATCAATGAATGACAGATCATGCTGGAGACCCCTTTCGCTACCCTCTGCCTTTCCTCAATATAAAAGGGAGGAGATACGCTCTCCTCCTTGACCTTTTTTTATTCCATCACAGCCATCGAAACATCCAATTCCATATTTCTACATACACTCATATTAGTTTCTCCCCCTTATTTCTGCTTCTCAGGCTATAAATCCCACAATGGTTTATCTCTTGTCCACACTTTCCGTCTTGGGCCTGTTGGCCTCCGCATCTGCCCGCCCGGTGGATGACTACCCTCCGTCGGGCGCAAAGGCAGTCTACTTCCTCTCAAATGCCAAGGAGAACTCTGTCGTCTCTCTCGCCGTGGCCTCTGATGGAACTCTTTCCGAAGGGTCCAATACCCCGACCGGAGGCAAGGGAGGAAATGGCATCGATGGAATGACCAATGAGCCGTCCGGGCCTGATGCCTTGTTTAGCCAAGGCTCTGTCGCGGTCGCAGGCAACGTACGTAGATTCAACTGATGACCGCCATCAGTTATGGTTCGAACGAATTATCCTCAAGGGGTTAAGGATACTAATGCGTTGCTCTCTACTATAGACTCTAGTTGCTGTCAACGCCGGCTCGAACACGGTGTCTCTGTTCACCATCAACGAATCCGATCCAACGGACCTCAAATTAATCGGTGAACCTTGTGATACCCTTGGCGATTTCCCCCTCAGTGTTGGGATATCTGCCAAACTGTCCCAGGGTAGGTAGTTTCTTCGGAGAAGTACATACCAAACACACACTAACTTTTATGGGGTTTAGCATGTGTGGCCAACTCTGGAACTCGTGCTGGGATCGCTTGCTTCGAGATAACGCCAACCGGGTTAGCCCCACTCGACTACGAGCTTCGCCCGTTCGAAATCGACCAGACGACCCCTCCCGTTGGCGCAACCAATACCGTATCTCACACCTTCTTCAACGAAGACTCGACCGCTCTCCTGACCACGGTCAAGGGCGATGGCACTGCCGAGAATGTCGGGTATCTCTCGTCCTTCCCGGTGGTCGACGGCGCTGTCTCCAGGGATGATGTTCGAAGCAGCCCCAACGGGACTGCGGTCCTCTTCGGCTCGGTTAACATCCCCGGGACATCATCCATCTTGGCGACCGATGCCAGTTTCGGGGCAGCGGTTATCGACGTGGATTCATGCGGCAACGGTGAAGCTGTGGCCCTCGTCCCGGTCGAAGACCAGATGGCTACGTGTTGGGCCGCTTTCTCCGAGACCACCGGCACCGTCTTCGTCACAGATGTGGCAGTCAACCACGTCGTCGAGATCGACCCGACGGATGGATCTATTGTCGACGACTTCCACCTTACCAATGGCAATGCTGGTATGATTGATTTGGCTGCTGCGGGAGACTTTGTCTACGCCTTGGCCCCGGGAAATGCGACCGCCTCACCCGCTATTGCTGTCCTTGATGTCAGCAGTGGCAAGGGGTCTGCCCAGGAGATCCAGAACTACGAGGTTGCTACTGTCATGGGCGGCAACCCACAGGGAATGGCGGTCTATGTGTAGAACTATAATCCTTGGTCCTTCCGCCGGGGACGAGAGCAAATGCCGTGTTTTGTCTTTTCTTCGATCTGTTACTTCTCTCTGTTAGCTTCTATCCACTGTTATCTGCCTTTCTCTCCTTGGTACCAGTGAACGATAAGTTAGTTATGCATAACCCTAATTGAGAATGAAAATTCACCAAATTCACCTGTGATAACTCCTTCCTCCATCTCTCCTTCTCCATCCTCTCCATCTTGTTCTTTCACATGTCGAAGACTCTTCCCCACCAGAGCAGTTGCGCTAAACCATCTCGAGACAACCAGTGATGACTAAGAAAGAACTCCCGGACTTAGCCGAGGCTGTTTCTATGCCGGATGAACAATGTTCCTCCAAATACTGTCCTCTCATTCGCTCCTTCCGACCATGACATCGTCACATCCAAATTTTGCGGATTTTCTTTCAGTTGCAAATCGGGCTTCCTGCCTGTTGAAGGTTGAAGTCTTTGCCATCTTCAGTCTCTATCTCCGAGAGTCTCGTCTCTTCATGCGAAAATAGCTCTGCTTGCGCTCCTTCATCTCTTTCTTTGAGCCGAAGCCGAATTCCACATGTCTCTTCCTTCACTTCCGCTTGTTCCCTCTCTCTCAAGTTCTCTTCCTCTCTACTTCTGCATCCGTCTCTGTTCTTTCTAACTGCAGCTGGTTTTCATTCCTTCTCTTCTTCGGGATATCTATGGACATAGCCTCTGAAAGCGAAAAGCGCTGCGTATATAAATAGACTACTTATATTCTTTGTATCTATTCTTCTCCGTCCACCACCGCCCGTCAACCTATCCCGCCCCTCCGAGCGTAGACCAGCGCTCTATAATTCATTCGAACCGTTCCTTTGCTTTCCCGATATCGCGTGGACCTCCGCTACCGCTGTTTGTGTTTGTATAAATATACCGTAGAACGTTTGCTCGGTTTCTAGGGATTGCTGTATGCGCCTGGCTGTAAGTTCAGGCTCTTCGCCTCCCCACCCCTCTCTTCTCCGCACCAGAAGCAATCCCGGGGGCCCATCAAGAGCGACACCACAAAGAATTATTTCTAACCTGTATCTCACCGAGTAGGCTACTCACAATGGTCTTCTTCTCCTCTAAACCAGTGCACCTCGCACGTGCCGAAGAGTTTGCGCAACCACCACCAAAGGGCTCTCCATACTCTGTCGCCCTGCCAGGCTCAGAGAAACCCGGACGGAGTAAGGTGTACAGAGCACACAACACCCAGAATGAGCTTCTACAGACCATGGACCCAAAAGTATGCGCTTCTCCGATTCCGTCGTTCTTTACCTCTCCGCGCCACGGCCACAAATGAAATACGGGAGAATACTGACAGATGGGGACAGGTTCGGACCGGCCATGATATATTCGAATCGACTGGTAACTCTTCCCCCCAAGATCGTTGCGCTTGTTCTCCGTCCTATTTACAACCGGTTACTAAAGCATCCTCCTAGCAAACCGGCAACCCACGAACCCATGCCTTGGTTTCAGACCCTATGACCCTGCCACTAAGTCGTTCGGTCCATACCAGTGGATGGACTACCAGACTGTCCAGAGGAGAAGTGCGGCGTTTGGAGTGGGCTTAACGGAAATACATAGGCAAATTGGACAAGATGGGCAAAAGTATGGAATCGGCTTGTGGTGCCAGAACCGACCCGAATGGCAGATTACCGGTATGCCTTCTGATATTCACACCCCACAACCCTTTGGGAGTATAATCACGGGGAACCTCCTCTTTATACTTCAAACTGCGTCCGTCCATGGGGATAAGTCCTCACTAACAGTTCTTTACAGATCTGGCTTGCATGTCGCAGTCCCTATACTCTGTCTCCATTTACGATGTCCTAGGCCCTGATACAACCGAGTACATCATTGGTCATGCGGAACTCCGCTGCGTAGTCACATCGCTTCCCCATATCCCCACCCTTCTTCGGTTGAAGCCGCGCCTACCCTCCCTGAAGATGATTGTTTGCCTCGATTCACTTGACGCTGGCGAACAGGCTGGGCAATCGAAAAGGGCGATCTTGGATCCCCTTGCTTCGGATTTGGGTTTGACAATCTATACGATTGACCAGGTCGAAGAACTTGGCGCGTCCTTGAACCGCCCGTGTATTCCACCGTCCCCAGAGGATATCATCACCATCAACTACACGTCCGGAACTACTGGCCCTCCAAAAGGAGTTGTCCTGACGCACTCTGCCGCTGTTGCTGCCGCCTCTAGTGCTCTTACCTGCCTTCAGCAAGACTCCACCGATATCATCTGTTCATATCTCCCCCTCGCTCACATCTATGCGCGTATGTCCGAACAGTCAGCTCTTTGGGCAGGGGGCCGGATCGGTTACTACCACGGCAACCCTCTCGAACTTGTGGACGACCTGAAACTCCTGAGACCTACTATCTTCCCATCTGTGCCGCGCTTGTACAATCGTTTCGCGAGCGTCATCCGCTCCTCAACAGTTGATGAGACGGGATTCAAGGGAGCTCTCTCTAGGCATGTGGTTTCCACGAAATTGGCCAATCTGAAGACGCCAAACAACCCTACAATCAAGCATGCCCTGTATGATCGTGTCTGGGGCAAAAAGGTGTCAGCCGCCATCGGGTTTGATAGAGTAAAAGCGATGGTGTCCGGATCCGCGCCTCTTGACGCCTCCCTCCATCAATTTCTCCGCGTTGTTTTCGCTAGCACTCTGATCCAGGGATACGGCCTTACCGAGAGTTTTGCGGTCTCCCTTGCTCAGTCAGCGAATGACTTGAGCTCAGGCAACTGTGGACAAATTGCACCTGCACAGGAAGCTTGTTTGCTAGCCGTCCCTGACATGGAGTACTCACCTGATGATAAGCCATATCCGCGAGGTGAACTGCTCTTGCGTGGAAACACGTTGTTCAGGGAGTATTACAAGAACCCGGAAGAAACCTCGAAGGCCATGACTGAAGATGGTTGGTTCCGTACAGGGGATATCTGCACTGTTGACGAGATGGGCCGTTTCACAATCATCGATCGCCGCAAGAACGTCCTCAAGCTATCGCAGGGCGAGTATATCTCGCCCGAGCGCATCGAGGGGGTCTATCTCAATGCTTGCAGCTATATCGCACAGGCATATGTCCACGGCGACAGCCTGCAAACTTCCCTTGTGGCGATCCTGGGGGTCCAGCCTGACATATTCGCTCCGTTTGCAAGCAAAGTCTTGAAAGAAACCATTGATCCCACAGATATGGTCGCTATTCGGGCTGCTGCCGAGAACGATAAAGTTCGTCGAGCTGTTCTGGCAGACCTCGACCGAGCTGGGAAGAAGAACAAGTTCGCTGGTTACGAACGCGTCAAGAACATTGCCTTGCTGGTAGAACCTTTTACCATTGAAAACGAACTTCTCACCCCGACGTAAGTTACTTCCTCGCTCGCTCCATTCTACTATTGATCTCGCTTTGGATGATGGTTCTCTATTGCCTTCAGGAAAATATTGTATACTGACCGTCGGTTTATAGACTGAAACTCAAGCGCCCTCAGACGGTGAAGAAGTACCGCGACTTACTTGACACCCTATACGCGCAGGCAGCTGCGGAAGAAGGGTCACCCAGGGCCAAACTTTAGGGATCTGTACATTCTATCCATATGTTTCGTGATATTCTTGTTTGATGTTAAACAGAATATCTGTGTCTTGATATTTATACAGTAGCTTTGTGAGTGATGAGGCTTTTGTATATTTGTAGTTAGTGTCTGAATCTGAGAGACTTCTGTGTATATCTTTTTGTCCTTCAACGTTCTTTTCTTGAGGAACACGTCTGTTTTCTTTCCCACGCATCAATTTCTACCATATGCAGGAGCCATGCCCAGGGTTACCTCGGGGCTTTTCCTTGCCTTCCCCTAGGGATATTATATATACATACATACTGTTCCTCTCTTGTCTCCTATACCCTATCTTCTATATATATGTCCACTTCATCTTCCATGGCCTTCATGGTTTGAGGGTTGAGGGCATCTTGCCCTGGTTCTTTACGGGAACTGGTGTGTGAAGCTGTACGAGCCACAACTTGACACAATCCACCAGCCGCGACTCTCGATGCTTTATCGCAAAGTCCTTCCGCATAAGATATCTTGCGAATTCTCTTCAGCAACCAGACTAGCGAATTCCCACGGGTCCCGCAGCTATCCCCGTCCGTCTTCCGTGGAATCTTTTCCCTATAAATATCTTTTCCCCTCTTTCCTTCTCTTCTTTTTCTTCTTTCCCACAACTCGCAGACATCATAATCAAAGCAAAACTTTCTCATCACAAAGTTGTGTTTGCCATTTCGGGGAAGAAGTTAAGGGTCAGATAGCCTTGTGAGTATCTGTCTTCTAGTCTACGCTCATTTATATCGGAAGATCTAACGTTTCTCCTCGCTCTAGTGACGCGCCGCACATCGATCGTTCCGTCATAACGCAGCCGCAGCCCGGACTCAAACGGACCTAGATCTTTACTTCGTCTATCCTCAGTAAGTTATCTCCGCTATTTGTCAAACAAATGCAAACAACAGTGCTGACTCGATGTGATCAGCTCCAGCAAAGATGGAGCCGTCCATGGTGACCCAACTCAACTCTCAGGCCGGGGAGTCGGCACATCTTAGTGATGCCCAGAGCTCGTCCTCCGCCAGCGAGGTTAACTCCACCTTGTTCCCGGCCTATTCAACTAGAGGAACCGTCGGTTCAGATAATCACCTCACTGGCGCTGATCAGGTGGACGTCAAAGTCGAGAATGACGATGATCAGTCTTGCTTTAATTACATTCGTGGTCTGGTGCTAGTTATCGAGATTGATCAGAAAGGAAAGTTGATCTATGAACACATTCCTCTCGATAGGCTTCCTAAATCTGCCACTGGAAAGTTCCATTGCATAGAGTGCTCTCTTTACTTTGGCAGCAAGACTCAGCTGCTTGTACATCTGCTCAAGAGTGGCCGGGACCTGAGCGAACGCAACTGCGCCCATATTGTCTGCCCGGTTTGTTTCATGGAATTTATCGGCACCGAAAGACTTTACCAGTTGGAGGAACATGTTATTAGAGTGAGTTTTACACTTCCTTCTCTCATTCCCTTCTCCATTCTTCGAAGATCACGTCGTCTTCATAGCAGCTTCAATTCACTAACGCCCCTTCTCTCGCGTGGTGGAATAGAATCATAGATGGGAGCTTGAGTCTGTGATGCGCCGTCGAAACATCCCCGACTTGGGACAGACACCCTTTCAGTTTGAAAGGGAGAGCGAGGACACTGGTGATCAAGACTTCAAAGGGGTCCGCCTGGACCAGGACTATCGTGAAGAGCGTGCGGCCGCTTGAGTTTTCTTTCAGATCTTAAGATATACTCGAACCTAGAGGGGTTGCGGTTTCTTTTTCAAAGCTTACATCTGAGGAAGGGAATGAGGGTAATGTGATGGTTCGGGTGAAGGAAGTTTAGAAGAGAGGCTGTACCAATTCGTTCTGTTTTCAATACTCGGGTTGATAGTAAAGAATTAGATGCAAAGAAGGATGACATCAAAGAACTGATTGATACATCTCAGGAACCAACATGTACTCATTAAAGGAAACTGGCTTCTCTCACCTTTTTTTTACCGAGTAACACTTTTCTCTCTCGATTGCTTAAATGATCTTAGATGTAAGATGTGAGATGTACTGTCCCTTTGCTGATGTCTCCCCCCTTATATCTAATCACGTGCCATTAATCATAGTGCGCATCTGGTCTCTCACCACGACCCTATTGATATCAAAAAGAATCTCTCTCTGAACGAACCATCGTGTCAACCCCAGGTCAAAGGCGCGAACCCAGTTACTGTTTCTATATTTCACCATGCATCTTCCTAGGGTTTCAAGTACTTTCCTATCCGCCTTCGTCCTTCTCATCTCCACTGCTACCGCTTCAATCCTCACCATCGCCATTCCCCCGTCCGCGGTTCTTCCAAATCCAAACACCCTACCGCCTTCCACTCATGCGACGTTAACTGCCCTCTCTAGCTCTCTATCCGGAGAACAGCCCCAATCATCTCCACTCCGAACACCACTCACCCGCTCCTCCACCTTCGTGTTTCGGAATCTGACAAGCTCCCAACAAGGGAGTCGAACGTCGTACCTTCTAGACATTCATTCGCATGATATCGTCTTCTCCCCGCTCAGGGTTGATGTCGGGGCCGATGGCGATGTGCTAGGCGTGTGGGAGATGTTCCGAGGGAATGGATGGGATAATAAGGGACTTGAAAAGTTCTCCGCTACGGCTAGCAACCAAGGCGATGTTGTGACGGTGGATGCTAGAGTAATGGCCAAGAGAGAGTTTTTCGAACAGCGACCAAAATGTGATGCTTCCCTTTCGCTTTAAAGATGATGTTTTACCGACTTCTAACTATCTACGGCTGCAGTCTCCCCACTTTCTCTCTTCAAGAACCCTATGATTTTGCTTGCGGTTGTCGCGCTTGGAATCACCTTTGGAATGCCATACCTCATGGATAACAGTTCGTTATTCCCGATCTTCTCTCTCTCTCTTTAATCCAAACTAACAAACAAAACAGTGGACCCTGAAATGCGCGCGGAATTCGAGAAACAGTCTGCAAAGTCTCCAATCGCTGGTGCTGCGAATAAGGTCGCAGCAGGTAGTGCCGGAGGAGGGGCCCCAAGTTTTGATCTCGCGGGCTGGATGGCGGGCACCTCTCCCGGGCCGATGTCATCGCTCGAGTCAGCTGCGGAGCCCGCGCCAGCGAAAGCAGCCAAGGGTGGAACCACGGGGAGGGATACGGGTGGAGCAAGCTCGCGCAGGAGGGGATGATATGACGGGATAGTAAGTGAGGAAGGTTGACGGGAGATGAGATTATAGACCTGGGATTGAAATGATAAAAGAGAAGTAAGTTCTAATAATAATTTTTATATCCCCAATATCAGTGACTTTTGATGGATAGTTATTTCCGCTATCAGACTACAGTGATGAGCTTAATATCTTCAATAATTCGTAACGTGGTTATTTGCTAAAGTACATAAACGTCTCATCTCCGACCCTCTTCTCTTAGTACCCAACGGGACAGCTGACAGCTAAAAAGTAATACATGGCAAACATCCAGCAGAAACATTAAAACTCATATACTGAAGATAGATAATTCCCGGCATAAATGGAGTAAACACTTCCTTCCGGCTCCCGACTCCTGAGCCATCACACATATACCCCCGTTATTCGCCACCGTTCTGAACTCCTAATCTCCGCCCCCATCATCCCCGCCACCGGCATCAAACCCGTCCTCATACCCATCCCCATAATCATCATCCATAGCGTTAGCCAGCATTGCTCCACCAAGCAATCCTCCTCCCAGGCCCAACGCGGCTGCGCCGCCGGTTCCCATACCACCACCGCCAGGGCGGTGCCCTGGCCTTCTTCCCATCATCTGCGGTGGATAGCCCCCATACGCACCACCATAACCACCATAGCCGTAAGGTCCGCCCATATGATGCGAAGGGTGTGCCGGGTAATATCCAGCGCCACCCTGCATATATGGATTAGCGGGTTGATGGCCGTATCCATAGCCAGGCTGCTGAAGGCCAGGGGGTGGTCGGGAAAAAGGGGATGGGGAGGAGCCACTGCTGTGCGCTGCCTTGGCCTTTCCTAATAGCTTTCCGAGCAACCGTCCCCCGCTACTCCGACCCCGATCATCTTCTGGCCGTGGTGGGAGCGAGTGTGACGACGAAGCCCCAGCGTCGTGGCCATGAGTGCTGCTGCCTGGAATAGGGCTCCTCCCGTCCACCCGCTGTTGAGAAGCAGCCGCAGCTCTCGCATCTTCTTCGGCCTGTAACTGCGCAGCCAGCCGCTCGTCGTCATTAGTGTTAACCATTGGTGGCGCCGGGCTTGGTTGACCGCTTCCATGGCTATAGTATGGGTTGTTCGACCCTAGTACCGGATCCTGCATTGTTTTCGAGTCGCCCGTTGGGTTCGCGGAGGACGGTGCGGGTTCACTTTCAAGATACGACGGCGGTTGTTCATCTGGTCTCGGGGCCGGTGGAGCTGAAAAGTCCGTTGTCGCAGGCACTGTTGGGCGTTCCCATTGCGATTTCTCCGTCAGGAGATTGACATAAAACCTATAAAGAGGCACGTTGGTAAGTCGTTCTTAGGGACGGAGACAGGCTATGCGGCGGAAATTACATACCATTCTTTATAATTGGAGTCAAATTGCGCTTTCCAGCCCTCGGGTACGACTGGAGGGGGAGGCCCAGGCGGAGGGGCGAAATCGGCCATATTCCGTCCGTCGCAAGTAGCAGTTCTCTTATCGGCGGAGGGAGGTAGGATAGGTGGTGTGAATATATTCAACCAAGTGACTATGTCTAAGATTTAGATCTAGAATAAGCAAGGACGCACTATCCTTGATATCGTGCTCTTCAGATGGTTAAGAAAGATAGTTCTATGCACTGCCTTATATACATCTTGTATACTTTCTTTATCCATGTCTCCCAAACTTTATGCACGACGGGGGCTTATCGGATGTCCGGATAGGCTTTGGATGAATAGTTTTTCCGAATGATGCATAAGTCTGAAAATCCCCCGGAACTTGCGTCATCGTGCATATGAACTCGCAGTTTCGATCTTTCGAGCCGGTTCGGTTCGTCTTCTGGGACGAATTTCGATTCACGACGAGACGAATTTCAAAGGTGGATCTTCGTTTATGTAGTATTCCTCAAGAGTGAAAAGAATTGGGTACTCAAAAGAATTCGAGAATATCAATCAAAGTGAAGATCAATTATACTTTACAGTGTCAATACTCATAACTTTCGTACTGATAATCTATGAACGTCGTGTGAGCTCATGACAAATACCGCTTAACAGCAAAGCTCAAGAAGATATATCGCCGTCCAACACGCCAGCACGTCAAAGTGGTAAAAGAAAAGCAAAGATGCAATCAAAGCTGGACAGGACTTCTGGGAACCGGAACCCCGACGCTGATAATCTGTCAAGAGTCAAGAATAATGAAAAAAAAAGCAAGCAAGAAGTCAAACGTCAAACAGTCGAAAATTCGTCCCTGCATCTACCCGTCGACATCTCCAATATTAGGGTCAACGTCACAGCTTCGAGGCCACCAGTGATCCTCCTCCAACAGCTCAGCAAGATCCTCATCCTCATCCAAATCAATGACTTCAGAAGCTGGTGGCGAGATTCCCCCTGGAGTATTCTTGATCGACGACGGTTTAAAAATCGGTACGTCTTCATCGTCACTGATCAAACTTATTACTTCCTGTCGGGGTTGGGGTCTTTTCGCCTGCTTAAGTCGTTTCACCTCCTTGAAACTAGAAAGTCGACGCTTCCGATTCGCAAGTAGACTTGAGATTTTCTTGCTCCGCTGCTTAGCCTGAATCTCGGGTCTGAGCGGGGTTTCTGCGAGTTTCATGGCTTCGGTGCCATCAGGACGCGCCCAGGCTGCATAAGGACCGGAATAGCTTGGACCCTGACCGATTCCGTATCTTGAATCATGAACTAACTGACGCGTCGACAAGTACTCTCGGCTTGCTTTAACCCCCATAAATTCACTCGATTCCGCATCGTGCTTATCGTCGTGCTTATCGTCGTGCTTATCGTTGGCAGGCACAAAGCCAAACGGCTCAACTTCCGAGTCGCTCGAGTACGGATTCCCGAACAAGACGTGGATACCCCCACTAGAATCTCCTAAGAGAATATTGGATTTATCGGGGGAGAAGGCACCGGACATGATTTCCGCGTCGAGGGAAACAACATCTCGAATATGAGCATCTTCCGGCGCTCGAAGGATGTTCCACGACTTCAACACGCCGTCAGATGAACCCGTGAAGAAACGGTCGGTGGAGTTACCCCACAACGCCACACGCACACCCACATCAGCTTGTTCCCGAGTCATACCTGAATCGAGCTCGCTCAGAGAATCCCCATGTGACAGCTTGTGCAAGATCCTATCGCCAGCTCGGTAGTCCCAAATATATGTGGTCCCATCTGTGCAACTGGCGCTTATATAATTGGTGTCGGCGGGGCAAAATGAGACATCATTGATGTCTAGAGCAGGACATTCATATTCACCAAGATTCTGTTGATGCGTGGGCTGGTAGGTTCGAACAAGTGACCGGGTAGATCTACCGAGGCCTCTGGCACGTCCGGAGGTAGGAGCGGAACTTGCGACGGCGAATAGCGGCTCAGTTGGATCCCAATCTATATCGAAGATATTCTGAGAACTGGGAGAAAACTTGACCTGGTGGATGGAGCTTTCGCCGATTTGCCAGCCCGTGAGGAAACCGTCTCGAGCCGGATCACCGTTGTCCTTGGAGCGATCGGAAGACATTCCAGCGACAAGATAATTCTTTGATGAGGGGTAGATCCCCCACATTAAAGATGAAGGAAGAAGTTCTATCTTCTTGGTCGGAGGGAAAGCAAGATCCAAACTAATGTAAGTCTGGTTGTGGCCTTCCTTGAGGTTCCAGAGGCCGAAGGATTGGCAATTGCTGTCATGCCCAACCGCTACAAGAGAGTCATGATGTTGAGATAGAGCCATAACCTGTACTCTTGCCTGATGCTGAAGAGTACGAATACAACGAGTGGTGGAGGAATCGGAAACATCCCAGAGCTTTACAGTGTTATCATAACTCGCAGTAAATAACTTCTTGCCGCAAGCTCCCCACTTCACTGCGCTTACAGACATATAGAGCCTGGGGTCATTCATGTCGACTTCGGGTCTTGGGACCCAATGATTCGGAAGCTCATTTAGTAGACCCTTCGTTAGATCGCCGAGAATCAAATTATTGCCTCGATTGTACATCCTATTACGTGCATCGCACTGAGTTGTGGCGCCCGCCGCAAAGCGAGTTCCATCAGGAGACCATGTCAGGACAATGACATCGTTGGACGCCCCTTTCCATGTCTTGCGTTGCTTGAATCCACGATCTTTGGATTCTTTGTCGAATACAATGCGGGTTCGAGGATACTGGCGATGACCAATCTCACGAGCTCTTAGCAATGCTGAAGAAGTTGTATTGCGATAGGAATTAACCCACGACCCCGCGTTCTGATGAAGTCTCGAAACGCGAAGCAGACACGGCGTTGTGGAAAGACACTGATTTTTAGCGTCGAGTAGAAATCGCTCCAGGCTTTTTTGTTTCCGCAGCTTGAGTGAACTTGTCTGTGCTAGACGATTGGCGAGTTGTAGAACGTCATTCTCACTCATTGCTTTTATAGCTGTGAGAAAGTCGTTATCTCTCAAAGCGAGAGAGCTTTCACCTATAATACCTGACGCTTCCTTCAAATCGCTCTTTGACAAAGATTTCCTCCCTCTCTTTGTATCAAGTAAAAAACTCCCTACATCGCTCGTGTATTTTGAAAGAAGGATATGAAGTCTCATCATTGCGTAGATCTCGGCGGCCACTGCGACATAATCGAAGTCAGGCGCTTTCGCAAGCTGAATAAGTCGATCCTGTACCATCACATCGCTATTGATAGAAGTCTCCGATATAAAGTTACAGACAGCTTCTTGTTCCGAGATAGCAAAATCCACGTGAATGACAACATGGTCCGATTTTCTTAAGAGCGAGTTATCACCGTTCACGCAAGACTGGATGTGCTTGTCTCGAGAGATCTGACTTCGATAAGGCGCGTGGTCGTTGGGTTTAGTCAGCAGTTTAGATACAGGTGATGGAAGTATCTCTTGATAAATTTGAAGAACTTTAGAAGAGTAGACGAGATGAGTTCGAGAAGCGTTCTGTTCATGGCTGGGCGGTTTGTTGGGCGGGGGAGGCGGGTTCGAGGGAGTTATATCTGGATTCGAGGTTTTGGCTGTGGCATGGCGGGGTTTCTGGCCGGATGTGACTGTAGAGCTTTCCGATTCAGAACTCGAGAATTTATACCGCTTGAGGGCATAGTTAATTCCATGAGCATTGGCACGTTTAGGTCGCCTACATGTCATGTCTCGAGATGTGACCTGACCGTCCTCGACGCACAACAAACTGGCTGGGGTGGGGCCGGATAACAGATCAGGCTGTTCAGGAGAGGATTTAACGAGCGGTTCTTGAGAGCTGGGATAATAAGGATGAAGAGAGTTGCTGAAGGAATTTTTCGAAGAGACAGAAATCAATTCTGTATTTTCCGACGATTTGTTCAGAAGGGAGTTTTCTGTGTTTTGTGTTGTTGAGAATTTATCGGCGTTGGGTTGAGGAAAACCGCGTCGAATCTCTTGAACATCGGAAGTAAACAAACAATCTGCGTCCTTGACATCGTCAACTTTCTCGGTGATTTGTTTCTCTCTCATGAAGTGTCTTTCATGCCCTTGACGAATATTTGCTTTGAACGACTGTTGTTGATCTTGGGTTGGAGCGAGAACAGTTGACGTTTTTGAAAACTTCTCGCTAACTCGTGCCCGGTCTCCTTTCAATGACTGATTCTCGGTTCGCTTGATCCCCATAACGCCCTGTCGTCTAAAAGGGGTGCGCACCTCTCGCGGGTTAATTTTACACCCAGTGCTTGTATCCGAGGGAGAGCTAACATTTTCGTCTCGCTTCAGCAAAACATCGGGAAACGTTTCTCCCAGTCCACGATCCCGCTTAGTCTCATCCGAGGATTCTTTCCGATGGTGACGTTGCTCTTCCGAGGAGGGTACGGTGTTGAGGCCGTGACTAGGACTTCTAGATTTCTTAGAGTTGGCGAGAAACCGACGGAGCAATGACTGAGCATCCTCTTCCTCCTGTGCATCCTCATCATCAGAAATACTCTGGCGCCCTTCTTCTGCCGAGGGCATTAGCGGGTACGTAATCGTTCCCCGCGGCCGACTGGACCAATCATTACCTCGACCCTTGTTGTTTGGCTCAGTATTACCGCATACTGCTCCCGATTCAACCGGTGTCGGTCCCCCAACCGACATGTCCTGACTACCACTTATCTGACGTCTGAGACTGTCGAGGCATGATTCCACCGCCGCCGAGCTTCTTGAATTCGCCGAACGTTTTTGAAATACGGTTCGCTTCCCCCTCCGAGTCCCCTTGTGTAGGTAATGCAACATGTCCTGATCAGGCCTAATATTCAGAGTGTCATGCTGATGGATATAAGACATTTGAGACCTTTGAACCGCGGATATATCATCGATGTCTCTGTAGTCAGCGGCGTACCTCCACATTTACTCGGCCCAACATCAGGCTAAGCACTGGAGAAACTAGGCCACAATGCCAACCTGTCAAAGGTGAGACACCAGGACAAAAGATCTAAGCCCGTATATGCCAGATTCCAACCGGTCAACTTAGTGCCGAATCTAGGAGATAATCCCTGTATCGCTTTTATGCCGGTTTAAGCCCTCCTCTGGTTTACAGGGTCTTAGGCACTTAGTACTGTTTCAGTGGCAGATATAACGCTTGACGGCAGCTCGAGCATCTCCGAAGGGGTTGGCGCGCCGGTTCCTTCCTCTGTCGGTAGGTTCTAGGTTCAAGACGTCAGAACCCGGGTGTCGCGAGCCAACGTCCCAGTATAGCAAGTAGGACTGCGCTTCACGCCAAGGGAAGGTGAGAGATATATGGCTAGGTGAAGGAAAGTAGTCGGAGCTGAGGTGTCGTACTTGATATCAACAGACAGTCAGTTATTAAGATCCAGGGAGAAATTCTTATCACCACTCTGCCGGAAAGTGAGGCCTTCAGTGAGACTTACAGACAGACAGATCTGATACGCGCTGCTGCTTCTGGGTCTGCTAGAAAGGCAGAAGACGGTTTTCTACTGTATATCGCCCGTAAGACACTGATATAGTTTTTCTGATAAAGACGGTATATATCACTGTCCCGAGCCTCGAACCTCCGCCAAAGTTCGAACAGTCGAATATCGCGTTAAGAATTCTTGTCGTGAAAGTGAAGTTGAACGCGAAAGTGTCTGCCAAGATTGAACTAAATTATTACAATCGGAAATGGCAGGTCATTGTCTGATCATATCACGTGATTTTATTCATCATCAATCGAGACTTTTTTGTGAAAAGATTGTGTCAAGCATTAGAGATTGTTCTCAAACTCATTGAATTTCATGATGTGAGTTGAACATGAGAGCAGCTTCACTAATGAGTGATAGTGATCAATATTTGAGATTATATAAAAAACTTAATGTACAAGCAAGAAGGGATAAATACAAGCATATCTTGAATTCAGCAGTGATTTTTGAACCCGTTCAAACTAGGAAAGAGGGTATAATATGAGTGATAAGAGTTGACTGGCAGAGATGAGCTGTAACCAAGTTTTTCGAGAGGAGTCGTGACATATTTTTCCCTCCTCAATCTATCTTTCCAGGTTCCAAAGCTCAAGCTTCGCCGTCGGAATAATTATCCACCAAAACTTCTCTTTAAAATTCTTATGGGCCTCGAAGATCAATCAAATAGCCCTGGGAAATCCTCTGCTAGAGACAGCTCATAGTTGCAGTCTGAGTCGGCAGATAGGGATAGGTCTTGATTGTGAGAGACTCCAACCCGAGAGTTGATGGGTTCATTTATTTACTGATACGGCCTCTCTTTCGAGCAGCAACCATGATATCATAGAGAGCATCCTTGAAGGCGAAAAGGAATGCCGCAGTGATCACGCTCTGGCTTACTTTGGGGCCGATACCTGAATGAAAGAGATTATTTGTCAGCTCAGTGTGTCCGCCATGAAAAAGCGAAGGGGCAGGCAGTATAAGAGATCGGGGGACAGGGTCACATACCGTTATATAAACCCTTCCATCCTTCCTCTCGAATGATTCGCTTTAAGCTGCTGTTCAAGCTTTCTTTAGGCCCATCCTTGCTAGCAACATGCATCCGACTCTTGACAGTGATATATGGGTATGTGATGGATGTTGCAAGCAGCTTTCCAAAGGCGCCAAGATAGAAAGCATCCTTCGGTGTGATTCTTCGCCTCCTCTCGACAATATTCTTCAGTTGCTCGAAGAAGGTGTACTGCAGGATCGGATTGATCACAAGAACAAGAGCCGGGAAGACACCAGAAAAGAGCGCCTTGGGACCCTCTTGTTGAATAATATCTATGAATGTCCCTATAGTGGACTTTGGCTTCTTCGGCGGGGCTCCCGGGAGAGATTGTTCACTCTCGGATTTGCGAGCGGTCAGGCGGGTGTTTACAACCCAAATCGGGTTGGTGATAAGAACCGTGGCGCTTCCGGCCAGCGCGCCAGCGATAATGGACTCGACAGTCGTGAGCTTTTTGGATGCACGGCCCGCTTTGACAGCCGCCTTCTCGAACCCGGCGCGGGTCCATTCGTACCAGTAGTAGTAGACGAAATTGGTGACGCTGATCCCAAAGAGAGCTGATTCCAACCCTGCGTAAAGGCCATTGACACCTTCCCGCTGCACAATGCTTCGAATCGCATCCAGGGTGCTTGACTGTGCACGTTTGGATTCCACTTGTGCTCTCGTTGAAAGGGTTATGAGAGGATACCTAGCTCCAGTTTGACGTTAGCCAAAATTGATGAATATGTTAAGGTAGAACGCACGTCAAAACCATGGAAAGTATACCACCGCCTGCACCGGCTAGGGCATGAGCGATGTTGTCGCCTTGCTGCGCAGCCGAGATCGGTGCGGCAGGCCTCTTCTGAGGCGTCGATGCGCTGGGTGGTTGAGACATGATTCAACTCTGAGATCGGGCGTGAGAAGGAAACCCGATGTACTTCGTCGACGGATATCGATTGACTTTATCCTATTCCACCACCACTGAATGAAACAGGAAGGAAGATGGCGACTGCACACACTTTGCCGATAATCGGAAAAAAGGAAACGGAGTTAGAGGAAAAGAATACCTGATCAGGGTAGTACTGTAGTATAATAAGGAAATGCAATCCGAAAAGAAAATAATATTACAGTTGGTTCTCGGGTTCTCTTATTATTATTATTAGTTGTCTGGCGCGAGAATCTCCCGGCTCAGAGTCCACAAGATTGTGGTTTGAAGGTGATGACGTTGAAAATCTTCCGATCTCTACCTCGGCTCAATCTTGCGCTTTTCCTCACTCGCAGCCCATGAAGTGTGAAAGTAACAACTCAACAGCTTTGAAAATGGCAAGGCACTCTTATTATTACACTCGCTTCATGCTCCGATTCTTTGTGCCTCGTTTATCTCCTTTTGTCTGACTCCATCGTACCTGCAAAACCCTCTGGAGGTATCAGATCATGTGTCATCAAACCGAGGTTTTTGCTTGGACATTGGCTGGATATCCTTCCCAAAGGCATATATCACAAGGAGGACTCGGTAGTACTGCTATGCATTAATAAAGAACCCACCTCAGGGTCATTGGGAAATTGGTACTGTGCTGTCGAGATACGGATATCCTAAATTATGTGGCTGATGAACAGAATCTCCTGCCACCTTCAAGATACCCGATACTCAATTCTAGACAATCGCTCTCCTAGGGGAAGGTCTCAAAATATCGGCATTCCCATGATTGTGAAATAGTAGATATCGACGGTGAGCAATCAGTGACAATTCGCAAGCTCTAAAAAACATTGACCAGACCTCACCTGCGTTGTATCTTCTCTACAGAGATAGGTCCATCGCTGTGTATTCCTGTACCAGTCACATTATCGACGCAAAAGAGTCGAGCGTGCACATCTCGAAAGTGCCAGACGCTGGTTGCGGGTCCGTGAAATTGATTCAAGGGGAACCTCGCATTACGCTCGATCTGCTTGTTCACCCTGCAAGGGCAAGCAAGCTGAACGGCTCTCACCCCTGACCCATGAACCAAACCATGTGGAACTCCGTCTCCGTATGACAACCGGCAAGGTGATGTTTGACGGTACATCAACTCTCTTATCTTATCACGGATAAATGTACAAAATTGACTGCTCATGCGTGCCTCAGCCTTTGTCCATTGTCTCTCCTTCTTTTAAAGAGAATAGCAATACTGTACAGTATAATAATGAGCAACTTACAAGGTCCCCGCACCTCGCAACCCCCATCCTTTATCGCTTAACCATAGGCCTCGGGGGTCGCAGAGGCCTTCTTGGATTTCATAGCAAACTAATCTGTTTTGGCTTATTACTTTGTTGAATGTGTAGAACCTAGAGGGCACTCCTAGAGAAGAAAATAATCGATGATCCTATTAACCCCCCGAGGCCTCTCATACACTCCCATATAAGCTACCCAGTCGACTTGGTTATGAAAAATAATGACTCTAAAGCCAGAACTGATATTCCACAAATACACAATTGATCCAACCTACAAAAGCACTGAGATAGGGGGATGGGAAGGGGAGCAACAGGGTGAGGTTTAAGAGGGTGAAATTGACCAAGCAGCAATCGACGAGTAACAAAAGATAGATAGTAAGGAAAACGGGTGTTAAAATAGGAAACAGGAAGGGAAGATAGAAAAACCATAAAAGCAAATTTGAGCAGAGCACATTCTAAAGCATAGAAAAGGGAAGACTAAGTAAACAGGAGAATCAGCGGTTCAGCCCTTGGACATATGAGATGCACGTGCATTAGAGATAGTTTCTCGCGGGCATGATTCGCATTTGAAGCTCGAAAGGCGGAACAGGGGAGGAGAAACGAGCAGTGTGAATCTGTCCCGTAAAACTGGTTCCAAATACTTGCTCTCCCTAGAGGCCGCCGCTCAGCTGCTAAACCGAGTTCCTAAGAAGTAAGAGCATCACGTCACAAGGAAAAAACAGATAGTATGGAAACACGCTTCATCTAGCAGCAGCTACTGCCGGATCCGGACTGAACACCCTGGCCCTGGCCAACTTGGACGGTTGGCTTATTATTGACGGTGGCTGTGCCCATCCGCTCTTTGATTTGCCTTGCCATGGTCAAGAATGCCTGTTCAACATTGGAGGCACTCTTGGCGGAGGTTTCGAGGAAGGGGATTCCGAGGCTATCCGCGAACTCCTATTGATGTAATATGGTTAGAAGGATGAACGGAAAGAAATCGAACGAAGTTTTGAGAGCGGTATCAACACACCTTTGCCACTGTGTACTCCACAACCTTCTTATCTTCCATATCGCTCTTGTTGCCAACAAGAAGCTTGTTGACACCCTCGGTCGCATAACGGTCGATTTCCTGAAGCCATTGCTTCACGTTGTTGAAAGAGTCCATATCAGTCACATCGTAGACAACGCAAATGCCATGGGCGCCACGATAGTAGGATGAGGTGATGGTCCTGAAACGCTCTTGTCCGGCGGTATCCCACTGTTACGCAACCAAACGGTATTAGCTACATGGAGGCCAGCACTTGGGGACATATAGAATGCAACATACGATCTGGAGTTTGACGGTCTTCCCATCGAGCTCGATGGTTCGGATTTTCTAGGCAGCAAAGGAATGTTAGTTCGTGATGCAGATCAGCTACTCACGCAACGAAAGAGAGAGGGGAAACCCACGAAATCAACACCGATGGTAGAGATATAGCTTTCAGTGTAAGTGTCGTCGGCAAATCGAAGCAACAGGCATGACTTTCCAACGCCAGAGTCACCGATGAGCAAGAGCTTGAAAAGGTAGTCGTATCTATCAAAGAGAGGTCAGATATCCGAAACCACCAAAGTCCAACCCCAGCGTAATCGGTGGGGCCGCCACAGCTACGTGCGTCCGAAAGGAAGAATGATAGTACTCTAGAGAACGACCCGTTAGCTTTATCAACTTGTTCGGTATATCGACGGCGTAGGGCAGCTCAGGTCCTATTACGCGGCTGCGACGTCACTTACCACTCTGGATTCATGATGGCGGTGGAATAGGTTCGAGATGTGTTGTTGTTGGTTCAAGAGGTTAGAAGACGACAAGCAGCAGTATTACAAGGCGAGTTGGTTCGTTGATCCTGAGTGAGAGAGGGGGGATGTTGATGGTTAAGAAGTATCAGAGAGCAACGGGCTTTCAAAAGAGTCGGAGGTTGTTCTTCTTGTTCTTGCTGGTCTCAGCGTGCCAGAACAATCTGGAGCTACTAGTGCCCCTTTAGGACTAGCGTGATCCAGAGGCTCTGCTGATCAAGAAAACGTCACCAGCAGATGATGATGGTGAGATGTTCTTTGTGAGTACGATGCAGATATCCCCTTACAGATATGAAAGAACAGTTTCAGAGACATAGGCTAGAATGATACCTGTCTCGGGATGGGTTCTGCTCAGTTTCTCGCATTCTCACTTCAACTATTCACTTTTCCTTTGTTCACATGACCCTAGTACTTCCTCCATAGATGGCTCACGAGACCCTTTCTTTCATAAGATTCCCTCATCACTGAGATGAAGAAGCATATCTTTAGTTGCTAATATAGGCGCGGGGAGAAGGGATACACTGATAACGGATCTCATGTCTTTTTTTTTTTTGGAGTACACTAAACATATAGAAGTAGGTACCTAGGATCGACTTTAGCAACTTCAACTTAAGCATAGCCATGAGCCTGTAACCATTCCAGAACAAGCTTCTCATCCCTCTTCTTGTAGTTGGCATTGCTTCTAACCGTATCAGAGGCGACAACAAGCCCACGGTCATAGCCTGCAGTGTCCTTGTCCTTGAAGAAGGCCGCAATGTCTTGCTCAACTGCGTGGTCTGAGAACTTGGAAAGACTCAATCGGATGAACCGCTCAAACACCACATTGTTGGATTCCATCTTCCCGTGGATGGCATCCCAGTTGCTTTTGATGTATTCCCAGAGCAAGCCTCTGGCTTTCGAGTTGGCGGCAAGGGATGCAGCTCCCGTGTGGAGATCCTGGATCGCAACATTACCCGAAAACAAGAAGTCGGTGAACTCCTTCACGAGAGCTGGGTCCTTGGCTCGGCCAAGTGATTGGAGACAAATTTCTTTGCCGTCGACAGAAGTTGTCGTCATATACTCATGCTTAATGGCCTCAAACTCGGGGCGGCCCCCCTCGGAGATGTTGAGGTTAAAAATTGCAGATCGGAGATTTGGGTGGATCGCTTCCTTGTCTCCCGAAGTCCAGAGCCTAAAGCGTCTCTGTGCCTCAGCGATGATTCTATAGATATATTAGCTTCCAATCTTATCACGACCAGTTGTGGTAGATGACTTGCTCTTTGTGGCCCGCGTTGCCCGCCATCCCAATGAGCAACTTGCGAAGCTGTCCGGTGAGGAAATCTTCATCTTTGTGAAATTCCCATCCGATTTTCTCTACCGCTGGGGTTGAAAGCTTCAGTGTAAAACTTTTCAAGGCATTGGCGATCGAGTCATCCCCGGCGAACACTGAACGCATGTTGGCCAAAGAAGCCGAGATTTGAGACCAGACCCTGAAATCGACGTCAGTAAGGGGCTGAGTAAATTATGATAGGTTGGCATACAAGTAGTTTGCTTCTCCCTTAAACCCTTCAACGAATGCCAGAAGGCCAGCTGTAGTGCCCTCTCCAGAGACGGAAAGCGCTGCAGCGTCTCCAATAAGCCCGATCTTATCCTCGGTGCTTAACTTCTCCTGGGATTGCCCGAGTTTGACGAGTCGTGCTGGAGGGTAGTTGGTCCGGTAAAACCCGCACTGATCTTTGTTCAGCTTGTAGAAGTCATCATCAATTCCTTGAATAGTATCAGTCTTCGCGACAAGAGCGCGGGTAGTATCGCCTTCGGCATTCGCCCCCGAACGAAGGCCTAGAGGAATCCACCACACGGTTTCATCTTCTTCAGGTTTCACATCTCCGGCAGAAAGGAACCTTGTCTGGCGGAGGCTTATCTGGCCAGGTTCTTCAGCTACTGTCACAACAGGGAAACCTATTTTGCGGATCCAAGGGTCCTATTTATTCTAGTTAGTAAGACAAAATATGCATGACGATCGGCCTTGCCGCCTTGCCGATGTTTGGAGAAAGGAACGCGCTCACCATAAAACTATGGACGTCCTGGCCTGACGCCTCGCTAAGGGCTGACCAAAGATCGTTGGTTGTAGCATTTCCTGTCCACAACGTCAGTTTTTATGTATAGCAAATAGCCTCAAATAGTTCCATACCATAAGCGTTAGCTTTCAAATATTTAGCCACACCCTTGAGGAAGGTCTCTTGTCCAAGATGGCTACTAAGCATCCGAATGACGGAACTTCCCTTGAGATAACTGATATGATCGAATATCTGATCCACCTCTAGGGCATTCTTCACGGGGACTTCGATCGGATGGGACGCACGCAAGGAGTCGAGTTGGAAGGCTGATTGAACCCCTTCAGCCTATGAAACAGTTAATCCATGCTGAAAATACGAGATATACCTCTTGAGCTACGTACGACAAACTGGGACCACACTTTCCATTCTACAACAACGGTCTGTTAGTAAACGGCCGCGACAGCTGTGAATGGAAAGCAAACCTACCCGGATAAAAGTGATCCACCGCCAACCAGCCGACCCAAGTAGCAAACCCTTCATTGAGCCAAAGCTCATTCCACCAGTCCATGGTTACAAGGTTGCCAAACCAGTGATGCGCAAGCTCTGAAAGACGTGTTAGATTGTAAATACCATAATATTACGATCTCCAAGACTTACCGTGCGCAACAACATAGGCGACTCGGTTCTTATACCTAGCATCGGATTTGCCCTCATCGAAAAGGACGGCTGTGGTCCTGTAGGTAACCAAGCCCCAGTTTTCCATGGCCCCCATAGCCTAGTCCCGGGGTCTGTTAGCAAGTTTTGGAAATGCATGGACCTAAGCATGATAGTCCAGCCACTGCTTATAGACGTCGCCAGATCGGCAGAAATCTTATAGTAACAGCGAGGAGAGCTTACAAATTCGTGGACCGCAAGAAGATCGGCCTTTGGTAGCGGGTAATCGATTTCGAACACCTCTGAGAAGTAATCAACGGTGCGGGTAGCACATTCCAACGCCAACTGGCCCTGGTTCTTGAGTCCTCTTGTCGTATATACACGGACTGGTACGCTTGCCCCATTGTATTTCCGTTTCGTCATCGCCTCAACATATTCAAAATCACCGATAGCCCAGGCGAGCAGCTGCAGGAAGATATTAGCTCCACGGACGTATTCGTTCCGAGAGGCTTCATTGGCTTACGTATGTGCTCATAATAGGTGTCCTGTCAAACGTGACAAACTGAAGTCCGGGATTGCTCCCGTCACGGGTAGACTTCACGGGCATGTTGCTCAGGGCAGTCAGACCCTTCGGGACTTCGATTTCGAAATCAAAGGTTGCCTTCAGGTTTGGTTCATCGAAGCAGGGGAATGCTCTCCTTGCATCACAGGACTCAAACTGCGTGCTGAACATGTAATGGAAGTCCCCTTCTTTAGGTGTATCTGGAGAGGGCGTTCCGGTGGCCTTATATTTGGCCCGGGAGAAACCAGCCATCGCAGTATTGATGGTGCCGGAGAAGCGGACGGTGAGATGGGTGGATGACGGGGAAAGTTTTGACGGAAACTTGATCGTAGCTCGTTCCGATTTCTTGTCGTATGTTATCCCAAGGGATTTGGCCGACGGTTGCCCTGCGTAGAAAACAAGTATGAGCTCTACCGTTCTACTAGATACAAGATAGAGTATTATTGCACATTGGGGGGCATACCATCCCCAGTCGAGACCTCAGCATCTTGGATGTCGATTTCTTTGGCATTGAGAACGATCTCGTCAGTTTCACCAGTGACCTTGGTATCTATCTCGACAATTCCGCTGTAACTCCAAGAGCCACTGAATTTCAAGTCGAAGAGAGAGAGCTTGTAGTGGGTTGGTTTCACCCTGTCGGAAGTCAGAGAAGTCTTTCCCAAGCTAGATCTAGACAAATAGCAGCTAGAGGAAGAAATTCTTACACATCTGGGAGGGTGTCTCTATCCTTTGGCCCCATGTTGCGTATTCCGGTTGAGCAGTTCCGTATAGAAGATGAAGGTAGTCCGGTCTTCAAAGGAGTGAAAGAGTAGGAGTAAACATTGGAGGGGGAGAATGAGGGGAGGGTGAATCGATGACATGCATGACGGGCATTTCCGTTTCTAACCACCGACAAGAACTCTCCAAATCCTTTCCAAGACACATCGAAGCATCTTCGTGAACCGAAGCCGCCCCACATAGATCGCGATGCTCCTTCGGGAAGCAACAATTACGACGTTGATGTGAGGCTTTGATTTTATTTCTAGCTGGAGGAAAAAGGGCTTTGGGTCAAAATTGAAGGGAAAAAGCGCGGCCAAGGGAGCTTGGACCCGTCGCGCTCACATCGGCGGCCGCTCTCTCATTACCCCGGTTGAACCACAACATCTCGGTCCCTCTTCTACGATTGTCTGACATGGCCGACTCAGATGAAGAATATATCGAGGATATTTCGGATGATGGGGCAGACGAGGCCACCCGTGGAGCCGGGCATGGAACACGGTCGAAGAAAAGGAAGGCCCGTGGTGGTGCTGAATGGGAGGTTTCCAGAACTTGGGAATCTCTTGTGGAAGGCGCGGATGGGACCATCAACTCTACGGTCGAAGGGCTGTTAGAGGCCGGGAAAAGGAAAAGGTGAGGATTATCCTGCAGGGCGTACAAACTATCGCGAGATATCCCTCGGGGTTGAGCTGGGCTAATTCGATGGCGACTCCGGATGGTAGATTACTGAGAGACACTACACCTCTTCAACGAGGTATCATCCGGCATCTGATATTAATTCTGGACCTTTCGTCTGCGATGGCCGAGAAGGACCTCCGGCCTACACGTTACCTTCTCACCCTACGATATGCCCAGGAATTCGTGGTAGAATTCTTCGAACAAAACCCTATATCCCAGCTCGGTGTTATTGGTATGAGAGATGGCCTTGCAGTCAGGATCAGTGACATGTGTGGGAATCCGACAGAACACATCAGCGCCATACAAGCTCTTCGAGCACAGGATCCAAAGGGCCTTCCAAGTCTACAGAACGGGCTTGAGATGGCTCGCGGCGCACTTTTGTAAGTGCTACGACCTTTTTTTTTTTTTTTGGTGTATAAATACGGGGGTGAATCCATGAACTAACATGGTTGCAGCCATACTCCGAGCCATGGTGCTCGAGAAGTTCTGATCGTGTTTGGAGCTCTGCTGTCGTCCGACGCGGGTGACATACATCAGACCATCTCCACCCTCGTTGCGGATAACATCAAGGTTGGGATTGTCGGGCTTGCAGCGCAAGTGGCCATTTGCCGAGAACTCTGCGCAAAAACAAACAATGAGTCTTCCTACAATGTAGCTCTCCACGAGCAACATTTCCACGAACTCATGATGGAAGTAACTACTCCATCCGCCGTTCACTCCAAACAGTCTGATGCCAATTCCCTGTTGATGATGGGATTCCCTTCGCACACTATGGATGCTTTTCCTTCTCTCTGCGCGTGTCATTCGAAGCCCTCCCACGGCGGATATCTCTGTTCCCGATGTGGCAGTAAAGTCTGCGCCCTCCCGGCGGAGTGCCCTGCCTGCGGTCTTACCCTTATCCTCTCTACGCATTTAGCTCGTTCCTACCATCATTTGTTCCCACTTATTAACTGGGTTGAGGTGCCGTGGAGACGTGCTTCTAAAAGTTCAAGCTGCTTTGCCTGTGGAGTACGTTTCCCAGCTGCTCCATCCTCCAATGAAGAGGAGTCAGTAAAAGGGGTGAGTGCAAGCAGCCGGTATGAATGCACCGTTTGTGGGAATCACTTTTGCATCGATTGTGATGTTTTTGCACATGAAATAGTGCATAATTGCCCCGGGTGCCAGAGCGGAGATCTCCACGCGAAGCGGGAACTTGCGGAGCGTATGAACGGGGAATCGAAAGCCAACGGGGGTTCGCATGATACGGATGCGATGGACGTGAACTGAAGGGGTTAACAGCTTTGGATGGAATGGAAATCGCATTGAAGGCGTTAGACATCAGGATAGGCGGAGCGAGCATCGATTGGCGTTGGGCCGGAAAAGTTTTCTATAGACATGCGAAATTGGGAGGGAATTGGATAAATAGCATTTCCATCACGAGGTCGGCCTCACAATTTATATAATAATATATCGTTTCAGTCCGCAGCTCACTTATACTTCTTCTCTCCAGTAATTCAACCTCGGGTTCTTTTACTCGTGAAAGCGGCAGAACCAGGCGGTGAATCTACTACCCCAACATCATGTGGGGAGAGGAAACTCATGAAGTATGGGGACAAGATGCGATGATAATATATTTTTTCTACTTCCTCAGGGCTGACATTTTCAATGCATACTACAGCTATATATCCACCGATACTCTCAAGTCCTCGAGCTAGCGGAGCTTGAGGGAAATCGCAACGGTTTATCCCAATGGAGCCAAACAACATCACCGCCGATGACCCCTCACCAGCTCCTCCGTCCGCAGCAACTCCAGATCCCACGCAGCGACACCAATCCGGCTCCTCCCAAACAGTATCATCACCCAACAGCGTCCTTCAGGATCTTCATTCCTATCCATTCGACACCGATGAAGAGTTTAAATTAGGTCTCGCGGTCATACTTGGCCATCCAGACGTCCCTCCAACGGAGGAGGAACTCCGCCGCAACGACGATTTTGCTCTTCAGGCGAGATGCTTCTATTACTCCCGGTTTGTGATGTCTCCCTTTCACTAGGCAAAATATAAATACTAACTTTAGGCCCCCCGAATCAAAGCAAAAAAGCAATTCAACCCCCAATTGATTTTCCAACCTACAAGGCCTGGCTACAATCTACACAACCTTCCTCATCATCTATCTCCCAGCCATCCCAAGTCGCAGCTTCCACTCCGGTCCCGACTCTGTCTTCAACATCTACTGTCGCCGAAACTGCAACAACCTCTGCCACTGCCGCCGACCCATCCCAATCATCGACCTCTCCGACCGCAACCGCGGAACCATCGTACCCTTCTTCGTTCGCCCACGTCGTTGAGCTGATAACAACCGGCCAACCAATTCCGGGAATCCAGCAAATCCCCGACACGGTGTTGACAGGCAAAGAAGCACCCAGCGCGGCCGCGAAGAGGAGGAAACCCTGGGAAACCGGTGACGAAGCCACAAGTGCTGGCGGAATCGGTACCAAGAGCACCGACAACGGGCAAGATATAGGGAAGTAGAGGTCGGTCGGGTTTAAAATCACCACGGGGTTGAATGTTGCCGCGAACTGCCGGGGGGTTATACCCCTGAGCGATATTGTTTTCCGGATACTGACTGACAAAGCTAGAATAGATTATCTAAAGCTTTTTGTTCATCTAAAGCATGCTTTTTTTTCATGGGGAGTAAGCTATGAAGGTTCGCAATTTAGACATTGGTAGTATCATATTATACAAGCTTCTAAAATACACATTTTGGCTTCTTTTTTTTTTTTTTTTTTGTACATATTTTGGTGGGTAAGAATGGGCGGAACGATAGAGCAAGTAAACTAAACGTCAGAGAAAATCCCCAATAATACAACAACCAGCGAAGACATTCAAGGGGCACATAATCGAGACATAATATGTAGCTGTGTCTTAGCTGGGAGAGGATAATAAAAAAGAGTGGCTAAGGTGCAACTTCAGACACAGAATAGGAGGAAATGCAGCAGGATAGGACTTTGACATGGGGGAAGAAGCATCATGGAAACCAGGTCCTTCTTTCGGTAAACCAAAGTACCGGGGGACATAAACCCGCGCCTATTAGTAATTTTATGATATGGTCATCTTCAGAAGATATGACAATTTAAGAGAATGAAATGGATGTTCGTTCCGGGTACAAGGGCAAAGGGGAAAAATGGAAACTGACAAAAGGGGAAATATCTGGATGAGAGAAAAAGATGGATCAGACTGGTTGCCGGTCGAGGATCCTCAAACAAGCCAACGGAGAGATGGGAGGAATAACGGGAGTTCAGACCAAACACAAACATCTGAGCATCCTAGTATTGACACCAGGGAGACATAGTTGTAAATGTGCATCGGACATGTTGTTTCTCACATTCTAGACCGAAAAGGATCGATGACGGGAAAATGGCGACTGTGGACGTCATCGCAACATTGGTGGCGGGTTGCGTTTGCTTAACGGTAGGGGGCGTAATTAGCGGAATTCCAATGCCCGCCACGGTTGAATCGACCACCAGTATGGTTGTTGACGAAACGTTCTTCGCTGGGAGGCCCGAACCGATTGACCTGGACTCCGGCTCCTGGCCCAGGGCGAGTTACATGGCTTGGGTTAGAGCAGAGCAATGCCACTCGGGAGCCAAATTTGGATCCACGTAGGGACACCATGTGCTTTCTATCAAGAAAGAGTTAGTATCACGGCTTGGAAGGAAGGTAGTTCGCACAAACCGGATATGAGTTGCAACCACCTCGCGCTGGTGAGGGCTCGCGTTCACAAGTATCCATTGGATTAAGTAATTCCCGTATTGATCCCCGGCGACTAATATGAAGACAGTGAGCATATAATGGCTGCGAAGGAGACCTGAACAAGGAGTAACTCACTATCGATCAGGGGCATGCGAGGTCTATCTGCACGTCCGGTGCAAACACGACCGAGATAGCGCTCGAGGAATTCTGACCCGCCGATTTTCAGGCATTTCTCGACCACCTTGGAGGCGAACTGGTCCATACTGTAATCTCCCGCCCAAACAAGGATATGCTCGATGGCGCGGCTTTTGTCATGGGGAGCCCCATGTTCACAGATGTGTTGAATACACCAGTTACCAAATTGGCCGTGTGACAAAAGATCAATATTAGCCAGAACCTCTTCGATTGCTTGGCGCTACAAAATAGGGCGGTTAGACTGTGCTTTTATACTAGTGATAGCTGAGGCTGCTTACCTTTTCATCCTCCACGCAGTTTTCAAAGATATTCTGGACAACCAAACTTCCGGTCTCTCCAAGGGCAACTTCATGCCACATACCGCGTAAAGCCTCGTTTACCTTGAGCATGATCTGGGGGGGTTCGTTACTCCAGCGCAGCTCGAACAATTTCTGCCATACATGACAGGCGTATCGATGGATCACAGTCTCAGGGATACGACGGAGGAGCTCGTGAACCATCACAGCCTTGTGCTCTTCAGGGACACAGTCAAATGCCTTCTGAACGACGTGGCAGCCAAATGGATCCATGCTCAAGCTCAAGGTGTTGCCTCTGATGGAATTGGCTATCGCGATAACCTGTTCGGGTGTACCATGTTCGAAGCAACGTTGAATTAGGAAGTTACCGAAGCGATTGATCATCAGTGGGTAAGCCTGATTTGTGATTGCTTCGATGATATCAAATTTCTGTTCGACAGTTCCCACCTTTAGCTTCTGTTGAAGGAAGATCGATGCCTGCTGATCGTTGCTGCAGACGATCTTATCAACAATATACTTCCAATCACAGGATATATTTTTATCGAGGAGACGGCGATAGTTCATTGGCTCGAGGGGAGACACGTAGGTCTGGCCCTGGTTCGAGTTAGCATGACAATGTCAATTGAATGGTTGAAATTGGGGTTTTCATAGACTTACAGAAGGGGCCCAGGAAGCAACGCTTGCGGAGGTGAACTCAGCGGCGGTTGGAGATAGGGGTGTGCCGATGGGGCGAGGGTTGTAGGATGCAGCAGGAAACGCTCCAACCTGTTGGTAACTGCCGATGTGGGGGGTCCCAGAGGTTCTCGGGGGGGCGACCGCCGGTTCTGCCGAAAACGTCCCCCAGGGGGAGTTTTGCGGCGGGAAGCAGGAACCACCACGGTTTATCTGTGTAAAGGAGCGACGAGGTGCATTGCCTTGCGCATAAGAAGATTGATCACCAACGTAACGTCCATCGTTTACGGCGAAAGCAGGATGGGATGGGCCCGACAAGACACGTTGGCTATGAGCAAACCCCTGTTGGTTTGGGAAGCCGTGGTTTGGAGTACGGTTACTCCAGTTACGGCCCTGATCGGGAGGCCCAGCTGCAGGATCACGGTAGCTCTTTTCCCCGGCGTTCACATTGACTCCAAAGGCTGGTGGTTGGGAATTGTTTGCCCAAATGCCACGAGCACGGTTGTAACCCCCAGCGGAAAGTGCATCCGAAATGTCAGAACGAGCATCATCCGCGGGAATCCAACCGTCCTGGCGTTGGTTAAGGGGACGGGTTGACGCGTTGAAGGCGTTTTGCAAACTGCTGATGGTTTGTTCGGTCACGTCGCGACCACCAAAGTCTGCCTCTGAAGGTGGACCCATGGCTTGATCCAGGGTATGTTTGATAACACGGGTCTGCGCCAACTCCTGTTCTTGGAGAGCGATACGAGAGTTGGCTGCGAGCAACTCTTGCTTTAGGCGAACCATCTCAACAGTACCCACCTTGTTTGTATTTGCCTGGTTGTTCTCTGTCGGAGTTGAAGAGGGCAGGGTTTCGGTGGCCGGTGTCTGAGCTGAGGCAGCTGAGGACCGATCATCCTCCCCTGAAGAGGTATTGTTGGAGAGGATCTGCTGCTGCTTTTCCAACAAAGCTTGTTGTTCCGACAACCTGGAAAGGATGGTGTCGTTCATGGCGGGTTTTTCAGCAGTGGCATGATCCTTGGGGGAAAGTTTGGCAAGGATCTGCTCCATGGTCGACGGCTGACGCTGCTCTGCCTGGGAGGCAGTAGTGGGATATTCGAGCTTCTGCTTCTAGGATTGTCAACAGCCAAAACAGGCAAAGAGAAGGAAGTGGGAGATTTGACCTTGTTCTTTGGCAGCTCCTCATCATCCACGCGGCTGGAGCGACGGTCCCCAACCTTCGGGATTGCCACTCCATTAGAGGTGTGGGAGTTCATGCCTCCCTACTCTGTTGTTAGTGCAAGCAAAAGAAACGCATTTCCAACCGTTGGCCATGGCCTCTACATTTCCAGGATCCATCTATGGGGGAAAGCAAGAAAAGAGAAAAAGAAAGCAAGGATCCAAAGAGTTCTGGGTTAGAGCTCACCGAAGCATCACGGCTGCCTGGAGCAGCTTGGGTTCCTGGGATGTTCCTGTCCTGGCTCCCGTGGAAGGGGGGAGATAGCTTGCCCTCCGTTGGAGAGCTTCTCAGATGAGAAGACATAGTGACAGAGACACACAAGTGAGAAGCTACTTCTATGGTCAGTAGGATAGAGTAGACTAGAAAGAGGAATGAGTATGGGAAAGAGAATCTCAGACGCGAAGAAGACCAAACAAAGACGCGTCAAGGAAACGAAGAAGAAGAAGGAAAAGCACAGCGAGGTCTTCCTAGATGAGGTTCAAGGACCAAGAGAGCTGAAGATGAAGATAAACAGAGCACGTCTCGAAGAGCCAAGTTGGACGTGATCAGTAGATAGATGAAGAGAAAATGGAAACAAAAGACTTGACGGGGAAGAAGTAGATGTCAAGAAGTTGATGAGAAGAAGAGAAAGAGAAAGAGAAAAGATGGAAGAGATAGATCAAGATCAAGAGAGAAAGGAAAGAAAGATGAAGAGTGAGATGGAGAGAGAGGAAGGAAGGAGAGGAAGAAGAAGAAGAAGAAGAGGGAAGAGAAGGGGAAGAAAAGAAGGTGGTGGGTAGATAATAAATAACAAGCAGGATACACGTGATACGTTGGTGGTTTCCCAAAAGAGGAGGTGATGAGGAAAAAGAGGAAAGAAGGACTTTCCTAAAAGAGAGAAAACTACCAAGAAAGGTAGAAGAGGAAGAAGGTGGTGGAGGGGTGGAACAGAAGATGTTTGGGTAGAAACAACAAGAAAAAAAGGGGCTAACCCCTTTCGGGAGTGGGAATCTCCCCTTTCGGGATCAATATAATCAATATATTGGTGGCGAGTGAAGGAAGACCAGGATATTATTCAATATTACCCCTCCCAACCTCCCAACCTGCATGAATACCTCCCCTACCTCACATACGAAGCTGCAGAGATCTGCCAGGAACGGTCCAGGAACCCCGCAGCGAGTGCCCCGGCATGTCCCTTCCACCGGCAACTTCCACCCACCACCACAAAGTCTGGCTGTCCCACCCCCGTCAGGATCGGGAGGAGACGCGCTGCCTGTCGCACCCCCACCTCATCCACCCCCCACACCACCAGTTCCACCCGCTCCCCCTCCACCGGCCGCAGGAACACCGCCCCCATCCCCTCTCCCTCGTTAAACCCGTAGTGGTGTTCACACAGTTCCGAAGGAGAGTCCCCTCGAGTTCCCTCACCACCACCACCACCACCACACCTCGTCCACAAACTCAACCGGTCCTCTTCCACCCGGATCGGGAACGCCCGGAGCCTCGACGGGGGCAGGTCCTTCCCCACAGCCACCGTGACTACGTTCCCCACCCCCTCACCATGTTCCTCCTCGGCACAGACACCCCCTCGCGCCATCTCACTGTCCGCACCGAGATACTGGAACAGGTTGCGGCTGATCTGGAGGGCAACCTCGTCCACCACAGGCGAGCATGACCGGATGCGGAAGGGCCCAGGGGTCCGGAGGAAAGCGTCCAGGCTTCCCATCTGCCGTCCGTACCGTTGGGACAGTCCGCGCCAGCCATCATCTGTGGACACTTGCCATAACCCCTCTCCGACCTTCACGAACCACGTCCTGCCAAGCCATTCGGCTCCACGGGGCAATGGGTGTCGCACGCCATCGACGATAAGCGTGGAAGGAAACGGGGTGGGTATTTCCGGTCCCGGCCGGGCCAGGTGGAAGCGATGGATGTTCCTCGTCTTCAGATACCACACCCCGTCACCCGCAGATCTCACCACCCGCACATGGCCGTAGACGTCCGGTGACTGCAGCTGGTCCACCGCGATCCACCCTTTCGAGCCCATATCCCCAGATGTAGGGACCACGATGGAGAACTCCTCCGGGAGGACGGGGTGCTTGGCTTCCCCCAGAAACTCTTCATAGAAGCTGATCAGCGACGGTGTCGTCATCACGCCTTCGAACCAGTGGCCTTTGCCGGGTAGTTCGTGGTAATCGGACGCCCAGCCAGCTTCTGATATCAGATCTGCGAGGAGCCGGGAGTGGTACGGAGGGACGTTGTCATCCCTGGACCCGTGCTGCTGAAGGATCGGTATGCCGGCAAGGTTGTCGACGAGTAGTTCGTGTTTGAAGCTGCTGAGAGCATTCTGCAGGTTTGACCTGAGAAGGGGCTCGGATTCACGCCACATGGTAAACGGGACATAATCTCAGGATCCGTCAGCATTCAACACACAGAATCCGAATACTGGTGTGATATGGGGTGATTTCATACTGTCAATGGAAGAATACCCGGAAACCGGTGCTGCGGCGATTACTTTATCCGGATGATGGGTGATAAGGAACCATGTCCCCTGCCCTATCGCAAAGGGTTAATCGCTAGCATACAAGTGAAATCAGCCCGGTTTCAGCTCACCGCCGTTGGAGTGGCCGGACACCAGCCACTTTTCCTGAGAAACGCCCGACCCAGTCCACCCGACAGATCGGATCCAGGTTGGGATGGCAGCAACGGCGGCCTGGACATCAGCAGCACCCCAGGTGTCTGCCCCGTGTTAGGGTATCTGGACAAAATGACAGAGGCAAACACTCACGATAATCGTCCCCGCTCCATGGAGTTACACCGCTCGGAAAAAGTATCCACGCGCAGACACCATAGGCATCATCCAATGTGTGGCGGACTTGGTCACTGTCAGTCTCTAAGCCTGCCCCATGAAGGTTCAGGAGAACAGGGAGCTGTCCACCCGTCGATCCGCAAGTCTCGTTTGGAGGGGGAGGTCGAATGACAGCATAGGAGACAACCCCGCTAGGATGTAGAAACGTAAACTTCTGTGGTTCCTGAATAGTTCTCGAGATTAGATTAATCGTTACTGGAGAGGTCCAGTAAACGGCGTCTTCGAACTCGGGTCTGTATGCAATTTCGATTGAAAATGTCAACGTGGAAGGGTCCACGGTAGTAGCGTTCAAGATCAACGGCCGTGACTGGGATGGGGCTATCCCCAAATGGCCTTTGTTCATCGTGAACTTGTTGTCTGTCGGCTGCTTCAGAGTTTAGATTCCTCACGCATCATATATAACTGCGCACCAGGAGAAAGCAGTTGGCATTTGTACTCACGCCGGCTGATCTAATCCCTATGACATCAACCCATTCTGCCATGTTGTTGCGAACATTGACTGATGCCAGCGGGCTCGCTATTCTTCCATCTACCACATCGGATACAAGGAGACTCCCCGCATCCACAGCGAGCCGCTCAATAGCTCGTTGAGCTTCGAGGGACACGGTGATCCGAGGGGATCCAAGGCCACCGTGAGCACGGACGTCACGGATTAGCCGGACGTCAACGGTATGGGAACCGGGCTGCAAGTCCAAGATGATGGGTGATCTTCGATATGTGTAGAAGTCCCCCCCAAAATACTGGTAACCATCAACCCAGAGTTCAAGGATCCCATCCGTGAAGAGGGCGACGGGGTCGGGGCCCAGATCCGGGACTTGGAGATGGCCCCTGGCCCATGCCTGATACTGAAGCGCAGGCCAACCATATACCGATTGAATGAACTGCCAATCGATATCCGCGAAGCTGACATCAATGGTTACCTTTGCACGGTCCTCACGAGTGGACGAGTCGCTGGCCGACAGTGTAGACCATCGAACCGTGCCATTCGCTGCCAGAGAGGTCCTGAACTGAGCGATGGGATCGTATTGGAGGCTCCGGAAACCCCCAAGGGCCTCCAGCGGGTCGGCGCCCCATGCTGATTCTACCGGGGGAGGGTTGTCAGGTCAATAGGGGGTTCGAGATGGCAGCTTCCGCATACTCACCTCTCGTCCCGATCCTAAAAGGCCCTAGAACCTGCCATGTGGATGAGAAATGCAAAACATCTCGACTATCAAGCAGTAACTCTTGATCCGGGATCAGCCCTCGTCGGCAGCTCCGAGTATCGGCAAACCCCAACGACAGACTGGCAAGGAGGCTGAACAGTGTCAACGATAAATGATAGAAGTTATCTCTCTCCCCATGCAGCAACATTCCGATGGTGAGAAGAATGCTTTCTATGTATTTTACAATGTTATGTACCTACTTCTAGTAGGTATTAGTAGGTATTTATTATATTCAGCCTGATCATACTTCTGCTAGTGAAAAGAGGCCTTTTCTGCTTATGACGATTCAATGATCGTACACTCTTCATCTGCTTTGTATGAGGCATCGACGCAATGAAGTAGGCATGAGGTTGATTTCCGATGACAAAGATAGTCATGTGATGTGGAGAACGCGCGGCAAGAAGAAAAATGGCGGGCTAAGCCTATTACAGTAAGGTTGCATTATCCCTGCAGTAAAGTTACGGTCCCTTTCGGTACCTACGTAATTTAATACAAATTTTTCCAGTTTCGATCCAACCACGAGCCTCAACTTCACCACATCTCTCTCCGTCTCTGAAGAAGAAGAAGAAGATCCTGAAGAAATTGAAGATTCACCTGAAATATCCTCCAGAATAACAGTCCAGAGAGATCACATCTCTCTATCTCCGAGTCCCTTGCTGGTCTTTCGACGATTCATTGAAACGAAACCCTCATCTCTTTTCCCTTACCGGCGAATGACAGATCTAGCCTATCGCAACTTCAAAATCGACCGTTAAATCTTCCTCCTGCGAACTCTTCAGGAGTCTGCAGACAACCCACTCCCCGTGCTCACGCCTCTCCTGATGTCCTCGTCTTCCAACCCAGACTCATTATCCCAAGAAAAGTCCAACCGTCCTCTGGTCTCCGCATATCTGGCACTACAACCTGCGCAGGGCCATCGCTTGCTTTGTTCTTGACCCGCTTGCCTGGCCTACGAAGTCCCGGTCCGCACACTCCTGTACGTGGCTTGATCTTGGGTGATATTCATATTTCAACTATTCAACCCCAACCTTCCTGGAGATCTCGGGCTAATCGTCTTTGGGGGTGTTAGGTCTTGGGTACAGGTCGAGAGTTAGAGCATGACGACAACTATCGTCGCTGGGCGACGGGCATCACTACGGACGAACTGGCTCCCCCCAACAAAACCGGCAGGCGACCAGCCAATGGACAGTTCCCTCGACAAATTCCCCGAGTTTGAAGATTCGCCCGTCTCGGCGACGAACGAATCAAACGGTCATCTGTCGGCTCCCCCGGTTCGGTATCCCCAAGATGACTACTGGCAACCCCGGAAAAACGGTCATATTACATGGGACCGTCCCAATGGAGGCCCCCTCCCCTCAAAACACCGCCCGCGGAAGAGTATTAGTGAGGCAATCACGTCGATACGGACGCGGAACGCTAGTGTCAGCGTAAATGCGCATGAGCTCGCGGATGCGCTGAAGGCTCCAGTGTCATATAAGTTGATTGTAAGCTGAAGACGTCCTTGCGGCGCATTTCCCCTAGGTCGACGGCTAACGAGATCTCCTTTGGTTCATAGGCAATGTGTATTATTTGGTATATGACCTCCGCGCTTACGAATACCTCGTCAAAATCCATCCTAAACACTCTTCCATTTCCCATCACTCTCACGATCGTCCAATTCGCCTTCGTTCCTGTTTGGTGTCTACTCCTTGTCTACCTCTCATCTCTCTTCCCTGCTCTCAAAACAGCCATCCCCCCACTGAAGAATGGTATCCGGCGCCCATCCCGCGAAGTGATTATGAATGCATTACCGCTGGCCATTTTCCAACTAGCGGGGCACATCCTGAGCTCGATGGCCACATCACAAATCCCGGTCTCTCTGGTCCATACCATCAAGGGGCTATCGCCTCTCTTCACCGTCCTAGCGTACCGCCTCCTCTTCCGAATTCGATACGCCCGGGCCACATACCTCTCCCTCATCCCTCTAACCGTTGGCGTGATGCTCGCCTGTTCGTCGTCGTTCTCGACCAATTTCTTCGGTATCATCTGCGCTTTTTTGGCTGCGGTGGTATTCGTTTCCCAAAACATATTCTCCAAGAAACTGTTCAATGAGGCTGCTCGAGCCGAAGCAGAGGGCCCGGCTGCCAGCGCCCGAAAACTGGACAAGTTCAATCTTCTTTACTACTGCTCAGGTTTGGCGTTCGTCCTCACTGTCCCGATCTGGTTCCTTTCGGAGGGGTACCCGTTGCTCGCCGACTTCCTCCACGACGGGTCGATCTCCCTTTCCAACAAACATGGAACCCTCGACCACGGAGCTTTGCTCGTTGAGTACACATTCAACGGGGTCTCCCACTTCGCCCAGAACATCCTGGCGTTCGTGATCTTGTCGATGGTCTCGCCAGTCTCGTACTCTGTAGCTTCCCTCATCAAGCGTGTGTTTGTGGTGGTGGTGGCGATTGTCTGGTTTGGAAACTCGACCACCCCGGTGCAAGCGTTTGGGATCGGGCTGACGTTCCTCGGCCTCTACCTCTACGACCGCACGAGCCAGGACGACGTGGCCGATCAGCGTGCGAAAACGGAAGTATTCCGTAGCAAGGAGCCCGTCCTCCCCACGCAGGCGAGCAGCAGCCAACACAAACCGTGGGATTCGAACGGGTTTGCGTTCCCCGCGTCCATCCCGTCGAGCGGTGGCGGTGATGGGCCCAGTAATTACGTCAACCCGGTGGTTGGGGACCAGAAGAAAGAGGTCTCTGAGGTTGGAGGAGTCCGACCCCGGGCCTCCAGCACGGCAAGGACCTGGTTACCGCCCGGCACCAAGCAAGAGTCCACGTGGCAGCCGGGAGATCGAAACGCGTCGTCGTGATGATAGATATATTTTTTCCTTCTTTTCTTCCCCCGTTGTATCTGACGGGGCTGGGAGTTTTGCAGGTTGGGTCGTGATCATCGAGTGGGATTTATTTTCTTGTATGAGATCCCACGTTTCTTCGAATTCTCTTTTTTCCCCCGTTACGTCCTTCTTCTGATCATGCAAGTGGCGTTCTTGAGAAAGGGTACCATCTCTCTGTACTTTCTAAAGACGGGAGGCTTGGATAGTATTACGATAAGATATATATAATTATGTATTCCAGTGACAGGAATTGAAATAGAAATGAGAAAATCTGTATGATTATTCAAAGTAAAGTACAGTTCTAAGTCGAGTGACCATACTCTTGTCGTCTTCAGAGTGTTCCCTTGCCTGGAAATTCTATGTGATGTGTGGGAAGTGGGAGATGTAGCAGCCGTCGGTAAGGAACGAAACCCTCATCAGGCAGTTTTGACTAGCCTTAGGTAGCTCCAGCTACGGTGCAGTATACAAAAGATATGATCTTGGATCATGCTGTAGAGGTAAAAGGGATATTGACCTCCGAAAAGACTGCCCTTCTACCTACAATAAATGAAGTCCGAATGAGTAATTTTCAAAAAAGAGAAGAAGAAGAAAAAAGAAGAGAAAGAGACGAAAAAAAGGCTGTTAAACAGAATTGCAGCAGAGTTAATCGGAATATCTTTTACCCTTCAACCGAACCAATCCGAAGCCTGTGATTTGTGAAAGGAACAGAAATCCGACATGGTCACATGACCAACCAGCAACTCACCAAAACATCGTCTTCATCAACTGGTGAAAGAGACCATCAGAAAGAGAACTTCCTATCTACAACTCTCTCCCCTCCATTCATTGTGAATCGGCATTGTTGCCTCTTTTCACTGGGCCCTAACGTCCGCTTTCTGTCTGTTTCCTTTCCACAATGAAACCGCAGCTACTGCGAGCGGCGGTTCGGGCCAGACGGAATGTCAGGATCAATTATCCCAGGTCCTTTGCAACCACCACCCCTCGGCCCGCTGAGGTCGAACTCACAATTGGTTTGTCCTCATGATGCAAATTTTGGGATTGGACTATTTGTGGCTAACCGGGATCTGTAACAGATGGCAAAAAGGTCTCAATAGAAGGTGAATTCATGCGATTATGTGCTTGCCAGCTAGCACTCCAGGAACGTTTGCTAATCTAGTCAATTGAAAATAGCCGGCTCGGCCCTGATCCAAGCTTGTGAGAAGGCAGGCGCTACGGTTCCTAGGTACGTGTAATGCCAGTTTCAGAAATATATTCGGGTCAATTGCTCACTGTTTACGCTCTCCGTCACAGATACTGCTACCATGAGTGAGTTATATACCCCCAGAACCGGCCAGGACGCGACCAGGAGTTGGTTTTTGCTGAGACAGATGGTTCTTCAGGAAACTTCTTATTGCAGGGAATTGTAGGCTATACCCCAGGAAACACGGATTCGGAACAATTGACTAACGACTGGAAAAGGTCGCATGTGTTTGGTTGAAGTCGAGCGTGCCCCAAAGCCCGTTGCCTCGTGTGCATGGCCTGTGCAACCCGGGATGGTTGTGAAGACGAACTCCCCACTCACTCACAAGGCCAGAGAAGGTGTCATGGAATTCCTCCTCGCTAACCACCCGCTCGATTGCCCAATTTGTGATCAGGGAGGGGAGTGCGATCTGCAGGATCAATCGATGAGATATGGCTCTGACCGTGGGAGGTTCCATGAAACCGATGGAAAACGCGCGGTGGAGGATAAGAACATTGGGCCTTTGATCAAGACCTCGATGAACAGATGTATCCACTGCACAAGGTGCGTTCGATTCGCCAACGATGTCGCGGGAGCTCCAGAGTTAGGGACAACTGGACGAGGAAACGAAATGCAGATCGGAACCTACCTTGAAAAGAATCTGGACTCGGAATTGTCCGGGAACGTGATCGATCTCTGCCCCGTTGGTGCTCTCACCTCAAAGCCCTATGCATTCCGAGCACGTCCTTGGGAGCTTAAACACACCGAGAGCGTTGACGTTCTGGATGGGTTAGGCTCCAATATCCGGGTGGATTCTCGTGGCCTAGAGGTTATGCGTGTGCTGCCCAGGCTGAATGACGATATCAATGAGGAATGGATCAATGACAAGACCAGGTTTGCCTGTGACGGACTCAAGACCCAAAGGCTCACCACACCTTTGATCCGTCGTGATGACAAATTCGCGCCAGCCACATGGGAACAGGCTTTGACCGAAATCGCAACCGCGCACCAGAGACTTGCTCCCAAGCCAGATGAATTTAAAGCTATTGCAGGACACCTTATTGAAACCGAATCTCTTGTTGCGATGAAGGATCTGGCCAACAAGCTCGGATCTGAGAACCTCGCCCTTGATCAGCCAGGTGGAAGTCAACCAATCGCACATGGCGTCGATGTCCGTTTGAACTATCTCTTCAACTCCAAGATCTATGGCATTGAAGAAGCCGATGCCCTCCTTCTGGTTGCAACCAACCCTCGCCATGAAGCAGCAGTCCTTAATGCGCGCATCCGAAAGCAATTTCTTCGATCGGATCTACAAATTGGTCTTGTCGGGAACTCGTTTGAAAGCACCTTCGAATTCGAGCATCTCGGTACCGATGCTACTGCTTTGAAATCGGCTCTAGCCGGTCCTTTCGGTAAGAAATTGGCGGCCGCGAAGAAGCCTATGATCATTGTTGGAAGCGCCGCGGCGGAACACCCCGATGCTAAAGCCATATTTGAGACTGTTGGTGCATTCGTGGAGAAGAATACCGGCACCTTTAATACACCTGAATGGCAAGGATACAATGTCCTCCAGCGTGCCGCGTCGCGTGCTGGTGCATACGAAGTCGGATTCACCACTCCTTCCCCCCAAGTCGCCAGCACTACACCAAAAATGGTCTGGCTCCTTGGTGCCGACGAGGTCAGCCGAAGCGATATTCCCGAGGGCGCTTTCGTAGTCTATCAAGGCCATCATGGCGATCGGGGCGCTCAATTGGCCGACGTGGTTCTTCCCGGTGCCGCTTATACCGAGAAGGCTGGCACATATGTCAACACTGAGGGACGGGTGCAGATGACCCGTGCGGCAACTTCGCTGCCAGGAGCAGCGCGAGACGATTGGAAGATCATCCGAGCAGTCAGCGAGTTCCTAGGCGCACCTCTTCCGTACGATGACGTGGAAGCTCTCCGTGACCGCATGGAAGAAATCAGCCCTGCTCTGCGGAGATACGACGTTGTCGAGCCGACGTCGATGAACTCCTTGAGCAAGGTCCAGCTCGTCGACCAAAACAAAGGCTCGAAACCAACCGGACAAGCATTCCAGAATGCCATCGAGAACTTTTATTTCACAGACGTGATCTCAAGAAGGTATCTTCCAAATTATTATCCACATCCCTCATTGAACTTGACTAACTGATGGAAACAGTTCAACCACCATGGCTCGCTGCTCAGCCGCGAAGGAGACTGGGAACCCAGAGACAAACTTCATGGCTGCGGGCGAGATCTCTCCTCCCCAAGCAGCCGAAGCCTAAGATACCATCAATTGTATACAGTGTGTGCCGTGTTACCTTACTCGCATTTTGCCTTTATCCCTTTCATTTTATCATGTCGTAGACTCGCACTGTCAACTCTTGATATGTATCTTCTTATCAGGCAGGCGTTCCTCCCGTCTTTGAATTTTCTAGTCTTGTGTGTGTAATTTTCCTTTTCTTGTTCAAGGCAAAAGAATGTAGAAAAAGGGAAGAAAATTATCGGTTTCATGCAACCGTTTTACAATTCCTTTGTTTTTTCCCCTTGTACTCGACGATGGATTTCAAATGCTTCTTTTATACACAGAACGCAGAAAGAAATTGCCTTTACGTGGGAAAGACGAGTCGTCGGATGCTTTTGTAACACCCGTTGTATATATTTACTATCTCGCATATATCACTTAGTGCATGCATGACCTGAATTCGCTTGAACATGGTCATTTCCATTCGCCTAGTGGATGGTTACCTGCTCGGCTAATTTGAACAGTCATAAAAATTCGTACCCAATTATGCGATATCATTACTCGAAGGCTTGGTCTCCAATCCGCGTAATCTGGATCATCATGGTAGGGGGTGCATTATCCCCATACGACCCCGAGTGGGTTCCGTATGTCAAGCTCAAAGTTCATCATCATCGGTCTCGCCCCCTGTCCCATCCCTGTCCTCATTCTCGCCCTCCTGGTTTGACTGGGGCTGTATAGAATTCTTCTTAGTTGTCGGTTCCGGGGCGGACGGGGTAGAAGTACGCGACCTATTTCCCGCGGCCCTCGCTGCAGCTCGCCTACTAAACGGCAACTCCCTCCGGGGTGGGGGGCTCGCTGTTTTCTTTTTTTGGCCATTGGAGCCGTCTCTCGCATCTTTCTTTCCTGGTGGGGGTTGCGGTTCTTGATCCTCCTCATCATCCTCGTCGGCAGTAGGAGTCTCGTCTTCCAATGGCTCGGGGGTAGACCGCCCATCTGATTCGGTGAGTTGAGCCGCCTCGTCAATCCCGCCGGTCGGGCCCGGTTTCCCGGCATCGACGCTCATCCGGTCGAACCCGTCGCTCTCCTCTGACTCCTCGGGTTCTTCTCGTCCAGCTTTCCGCTTTCCCCTTCTACTTGGACCAGCAGGGTGTCCTTTGATCTCACTGACTGCATCCAGTTCGGCGGCTAGATCCAAAAAAAGGTTAGCTTGGGCAACGCGAAAAGAATCCGTAGCATCTAATCAACTGGAGAGTGGAAGCGGTCCCCCGAAATCTGGGGGTCAAAGCAAGAGTACCTTTGCTAGAATCAATTTTCGCGGAAGCTAATAGCCGTTGCTGATTTCGGATCTTCAGTTTCTTTTCGTTTAGCAGCTGCACAAACTTCGCAATCAGTTGCTCATCGTGATCGTTCTTCGCCTGGATTAGATCTTCCAGCTGATTGCTCAGTTTGCCGATGGTTTCCTCGGCTACTCGATATTTTTCTGTCAAGGAAGAGATCTCGGTTTCCAGCTCATTTGCTCGGGCGACAGCAATCCCGTTCCATTCAAACAGCTGGATCGCCTGATCATCATCTTGCTTTAGGGTTATGGACCCGAGTCTTTGCTAAAAGGCCGTTGTCAGTATCGGATCAAAGCCATGTTTCCCAAGGTACAGGCAGAGGGAGGCTCACGCACCGTGATCCCATCGATTCGTTTCCTCAGGGTAATTACGAGCTCTTTCTCATCATCGTCTACCTCCTTCACCGTCGCCACAACTTCCAGGCTCTTGTCCCAATCCCGGTGTGAGGCCGGGGATTTGCGATCCGGGACGAATACATGGGACAGAATACGGGCCCACTCCTCATCGCTATCTTGGTAGTTTTTCGCCCGCAAACTTTTTAAGCGGGATTGCTTGACTATACGAAGAGATCAGACTGGCTGTTTTGCATGGGTAGATATGTAATGATCATTATGACAGCGGGACGCACCTGAGCCCACATAGGGATCTTCCCCTTCAGTTGCTACTAGCTTCAGGTCGAGCTGGGATTTCCCATTTCTCGCGACGTTCACGAGCACAAAGCTTTCGGGATCGTCTGAGCGTGGAATGCGTAGGATCTGCTGGGTCTCCATCTCTGGCAGTATGTAGTTTTCTTCCTTGCAGTATATGGAGCGCCGCTACCTTCTCATGCAATTGTTAAGGGAATTTTGTGTGACCTGTTCATTCAAATTCCGCATCAATGACTGTCCATCTCGTGGTTCCTGTCCTTATATAGTCCTTCGTCTCTCCGACAGTATGTAGTTGTTGCCTTGAATCACGTGTCGCCAAGAACTGACGCGGTTCACGAAGCTTTGATCGCTCGCTTAGATGCCCGGATACGTGTCTAGCGCTGAAAGGAGAAAAGCTTGGCTCCAGCAAAGACCTGACTTGGTTAGTCATCACTGCCTGTTTTCCCCTCTTTGTCGCCCAACCCGTGACTTTCCACGAGAGAATCACATTTTCCAGCTTTCTTTCTTCTCTCATTCTTCTCTCACCATCAACTTCTTCTTTCTGTCTTCTCTTAGAGCGTTTCTCCTCAACATCTTTAGATGGTCCTTGGTTACTGACTGACTCTCAACGCTCAATCCAATCCATCTAACTCATCGATAAACTTGCCGAAAACCTACCACACAGCTCATCGGTCGGCATCGGAACTTACTTGACACGAATCGTGGAACAACCACCTCTCCAAAAACTAACTCTATCAACCCCAACACCACTGCCTATCCACGGATTCCTCCCAGCCACCTCAATTATCAACACCTCGTCTAACTCTACTCCACAAAGTCCGAGTCGCACATATTTCGAATCGAGAATTCGGCATTTTTTATGTGACTGCGCAGTGAATTCGAGTAACTTCCCGTAGACGACAAAACACGTCCATACTCCCCAACATCACCATAACCGGGCGATCGAGTGAGCGAAGACTTGCGGTGAACAGCGCGAAAAAAGACGACTTCAACATCAGAACAACTCACCGGTACTTTCGATCCGCTCCAATTACCCGCGATCACGCGAACCGAACCGGAAAACACTGACCAAATCTCGTCTCCGTCGTGTCCTTGCGCCTCTGGGAGACTGTCGACCCTGGAACCGCGAGTAATGACTTATGGCTCAGATCCCCAATATCTGTGGAGATCCAGCATTCAATAGCTTAACAGCACTTTGTTGTATCGTCTGCTCTTTGGTCTTGCCTTGTGTGCATGACCGACACAGCTCTGATCTTCCGACTAAACAAAGGCTAAATCTATCATGGATACATCGCCTTTGCGCCGTAATCTGGACATGACAGATAGTAAATCAATTGAATGCTGGGATGATGACGGCGATCTCCAGTGCCACGATGATATTCAATTTCGCACTGCCTCCGTCGCTACCTCCGTGACGAGCGCGTCAGCGCGTCGTTCGGGTCACCGGGACTCAATCTCGTCTCGACGTTCCAACAGATCGGAACGCGACTCCAATGTGGGTGACGAAGATTGGCAGGTACTACTGCAAGATAACGAAGAATCCATCACGCAAGATGCAATTGCCTCCGCGAAAAGGGCGGGGATTCCCCTCCCCTCAGACGTCCCCAAATCCGCATTACTAGGCGGAACCATCAAACGGCTGGGCGGGAGGAAGATTAAACGGGCCATCGGCGACGATTGGTCTGATGACCTGGAACTCTCCGGCGTTGATGGTGAACTAGAATTAAAACAGAAGGACGACGCGAAGTTCCCGGAATCCCTCCGACAGCTAAGTTCTTTGGTAACCAGCCCCGCGAAAAGTAGGGATCTGGGGCATATTACGCCTCTCGACGGCTCACCCCATTCAAAGGCATCGGCCGCGAGCAGTTTGGACAGATATCGCGACACGGACGATGACGAAACCTTCAGGGACGTGCCAACGATCAAGGTTGCAAAGTCCCGGTCACCACAAAAGGCGAACCTGTTCACGAGCCTTCCAACCAAGACCTCCAACGATGCGGAAAATTTTGAGGAGGATATTGAATTTCCAGGGACTGACGTTCCTCTCCAGCTTTCCACGAAAAGGGATGTCCCGAATTCCCCAAGTCAATACACCGACGACTTCGATGCAGATTGGGCTGAAGGGAGCATCGGCGTGAGGTTCGGTGGGACGAGGCGTGGGGGGCGGTCGAATCGCAGTTCATCCATCTCTGCATTTAGCCCCAGTGTCTCCAGTTGTTTGACTGCCGAGAGCGAAGATGAAGGACTGGATGGTCTGGTATTGCCCGAAGGCCCTCTAAACTTGGACCAGTCACTTAAAAAACGGCAACAAACCCAATCACCAGAACCTACTCCCCACGCCGTCGAGGAAAAAGTTTTGGATCAAAACTCTGGAAATGACGACTTTTTTTCGGGCATTGATATTGGTGATGGCAAAGTGTTCGATACGGGGCGGTTGACCCTCAATCAAAATATCCAGCGTAAATCTACACGTCCAGCAAGCCCGCCTCGCCGTACTGCCACGACAATAACATTTACCAACAAGCCCAGTCCCACAAATACTCGCATCCCACGACTGTCGGGACACGAACGGCCCCATTCTACCCACCTCGAACCGGTCTCCGAAAGCGGTGGCCCCCTTACAAAACTTAGACGTCCAAATTCACGCTTAACTGGTCATGTCTCCCATGCATCTCTCTCGAGTATCCCCACTCCCACTACGGGCCCAACATCCTCCACCCCCCCGGCATCCGTCTCGAGAGCCATTGGAAACAAATCGTCGACCAGTGGGCTCAGAAATGAGCCAACAACCACAAGTGCCCAGTTGCTAAAAGCGAAAAGGTCAATGCCTGCCATGCGTAACACCCATGTTCTGCCTGCGATACCTCCACCATTTCAACGACCGCCTTCCCGGCAGGATGCCAACAACCGACCGACATCCTCATCCCGCCCCAAAACACCCGTAGAGCGACTTGGCGCCGAGTCTAGGGTTGGGGTGAGCCGAAGGCACCAAGTGCCTTTCATACCGGCAGGCGCCTCTCATAATCAATCTCACCATGCCAATGTCAAATCATCACGCCATGGCCGCCGCAGCGACTCAGACAGCTCTAATGACATGGTCCCTCATCACTCTTATCTCACTCGGATGAATGGTTCTGGTGCCTCCGAGAAAATCCGTAGGGACCTCGCTCCCGAGGCGTTAGCCGCCGCTGCCAAACGTACCGTCACAAGGCCGACCCGCCGTCGACATTTTGGAGATGGTACCGAGCTAGAGGTATTTGATGATCTTCCTACCTCTGCTTCCACGGAGTTCAAGTTTGTAAAGCCTCCTGTGGGACGGGGTGCTCCAAGGTCGTTACGCAGTAAGCTCAGCCAATCGCACGTGGTACCTCCATCAAGAACAGAAACACCGGTCCCGTCGACACCTCTGAGCCCTTCGAGGCAGGAACATACACCCAGGTTTGCCAGAGACACGAATGCTTCTAGGAATGCCCGAGAGCAACGTATCGCATCCATGACGCAACATCCCAAGGAACGCGAAAATGGCCCGCTTGCATCTCTCAGCACCAACTGGAAAGCCCAAACTCCTATACGCGGTCTGTCGAGCCCTTCGGCGGTGAGAAGCAAGAAAAGAAAAGGAAACGGAGGGACATCTGACAAACCCCACCTCATCAAGCCTATGGGGAGCGGGGTCCACGCCGCCAAGTGTGAGTTGTCTTTCTACATAGTTACATCCCTCTCTCAAGTTCGATGAATACTTACTCCCGTCGTTAGCTGTCAAAGGAATGAATTACAACCCCGTCACGTGTAGATGGGAGGGCAATGAAAATGCCATTGTCGGTTTCGATCCTCCATCGTCACCTAGATCGCCAAAGCCATCGCCCGCCCTTATTACCAACGCTGGCGCAAGACAGGGGGTCCAGGTAGTTGGTGGGATGGTATTCGACCCGCAGCGTATGTGCTGGCTTAAAATGGCGCCAAGGCAACCCGGAAATCGTCGTAGTACTCTGATTTACGATGAAGAAGAGGACGTATTCGCCGGATTGGACGACTTAGAAGAACGGTCTAAAAATACTGACGATGTTGGAAAGGGGAGGAGAACGTTTAGCGGTGGGAGTGGTAGTGGAGATCCTGCCGCCGATGGGGAGGATCGCAGTGGCGGCGAGTCTTCTGACGAGTGGCCAATTACAGAAGAGTTCGATGTTGGTCCAGAATTCATACGAAGACAACGTGCCGAGGAGGAGAAGTGGAAGCGCAAGGTTGGAAAATGGGCCGAGAGTGGCCACAAAAGCTTCGGGGATCGCTGGAGGTGGGCGATTAGGGACATGGTCAAGTCCAACTTTTTTGTTGGCTCCCAGCAACTCGAAAGCCAATGAAGGGGGTCGGTTTCCTCTAGAGGGTTCGTAACGGAAGGGGTTCTAAGAAGACCTCAAGCTCGCTTCCCGGTCAAGAGAGATTGCTGAGAACCGCCATGTTCTCTCGGGTGTTGCTTTCCCCTCTGCGCGTCCGTCCGGTTAGGCTTCGGATTCTGGTTTTCAATTTTTTTGTTCGTCCCGGGATTTCAATGGTGTTTGGTGATGTTGTCGAGGGAACAACTTTTTACGACTACAGAAAGGATATACTTGGCCCTTGTTCCAGCATTTGCGGCGGGTCCTCCTTTCTATGATGCCTTTACGAATTATGCGAAAAAAGACGAAATGACGAAAAGACTCTCTAGACTTGTTGTGTACATCATAGGTTTCTGCTCTTTTCCAGTTTGTTTTCTTTTCTCCCACTCGTTGCTGCTAATGGCTTCCGCCCTGTCTTTGGCGAGTGGGAGGTTTATTATATTTTCACCCTTATTCTTCATTTCTGCGATCCCTTTTAGTTACTTGTTGTAATACTAGATTCTATCTTTTCAATCTGTCTATGGACATCGATGTTTTCAATGCTCATGGAGAAGCCCAAAGCTGGAAAATGAATACGCCAAATGGCCGCTGATGCGTCCCCCATCGTGGAGAGAGGTCTCACGCGGTCAGTAGAGAGAATGGGATAAACAACTTTGTTCGGGCTGCGCACATTCTTAAGAAATTGTGAAGTATGCCCTGCAAGCGTAAATCATCACGTCTCATTCAGTGGCAGCCTCATTCAGATCACTTCGGGGGTCTGAACTCGATGCCTCGTCTTCCTATACTATACGTCCGATGCACATTTAACCGAGTAGCAAACAAGCATTGTGGAAATGATAGATAGAAAACCGACTCAAGTGCCTCATCCGAGAAGTTGGGATCTCTTGTCTTTGCTTTTTTCCCTCTTTGTTTGCTTCCCGCAGGACGCAGCCAGAGGAGATGGGCTGAAATATCAAAAGGTTAAGGGGAAAGGGTGACAAGGAAGATAGTGATCGGGAGAGAAAGAAGCGGTCTGGGAAGGTGCTTTATTGTCCTGGAGAGACAATCAATCCCGTATATGTTAGCTACCCGCCTGAGCCCTAGGAATAACTCTCCTCTCTCTGAGGCCGCGGTGAATTGGTGGGTTTCGATAGACTACTTCGTCCAACAGACGTGCATACAACGGGAGAGCCGGGGCGAAGCTATAACCACTCCCGAAAATAATGCTGTGACACCAATGTGTCTGTCTCCTGATCGCCTGCGGGATGACAGGAGCAATATTGGAGAATAAACTCCCTGTGCGATGCATTAGGGGAACACTCATCCCCTTTCCCCGGGTTGGATTCCCATTCCCACCGACCAGGCCGTTGGGGATGCTTCATCGAGTTTCTACAGACACTGTGATATGTATGGGATGATTAAGGGGCATTAGATGGTATCTAGAGAGATGTTGACTCTGGGGAACAAGCGTGCGCCCACTCGCTGGTATTCAGGTATTGGGTACTTGCGCACCAGGGACTGATATTTCCGGTGCGAAGTGCTTCATTGTATGTGTTGATTTGATCAACAGTATCGCTCTCTCTAGGGTCCGCGGCCAATTAATATTAATATATATATACCTTGCCGTAGGATTGGATGCACAGCAATGGCAGATATAATATATCCCTAAAAAAAATAGAAATAGATTTCCAAACGCCAATATATACACCCCCCTAGACAATACAAGCATGGAGAGTGAAAGTAAGGACGCGAGAAACGAAGCCTGGCCCGAAATAGCGGAGTAGACGAAGATCACAGGCTGCCATGCGTATCAGCCAAGGGCGATAGGATGCATGGTAACGAGGCGTCGATGGAGATTAACCCAGCTAGTGATAGTGAACGTATACTCGGGGCGAGCGAGGAAATATCCCAGGTATTCGGGAACATGCATGTCACACAGCAGGGCCGAATCTTGGTCCTCATTGTCCGGTGAAGCTAGCCTCCCTTTCCGTTTCTCTTTGGACCCAGGCCACTTGTGCATGGAGAGATGCATCAAAGATGATCGAAAGTTGGTAACTGTGAAACGTCCTCCTCAACAAAGAGAGCAGGACAGTCGTGCGTGAATAGTATGGTGAGTGGAACTGGGGGTTGACAACGGCTAGATAATTATTCCATATCAATCTTCATCAGTACTCCTTCCATGCCCCTCAGACAGCCGGTTTATAGGATTCCGGAATGAAATAACGCATCTCGAAGGTATTTCAATTAGTATGCCCGCTTGATGAATGGGATTTAGAGCCCGAACGAGAGGCGTCAGAGGCTACCCGACTCGGAAAATAACTCGATATGCCGCAGACGAAGAGACACATACGAGGCTCATACCTAGACTGAACGGGTTCCGATACGATGCGTGGGTGAAGTCAAGACGAAAGGAGGGAGAAGTAAAACCCTAGATGCTGTCAATGTGCGATAGAGAGGCACAGTCCAATTAAAGTGTCTGAGGCCGTAATCACCCAAAGCCGAGCTTCGGTAGGAATTAATCAAACGCATGGATTGTATTCCCGGTACATCTGCCCTGGCAATTAAACATATGTAGTTCTTAGTCCTGGATGTGAGAGATGGCTGAACGGGCATAGTCCCTGTCATCAACTGAAATGAAGATGCCTCCATCCCCAAGATTTTAAGGGGCCAATCCTCGTTATTTTCAAAAAAAAGACAACCTTATTCGCATACCCTTCAGGGGACGGGTATTAAAGACAAATATCAAGCTCAAGATAAGCCTGCCATTAGGCTGGCTACGGGGGTGCACATGAATACCTGGAGTTATAGGGACGATCTACAAACATATTAGTCCGTTGCACTAGATAGCTTCGTGGTAAATGTCAGCAAGTAATGAGGCCACCCCAGTGATGCGCACCTCCAAAAGAGAACAGGCATAGGACTGTCAAGTAAACTGCAGTGGGAGTGGTAGCTTGGGCGATTTTTAGGTGTATACGAACCGCCTGGGAGGGGCTTCAGGATAAGCAAGCGAAGCCAGTGGGTGTGAGCTCCAGGAGAGGGCGAGGAAGTCTGATTAGTCGCATTTCCGGTCGGTTTTAAAAGCCTTGGTTAACGGATAGGTTAGCGTAGTATCATATTGTGGTGACACTAGCCACTAACCCTTAAGATATCCTGGGACGCCATAGCCATCGCCGTAAAATTGGACGCGTTGCCCTCCAAATACGTATCGGGCACAGGGAGATTCCAGGCCCAGAGGGATCAAGTCACAGGGGGAATACTGCGATGGATATAGCGGTCACCACCGGGGAGTTGATGAATGCATGCGCAATGAAGCGACCCTCAAGAACAAGGCCGTAGAACAGGCAACACGGGTAACGGGGGAAGCCCCTTGGGGGGGCATGTCATGCACCAATAAAGCGTCCATCACACGTATCCGTGCAGGACTGGAGTCCGGGAGATCCGTGATTGATCTGAATAGTTCCGGGAGGACGCCCACAAGTCAGATTTACCGCCCGCTCGACCATCCGTAGGAGAGAGATTATTGGCCCTACTGTCCACTCGACACGGACCTGCGTCCCATGACAAGGTTTCCAAGAAGCCCTGCCCCCCATGAATGAGCATAGGGCCAATGACCCAATTCACGACAAGGGAATGATTCACCTGCCTCTATGAAATTCATTGTCCTCGATAATGAAAGACTTGGTCGGTAGTCCGAGAACTTGGTAATAGCATACGGCGCAGTTCAAGCTGCGCGGCTGCGACGTAGAAATCCCCTCGACCCCTTGATATCTGAGGCTTTCTGTACGGGTTAAAAATATTGCACCGCAATGCATTCTCGATTGGGTCGGCCGTATGGCTGAATAGTACCCTACAGCCGAGAAATGCATGCTCGCAATACAGTTCCTATCACGTGCTTCGCATCCGGAGGCAGTGGGATACGTTTGTAGCGTCGTAGGCAATGGGCGCCTTCGTCATGAAACGTAGGGAAAGGTCCGTCAGGTTCGAGTAATACATTGTTCGCTCAGCCCCCAGTCTGCATCATTCCTACCCAAACTTGGGGGATATGTTAATGCGCACTGCAATTGTTGCGTCCAGCCCGTGCTATACTCATGATTCCGTGGGCTCTATAGCCCCCAATGGGGTGGCAAGGCATCGATCCCGAATCGGGGAACAAATAACACGGAGAAGCAGCCCAGAGTAATTTGCTATTTCTAGAATCTCCGGCCGCCGACACACAAACCAGGCCCTTCACTGTGGCTCTTTGCCGGCAATCGTTTTCATGATGACAGCATTCCATTCCATAACATTGGTAGGATGCGGTTTGCATTGCATGTACGGAACGTCAGGATCACCCCGAGCAGATACGTTGGCCTCGAAGCCTCACGAAGCTATAATGGTTTGTCTCCAGTCCCAAGACTATAGGAACCGTCCATTTGCGTGATAGTAGAGCCAAAGATAACCTGGAAGCGTTGGAGCAGTGAAGAAGCCCAATGAAACAGTCACCCGTTTCGAAGTAAGAGCTGCCAGACTGTTAATAGCAACAATGGCGGCAAGACATGTCAGAGAGCAATCACATAGAAAGCACTCATGGGGGGGGGGGGAGTAAGATATGTACGAGAATTTCTCCAAAGACAATGTCTTTCACCTCTTTACCACCAGTTCTGTTGGCTGGTAGGAGGAGAAGCGTAAGACATTTCATGCCCAATATGAACGGTGTTTTAGGCCAAAGAACAAGCTACTTGTGTCACTTTCTATGGATGAGCTGGTAACTTTTCGGATAATTCAATGGATCCAAAGTGTATCCCTGCTTTCCTCCGCTGGCTCACAGAGCTGAACTGGAAGGGCTACCGTCGAAAGAAGATGACAATGAGGATTCGACCCTTCTGGATTTCCCGAGGTAAAAAAGACAGAAAGCGCACGACGATGAGATGCAAAGGCGGCTCAGTGCTATGCATGAGGCGGTTGTCCAGTCATTGGTCAACCAAGAAATATGACACTCGGGCCGAGTCAGAAGTTGCGTCTCTGTCTGTCAGTATGGAAAAGATGAATAAATACTTCCCAGTGAACGAGTAAGGTCGGGGGTGATGAATATTATCGAGATCTAATATATGTCCACGCGACAGTTTGTGGGTTCGATTGTTGTTGCTGGACGAAGAGAAAAAGGAGCATGGCGAAAGAGATAGCAACCCAGTTTTCATCAGTGAAGACAACAGTGGCCGATACCAACATCCTTTAAGGGGGGTACAACACAGAGAGACAACTCATGGATGAGAAAAGCAATCCCAACGTCGACCTTGTGATCAGGCTAGATCCTGGCTGTCTACTCCGCAGAGGCGTTGACGTCGTCAGCCCTCTAGTTGTCTGTTTGAAGCGTAGCAACCCATCTGATACAATCCGCCAACTGGCCCGAGTTGGGTTGCTGAAAGCGTGGGATGGAGGGAGAATTGCGGGAAATTGTGGGATGAAGACGGAGGTTCGGGAACGGTACATCCTCAAAAGCGGAACCGCGGAGGAGATTAAGTATTCATTTGTAGAGAGAACAAGAAGCCAGGGTTCAAGGGTTATAGAGGGATCCGATGTCGATGACGATAATCCGAATGCTTGGGTTGAGATTGGGTTAACCTTACTTACTCAGGGGAAAAGTCTCTCTCTCTCTCTCTCTGTGTCTATGTGTGTGTTGTCTATCTGTTTGTCTCTCTTCTCTCCAGAGATGAGGCTCATGGAGTCATTCATGGGGGAAAGAAAAAACACTTTGTTTTTTCTCAACATCATTGATGAGAACAACTTCACTTCACGAACATCGATCTTTATTCTTCTTTCACTTTCTCTTGTGAAAGACAATTCTAATATCCGTGGCATCATCGATCAGAGATACCCTCCTTCCAGTCGCAATAAGTTCAGGCACTGTTTCCGATCTTCTTTGTTTTTTTTTATTGTTTACCTGACGCCCCAAACTAACATACATATACATCATCATCATCATTTCTCACCTACATCAAAGGCCCCTTTCCTGCATGACATCGGGCAATCCAAATCATTATTGGACCAGCATCACGGCAACGTGGACCTCAAAGCTTTCGCTCTTTCTTCATATCATGCCCCCCCAACATATGTGGGTTCTCTGGAAGGGTAGCAGATAATAATAGATTGCTACGGATATCCAGTCTCTGGCCTGCTCATTTTGACTGACATGTCTACTGCAGAAGTTGAAGCCTCAGTTTCTCGTGCAACATGGACAAGTGAAGTCAGTGACGGATGCTTCCGCTTCTCTCACTTATCCAGTTGATTTTGTTTCGTTTCTTTTCTTTTTCATTTTCCCTCCTATCAGTTCTGTCTTGGAGTGATGGACTCTCTCTCTCTCTCTCCTTTCGTTGCTCTTCGGCTTCGACATTGTTTCTTTTTTCTCTAGATGTTTTCTTTTTCCTTCTTCTCCGGCCACACACCCATTAGGAACCTCTCCTGTTGTTTGCCAAATTCTCCTGCGCCAGTCATGGATGCTGGATATTGATACAATATACCCATGCGAAGTGTCGCCACCATTTATGTACGCTGCCTTCGTATCTTTCTGTACCCGCCAGCTCGATGCTAAGCTCTGCAAAGATTTCTGCCCGTTCAGAACGCCAGAGGCTGGCATATTCCGGCCAATACCTGATGGCCCCTGATAGTACATCTCTGTACCTGCCCGTTACATCCATCCTATGTGCATTATTTTTTTCTTCCGACATGCCTCCAGTGTCTATGGAGAGCCCCCTGATCTTCTTGCATATGTTCTTTACATATCACGTTGACCCAATTAACCTTACTCAGGCAATCTTTCTTCGAAAAGTGGTGGTCGGGTCACACACACTCACACACATCTTCGAATCCTTTCATTTCAAAGCTTTCATTCTCAATGCCCAGTTACTCATTCCGCTCTCTACTTTACCTTTATTAGAAGCTCAGTCCCCATCTCCTGAGGTTTCCTTGACAATCCAACGCCCCAAATATCGAGGTTCTTTCTCGTTTTCCAGTTCTTCATTTACTTTTTTCCCCCATAAGTCCCCGCCTGATTCTACTGGCGCCTGGCCCCTGCAAAGAATCACTCCTGTCACTTCGAGAATCGATACGTACGACCTCCAATTGGTCTTCCCCTAGAACTAGGTATCCAGTGGGTGTGTCCAACCTTATTCCCCTTGTTTATAAGATAACACTGCTGGGAGACCCGGACCACCTGACTCGATATTCATGTTGGTGGGTGCTTGTTTACTATCCCGCATTCTCTTTGATTTCACCGCGATAACATATCATGTCGGAATGAAGAGAGATTGATTGTGCTTCATGCTCACGACTGGCCATTATATACCCATCGAGCTAACCTTCGACATGGCAGGAATTTGAAGTGTCTGTTACGATTTTCATCGGGTAGCGGGGGCTTTCTACCCAAAGTTACTTTGTCCGTGTATACTGTTCTCACAATCGGCGATCAAGAGCTAGTTCCCAGGCTTACATGATGGACGACTATAAAAGGCGAAATCATCAGGAGCAGCATAGCTATTTCGTTAACCAAGAATTAGCCATGTCTCATCAATATCCGAGACATGAGGACCACGACCTTCTGTATGACAATCATACACAACAACCGTTCCCGCAGCATGGATTTCACTCCTACAATACTCAACCCCTCACCTCGTACACAGCCCAACCTGTTGTCCCGCCGGGAGGTCATCAATTAAGTTCGCAATATTCAGCGACTTCTTCAGCCTTCGCACACCCACCATCTCACCAACACTTGACACCACGTGGATACCAGTGTCCTCAATATGTGTCCCACTCTCGATATTCCCATTCACCAAGGTTTATCCCCCTGCAGGACACACTTCATGAAGCAGAGGTTGAGAGCCAAGCATCGTGTAACGAAGATACGAGGGCCTCTGAGCCTGTTGTTCCGCCTCTGGATGGGTTCCCCGATGTCAACGAGTTCGACCAGTTGGTGAGAAGGTATTTCTCTTCCTCTATTTTTTTACTAGTCTCCAACTGCTAACGTGTGATGCAGCTATGTTGATGATCTATCCGTAAAGAAACAAGATAAGGCGCTGATACATGCTCGCCGAGCTCGGAACATCAGGGCTGTTCTGATGGACCCAAAGGATACGGCGATAGAATCGGCACAATTTCGGTACTTCATGCACTGCTATTTTCCTGTCCTTACTCACCATTCCCCTTTTTTACAAGATTGGATTGTGGAAGCTAGAATATTTCCGTGAAGTTCCGTGAAGAAGAACAATGCTGAACCTGGGTTCTTGAATAGGTTCTGGGTCAAAAAGATGTTCAAACTACAGCCAACTGACAGCAGAACACCAGATGTGAGGAATTCCTATTGTTCGAAATCATAATTCTATACACTACTAATCAAGAACCGTCTTGTTAGTCCAGAAGGCGGATCTGTCATGAGGGAAAGCCTGTTGCGATACGGGAGAAGCTTTTTAAGATCCTCACGAAAGCGCACCAGCAATGCCAGCATGGAGGTCGGGACAAGACTTCTGCCCAGGTCCGAAGGACATATTCCTGGTATGCTGTTATTCTTTTTGCACCCCTTTGCTCTAGCTCCTGCCAATTGCATCGTACCCTACCGAGAATTCCACACACCCTTTCTACCCCAGTCGTGATTCTGATGGATGTGGTCAATAGGGTCCCCAAAGAATTGATATCTCGCTTTGTTAAGATATGTCCCACATGTCAAGTTCGCCGAGGAGGTTCGCGTCTCACGCCCCCGAGTTCCCACCGCAACTCCCCGCAGATCGCGAATGCCGGTAATTCACCCCTGCTCCTTTCCCCTCCCGAGTCGAGGCGTGAATCTGCTTTACATCGGCCGAGCCATGCCAACAGACCCTCTGGAGACGGCTTTCTCCACCTTCAAGGGCAGGGCGGATGGGCCTTACCTGGTCAGCCGTTGCATACTTCGCTAGGGATGAACCATTCTGTTGTCGGTTCTCTGCCCTCGGCTAGCCCACCAACGTCATCGAATGCTACTACCATGAACTCTTTAAGGAGTGGCTTTTCGATGCCCTCGGGCCACTTCGATTACGGATCAGGTTATACCCGTGGGCCGCCATACTAAATTGGTGGTTCCACTGCGAAGTCTGGATCGATACTCCTCACAACCCCTTGAGAGTATCAAAAGCCGGAATCATCTCTTGTTATGTATTCTCGGCAAGAATCACTATGCTATGGCATCATACCTATGAGCCCCTTATGCATTGCCTGGCTTCCCGGGGTACACCTCCACTTTAGCGCTGGTGAGTTGATGTGACCAGTGCACACCTCTACACCAAGACTTAATCTTTCTCCTTGGTATTACTGCCCCTTCCTAGGTTTTTCTTATATCCGACATGTCTTTTCTATCGGTGTTACAGAACAATTTGCTCATCCCTTTTGCGAGGCCGAAATGGAATAAACAAAAAAAGAATCGGGTGTTTTTCTTTCCTCTATGTTGCTTCCTCTCTTTTGCAGATTTCGGTTAAAACCTCAGCTATAGATGACTCTTGGAAGAAAATATGCATGTAATGATAAACGGTTTCTACGTTTGTATGGTAATAACTAGAACATTTCCAACTTCACCCATACGTTCGTTGTTCTTATTATTGTTATTATTAATTTTTATTATTGTTTCCTGAATCCGAGTGATAAATGTACACGTCAGTAGGTGCCTCGGTTAGAGTCCATACCACAACCTTGGGGTAAAGGGGTACAACATGTGGTCGACGGCTGGATAGAACCCAACATTGGGCTCGGAGAGCCAGTTGCAATTGGAACTTGTTTGGTCAAGGCGAACTTTCAAATTGGTGTAGTATATTGTTCGTAATAGTACAGTTTCTGTTAAAGATATGAAAGGTTGGATGAGGCGGCCCGTATTGTAGAAAAGCTCGTGAGCCATCATTATATATCCTGGACACCACAGTTATACCGGTAGAGAGAATTTCTTGCCTTTAAGTACCCTATAAAATAAGTTAGTAGCTATTTGGTGAATGGCACAAGGCATACGGTTGAGGGAACGGACTTTGTATAGTAGATCCAGAAAAAGTCCGAGTAAAGGATGGTTTGGATGATACCGGCAATGATAGCGATTGGGTAGTTCCGTTCGTTTGCGAAGTATCGATATACCCAGTTGGGGATATATAGGGCACGGTAAATCCCTAAGGCGAAAAGATAATGGGTGGTTATGGTTTCAGCCTCGCCCGTCCGCTGCAGCATGAAGAGCTGCGGGAGGATGGCCACAGATTCAAGCCAAATAGAAAAGGCCCACATGATCTTTGTGCGCGCGCCCCGTTAGAAAGCTTAACCGAATCGAATAACACTCATAGACGGAATCCACATACCTCAAAAAAAGTGTAAGTGTGTGGAAAGAGAAGAGCCAGAAGCGCGCTGCCCCCCAGGAGATATTGCACTTTGAAGGTGTCGATATTGGGATCATTGGTCGGTTTATAGTCATTAAGCATAAGGTAAAGCGTGTATCCAGACGAAGCAATGAAGAGAAGTTTGAAGACTGTGTTGTATGCGGAATTCGTGAAACTCCAGAAGAGATCTGCATAAGCAAGTATTAGTGAGATGAGTAGAATTGAGAGAAGTCATCAACGCTGGACGAACCGAGATATCGTGTCACATAAACCAGGAAATAAAGGGCTTGGGATTTGAATGAGATCCCAAAACAGCTCTATCTCAAATTAGCGACAATCCTGACCAATGCGGAACCGAAGGGTGATTATACGTTAGACGATCTCATCTTCTGCAAAAGAATGAAGATGGAAACAAGGTGGGAAAAGTCCGCTATATGATTCCAGAAACATTAGTATCATGACAGTGCCAGGATGATGTTTTGACAATAGGACGTACCTAAAAGCCGAAAGATATTCATGATTGCGGAACGTTCAACGCCTTGGAAACCCCTTTGAACAATGCGACGGAGGCTATTGCCTGGTGTGTCGGTTTGGCGGCTCGAGAACAACGGATGGATGCGATAGCTACTCTGGTCAATTCTCGAGGGACGTCGTGCGCCATGAAAATTTGACTGTGACGAGAAGTGCTTCTCAGAATGTTGACACGAAGCCTCAAAAAGAAAAAGACAGGAGCTGGTGGAGCGAATGGTGAATATTACGCGGTAGCCGCGCGCTAACACCTTATCGACCAGGCCAATCAGCGAGGCGGGAAGCTTAATCTTCCTTTGTGATGACTCAGCAGGATATATCCAACTTGCGGATGAGGACCTGACGACTTGCAAAGGGAAATAAATAAAAGAAAGATGGGGTTGGGGGTGGCATAGTGGAGATGTAGCGGTACTTGCCTTGTGGAATAACTAAAGCACCTACAGGGAACCCGGGATTATTGCTACACATATTTGTGCACTGAAAGTCGTCTGATGGGAAGAGTGATGATACAAAATTCTAGACGAATATTTTACATATTGATGCTTATCGCGCTAACCCGAGAAGCGGGCTGACGATCGGAGGACTAGAAAGCAACACCCCCTCCGATATTATCCCCTTCCACCATCCTCTGAAGATGTCCATCAGCAAGCTCACTCCGCAAAGCGCTTACGGCACTTTCTGTTTCCAGTCGCTCCCAATCCCTTAAGCCATCCCTTTTGAGTTTCTGCTTTTCCGCGATCTGCTCGAGTAATTTCTCCTTGTCGAGCTCGAGTTGTGCAAGGCGCTTCTCTGTTGTCGGGTCTAAACCAGAAACTAGCAACTTGCCGCCTGGTACTAGAACGGGACCGCTGGAAAGATGACTCGTTAGTCGTTGGGTGCGTGGGTGCATTTGTGAAGTATTCGAGCTGTGACGAGGACGGTTTTGTTCGTAATTAGTGGCTGCCGCGCGGAACGTACTTCGCGGTCCTGTTGGTGGGCTGCTATGCGTGGAAGGAAGTCCACGACGAGCAAGACTGGGGCCTGAACTTTCGCGTGGGCTTTCTCTTTTGTAACCCGGCCCGCCTTTCGGACGAGTTGGCGCAGAGAGCAAAGACAGATTTGCAGTGCGGCTAGAGCCTGAAGATGATACCGGGGCAGCTGACGGCCCTACAGGGGGTGAAGGTTGCGGTTTGTTGACCACCTGAGGTGAAGTGGATTGGAGGGGTCTCGTAGGCTGATTTCCAGCTGTATGTTTGATTGGAGCTTGGTGTGATTGGCCATGCTGGTCAGAGCCGGTATTGTGCTGCGGTTGACTATTGGGAGATTGTGCATGCCGTGCTGGAGGGGAAGGGTGGAGACTGGGTCCCCGTTGCTGGGCAGAATGCGGCGCTTGGGGGGTATTCGGATAACGATCACTAGCATGGAGCAGAGGTCTCACATCTGGCGCCGGTGATTGGTTCGGTGGTTCATTTTGTCTCGGTCGCCCGTGAGCCGGGGAACGGGATCCACGAACAGAGTGTGAAGACCCAAATCTCTGCGGTCGGGTAGGAGGGGGGGAGTTTCGGCGAGGTGCATTCGTAGAGGCTTGCCCTGAACTGTAATCATATCGTCCAGTCCTTGGGTCTGATGGCGACCGGCGTCTCCAAGAATCTTCGTAGGGCTCCTTGGGAGGGTCACGTCGGCCGGTGGTTCGGGAAGCAGGGTAGAAACCGCCTCTGCGTGGCGCGTACGGCATTTGCCTGGGACCTGATGGTGGTGACTGCGGCCTGTCATACCTCCCACGAGGCGGTGGTGATGCAACTCGTTCCCGTTTCGGGGACCGAGCATTAAAAGCGGAGGGGGATGGCTCTCGTCCTCTCTTCATCGGGGGGCTCCGAGGTCTCGATGGTCTAGTAGACCTGGGAGGGGCTTGGCCATACGGCGATCTAGAGCGTCGTGGCCTAGAAGGAGACCATTGTCGTTCTTCGCGACGGGGAGAGAATCTTCTGGGCGGAGACCGACCCCTGGGGAACCCAGTCCCAGTATCTCTGCCTCGAAAACTGGGGCTCCGGGAGGATCGTCGAATATTTGGAGAACGACTGCGAGGCCTGCCAGATGACCGACCATTCGAAGGCACCCAGGTATCAGCACCCTGTCGCGGTGGTGATCTATTTCGAAGGGGTGATCGATTGGGTCGGTCACCGGGACGGTAGCTCTCCCGTCGACGGCTGTCATCAAACCTAGAAGTCCGCATATGTTAATAAAGAGATTCTCTTCAGCATGACAGTATATGGGGGTTTACACTCATCAGAAATCCTTGACTTACCTCCGATCACGATCCCAATCCATGCTAGCCAGCCCCCAGCTTGCAATAACGAAGTGTAAAGATCTCGCGCCGAGCCTCAGGTTGAGATGGAGCGCATATGTGAGTCGATTTCACAAAACACGATGGGAATTTGTTAGAGCAGCTAATCGAGATGTCGAGATTTTGATTTCAAACTCTGCGCGGTTGTTTCTTGGGTTTGTTTCTTTGGAGCTGGAGCTCCTTTTTCTCAAGTGTAGGCCATGATCTCAAAAGCTGCAAGAACCAAACAAAAATATATTCACGTGATTTCTCTCAAAAGGGTCAACCTCATAGCCACAAGTGAACCGCTTTCGCGCATCATCCAACTCACTTCACCTCAACTCCTTCATGGCAGGCAGGCGACGGTTTTTTTTTCAATACCTAATCCACATAGTTTATTGTTAATCGGTTCTACTACAACTACAACATTAATTCTTTCATCGTTCCTCCGCCATGCCGACCGCCGTCTCGAAACCATCGAAGAATCAAGCCAGAAGGGCTAAGAAGAAGGCAAGAAAAAATGAGGTACGATCTAAACTAATCTCATCCTTTGTTCCAGTGCGCTCACCTCTTTCCCAGACTGCGAACCAGGAACCAGCTCTTTCGCGAACGTCCAGTTCGGGAGGCCTCGAAAACAAGACTCCCGATGCTGAAACAGACACTTCAGAGCCGTCCAACATAAAGGCCGGCGTTACCGATTTCGAACCTATATTTTCTCTCGACTCCGATGATCCACTCTTTGGCATGTACCGAGATGTCATGGGGAAGTTTGAAGATACTGCCCCCACCGCTTCTTTGGAAGTTTCTGATAAGCCCGAAGTTTTCTTCGGCGATGATGACGAGATTCCTGACGAGGAAGATGAAAATGCTGAACCCCGGTTATCGAAGAAAAAGCGCAAGGAAATCAACAAACTTTCAGTTGCAGAACTTAAGGCATTGGTGCGAAAGCCCGAAACCGTCGATTGGACGGATACCTCAGCGTCGGATCCGCGGCTACTTGTGCACATTAAGGCGTATCGCAACGTCGTCCCCGTTCCGTCGCATTGGTCTCTGAAGAGAGAATATTTGTCCTCCAAACGTGGAGTAGAAAAACCTCCGTTTTCCCTTCCGAAGTTCATTCAGGAGACTGGGATTGCTGAAATGAGAGATGCAGTCCTCGAGAAACAAGACCAGTCGTCTCTCAAGCAAAAGCAACGGGAAAGGGTGCAACCGAAGATGGGAAAGCTCGACATAGACTACCAGAAGCTTTACGAAGCCTTTTTCCGGTTCCAAACCAAGCCCGAACTAACTCGCTACGGGGAGGTTTATTACGAGGGCAAAGAGTACGAAACAAATCTTCGACATTTAAGACCCGGCGAATTGAGCGACGAATTAAAGGACGCACTCAACATTCCACCGGGTGCCCCACCGCCTTGGCTAATAAATCAACAACGCTTTGGTCCTCCCCCGTCATATCCCGCTCTTAAAATCCCAGGACTTAACGCACCACCCCCTCCAGGAGCTATGTGGGGATATCATCCAGGTGGTTATGGGAAACCCCCAGTTGACGAGCATAATCGGCCTCTCTATGGTGGCGACATATTTGGAGTACTACAGACCCAACAGAATGTGCAACAAGGTGAACCCGTTGAGAAGGATCTATGGGGTGAACTGCAGGCTGTGGAGGAAGAATCGGAGGAGGAGGAGAGCGAGGAGGAGGAAGATGAGAGTGACGAGGATGTTTCCGGAGGATTACAAACGCCGAGCGGCACAGAGACTCCCAGCGGCATGGTTTCCACTGTCCCCTCAGAATATGGAGCGACAGAGAGCGTCTCCGGCGAGTTCGATGTGAGAAAACACCACCGCGGCACGGAAACGGAAGAGACTGCACAACCGAGGTCTGCCTACCAGGTTATACCTGAACAACAAACAAGAGTTCAGGGTTTCTTCGGGGGCGACCGGACCTACGATCTAAAATCTGCGCAAAGCCATCTACCTGTTCTAGGGTCTGACGACCAAAGTAGAAAGAGGAAAAAGCCAGGAGATGTTGATGTGTCCATGGACCCGGATTCGCTCCAGAGCCATGACGGAGTTGATAAGAGTAGTCTACAGAATCTATATGAGAGCCAGAAACAACAGGAAAATCCTAACTGGGGTTTTCAAGAAGATCTCAGCGATATGATTGCTAGCGAAAGCCGCAAGCGATTAAAGAAGGACGAAGAAAGACGAAATCGACGATGAAGTGACAAGCTTACGACGCAGCTTGATGGAAAACGGTGAAGCAAAATATGTAAAACATTACTGTAGCATAGCAAGAACAATTGATTCTTCTAGTTTATTCTTGAAGACAAAATACTACTAGTGAATTCATCTTTTTATCATCACTTGATGATTGATGCAAGCACACTGTTCTCTTTTGTTAACTTTTTGTTACTATTTCTCGTTATACTGTATTCAATTTATCGACAAGTCATCACTCACTCGCGAGTCACTTCTCAGTAAAAAGTGCTTGAAAAAAAATCTTCATCATTTACTTTTCATCAACAACAAGAATAAAAGATAATTATTACTTGTTGTCGATAAATATTATTAAAATTTATCAATATTAACTTTTTATTTTCTTTTAAAAGCTTTAGTTATTGCATAGTAAATGTTTTTCAAATGACTTTTTTGTTCAATTTTAACTTAATTTTTTGTAAGAACTCGATTTTATATAATCTTGAAAAATGTTTTCAAATTTTTACATATTATTGAGTCTCGCAAAAAGTATTAAAGTTTCGCAAAATCATATGATCAATTAAACAAGTTTAATTATATAATTACGAACATATATTAATCAATTCATCGATTATCTGTTAATGATTGAGAAAAGCAAAACGCATCAAAAAGCAAAACTTGTATTTTTTCAAAAAAAAACAACATTTATTCATCATTAATGCAATTCTTTTAATTAATTTTTATATGATGAGTTTATTATTTTTTCATACTTTTAGTTATGTTATTTTATTTAAAAAAGTTTCAACATGAGACTTACAATTGCAAAAAAAAGTTGTAAAAAGATTGCAAAAATTTGAAAAACTTCGATGTTCGTTTTTTGTTAAAAAACAACATGAACAGAGCATAATTAAAAGCATTCAAGAAATCTCAAGAATTTTCAAAAGATAATCAAGAAATATCAAATAATATTCTCTTATCAAAAAAAATGCTCATTTGTCATTTTCTTGATACAAACTTTCGCATGACATTACTCATGTCAAAGCAAAACACATGAAAAAGATAAACACAATTGATTTTATTATAATCTAAACGAAAAGAAACTAAGCTAGAGAAAAAAGAAAAAAAGAAATCAAACATTAAAAAAAATCTGAGATATTTGTACTCAAATCGTGAATGAAACTTCTCATTAAGTGAATGAAGTCAGTGAATGAATTTTAAGCGAGATTAAATGAGAAAATTTATCTCAAAATTTTTTAATCAAATCTCAGTCAATTCTTGAAATCTTTCGTTAACTTTGATAAAATATATCAAGTCTTTTTTTCATTAATTATTATGATTTGTTAACGAGTGTGACTCAATTTGATGTTCTCAATGTCAAGATTTTCAATGTCAAGATTTGTGTATCAATCACAACAAAACTTACTTAAATGTGATTAATTTTAATGTTTTTTGTTAAAATTTTGCATATTAGTCACAATGCTCAAGCTCAGTGAGTTCGTTACAAATGATGATGTGCGAGAGAATTTAAAAATTAACTTATCATGTCATCACATCATTTTCTCATTAAAAATTGAGTCTGTTCTTAGACGATATTGTTTGTATTTTGTCATTTCAAAGTTTCGTCATTTTCTCAGCACGTAAGTCAATACTCGAAATTTCTTAAGAGTTTAAACTTCTTGAGATACTTTTAATGAAATTGTTTTAACTTATGTGAAACGTTAATAAAGAATTTCTTGTAATTAATTCATTGTGTTTAATATTGCAACACTTTGTTACGAGTTTTAATAATTTGAATGTGATTCATCTCGTATTCGATGTTTTCGTTCATTTTAATCAATTGCGAGTTGTTCATTTTCTATTCGTTCACTAACTTGTTTTTAAACAATTGTAGTTTGTTCGCGAAAAATACTAAGTGAATTTTTATGTTCGAAGAGAGTTTTACTTGATAACTGTTTTTTTTTCTTTTTGACAATTGACATGAGTTCGTATTGTTGATTGTTCAGCTTTTTTTGTAAGCGATTAGTATTTTAATATCTCATATTCATCATTATCTAATCATTTTTATCAAAATTCATTGATTGTTTATGCTTGAAGTTAATTTGAGTTTGTTGCTTTTTTTGCGTCTCAGTCATGAATTTTTTGACACAATTTCAAATATTTTTCATTCTTTCAATCATGACTCTTGCGTTATGTTTGTTGAGTTTGTTTTGCGCGAAAATGAGCTCTTTCGAGTGAACACGTCAATCGAAAGAGATTTTTATCTTGTATCTCTTTTTCACTTCAAAAAATGTCAACTTTGTGAACTCATGAATTTGATTCTTGATCGCAAAATTCATCATGCTTAATCACTCGAATCAATCATTTTGATAAAAGTTCACATATTTTTGAAGTATTATTTATATGTGCTGATTCACTATTTTCATTTGTTCATTCGTTTTCGAATGATGTGTCGTGAAAAGCTTAAGCTTGATGCTCAAAATGTTACAAAATTTCTTTCAAAAAGAGAAAATAAATTGAGAATCTCTGTTTGAAATAATGAAGTTTGAAGATTCGTGTTTCAAGTAAATGTAAGTCACATACAAGTGAGTCAGTTTTCTGATTAAAATATTCTTGTGACAGAGAATGTTTCTTATTCTTTTGTTTAATTTGCACATTATAACGAAAACATTGTTGTATTTTTTCTTATTCTTAATAAACGTCATAAAATTCATCGAAACATGTTGTTACGATCATTGCGAAATTAATAATAAGTTGAACAATTCAAATTTTTTATTTTTGAAATTTTTTGTTGTTAAATCTCAATTCTGTTTAATTTTCGACATTGACGTTATTTATTTTTGAGACTTAGTTTATTTAATTTTTAATTGCGACGCAACTATTCTTCGAGACGAATCAACTCGAGATAAAATGAGAATTTGAGAAAGAATTCAATTTGAAAGAGTTAAGCGAAAGTTTTCTTTTACATTCACTGTTTTTTTGACAAAATTTGTCATCGAGTCTTTATGTATAAATAAATTTTTTTTTTTTTTTCTTCAGCTTTGTTTTCTTTAGTTTAGAGCGTACTCGAATAACACAAGTGTTTTTCACTTCGTAGTACTTGAGTCAAATCATAACATAAAACAAAGCTTATTCTCTTTTTTACAAATTATTTTAAATTAATTGTTGTGATGCTTTTAGTTCTCTCAATTTGTTTTCAATTTTCAAAATCTTTTGAATTTTCAGAATTTTCAAACTCTCGTTGTTAGTTAAGCATCATAATTAAAAACGTTATTGAGAATCTTCTTGAGTCTTTTATTAAGAAACTGTCAGTTCAAGACTCTCTTGAAAATTCTCTTTTAAAATTTGTTTCAGAATCTTGACTCTCTCGTTTCTTTTTGATGACTTAAATTGATGATTTTTATATGATCAAAAAAGATTTTGTGATAACAATTCAAAATAATACGAAGAATTTGTACAATCTTTTGAACGTTTTTCATAAAAATGAACGAGTTGCATTGATAAAATGAGAATATTCATGAAACTTAAATGAACGCTTTAATCACAAAAAAAGATCAACTCAGTTTTTAGTTAAAAAAAATTATTGAGCAACACGACGTCTTTTAAATTTTTAATAATTGTATGTGATTTTAATTTACTGACACTCGTATCACTTTGAAAACTGAATCTTATAAATCAATCAAAATACTTGATATTTTTATTATACTTAACGATGACAAGAGCTCAATCTTTAAAATATGAAAAATAAAGATTAATCACAAATTTATTAATAACATTAATCATTATTTCATTTTTCTCGCTCGCGTCATTTATGTTATAAGTCGTTTTGAAAATAAAGTTACGAAATACATTTTAACTCATAACAGTCTCAAACATTTTTAAATTTATTAAAACGACATGAAAATTTTGACGCATTTGATCATTATTTATCATAACTCGAATCGAGTCATCAAAATTAAAATCAAGTTTTAAAATTTGTTTATGCAAAACACTCTTTTTGAAGAGTTTTATGCGAAATTCATTTATTTGATTTAAAAGTTTGAGCTTGTTATCGCGAAATGAAAGAAGAAATTATATTATCGATTCAACAACGAAATGCAACGTTTAACGATTGTTTAAAACAATGACGTTATCATGTTTTACGAGCAATTCGTCATTTTTTGTAACGAGACTATCAGTCATTTAAAACAGATTATTTATTTTAAAAATCGTTATCGCAAGAACACTCTCGTTATAATTATTGTCAACATTAACAGACTTTTCAACAACACTCGTTCTCTTAATGTTATTAATGTTCTCACAAGTCTCGTTACTCTCGCAGTCAACGCAGTCAATAAGTTAAAAATAAAAAGAAAACTCATAACGAATAAGTATAAAAATCAGTTAAAAAAGACTAAAATTTGTTTTTATTGCAAGAACTTTGAACATGTTGCAGCGTTTTATTCAAAGAAGAAAATTAATCAAACATCAAAACTCTCGAGTTGAATATGAAAAAATTGAAACAAAAAAACAACGATGTTTGAAAAAAATCTTCATTTCAAGCATTACTATTTGTCTAGCGAAATTGAATCTAAACAAGTTGTTAAGAGAAAAGACTTTTACAGTATTTAATAATTTAACATTTAATGAATATACAGTTTTTATTGATTTTTTAGCAAACAACGAAACAAATGATTTCATATTTATTAACACTCAATTAATCATTGACATGATTAAGTTTTTCGACACTCATTTAATTAAATTATTTGAGATTTGCGATGTTCGCGATTATAATGACGCTTTTAAAAAAGACATCACTTATCTTATTTTTTTGAATCTTTGAATGAATGATTGTCATTTTTTGAAAATTTCAATATTTCTCGCAAATTTTAACACTCACAAGCTTACTTTGAGAAAACAATGACTGACGAATCAGAATATTTAATTGAATGTTCGAAATTGAAAGTTAATGTGATCAAAAGAAAGATCTTTTATGAATGAGATAAACAAGAAAATGCATGTGATTATGTCTCACGAAATTTTACAAAAATCAAATTTCAATTTCAAGCATCAGAAAAATGTCAATCGTAAAAATCATTAAATGAATCGTTAAATTCATCGTACTTTATTTATTCAAGTCAAATTCGAAGATTTTTTTTAAATTTTTCAAGTTGTTTTTAAAATTATTGTATCTTGAGTCGTTTTATTTATCTTAATTCTCGTAGCGAAACTCTCTTTTGTTAAAAAATTTTCGTAAAAGTTAATAAAATTTGATAAAAGTCTTAATAAGTATCACGAGCTCAAGCTTTCGCGACTCTTAATAAATATAACATTTATTGATAAGTTTTTCATGCATTGTCATTATCGTAAAAGAATTTTCATGAATATTATAAATCTTTATCAGCTGAACAGAATAATCAAGAACAAAAAATTGAAAAAAAAAATTATTAATATCAAATCAGACTTTGAAAAAAAGAAAATAACTCGAGTGTTGCTCAAATGTTATTAAGAGTTTATGAACGTTTTTTTTAAAAAAGTCTCTGATGTGCTGTTTTCGCACAAAGATAAAATTGACTACAAAATAAATTTAAAATCTGAGATCAACTCGATTAAAAATATAAACTATGAATTTTTGTACAAAATGAACTTTGAGAAACTGAAGATAATTAAAATCTATTTAAAAATGAATCTTTAAAAAAAATTTATAATAAAAAGTATTTTCTCGTTCACGTTCTCTGTGCTTATAGTCAAGTCAGAGAACAAGTTGAAATTTTGCATAAATTATTAAAAATTGAATGTCATTTTTTAAAAAAATAGATATTTTATTTCTTTGATTAATGAAATTATGAATTGACTTCACAAAGCAAAATACTTTATCAAGTTGAATATTCGTCAGAGTTTTCATCATATCAGAATGAGCGAAAAATTCGAGAATTTAATTATTTTTCGCATTTATTATGAGTTCTTCAAGTACAAAGTCATCTCATTTGAAATTATCAATGAATCAGTTGTTTTTTAAAAATATATCAACTTCACGTTTTTTGATTATCTCAACAAATTTCTTATCGCGTTTATAAATGATCTTCTCATTTATAGCAAAACTTTTAAGAAACATGAACAACATATCAAGTTTATGTTAAAGTATTTTCATGCAGTTGAATTGCAAATCAACATTTTTAAATGCGAATTTCACGTCACTCATATCAAGTATTTTTTGATTTCATCATCAGCATCGAAAACGTGAAAATTGATTTTAATAAGATAATTGTTATTCTTAACTGAAAGAAAGATGCTCATAATCGTGCAAAGAGTTCAATCGTTTTTAAATTTTTGCAATTTCTATCAATGATTTATACATGTTTATAGTTGAATGATCAAGCGTCTGCATGCTTTAACTTACAAGAATCAGTCATTCAATTGAAACGAGAAATGTCAGAAAATTTTTGAGTTGTTAAAAAAATTACTAATCAAAGCTTTTATTCTTAGATACTATGATCTCAAGCGTTTAACTAAAATCAAAATTGATGTTTTTGATCAAATTATTGCTGACGTGATGACGTAATTCTTTGAAAACAAACTTTGATATCTCGTAGAGTTCTATTCTGTCTTAATGTCTTTTATTGAGCGAAATTATGAAATTCATGACAAAAAGCTTTTGATCATCATTAGAGTTTTGATCATTTAAAAAGTCGAATTGAAGAGATTTCATCATGATGAAAGATTCGAAGTTTTTATCAATTATAAAGTCTTAAAATACTTTATGATCATCAAGAAGTTAAACGCAAAACAAACTCATTGAATTGAGTTTTTATCTCGTTTTTATTTCATTATCAAGTATCGTTCAGACAAGAACAACACTTTAATTAACACTTTAAATCATCTCAAAGAAAATGTCTTGTTGATTAAAAAGCAAGATCGTACTCGAGTGTTATTAAAATCGAAGTTTTTGAATTCTCGAGTAAAAAAAGATCTATCATTGCTTAAGATTTTCGAAATTACGATGAACATAAGTCTCGTGAATTTTGAGTTTAAACTCGAGTTGAAATTGATTGATAAAATACGAAAATTTAATTGTATCGTGAAATCTCTGAAATTTTAAAGAGTGTTGACTCGATTGAAAAAAGACAACGAGTGAATTTTGTAAAAAGAGATGCTACTTCATCAAAAACATTTAGTGATTTTTATAAATGAAAATAAAATTCTGTACACGAAATTTTTGAATGAGATTCATCGACAATCTTTCATAACTCACTCAAATATCAAGAAAACTCAAAATTTAATTAAAGCTTGATATTATTGACGAGATTGAAAGATTGATGTGAAACATTATGTCAAGAACTATGTTTTATATCGTCAAAACAAAATCTTTAAAAATAGAGATTTTAAGTGATTGCAATCATTATCAATGTTTGATAAAGTTTTTCAGCATATCATTATGAATTTCATGAACGTTTCAAAGACTTGCGAAAATCACGACTTGATGCTAATGATAATGAATCGTTTAAACAAAAAATCTCTATTCATAATGATTACTCGAAAAATCGACGCTCTCAAACTGACTCAACTGTTTTTTAAGCATTTTTATCGATATTACGAGACTTTTGAGAGTATAATTTCGAATCGTGAATCGCAATTTGTATCGCACTTTTGAAATGAATTTTGCAAATTTTTGAAAATAAAGTTAAAGCTTTTTATCGCGCATCACTCAAAGACGAATGATTAAACGAAAATTGATAATCAATATTATGTTATCAAGTTTCGATCTTATATGAATTACTATTAAGACAATTAAGACAAGTGATTTTTTATAATGAATCATGCGATTATTATACTGCTCAATAAATTCACTCAAGTGTTTCTTTTCTTAGTTGTTAACGAGTACGAATTTAAAATCTTTAACTGACAACTTATATTCGCGAAAGTTAACGTCAAGAAACGCTTTAATCAAAAAATTGCTCAAAATAGAGTTCAACAAATGAATGAAATTTGAGAGCGAGTCGAAAATAACATGACAAAAACTCAAAAGAAAATGAAAATTCAAATTAATCATTATTGTCACAAAATAAATTTTGAAATGAATGATTACATTTATCTGAATTTGAGCTCGTATAATATGAACTGTCATACTCGTAAGCTTGCGCAACAGAATTCTAAATCACATAAAATTCTTGAGAAGATTGAAAACTTTCATTGTTTGAAATTGTTCTCGTTCATAAGCATTCACTCAATGATATTTCTTGATAAGCTATGAAAAGCGAATAGAAACTCTCTTTTTAAACAAATCATTAATGAAACGAAGTCTATAAAGATCAACGACAAAAACGAGTGAATGATGAAAAAAATCTTAATTAATCAAGTTTCACGAGAGAAACTTCAATATAAAGCTCAATGATTAGATTACAACAAAAATAATACGTGATATTCGATAAGCGACTTTAAAAGAACGTCACATCTAGTTAGAGACTTTCATCAGATTAAGTCAAAAACAACAAAACTTTCGAAACGACTCGAGAATTGATTAAAAGAATAAGAAACAAATGATGAGAAATTTACGCACTCAGATAACGATAAGTCAACATGAGAACATGTTTACATTTTTTTCGAGAAGTAATGTTAAATCTCGATTCTGTTTAATTTTCGATATCGACGTTATTTATTTTCGAAACTCAACTTATTTAATTTTCGATTGCGACGTAACTATTCTTCGAGACGAATTGACTCGAGATGAAATAAGAATTCGAGAAAGAATTCAACTTAAGAGATTAAGTGAAAGTTTTTTTTTACATTCATTATTTTCATTCACTGTTTTCTTGATGAGATTTGTCATCGAGTCTTCATATACAAATAGTTTCTTCTTTTTTTTTCTTTTTTTTTTCAACTTTGTTTTCTTTAGTTTAGAGCACATTTGAATGACACAAATGTTTTTCACTTCGTAGTACTTGAGTCAGATCATAACATAAAACAAAGCTTATTCTCTTTTTTACAAACTGTCTTGAATTAATCGTCGTGATGCTTTTAGTTCTCTCAATTTGTTTTCAATTTTCAGAATCTCTCGAATTTTTAGAATTTTTGAACTCTCGTTGCTAATTAAGCATCATGACTAAAAACGTCATTGAGATTCTCATTGTTGAGTCTTTCATTGAGAAGCTGTCAATTCAAGACTTTCTCAAAGAATCTTTTTTAAAATTTGTTTAAAAATCTCGACTCTCTCGCTTTTCTTTGACAACTCAGATTGATAATTCATATATGATCAAAAAAGACTTTGTAGCGACAATTCAAGATAACGCGAAAAATTTGTACAATTTCTTGAACGACACTTTTATAAAAATGAACGAGTTGCATCAATAAGATGAGAATGCTCATGAAGCTTAAATGAACGTTTTAATCACAAAAAGAAATTAACTCAGCTCTCAGTTGAAGAAAGTTATTGAGTAACGTGACATTTTTTAAATTTTCAACAATCGTATACGATCTCGACTTGTTAACACTCATATCATTCTCAAAATTGAGTTTCATAGATCAGTCAAGATGCTCGACGTTTTTATGCTTAACAATGACAAGAGCTTTATTTTTAAAATATGAAAAATAAAAATTGATCACAAGCTTATCAACAACGTTGATTATTATTTTATTTCTTTCGCTCGCGTCATTTATGTCATGAGTCATCTTGAAGATAAAGTTGCGAAATACGTTCTAACTTGTAACAGTTTTGAACACTTTCAAGTTTATTGAGATAACACGAAAATTTTAACGCATCTGATCATCATTTATCATAACTCGAATCGAGTCATCGAGATCAAGAACAAGTTTCGAAATTTATTTATACAAAACACTTTCTTTCAAGAGTTTCATATGAAATTCATTTATTTAACTTAAAAGTCTGAACTTGCTGTCACGAAATGAAAGAAAAAATTATGTCATCAACTTAATCATGAAATGCAACGTTTGATAATTGTTTAAAGCAATGACGTCATCATGTTTTACAAACAGTTCGTTATCTTTTGTAGCGAGACTGTCAGTCGTTTAAAGCAAATCATTTATCTCAAGAATCGTCGTCGCAAGAACACTTTCGCTGCAATTGTCGTTTACGTTGTTAGATTTTTTAACAACACTCGTATTTTCAATGTCATCGATGTCTCTGTCAGTCTCACTGCTCTCATAGTCAACAAACTTAAGATAAAGAAAGAATTCATGATAAATGAATATAAAAATCAGTTGAGAAAAATTGAGATTTGTTTTTATTACAAGAATTCTGAACACGTCGCAGCGTTCTGCTCGAAAAAAAAGATTCAATCGAACATCAAGACTCTCGAGTTAAATATGAAAAAATTGAAGCAGAGAAACGACAACGTTTAAAAAAAGTTTTCATCTCAAGCATTACTGTCTGTTTAGCGAAATTAAATCTAAGCAAATTGTTGAAAGAAAAAACTTTTACAGTATCTAGTAAATTAGCTCTTAATGAATATACAATTTTTATTAATTTTTTAGCAGACAGCGAAACAAATGATTTCATGTTCATTGATACTCAATTAATCATTGACATGATTAAGTTCTTTGACACTCATTTAATTAAATTACTCAAAATCTGCGATGTTCGCGACTACAACGACGCTTTCAAAAAAAATATTATTTATTTTATTTTTCTGAATCTCTGAATGAATGATTGTCATTTTTTGAAGATTTCAATGCTTCTCGCGAATCTTGACACTCACAAGCTTATTTTAAGAAGACGATGACTGATGAATCAGAATGTTTGATTGAATGTTTGAAATCGAAAATTGATGTGATCGAAAGAAAGATTTTTTATAAATAAAATAAGTGAGAAAATGCACGTGATCATGTCTCACGAAATTTTACAAAAATTAAATTTCGATTTCAAACATCAGAAGAATGCAGATTGTAAAAATTGTTAAATGAATTATTAAATTCATCATACTTTATTTACTCGAATCAAGCTTGAAGATTCTTTTCAAATTTTTCAAGTCGCTTTCGAAGTTATCGTGTCTCAAATCGCTTTATTTATCACGATTCTCACAACGAAACTCTCTATCATTAAGAAATTCTCGAAGAAGTCAGTAAGATTTAATGAAAGTTTTAATGAATATCACGAGCTCAAGATTTCGCGACTCTCGATAAATATGACGTTCATTAATGAGTTTTTCATGCATTATTATTATTGTAAAAGAACTTTCATGAGTACTATAAGTCTCTACGAGCTGAACAAAATGATCGAGAATAAAAAGTTGAAAAAAAAAAAAATTGCTGATATTAAATCAAATTTTAAAAAGAAGAAGATAGCTTGAGTGTTACTTGAATATTATCAAAAGTTTATAAACGTTTTTTTCAAGAAAGTCGTTTATGTGCTGCTTTCGCACAGAAATAAGATTGACTACAAGATAGATTTAAAATTTGAGATCGACTCAATTAAAAATATAAATTATGAATCTTTGTACAAGATGAATTTCAAGAAGCTAAAGATGATTAAGATTTATTTAAAGACGAATCTTCAAAAGAGATTTATAGTGAAGAGTGCTTTCTCGTTTGCGTTCTTCGTGCTTATAATCAAGTCAAAAAACAAGCTGAGATTCTGCGTGAACTATCGAAGACTGAATGTCATTTTCAAAAAAAATAAATATTTCATTTCTCTGATCGATGAAATTATGAATCAATTTCACGAAACAAAGTACTTCATCAAATTGAATATTCGTCAAAGTTTTCATCGTATCAAAATAAATGAAAAGTTCGAAAATTTAACTACTTTTCGCACTCGTTATGAATTCTTCAAGTACAAAGTTATCTCGTTTGAAATCACAAATGAATCAGCTATTTTTCAGAGATATATCAACTTTACGTTCTTTAATTATCTAGATAAGTTTCTCATCGCGTTTATAAATGATCTTCTCATTTATAACAAGACTTTTAAAAAGCATGAGCAACATGTCAAGCTCGTATTAAAACGTCTTCGCTCAGCTGAATTACAAATCAGCATTTTCAAATGCGAGTTTCACGTGACTTGAATCAAATATCTTGATTTCATCATCAGCATCAAAGATGTGAAGATTAACTCGAAAAAAATAACTGTTATTTTTAACTGAAAGATGCTTGTAACAGTGTAAAAAGTGCAGTTCTTCTTAAATTTTTGCAATTTTTATCAATGATTCATACGTGTTTATAACAAAGTGATCAAGCGTCTGCATATTCTAATTCACAAAAATCAATTATTCAATTGAGACAAGAAATGTCAGAAGATTTTTGAGTTGTTAAAAAAACTGCTAATCGAAGCTCTTATTTTTAGATATTATGATTTCAAGCGTTTAATTAAAATCGAGATCAATGTCTTCGATCAAATCATTATTGACGTGATAACGCAGCTCTTCAAAAACGAACTCTGACATCTCGTAAAGTTCTATTTTGTCTCGATGTTTTTTGTCGAGCGAAATTACGAAATTCATGACAAAAAGCTTTTAACTGTCATTAAAATCTTGATTATTTGAAAAATCAAATTGAAAAGATTTCATCATAATAAAAAATTCGAAGTTCTTATTAATCATAGAGTCTTGAAGTACTTTATGATCATCAAGAAGTTAAACGCAAGACAGACTCATTGAGTTAAGTTTTTATCTCATTTTCATTTCATTATTAAATATTGTTCAAATAAGAACAACACTCTGACTGACGCTCTAAGTCGTCTTGAAGAAGATGTTTCATTGATTAAAAAACAAGATCGCATTCAAGTGCTGTTGAAGTCGAAATCTCTGAATTTTCGAGTAAAAAAAGATTTATCGTTGCTTAAAACTCTTGAAGTTACGATGAACGTAAATTTTGTGAATTTTGATTCTGAGCTCGAATCTGAGCTCGAGTTGAAATTGATTGATAAAATACGAGAGCTCAATTGTATTGTGAAATCTTTGAAGTTTCAGAGAGTGCTGACTTGATTGAAAAAAAACAACGAGTGAACTCTGCAAAAAGAAATGTTGCTTTATTAAAAACGTTTAATGATTTTCATAAATGAGAATGAAATTTTGCACGCGAAATTTTTGAACGAGATTCATCAACAATCTTTCACGACTCATTCAGACATCAAAAAAACTCAAAATTTAATTAAAACTCGATACTACTGATGAGACTGAAAAATTAATGTAAAACATTATGTCAAGAACTGTGTTCTATGTCATCAAAACAAGATCTTTAAAAACAGAAATCTCGAATGACTGTAATTTTTATCAATGTTTAATAAAACTTTTCAACATATCATCATAAATTTCATGAATGTCTTTAAGACTCGCGAAAATCACAACTCAATGCTGATGATAATGAATTGTTTAAGCAAGAAATCTCTATTCATAATGATTACTCGCAGAGTTAACACTCTCAAACTGACTTAATTGTTTCTTAAACATTTTTATCGATACTACGAGACTCTCAAGAGTATTGTTTCAAATCGAGAATCACAGTTTGTTTTATACTTTTGAAATGAATTTTGCAAATTTTTGAGAATAAAGTTAAAGCTTTTCATTGCGCATCATTCAAAGATGAATGATCAGACGAAAATTGTCAATCAGTATTTTGTTATCAAGTTTCGACTTTATGTGAATTACTATTAAAACGACTGAGATGAATGACTTTTTATGATAAATCACGCGATCATTATATTGTTTAATGAATTCATTCAAATGTTTTTCTTTTTAATTGTTAATGAGTACGAATCTAAAATCTTTTTTAACTGACAATTCATACTCGCGAAAGTTAACGCTCACGAACACTTTAATCAAAAGACTGCTCAGAATAAAATTCGACGAATGAATGAGATTTGAAAGCAAGTCGAAAATAACATGACGAAAACTTAAGAAAGAATAAAAATTCAAATTAATCGTCATCGTCGCGAAGTGAACTTTAAAGTGAATAATTACGTTTATCTGAATTTGAGCTCGTACAACGTGAATTGTCGCACTTGCAAGCTTGCGCAGCAGAATTCTGAATCGCATAAGATTCTCGAGAAGATTGAAAACTTTTATCATTTGAAACTGTTCTTGTTTATGATTATTCATTTGATGATATTTCTCGATAAATTACAAAGAGCGAATAGAGACTCTTTTCTTGAATAAACTCTTGATGAAATGAAGTTTATAAAGATCAACGACGAGAACGAGTGAGTGATGAAGAAAATCTTGATTAATTAAATTTCGTGAGAAAAACTTCAATATAAAGCTCAATGATTAGATTACGACAAAAATAATACGTGATACTCGACAAACGACTTTAAAAAAGCGTTACATCTAGTTAAAGATTTTCATCAGATCAAGTTAGAGATCGCAAAACTTTCAAAACGACTTGAAAATTGATTAAAAGAATGAAAAATGAATGATAAAAAATCTTCGCACTTAAATAACAACAAATCGATATGAGAACATGTTTGCATCTTTTTTAAAAGATAATGTTAAATCTCGACTCTGTTTAATCTTCGACATCGATGTTATTTATCTTTGAGACTCAATTTATTTAATTTTTAATTACGACGCTACTATTCTTCGAGACTCATCGACTCAAGATGAGATGAGAATTCAAGAAAGAATTCGACTCGAGAGAAATAAGCGAAAGTTTTTTTTTACATTCACTGTTTTCATTTACTGTTTTTTTAACGAGATTTGTCATCGAGTCTTCATGTATAAATAGTTTTTTTTTTCTTTTTTTTCTTTTTCTTTTTTCTTTTCTTTCTTTCTTCAGCTTTGTTTTCTTTAATTTAAAGCGCATTCGAATGACACAAGTGTTTTTCACTTCGTAGTACTTGAGTCAGATCATAACAAGAAAAAAGAAAAAAAAGTGAAAAACTTTTGAGATTTTTCTACGAATAATCTGAGACGTCAATGATGTCGTTGTTTCACGATTGATTGCAAGTATCATGTCAAAAGCGTGTCTTTTAAAAGCAAAGATTATCAGAAATCAATGATTCTTAATACTTTTTGAAAATGAAAAATTTTCGAACAGCTTGTAAACTTGATTGTTGAACGTCTTGAGTCACATTTAAAGTCACGAGCAAGATACTTCTATGAGAGTTTGAGTGATAAGCAACTTGATTCAAAAAGAAGACATGTTATCTTACATATTCAATCAAGCATTTCAATCTCATCACAACGCGAAATCTGCAATTGAGAGATATCAATGAGATCGCGACAGAAGTCGTGACAATGATTTAAAAAAATGAAGTTTTACTGAGTTTGAAAGAGACGTTCTTGAGATTTTCGTTATATGACTTGATCAAAGAATTGCAAAAGAATACATTTGTTTTGTAAATTTCTTACTCTTCTTGCTTGTTCTCACTAATGTGAGTATAGATACAAAAGACTTCGTAGCGCAATTTTTTTCGCTTTCAATGAAATACTACAAACAGAACAACAGTCTGATCTCAAACTTGACATAAGTCAAGAATTAAAGATCATTTTGAAAGCTGCGAATATGATGAATAAAATGAATCGTATTGATATGACATGTAAATCAAACGAAATAATATTAATACAAGAAAAACACTAACTATGATCTCAATCAACGATGATTATGATCATTAGTTCTTTTTTTTTCATCGATAAACGACTTTTTCTGATGAAGTGTGAGAGAAGAACGTGACAAAGCAACGTAAGATAAGTTAATCATTTTGTCGAATTAATTATCGCGATCTTTTCGATATTGATTTGTCAGACAGTACAAAACGTCATAAATATTTTTAATATTCATCTCTCGTTTCTTTCTCACACTCTTAATACTCATGAGTCGTCGAGAGAAAATAGTCATCGCAAGAGAGAAAAAGTGAGATTTAAATAAAGTTTTTTAATAAGATTCTCACATGTAGCTATAGTTCGTCGTGATGATAAAAAATATTATTAAAAAACAAAAATTCGCAACAGAACTCTTAATCATGAGATACGCATTGTTAATGATCTTTTACTTTTTGTCATTTGAAAAATGAAACTCTTACATCATATCTTATCACATCGTGTACGTTCTCGATCTATTCTCGAAAAAGTACGACTGTTAAGAAGAATGTGAAGTGCGTTTTTCAAAAATCTCGTTTATTAATAACTTAAAGAAGTTAGCTAAAGCATTTGAATATTGAGATTAAAAAATATGCTTACGCTCGTCACAACGAAAATTTGACAAGTATTCTCTTTTTAAATAACTTCTTTCAATAACTTTCGTTCTTCATTTTTTAGTTTCTCTCTTGAGAGATGACGAACGTTAAAGAGAAAATACTCACTGTTTCTTCATATCATCGCTAGAATGAGCGACTTTCAACTTTTCATTTATTATAACTCTTATGAACTCGAGCAAAGAGTCTTCATCAAAACTCGCATCAATATTTTATCAAGTATTGTGATATTTCGCTCTTTACTCTATATGTGTCTTGTCTTGTTCAAAATTGCAAATTAAAGAATCATTCTCTGTCAATGTTTCAACTTGATTGCTTTGCGAGAAAAGTTTCTGCGTCTTTAAGTTCTTGAAGAAAAACACATCAATCTGATCTTTATCTAAAAATATCGCAAATAACTCAAAAGAGTGACAATATCTTTTCAAATTAAAATCTTGCAGAGAGTTGTTTGCTAGCTTGAATTGATGACGATAAAATCGTTTATGTTGAATGTTTTGAAAAGTAACATATTATTTATTCTTCAAGATGTTCTGTTCGTGCAGTCGAGATTTTCTTGTTGATCAAAGATTTTGAAACAACTCATACGCTTCAAAATCACGCTAATATTGTTTCAGCGTCAGTTAGTTAGAATGAGATCGACTGAACTTATGAATTTCGAAGTCATAGTAATCTTATTGTAATGAACTTTCTCGAGAATATTAAAAGAGATTTGAGATGAATAAAAGAGTAAACAAAACACTCACGAGATAAATAGAAAAAAAACACGAGAAAGTCTGCTGAGAATAAAGAAAGAAAAATAAAAAGTTTGAAGTTCAATCACGAGCTTTTATTAAATATTCTGAAAAATCAAAGCGCGAGCGTATATAAACTGTTGTGAGAGAATGAAAGAATCAGCAGACAAAAAAATCAGTGAATCTTTGCAAATCTTTTTTTTTTTTAATTAAGTGCAACTTACTTGTCGCGAGAGAGATTTTTTGTTCGTTAAGATGATCGAGCAGTTTTCAAAGCGCAACACATTATTTGTTGTGTTCTTTTTTTGCTTTTTACGTTTCAATTCGCTCATTGAGTCGCATCACTTCGCTCACTCAAAGCTGCTCTTTCGAATCTTATTGAACATAGCGAAGATTGAGAACGTTGTATTTATAAAAACAGCTCAAAGAGAGAAACAAAAAAAAGATGTTGAAATTGTGACTCAACGCGAAACTGTCACGTTAATCATCGCTTAATAATTGAGATTATCGAGCAATTTTCTTTTCTTGCTGATTGCAAAATAGCGAGAAAAAGTAATGCGAAATCGAACTCAAAAACAACGCACTGATTTATATGAAATACAGCAGCTGAGATTGCAGCGAGTCAATATGTGACGTTTTATGTTCAATTTTTCAAAAAATTGCATTGCATGATTGATCGCGTGCGAGAAAGTGATATGCAATTTTTTAAAAAATTGCATCACATCATCTCATGTCGTCGATGACGCAGAAAAAATTGTTCAAAATATAACTAAAAGATATCATTTTTCGATTTGAGTTGAAATCGCATTGTGCTTATATTTCTCGTCGTTGTTTAAAATGACGCAACAATTCAATGCTCGTTTCTCACAGACAAAAATCAAGAAGTGCAAAAATTGTGATGATCAGATACTTCGATACAAAAGAGTTGACTTAAGAATTTTTGTTCGTTGTCGCAATTGTGATTTCGTCGTCGAAGAGAGTGCGTGTTTTTTAATTCTTATTTACAAGTATTTTCTAATTCAAACAGAATCGATTTCTTTTAAAACTTGTACATATCGCGAAAAAGTTTCTCGAAAGCGTGAACATCACTCTGCGTCGAATAAATTTTTATAACACAATTTTCTCGTACGAACACTGATAATCTTGAAGCTACAAACTATGTTTTTGAGAGTCGTTGATAGTCTATTGTGACTAGTTCTGTTTTCATGTAAATAAGTCACAGATTAAAAAACAAGCATTTTCTTTCTTTCTTAATTTGAGTTAATACATCATCATTTTCAAAAAGACATGCACATAATCGAGAAAATTTCTGTCTAATTCATTGATCATCTGTGCTTGAATGTAAGAAGATTGCATAAAGCGAAATGATTAAAATTACAAATGTGCTGTTGTTTTTTGCGATTTTTCAAAATTTTTCTTGATTCTTGTTATATTCAATAAGATTTGAGAGACGCAGATATTTCTTTTTGTTTTCAAGCGCGTTGTGTAAAAAAAAAATGTTTTTAACATTTCTTGCTATAATTACTTTTTTTAAAAGAAGAGAGAGCAGCTTCATTTGTTGAGTCTCATTCGTGAAACAAATCAGTGTAGTTTAATTTTTCGATCGTTTTTTTTAATGATTTTCGTTGTCACGAATTGCGAGCTCACAGTCGCAACTTAACATTCACGTAAATTCTGACTCTCTCTTTTTTTCTTTTTTCGTTCTTTTTTTTTATTCGCATATCAAATTCAACAACACTTAACATGTCAGAAAAGCAAATACGAAATGATGTGACAATTGATGCGCTGTTACAAAAGAAGAAGTCAAAAAAGCGAACACGAAACAATGTGACAAGTGATGCATTGTTACAAGAGAAAAAATAAATAAAAGTATAATTTTGTTTTAAATTTCTTCTGCTTATGATTTCTAAAAAACGAAAAGTAGTCTCTTTTAATAAATTCATCATCAATACGTCGAAGTTCGCGTCAGACAAATTGAATTTAAAACTTGAAAAGAGAGAGCTCACGAAGAAGAAATCATCACATGACAGTTTTCTCACTTCAAGCTCAAATCAAGATCAATCATAAGCGATTTTTTCAAAATCAAAGATACGATCGATTTTCAAGAATTAAATAATCAATGAGATTCATAAAATTTATCATGAATTGTTAATGATTGAGAAAAAATGTATCGAAATCGATCGTCGACAAATTCAGATGATTGAGAACAATGATGTTTTGAAAAAACTTACGAAAAAATAATATCGAGAGTTTATTGTTATGCATCGAATGTTTTTTCATAAGTATATTGATTTCTTTTTGATGTGTCATCATTTTTCGACTAGTTTGCAACAGCTGTCTCAAAAATATTTCATGCTCGATCGTGTGTGAAAACATGAGATTTTTTGAATTTTTGAAATATTGAGACGACGACTATCGAATTTTTTTGAGTATATGCGAATTTTCATTTATTTCGCTTACGACAATATGACGCTTCTTGTGAAAATCGCTCTCATTTACAAGAATAGTTGAATTGAGATTTTAAATGATTTGATCTCATATAAAATGACTGTTTCTTCAAACTTGCGCGAACGAGACGTTTGATGAAATGTGATCAGAAATTGATATATTAAAGTCACTGATCGAAATTCAAATATTGAAAGAATTCAACATCGTTTTGTCGTGCTCATGAAATCGAATCTTAAGCAACTATTCTTCTACGTGAAGTTTTTAATGTGTGTGCAGTCACTCTCAAACATTATTAATAAAATGTATCAACATTTCAATCGAACATATGAAATTTTCTTTGCGAATATTCAACGAATCTTGTTTACACGTGATCTCGTTCAGTCGATAATTAACTTGATGAACGAATTTTTACTCTCTTTGAACAATCAGTTTGAGAGTATCAATTGATGAGTACAAAAAATTTTTATTGCATTCATCAACTTCACTGCAATTCGTGAGCTTGAGAACGTCAAAAATAACTCAATAAGTTTTCTTCGAGAAGCGTCGCAGAATCAAAATCAAATTTTGCAACGAGCTCGTGAGTACTGAGATTCTCTTGCGCACGAGTTTATTTCGATTGATAGTATTGTCTCATGCTTTACTTTTTACATGTTTAATTTCGTCATTTAGCACACGAATAACAAGATCGTACTGCTCTATGTTCATGTTTCTTTGATATTTTTATGAAGTTTAGCATTGATTTCTGAAAGTATAAGATTTATCGAAGTTGATGTGTCGTGAAAAGCAATTGAGCGATTTTTAAACAAATTAGATAGACAGAGAACAAACAAGTTCAAAATTGAAAGCGAGAAATTTTTTACGTCGAGAACTACTCTACTCGAGAACTATCTTATGCGTGATCAAGTGTGAGCAAAGTTTTATCATCTCAATAAGTTTTTCACGAATATCGATATCAACGATGATTAATATTGTGAATTATCAAGTTTAACAATTTCACGAATTGAAAGATGTCTTTGATTTAATTCTCACATTTCTTTGATAAGTGCTTACTTATTTTTGTCGAATTCACTGCTAATATGTTCACGCTCAGTTCAAACGTTGACTCAAGTATAACTCAAAAAGTCAGCTATTTTCAACAACAAATTTTGTCTTCAAATTGAAAAACGAGACGAAACTTAGATGCTCGTTTGATTAATTGAAGTTTTCAAATTAAGCTTCAAATCTTCTCATGAGAAAAAAAAAAGCAAAGCATCAATCTCGTTTACAAGAATCTGACGTTTTCGTTCTTTGATTCTTACTTTCTTTTTTGTTTTGCACTAGAATTTTGTTTGATATTTCTTCATCTCTCTTTTCTTATGTATGTCTAAAATTTTTTTTTGAGATCGATTCTATATTCACGATTCGAAGATTTTTAATTTATTATTAATGAAATTCATCATCACTGCTCTGTCGAAAATCAGAAGAAGAGATATTCGAGTGATAATAATAATCATTTATAAATAAAGATAGAATTTCGAGAATAAGAATCAATTCAGCATTATCGATAAAAACTCAATATTTTTTCGCTACTCATTGTTTCTTTTCAATAGAGATTGATTGAAATGTGAAACATGTGATTTTATTATATGATTGTAACAAAAGCGAAAGAAAATTACGTCAAAAACAACATGTAAATATCTTCAATCGATTTCTTCACTTTTAAAAAGATAAATGAATCACTTTATTCATATAATCTTTTAACACGACGTTTTTTTCACTTCTTTTTTGTTCTCGTGACAAAAGATTTTCATCATCAGAAACGTTTTTTATCTTGAGTTCATTTGTTTTTTCTCGAAAATCTCAAACGCGAAGAGAAAGATGAAACATTTTGAGAAATCAATTGACGTTTCAAATGAAGACTTGATAAATGATGAAGACTCAAAGAGTAATATCTTATTTAAAGAAGTTTCTATTTCGTGACAAGAAGCTAATAGCTAGTTTAAATTCTATTGTTTATGTTGTTTTCTGTTATCGTACGACATCAAGCGAGTCTGCGTATAAAAATCAAGAGTTGACGCTTATTTGCGATGCTGCAAAGAGAATCGACAAAAACGAACAAAAAAAATCAATATATTGAAAAGACAAGAACGAACGAGTCGTATTAAAAAAAATCAACAGCTCTTTTAAATACGACGCTGCAATTTATTACTTTTGAGAGAAAAAGAAGAATTCTGAGTGTACTCGATGTGTCAAAAAAAACGACTCATTTTCAATTTGCATCGTGATGAAAGACTTGATGATTGACTTTTGCGCAAACTGTTATTGAACGAAAACTCAGTGCAGTCTCACATTTCACGATTCTTCGTTGAATGATCATTCAACTATCTCGTCTCAAAGTACAAGAAAGCGATCAAACACTTTTAAAGACACAAAACGAGTCGCAACTGACACACACTCTGATGATGATGCTCGCAAACGCAACAAAACTGATTTAAGACTTGAGACTTCTGATATCGCAGCAATGTATCAAATGAACGAAAAACAGACACAGTTGAATAAAAAGTAACAACAATTGAATGAAAAGTAAACTCAGTTGAATCAAAGAAAGAAGAAAATGAGAAACAAGTATTTTTCAATTTAAAATACATTTGAAAAAATTTTTTGATCTCGCAAGAGATAGCTGATTTTTGATTTTATTTTTATATCTCGTCTTTACACGTCTATGCTGCATTTGAGACAAGTTGATTATTTTTTTTTAAATTAGTCATCACGATCTTACATATTGATTTGTTAGAGTACAAGACAATACTCGTGAGTCATCAAGAGAAAAAAGTCATCATGCAAAAAAGAGAAAAAGTGAGATCAAAATAAAATTTTTTAAATGAGAATGTTTTTCTTTTTATCAGTTATTGAAATTCGCTGCTTCATTTTTTCAAGACTTTCACTCTTCTTCTGTCAGAAACTCGAACTCAAATAGCTTATAAAATTAATTTTAATTTAAATTAATTTGAATAAGAGAATTTATCGTCATTATATATTTCTCATCAGAGATACGTCGTCACAATCATCATTAAGAGAGTTTGACGATTGAAACTGAGACAACGATGAGTTTTTCAAAGAAACGATGCGTAAAATCTCAGTACTTTAAGAAAATACTTCGTTTTCGAGAAAATCGTGAAAGCTTTCTTTAACGCATTATTTGTGACTCTCGTCGAATCACAAATCGAACTGATCAAAACAAAGAAAAAGAATAGCGAACAGAGACGTAACTTTCAACGTTGTATGTCTCAATTTGAATATGCTTTATCATTTATGAATGCTTGATGCATTTTCTCGATTTCATTTCGCAAACGAGAATCGTCTTGATGCAATGCAATTTTTTAAAAAATTGAATTTAACAGTAATAGCAAAGTGAGAGTATGATATCTTTTTTATTTTCATTTAAATGTATGCAATCTATATAACTGAAGATACTAGAGTCTCTAACGATTGAAACATGAGACAAAGTCACTCGTTTTCTGAGATAAATCAAAGAATTAGTTATTCTCAATATATCACGTGATTGAATGATTGATCATCGAAATGAGTTTTATCTTGATTTCTCTTTGTCGAATTCAGTCGTTTTTATTATAGTAGTCTGAGATCATCAATCATGATGCGTGTCAATTAAAATTTTTGAAAAAGTTTAAAATTCTCAACAATGATGCTGTGTCTTCGTTATACTTTGTTGTATACAATAACTCGTTATTCTCTGTCTTTGCAATCGCGATCTTTTGAACGTGATTATCGTGATTACGATTTGTAATCATCAAAGTGATAACACAGCTGTAAATGTTTATCAATATTTTGATTTCAATTGATATGAACTTTTCATGACATCTTTCGTGCACGTAAACGTTTGTTATTGACGAATACTTCTTTTTGTATATCATTTTCACGTGCATTTTGTTCACTGATATTGTTTGAAGTCAAAAAAGTCTTTTAATCAACGTTTTCATATTTCAGACAAGCGTTTGTTTCATTTCAACGTTTTCATAAAGTACGTGATTGTGATAACGCTAAATCAGTCACACTTTTTTTTTTTCACGTTTCACTGAAATTCTCATATCAACTTTGTGCGTGATAGTCGAGAGATTGAATTAATGAGAATAATAAGAAGAAAGCTATAAAACGTACGATATAAACATATTGTCGAAAAGTTATACTCTCTTTTTTGAACTCTATTTTAAAATACTGAGCATAGAATCGCTGATTTCAAAATTAGTATCAGAGATGATCTCGAACACGTCATTGATTATTAAAAATGTGACATTTTGACATTATGATTGAAATAAGTGACTCGCGATAAACTATAAAAAACGCATTGAAATAATACAATGATGAGAAAATAAACACGATCAAAAAAAAACAACGATCATAATGTCTTGTTGCGATCATCTCTTTTAACTGAAGTTCGTTGACGACAAGACAGAGTCACTTTTAAAATACGATTGACGATTTAATCGTGTGATAAAGAAATTTCATGTATTAATTAATCAGTTTTTGTATCTGATATTTTTGATGAGAGCTTAACGCAAGAACACGACTCTACGAGAGCTATACAAGAGTAATTATCACAGCAAGAGTTGATAACAAAGTCGCATGATCAATTTGCGAACGAACAACGATTTTATTTGATTCAAATATTCGAAACTATTTGCGAACTGAGATTCGCGATATCGCTCTCTTTTTCTCACTTTTGATTTTTCAAAAACGTGTCATTATCATGAGAATTTTTTAATCAATTAATTTATTTTCTCATCATGAAGCTCATATGATCTTGTTCTCTGTCATTTTTTTTTTTTATTTAGTGATGTGTTTTGCATATTTGCAAAAGACGTTGACGATTTAAACGTTGTTCATTCTCTTTTTATCATTTAAGTTAAGATTGATTCTTCATTAAGTTTGTTTCAACGTATTTGATCGCATGTGATTGTTATCACAAATGACAGCTTTTTCAGCGTCACAACAAACATTTTAAACAAGAATGACTTTCTTTTTAAGATTCTGCATTCGAACAACATTTCATTTTTCTCGTCGTTCGCAAATATCAAAATGCTGCATCTTTCGTTGAAAACGCTCTCATTAAACACTTAATATTTGAAGCTGAAGACTGAGATATCTCACGAAATTCAACGCAGTTATCTTGATTAATAAAACTCTCGAACGCTATTCTTCACGCTACATCTAAACTTGTTTTTCGAAGATGTCTTGCGACACACAACAACGAATTCGCTTTTATCTTTTAACTTCGTACAATCATTTCGAAGACTTAATTTGATGAAAGAATTTTCTATGACTCATTTTTTAATTGTTCTCTTACAGAGCGTTAGACAACATATCGCGCATGAGAATCTGATCTCGTATGTGACGTCGACGCTTTTAATGAATGCGTATCTCTCAGTCATGCATTATAAGTTTTCACGTTCAATCTATCGTCTCACGTTTAATCATTTCGCAGATTTTGACTCTCGTGTCGTTTTTCGAACTTTGTATTGAAAGATTGTTTACAGCGCGTTATTAAAAATTTACGACACAAACGTTATGACGCAGTCGCAGTGTCAGCAAATTGAAAATCACATAATTCTTCTTTTTGAGTTCATGATCATAAGTGAAGAGATTTTATTTCAATTTCATTAATATAATCTGCGTTATTAAGAAAAGTGACGATCATTAAAGCTACAATCGATGTGCAATCATTGTTTATTACGAGCGATGAGACTGTCTTTTTCGTGCGAGCATTTCATATGTGACATCTGCATTGAAACGTTCAAAAAAGAATTGCACGATGTTAAACGTGAGTTTGTCATTCAACAGTGTCTGTGCAAAAGCTTAACAACGTTGAAAATCAAAATCAAGTCGTTTACAATTAAAGTGCGTGTGATCAGCATCGATGAGAAAAAAGCATGTGATATCATTTTTTTAAAGCATTTAATGTCAATGCAAAAATTTCTTTTTGATCTTTCGATTCGAAATCTGATCGATTACATTATAGAGACAAGTTCGAGAGAGTATAATGTCTTGAATATAAATATTCGTCAGTGCGAAGTGAATCAGATTAAGAAATCATTTTAACATTTGATAAAGCGTTTCTTCACGCAACAAAAGAAACGAAGTTTCAAGATTTAACAGTTCGTTAAAGACTGAGTCGACGACGAATTGTACAACTTCAAGACATTGAAAAAGATTATTATAAAGTACTTTGAATCTACTTTACGAATGTTTGACACTTCTTGTTTTTTAATATCAAACGAGAAAATTGTCGTCATCGTCATTACTATCAACGATGAATCTTCGATTCTGTTTATCAATTACAACGAGAAGACGTCGTCGAAGAACAGTAATAAATATACTATTTCTCTTTTTCTCTTTTTAGTAATTTCTGCTGATTTCGATGTCAGTGTATCGATGTTTCAAATTCAAAATTAAAAAAAAATCTTTCGTTTGACAAACGTGAGTTTATTTCGATCTATGTTATCTTTTTTTTGTTAATTTTTCATCTTAAAGCTTGAGCGATCTTCGTCGCTCTCGTGTATGATTTTTTAATTTTTTCTTTCTTTAAAATATCGCGAGCAAGCTGACTAAGACAAACTCTTTGCGTTTGTGAACATAAATGACGCGAGCTTTCAAAATGAGAGCACACGTTCACAGTATAACAACTCGATAAAGTTGATCTTATTAAAAATTTGACGTTTTTGACTTGTCATCTTGAATCTCAATGTGATGATATTTCTTGAAATCAACTCAACTTTAAATTAGCACGCGTTTAAGACGTCGAAATTTCGAAACATTTTAATAAACGACTTTTTTTCACGAGACTATCGTTGCTTTATAATTTCATACGACGATCAGTTTGTCTGAAAACAGTTTTGAAATCAACTTGACAGTTGAACGCAAAACAATTATATTTATCTCAACATATTTTTCTCGAACTTTCGTTCGTTCATGAACAACGTTGATAGTATGAAAACATTGTCTCAACTGACATTAAAAGAGACGCAGAATTTGATTGTGCACTTTAACGTATCTCTTTTAACTCGTAATTTTTTCTTTGAGATGTATAAATTGTCTGAGTTTCAATGTGATTTTTATTAATGTATCAATTTCATTCGTTGTCATGCGATTGCTCGATTCGCTATTCGAGCATTATTCTCGCTTCTACTCTCGAAAAGAGTGAAGTTTTACAAGAATAATCTCAATCTTGAATTGTGTTTGTCAAAGAAAGATATTTGTATTGAGTGTGAGCGTTACTGTCGACTTATTCGATTTTACGTGAGACATCGCGACGAGAATTTTACGCTCTCTTTTCAATTTGCGAGTGTCAATCGACTGTTGAGCATGTTTCTCAAAACTGCGCAGTGATTTGTTGACAAGCAAAAATTGAAAAATACATTTGAAGCAGCGAATCATGACATTTCATTTCGCGTTAATTGCGACACATGCGAGCGTAAATTAAATGATGAGAAGTGAAAAATTGAAAATGAAAAAAAACGAAAGTATATTGAAATTTAACACGAAATTTATTTCAAGTTTTTATTTTAAATTTATTTTGTCTTCAATTTCTTCATCTCATTTAACGCGCGATCGAGCTTCTTAATGCATTTAAAAGTAGTTGTAAAAAAACTCTTGATAATGATATTTTGTTTCAATTGTCAAACTGACGAGATTGTCTGAGTGAAAGTATCGCGAAGAAAACGCGAGATTTCAAAAATTTGATTTTTTTTTTTTTAGCTTAATACTCAACGCAACTTTGATATTAAACTCTTTATCTTTTTTTTTGTTGATTTGTTGATCATCTCTCGTTGTTTTTTTATTTTTCTCTCGATATATTTATGTAGAGAAAAGAGAGAGAACTTATGATAAAATCGTTGTTCTTAAAATATTACGTCTTGCGAGATAGAAAATAAAAATAAAAGCGAGACAATGATTGTTTTTTTCAAAAACGACTCATCGATATTTAAAGAGAATCTCGATTAAATCAGATAAAAGTTGATACTGCAATTGCAAATCACAATGAATCTCGAAGAAATGCAAATCACGATGAATTTCGAAGATATGTAAATATCAAATGTTAACAACATTAATGATCAAAGTCTTTTTAAATTTAATAATTATGACTTCAACTTGACTCTCGAAAAACTGAATGTCATGTTTTTGATTTTTTGCGATTCGAACAATCTCGAGCTCAAGCTTAAATTACTCTTTGATTATACTCTGATGATCATTCAAAATTTACAATATGAGATATCAAGTTTAAAACAGAGCATGTCAGCTCTGAAAGAGAAAATATCAATCTTGAAACAAAAGTAAATAATTCGATCTCTCGTTCGTTGCTGATTCGCTAACGAGACTTCAAACTTTCAGTTTTGAAAAAGTATTTGTTGCTATCGTCATAATCTTGAGACTTACGCACTAACTTAATTTCAGTGAGCAGATAGATTTTCAGAATTACGTGAAAAGTCTTATTTTGTGAACAACAAAAATCATTGAAACTTTTTAAAAATTGAAAAAAGCGTCGTCGTCGACAACACGACAAGAGTTTGACAACTAGCAATATTTTATACAAGCAATTCGTGATAATACGATTTTAATATATTTTTTTTTTTACTCTCTCACATGAATTTCTGAATTAGAATTTGTTAAGTTTCTGAGTTCGTCGTTCAAGATATCTCGCAATTCAAAAAAGAAATGATTTCATGAAATTTGACGCGACACAACAAAAGAGTCATCTTTGTTGCTGACATGTTTGTAGATTCTTGCTCTTAGTGAAGATGATTTTAAATCTTATGATGAGATTCATAAATATAATTGAATACTTTTGACAGCGACGATTTCTTTTTCAAAGATACTGATTGAATTATTTTTAACGACTGTGCTCAGCTAACAGTAATTTAATTTTGTCATTTAAAAGTAAAATTCGATCACGACGAAAAACACGATCGACAAAGATATGCTTAAATGAATAATTCTGATCTCACTAAAAGTGAATTGAGAGAAAGAGAGAGATTGCTTTATAAAAGTTTTGATAAACTGCACACTCGTAGTAATGATCGTTCGAGATTAAATTGATGTCACAATAAGACTGATGAGAGTCATAATAATGACTAACGTCTTAATCGCGATCTTCTTTTTTTTCGCATTAATGAGAAACTGACTTATTTGATCATTGAGATTGAGCGTGAATATCATGTCTGCGTTACAGTGAGACGAGAGTTGCTTTTGACGACAAAAAAATCATTTGAAATCGAGTGAATCGACGATAAAAGACAAAACGAGATCTTTCAAGTTTTTTGAATAATCGAACTGAAAGTCAGAGTCTAACTATTGCAGCAACGAATATAACTGTTTTAAGCTTAATTTGATTAAAATATGATTTGAGTCATGAAATCAAAAAATCACTTCATCTTTAACATTCGTGTTGAGACGTTTGAGATGAAAAATGAATGCATGATCATCTACTTCAATTTTATGAATGACTTTTAAATTGAGATCGTTCGCGATAATGACAAAAAAAATTTGATCAATACTGTTTACTTTTTAATTTAATAAAGAAAATCGAGATTAGTCATCTCACTCATTTCAACTGTAAAGCAAGTACTTGAAGCACTTGAAGACAAACGAGAAGAATAGATGTCAGCATTTTGAACGAATAAAGCTCTTGTTGTATTATGATAGAGTGAGATAGTAAAGAAATGAAGCAAATTTTATAAAACATTGCTGATCATTTAATCACGATTTAGAATTCGTGTCATCATGTTTATCATTTTTTAAAAATGTGACTCGTGTTATCATGCTCATTATTTTTAAAAGATGTGATCTCAGAGTGAAATTTGTGATTTGTGATCTCAATTCTGTAAGCTCTTCGCATTTGAAATATTTGAACAAGCGAAATGTTCGACTGATGCTTCTTGTGATCAAAAAGTTCTTGAATGAAAAAATGAGATTGCAAATTTTGATAATAATCATCTTGTTCTTCTTCGTGAAATTCAGTGCGTTTGAAAGAATTGAGTTTTACAACAATTTGTCAAGTCATTTGTCTATTTTCGCTATATTTCAACGTCGAGAACGCTTCAGAATTGAGTGCTTTTTGCGAATTGTGAATAATTTATTATCAACGCTGATTTCGATTCGTGAAAAGTCTTTTTGAGTGAGTAACTTGACAATCACTTTGCGAAAGACTTCTAAAGAAATCAAATAAATCGCGATAACGATCTCGTTTTCAGTTCAGTTATACTCTCTCATTTCTGTTAAATGTTGTATGACTTATTTAAATGAAAGACAAATAACTTGTATTTATATGAATTTATTTGTTGATTTATTATCACGTTTTGACTTTCTTCATTTTCAGTCTAGATCTGAAATGAGTCTCGTGTTAATCAAGCTGTGACTTTCAAAAATGTTTTCATGACTTGATTTCACTGATGATTTTAAAGTGCAAAGATTAGATTCAAACTGACTCAAAGAATTGAGAAAAAATATTTTTATTGCGATCTCGTAGTCTTCTGACGTGAAGATTATCAAAACGTTGATACATTGACGATTTGATAAACAATCGTAGAGTATATTGTTTATCACATTTATATCTCACTGACGAGCACTCGATTTTAACTTCGAATAGTCGATTTAAAAAAAAGTAAGTCTCTCAGTCACTGTCGTCGATGTTTTTGAATAGTCTCGTCGTTAAAGTAGTTTCGCGATTTCATTCAAAGTGATTTGACGAGATAAAAAGTAAATCATAATCACATTCTTTTCGAGAGTTTAGCGAAACATTATGATTATGCTTTGTAGTGTCTCTCTGCAAATTTCGTTAAAATCATCTTTGCAAGTTTATTTATTTTTATTTCAGCACTTGTCGTGCTGTGTTGTAAAGCGACGACGTTTATTAATCAAATCAAATGACTTCTGCGATATACAAGAAGAGCGTTTAAAGAAAAAATCAAGAGCGATCAACTTTCTTTGAATTTTCACAGACGCGTCATCTCAAACTAAAGTGAGAATGCTTGTTCGCGTTAATTTAAAGTTTATGATATCTTTTCATTTTTGTTTTAAACTATTATTTCTATTTCTATTCTTGTTTATCAAGTGATTAGAAGCTCAGTATATCTCTTTATAAAATCAAGTTGATTGAGAAAAGACATTTCTTTTTTAAACATCACTCGCAGACATTCAAAATGAAGAGCAAGTCAGTTTCATATAACAACGAGATATTGTATATCATAAAGAAATTTTCAGCAATATCTTAATACTTATCTCTATTAAATATTAAAGTCTCTCGCTCACTTTCGCATGTATTTGAACTCGCAGTTAACGCAACTTCACTACAATTTATATTATTGAACTGACAGAGATGATTTCTTCAACAATAAAATTTAATTCAAATACGATTGTTTTCAAAGACTTGTTAATATCTCTATAAACGATGTCGAATATTAAAAGCATATTCAATTGAAGTTTACTGCTCACGCAGCGACTCGAGAAGAACTGAGAGTGAAACATTAATTTTGTCTTGAAGCACTTAAAAACTACATAAATTTATACAATATCAACACTCATCTATATCGAATCAACGCAAATCTACATTAGATCAATGCAAACTTGTAACAGTCTTTTCAAGAGACACGAACAATTCAAAACGATTTGCATCGAGCTCTCATCACGAAGCAGAAATGTCATCAATCAATGACAAAACAATTGAGATTTATCATGAAATAATGCTACTATATTGATGATTTAATCGATGTGATCTCTCTCAAGAAGAAATTCGAGTTGAAATTAAACGAAAGAGTTCGTCAGCTGCTCGAGATTATTTTCGAAATTAATTTCAAGTTCAGCGCGAAGTATGAAGCTCGATTAAAAAAAAAAAATGATTATATTGTCGAGCTTGAAGAAATGATTAAGTCAGAGAACTTTTGTTTAAGTAGATAATTAATTGTACTTTTTTCGTCATCTCTCTTCTCGTCTCACATCTTTTTAAACGAAGAGATAAGTTTAAAAATAATTCAACTATGATTTTTGAAAGTCATTTTTAGTGCTCTCGTTGAAGTTTCACGATACTTCGATATTTTTTATTTCATCTTGACGATCTCTTTTATTTTATGTATGTATATATATATTTAGTAGTATTCTCGATTAAACTTAGTTAATCAATTATATCTTTTAATGCACTTCGAATCACACAGCATCGACGCGCGAGAGAAAAGACTCATGAAATATAAGATAATATTGATAATAACTATATAAGAGATAAAAAAGTCTAAACGAGAGAACATGATCTGAGAACTGAAAAGAATGTAAAATCAAAACGCGAATGAATAAAAAACGACAGAAAAGCAAACGAAAGACAAAAAAAAAAGTTTCTACTCAAAATGAAGAGTGCTGTATCAAAAATTGACTTAATTGATTATCGTTAAAACAATTGTTCTCAGCGTCTCTGTCTTTTCTCGTGTGAAACATCATACATAGTTTCAAACATTTATTCAAGAAAGCAATTTTCGATATAGTCTTTTTCATCGTGAAATTCAACATCGATAATCAAACTCTTCATAATACAATGATTAATGACATGAGATGATCTTATCACGTTTTTCACACTTAAGCGTGAGATGATCATAAAATTGATTTTGTTGAAAAAATTGAGAAAAGTGATATCACACATCATGTGAGACAATCTTTTACTGAATTTATTTTTTTAATGAGCAGACGTTACTCATTGAATTTCAGCAATATTCAAATGTCTTTTCTTTCAGTTATTGATGTTTATTCGATGAACATTCTGTTGTTTTAACGCTTTTTCAATAACTCTTATTTCGTCGATGTTCGCAATTTGAAACAGATGATAAAATTCGTTCTGATCAATAATGACGCAATAATCGATTTTATCGTACTTTTGTGCATTAATGATTTTGTCGCTCGACAAGATAAAATCTGAGCGTTTGATTAAAGAAATTTTTTCAGCGTCAAAAGTGACACATCTCGCAGAAACAAAAAGCGACTCATTGATATTGTATTCTCTTTAACATGTACTGTTGATTGATGAGCATTGTCTCTTTTCAAAATATGAACATGAAATTTATCAAACAGAACAAGTAGTATCTTTTATCAAACTGTTACGAGTATTTGCTCAGTTAGTGAGACAAATGAAGTGATAATGATCGCTTTGACAATTTCTCACTTTACAGTAACACATTCGCTCACTCAAGAGTACATAGCATATCGAACATCAATTTTCTTCATTTTGCTGTTTTTCAAATGAGATTGTATTTTGAGATGATTTTGCTTCGATCATGTGTTCGTCGTTTCTGAGTACGTCATTAATTTAATCGATTCTAGTTCTCTTTGATGATGTTTATTGCTTATTTGCTTTTGTCGCTTTTTTCTCAGTCTCTTGATTTGACTCTGATTGAGTGATGTGATTTGTGAAGATTGTCGCATTGTTTCTTTGATTTGTTGATTGAGTGATGTGATTCGTCGCATCGTTGCGTTAACTTGCTGTTGTTTTTTTTTTAATCTCTTGACTTGACTCTGATTGAGTGATGCGATTCGCGAAGATTGTCACATCGTTTTATTAACTTGTTGTCGTTTTTTTCTCAATCTTTTGATTGAACTTTGACTGAGTGATCTCAATTTTTTGATTAAATGTTTGCTTTCTCTTTCTCTTTATATCACGTGTCTCTCATCTCTCATATTTTAATCGAGAGAGTTAATCGCTAGCTCTTTATTTTTGAGTTAATTGTGCTTGAAGAATTCTGATCTGTTCTTTCTTAGATTGAAAAACTGAGAGTGACGAAGAGCTGATTATTCTTTCAGTTAATTCGTTAGTACTAATAGCAGCAAATGAAGATGAGAGAGAGAGTTTGCATAATGTGAATTGAGAAAATTTTGAGAGTCTCGTCATTATGATGTGAGTTTTGTTGACTTGTTTTTATTAACTTGTTTTTTTATCAAACGAACTTCGATCAGCGCAGTTATGTTTTAAATTGATATTTTATGATAACTTGCGACGATATCGAGACTATCTTATATAGAGAAAGATCATATTTTTCAATCATTTTATTCATTATCGTTGTCGTTGTTTTTGTTTTGTTGTTGTTGTGATTGTGATTGTAATCATAATCGTGATCATGATCATGATCATAATTATAATCATGATCATAATTATGATGATAATGATGATAATAATGATGATAATGATAATGATGATGATGTGAGTTTTGTGCTTTATTTTGTTACGCGACAAGACTCTTAATCGCTGAGAAAAGAGTCGATAACATCGTTGAGAAAAGAGTCGACAACATAAAAAAAAATAACTTGCTGATTGAGATTAAATTTTGAATTTACAAAATTTCATACTTGACGCTTCTCGCTTCGTTGTCGAAGTCAAACGAAAAATAACAATTTCTTAAAAATGTTTCATTTAAATCAAAAACGTGACTACGACTGAAAGCTCTAAGTTTTTTAAATTTGACGTAATTTTATTTTAATACACTTGCAGATGTCATAAAAGATAAATAATACATTTTAACAGCAAAAAATCTCAATCATTTACTCTTTCTCAGAAAATCGAAGAGACGATGATGCACTAATTGTGAAAGTCGCTCATTTAATTTCAAAGATTTTTTTCTGTGATATTTGTGATGATTATTACTTTTGTATGTTCTTCTCGAAGTTCTTTGAAATCAAAAATTTCGTTTTTAAAAAGTGTTCACTCTTTCAAATCATTATTAATAAAAGAATAAGAAAATGATATTTTTTCAATTTACAATCTGATCTCTGATTGAAAATTAAAATTTGTTGAAGTGAGTGCTGTAAACAAAATATTTCTTAAACAAATTCGATGAGTTAGACTTTTTTTTAAAAACGCAAACAAAGACGTATCGATCACGCGCAAGATCACGTGCGTTTTTATGCAACTTGTAAGCGCGACTAAAAATAGCTAGTTTCTCTCGTTGAAATTTTTTTTGATTTGCTTTTGCTCTTTTTCTGAGATCATTATTTCTCGCGCGATCTCGTGATTTAAAATTAAGTTTTTTCATTTTGACATGTGATTCTAATGTATGAACTCGTAATAAAGAAACAGAGCTGATTTATAACTTAATTTAAATTTTAAAAATAACTTAAAACGAAATATCGACAGTCAGAAATAACTTTGTTGACGTTCTCATTCGAAGTATCACGATTTAAAGAATTGTGATCTTTTTTTGATCAATTCTTAAAACTTGCTTGTTTTGCGTTGATTTAAGATTGAATTTGTTTGCTCGTCTCTTTACTTTGTTATGAAAGTGCTTATAATATACGTTCTTGTTGCTGTAGAAATAGCGCTCAGTCTTACTTTTTGTTGATATATTTATCACGACTTCGTCTTTATTCTGAGTGAGCGAATCATACTGCTTTTTCGATGAAAAATTCAACTTTATCTTCTTTGTCAACGACGTTTTTTGAGACTTGTCATTCAAATTAAAGCGTGCTTCTATTTCGCTCACTAAATCAATACATTCATTTGCAATTTTATTGATATTTGAGATCGTCGTGAGACTGACGCGAAAGCAAAAACTCTCGTTATTATTTATTTTGTTTCACTTTTTATTTCTCGATTGTTTAATGTGCTTGTTGATCTTTTAAAACTCTTACTTGAGACATATCGTGACTTACATCGAGCGTTTAAAATTATAATTATTTTACAGTCGATTCTTCACATGAGCGTATTTTTTTTGAATATAATTTTTAATTTAAAGAATCGAGCTTTATGCTATGACGTTGTGATATAGTCTCTTGAAATTTACAAAAATTTAACGACTGATTTTTGTTTAGATCTCTCTAACAACTGTGATTTTATGCATCGTTGCGTTTTCATGAATTCAATCAAATTTTTACAATTTCATAATGTTTCTACATGTTCTTTTTGCTATTCTTGTTATTGTGATGATGAGATTGCATTTAAGTCACTCGCGAATTTTGCAAAATTTTTGTATTTAAGCAAGCGTCAAGTTTCTCTTTTGCATCTCTGTAATGCATCTTCTACGTGTTGCATTTCAAAACTGTTTTTTTAACTTGTCACTATCTTTGACAAAAATGATAAAAAAGAAAGACGTTATAAAGCTCATTTTTCAATCTTCGCGATCATGAAAGATGCGTGCGAGTCAGTATATTTATTTAACAGCTTTGATTCTTTTTTGACGTTTGATGCTTTTTTCTCGATCACGCTCGTTTTATGTCATCTGATGAGAGAACGAATCGAACGAGAATATCGTCATTATTATCATAATCGTCAAGATATAGAGCTTCGATTTTGTTTTAATACTAACACTGACATCGCATCAATGATTTCAATTAATTGTAAATGAATCGTACGAAAATACGAGATTGCAAGATTACTGAGAAAGAATGAAGTTTTACAATGCGATGACGCTGTTTGCAATGAATGTTGATATTATTAAGCAATTGTCGTATGTGAGAGAGCTACTACGTCATTTTATTCATAAAAGAAAAAGAATTGACGAGAGCGTGAGAAATCAGCATTGAATATTTTTAATGTGAGAAATTAAAGAGAAGTGTGAGTAATTCATTTTTTATTGTTTTTCTTAACTTGCTGATGAAGATTTAATAGACTATCGAGATTGAATGTGCAATTGAATAAATTAATTGCTAATTGAAAACAACAAGACTCTGATATAATCTGTATGAAATCGCAATGTGCGCTTTTTTTAAACTAATGATTGCGCAGATTTTGCACTATTCTTTATATATCATCAAATCAGATAGTTATGACGAAGAGTTAAGAACTAAACTTGAAATTTGAAAAAAAGATGAATTAGATCTTCATGATGTTGTATATTATGAACGAGTAAACGCGAATCGCATTCTGACAAAGAAACTCGACGAGTAAGCAAAGAATATACTTATAATTGATAAGTACAGAACAACTCAAACTGATTGTTGCGTTTCTCATAGTATTTCAGTGTCAGTGAATTTCGCAATTTAAAATCAAATTCGCGATGTTGTGATTCGTAATCAAAAACTCGTCTTTCAGTAACTGAAATTTTAACTCAATAAAAGAATTGATTTCTGAGTCTCTGATGCGTTAATTAACGTGATTTAATTTCAAACAGAATTCTTTTTTATTGTATTTGATAATGCTAGCTCAACGAACAGACTCTCACAATTTTATAGTAAATACAAGTTCACTTTCAATAATAATAATAATTATTTTTTAAACTATTCATTTTGATAAAATCTTAACGCTTTTAGAGACTGACTCTTGAACAGCTCGTATATAACACTTAAAACACTCATGTTTAAACGACAGTTGAAGAAAGTCATGCTAGCGTAACTTTTAATTTGTGCTCATGAAAAAATGAACATATCTATTTTTAATAGTTTCATCGCGATTTTCGTTTTGACGAATGACTTTAATTGACGAAATGCTTTAAATCAAGCATCATTAAAAAACATATTTTCATGACAAAGTATCATGTGTGATTTTAAACACTTTAAGATAATCTTGCTTAACAAGCGCACATCAATTTGCGCTTGATTGTCGTCGTTTTGTTTCAGCATGCTGTTTTCAATGTTGATTGAAAAAATCAGCATCAAGTATTATCAAAAACAAAGTATCATATCAATTTTAATCTTTATTGTTCGTGCGAGAAGAAGCATGTTCTCAGCAATAAAATCGTCATGAGTAATATAAAAATTGATATGAATATAATGCAGTCTCTTCAAAATCTCTTTACAAAATGCGATCACTTCGTATAAACGAAGAACTTCAAGAGATGTTTCAAAAATTTGTGCGAGAAAAACATTCATTAACTCATAAAGCAGATGAATACTTTCTTGATGATAAAATGCTTTATGAAGCTTCACAATATTTTTGTGTTTTGCTTCGTTGACTTTGAAAAGTCATGTCTCGTTTTTCATCTCGATCTTCTTAACGAGCATTTTATCGAAAATATAATTTTTGACGTAAATCGTTCACTCTGTGTCAGTCTGATTTAGCTTCAAACATACTTAATAACGATCTTGAAGATTCGTCTTATTTTTGTAAAAACGTGTTGTTGTCTTGAGATGCGCAAAGTTTAAATGTGAAAACATGAAAATCATTCGTTGTAGCTTTTGTCACTTATGATAACGAGAACTCGAGTTTTAAAAAATTCGCTTTAAAACGACGCAATCGTCGCTCGAATTATCATGAGAAAAAATTGTTTTTTGATGTCTAACGATAAAGTTGTCTGACATGTTATTGACTGAAAAGAAAATACAGATTGAGAAACTTGCGATTTTTATAATTTATTATTTATAACAAGAATTTTCTTTAATTTTCACTCAATCATCTTTTAAAGACAAGTATTTCGTTTCGTAATCACAAAGATCACGCAAAAACGTGATTTGCGTCGATTCTTTTTTAAAAACTTCGCACTCGATCGACTAAGACTTTAATTTTGCGTTGTTGTATTTGAACATCATGAAAAATCTTTATTTGACGAAAGAGAAGAATATCTGTCTTTTTGATTGCACGAAGATATTCTTGAATCACTTGCGATTTGAAATCATTGACAAGTTTGATATTCGCGCTATTAAGCAAAAAAATATCAATATACTACTGAATCGATTCAAGAAAAATAGATGTCGACAGTTTAATTCTCAATATTGAATTTGCGCATTAATCGAATCGAAAGAGTTGAATTAACTTTTAAGTTATAACTCTCTTGTTCAGCTCAATCAAGCGAAGTCGAGATTTTTAAAATTGAGATTGAAATAAATCATAAACTGTCTCATTGATCAGACTTGAATGATTGTCGCAAAAAAATGATTTTTTGTCAATGATCAATGATGAATTGTTAAGTTTTACAATCGATCGCGCATATCTCTCGAGATTCAAAGAAGTCTTTGAGAAAGCTAAAAAAATGAACAAAAACATATTAGTGATGAGATTTATCGCAACATTCGTTTTTATCAGCGTGTCGAAGAAGATGCGAAAGCTTGTAAGTAATTGATCAAATGAAACGATGATGAGCGCTTTTTCAAACAACTACAAAAGAAGAAATATCGCTTTTTTCAAAAAATTTTAAATTCACTACTTGACTATTCTGATCTTTAATCAGCTTATTTAAATCTTCATCGATTGTTACTCATGCGTTGTTTTGAGATGATTGTTTTTTATTTTTTTTTCAAGCTCTCGACGTCTAATTTATGCTACAAAAACAAACAAATGATCTTCGATATATTCAAGTTTATTAAAGTGATATTGTCGAGCAATACTCGTTCATTTTTAATGTCACGATGATTCAACTTTTAAAGAGTCGCTGTCTCTTGCTTTTTATAAAAAACAGAAGATATATTGAGAAGTTGTTTAATAAAAATCTGATATTTGTCAACGTCTCTCACAATGAGAGAGAGAAACTTCGTCGAAGAATTCTTCGAGTGAGAATCGTTGAAAACTCTTCAATTATTATATCTTCATTCAATATTCATTACGAGAATATAAAATATTTCGAATTGATAACAAAGCAGCTACGAACGTTACTCTTTTTTAATTTTAAAGAAACAATTGAGAAGAGCATGAAACAACGCTATAAATGTCTCATTAATATAAATTTCTATATTCAAATCTCGAAGAATAAATGTTGATAAGAGAGTTATGTCGTCAGCTACGATTTCTGATTTGCATATAAACAACTTTCTCTTGCGACTATGCGTCACTTTTATTCTCTTATACTCAATTTTTAGTCATTAAAAATACACAAAGTCTCGTCACATATACAACACACTGACTCTCAAATACTTTCAGATCGCTTTAAAGAGCTTGCGTTTCGAGTGAAGTTTTTGATATCAGACTCATCTGATGTACTGCGCTTTATTCAACAAAAAACTGTGAACGAGCGATCAGTATTAACAATTAATATTGAAAATGAGTAATCTCTCTGCTCTCGTTGCGACATGATCGACAACGAGTTTTTTTTTTTAAATTAAAATCTCTTGTATCTTGATAACATTTATCTCAATTTCTTTAATCGATCTCGAGAACATCTCACATTTTTTGTAATTAAGAGAGACTTTTTTCTGATATTTTTTTCTTTCTTTTTTGAATCTGAATTTCAAAATGATACGCTTATTTCTCGATTTAACGTCTTTCACGTCAATATGATACGAAGATTTTCGACATTAATGTTTCAACTTCAAACTACGAAATCTCAGACTCAAGAAGAAGAAAGAGCAAATGAAAAAATGTCGAATTTTTTGCAAAATTTTAAAATGTCGAATGCTTCTTCATCAAATCTTGATATAGAAATAACAACGAACTTTTGTTTGCGTCGTGAAAAATCTCGTCTCGCTTTTATTAAACAGACAAAAAAACGTTTTTAACTTGCAATTATAAAATCTCGCGCTCTCAAGCACATCAAGTCATTCTTTTCTCTCTTTCGAAGAAATGTGACTCGACTTTTTTCTTCACTGTCAAAGCAGTATGCGTCTCAATTTATTGCATTCGTCTCGAAGAAAATTACGATTATAAAACAAGAACAAAGATGATGTGCTCTCAGAACTAGTAATATAAGTTCAAGAAAGTTCGCAAAATATCTTATAAAATCGAAATCATCGCATGATTGTTTTTATGTTTTATCAAATTGATCTATATTGATACACTCTCTTTACGTCGAGAAATTTATCAAAATGATTTGTGCACAACACACTCAATATTGATTTGCAGCAGTGATGAATGATAGCGACGCTCTCTCAATTAAATCACTTAAAAAAGTGTCGAAATTATTACAAAGCAATAACATTGTATTTGCTAACGAGACAAACGCTGCTTTCTTCAATTAAAAAATGCTTCAATTTGACTTTAATCAGTCGAGTGTTTTAAAAATACTCTGTTTTAATCAGAGTAATGATTGATGAGAAAAGAAGAAATTGTAAATGAGAGAATCAGATTTTTTTGAAAAAATCAAATCAAGAATGTCTCAAGAACTTCAAGAAATACGTGTAACTTTTAAGTCGTGTAATATGCAAATTCTTTTTTTTTCTCTTACAATATCGAGTTGAGAATGTCTCAAGAACTTCAAAAAATACGTGTAACTTCTAAGATCGTGTGACATGCAAATTCGTTGTTTTTTTCTACAATATCGAGTTGAGAATGTCTCAAGAATTTCAAGAAATACGTGTAACTTCTAAAATCATGTAACATGTCTCGAAAACTTCGAACATGCAAATTCTTTTTTTTACAATATCGAACTTTTGAGAATGCTTTAAAGAATTCAAATCATGCGTTTCTCTCTTTAAAATGTGAGATATGTCTCAGAGAAAGTCACTTATTATTAAATTAATTGACACTCTTAAGACTTTTATCGTCTTTAGAGCATATCTCGTCGTGAGACAAAAAAATTCTTTGAAAGAATACTTATCTCTGAGAACAATCATATAAACATGATTAAGATCACTAACTTAAAAAACTCTTGAGATATTTCTAAAATTATGTCTATCGCTAATAGTCTCAAAGCACGTTAAAAAACATGTTCATCAAATTGAATTTATCTTATTTTCTGAGACAACAGAATCTTTGAAGATTATTAAAAAAGACTTGCTTTTTCTTTTTCTCGACAACGAACAATTGTCTGACATGACTTTCTCTACAGTTTTAAGTCTTTTTGACTCAATCGTTTACTTTAAATTGTTTTCTCAATTTTTAAACGTCTGTCATATCATCATCAAAAGTCATTCAAAGATTATTTTGAAAGCGATGACGTTAATAACACATCTTTTAATTCTATTTCTTTTAGTTCATCACGCTTGAAACTCATACGCTCAATCTCAGCATCTCTGTCAAAATAAAATCGCGACGAAGCAAGAATTTCAGTGAGAATAAATGAATAGAAATTATGCGAAAACGTCAAAAACAGTCGATGTCTGATGAAATTGAGAATATATCAAATCAATAAAATTTCAATACATCTTTATTTAAAAACTTTCTTGCAACATTCGAAACGTGTAAAAATAGTATTCTCGTAAAACTTGTTTCTAAAATTGAAGAGCGAATAACGTCACGATTTTTGACAGATCGATCACGATCTTTGAGAGTTTAAAAATAACAGTTTATCAATTAAGAATTTGAAAAAAACAAGAGCATGAACAACTCACTATTTCTTTCGATTTGTCAGTCTTGTGATGCTCGAAATTTTCTTTTCAAATCAAAATGTGAAAATAACAAAATCTAACAGCATAAATTAACATTCTAAAGATAGAAAACAATTTGAAAAGTCTGAAATGCAAGTCTATATCAATTTATTGAAGTCTCTCTGTGATCACGTGATTATCACATATGTAATATTCAACTCACTCTCACTTCTGACAGTTTGTTTGAACAATCAAGACATATTGAATATTCATTTTCATTATTTGAAATCTTTTTTCACGCATATCGTCTTTCGCTCTTGTTGAGATATTGCAGCATGACTAAGTCTCGAACTTACTTAAACTGCGAGTATGAGAGATCAAAAATAATGAATTCATCTAATATAAAATCTAAACGTCACAGAGATTTATATGCGCTCAAAAACAAATCAAAAACGAAAAATCTATGTGAATAATAATCAGCGAGCGAATATAAAATGCATAAAACACAATTTACTGTTTATTTGAAAATTTATTTTCTTTGTGAAAGTTGAGTCTTATGTGATGTCGTGATATGATGATAATACTGTATTTTGAAATTTAAAAACATCTCGCAATTTGAATAATTGTAAGAGATTGATTTGAAAAAGTTCATACTTTTCACGTGTTGTGTTTTCAGATGATCTCTCAGAGTGTATTTGTTGTTAAATTGAAACGATTTTGTCTTGAAATGTCAGTTTTTATTGCTTAAACATTTTGAGCACTTTAAGTCACTTAAACTTGAATATCGAGTCGAGAACGAAGCGTCTTCGATGATTTTCTTTGATTTTAATCTTGAGATCAGATGTTTAAGAATGTTGAGACGATTCAAAACAAGACGAAATTTCAAAGATTGAATGTGATTTTTTATAAGCTCTTTATAAAATACAACGCTCACGTCTCGATTTTTAAACTCGAGAACAGTCAAGACTTTTCGCTTTGACAAAATAAAAGAGATATTGAGCTCAAAAGTAATGCTGTTTTCGCGATAATTTTTTTTGATAATAACATTGTTCACGTTGTTGAAAAACTCTTCGTAACTCTCTTTATTTATTTGTTTTCAAAGTTTCTGACGTTTGACTCTAATTTGATTGTCAAGTTATTGATATTGTTTAAATTTGATCAAGTTCGTCATCTGAGAGATCTTGTGATACTTTGCAATTAAATTCTCTTGAAAATTAATTTGAGTTTTCTTCATTTTCATCAACTCTGAATCACTCTCGACAAGTTGCACTTGTTTATTTGTTAATTTTTGAGACGTGAAGAGATCGCATGTAATGTCTGCATTAATAAAAAATTTAATCAAAGCATTTTTAATTGAGATTCTTAGAAAGACAAATTGTGTGTTAATTGACATTAGCTCATTGAAATATTTAAGAAAAATATCGTTTTCAAAATGTCTCATGATTTGAGTTCGTCGTTTGAGAATTAAATCTATGAATATATATTAGCTGTTATTCAACAGAATGATAATTAACATTAATCAGCAAATTCTTTTGTCGCGTCTTTTTTATACTTATATGTAGAGTCTGAGTTTGCAAGATTTGCAAAATGACATGCTTTATAATCATTTTCTGAAAACTGAGCATATGTGAGAAAGATCATGAGATAAGTGATTTAATTTCTCTTTTCGTTTCGAGCAGCATAATGAAAGATTGATACAAATTATTTTTTTTTTCTTAATATGAATGAGAATGCTCTTTCAATAAGTTGATATATCGATGTATCGTCAAATGTTTTAAGATTCTCGAATATATTCACTAACAAATATTTCATTCTCAAATGCATATTTTAAAATGTCTTGAATCACGCAAAGACTCAGATTGTCGTTTCGCTTAAAATAAATGTATCTCGAATTAAATCAGAGTCAATTATGATACTGAGAGAGCGAAAATGACGCGTACGCTTTGCTTTTGTTTCTTCGATCTTTGTTAAGTCTGTGTTTTACTCTTGCAAGAAGAATCTTGTTTGTTGAACGCTCGAGATTTTTAATCATGAATAGTTCAATATTTTTTTAACGAAACGCATCGAATTTCTTTCGACAGTAATCAGAGCTTAAAATCAAAGTCTTTAAATGTGCATTTGTGAAAATTATCATTTTTCGTACGATTTCGAGCTGATTTTTCTGTCGATGTGTAGAAAAGAATACTGTGAAGATAACAAGAGCATGATGTAAAAAATAAAAAAAAAGATTAATATTGACATTGAATTAAGATTTGATTATCTCGTTAAAATCATACTTCTTTTTCAGAGTGTCACAAATCAACTAATAAACTGTAAGTTACTAGAGTTGATAAGAAACATAACTGAACACATACATTTTTCGTCTTTCGCTTCAGATCGTAGAGAAAGTCATGATTTAACTCACAACAATAATAGATTCGAAAGTATCGAACAATGACATAAAAGTCGTTCAAAGATTTGACGTTATGCGTTTCAAGATATTAACGCAAGTAAAATTTAATAACGTTCATGATAAGATTTTCAAGTCAATAGCAAGAGTCAATTGATCACAAAAGCGCACAAAATCTGATAAAAAATAAATTAACATTTTTATTGATCGTTGAAATCGAGTCAAATCTTACTTGATGAATGAATTCTTCGCAATCATCAAGTTACGCATAATTGATTTCTCATACTTTGACTTAATCAACTTGAATGATTTATTGATCATATTCATTCAGTGTTGAGAGCTTCTTTGAGTTAACGTCTTTTTTTTGACAACGCTCATTGCTGCTAGCGCTAAGAGTGCAATCAAAGAATAGTATGTATCACAAACAATTTGTTAATGAAAGAATGCGCTGAATAACGAATAGATACTAAATGAAAGAAATAAATTAGACGTGATAAATAGCGAGTAAATACTATATATATATCAAATAATGAAAGTTAGCATATACTCGCTGAGAAATTCGAGAGTGTTAAAGCAGCATTACATCGATCGAAAAGATCACGAAAATAAAGCAAAATGTCACGTTTTCTCGAGACAAATTAGATGACATCTTTCTTCACTTCGTAATCAGAGTCTCTGAGTCTCTGAGTCTCTTTAGTTTTGTCAATTAGCCCATTTGGCCCTCAAAATACAGCAGAATGTTATTCCGACTGATCACGTGGTGTCTTCACTTGCCTATTATTCATGGACGGCAGTTTTGGGCGTTTGATTTGGGGGCCAGCTAGAACAGGGCTTGTTTTCTTAGTTATCATATTATTGACGGACTTGTCACTTTATATGATAGACAGCATGCGGGAGAAACAAGGTTTCGAAACCTCGCTGAAGTCCAAACTCGACGAGCTCTTCTCAACACAGAGGGCCAAAGAGTTAGTTAAAGTTCAGAACCACAAACCCCTCAGCTAGAAGGACTGACCTATCCCATATAAAGATCGCGGGAAGGTTTTTCTGTGCACTGGCTGGAAATGCTGGGGTTCGCCGTAGGCCCCCGCCTGGACATCGACTTGGGGGATTCACAACCTTGGATACTCCGCTAGGGGCAAAGCAGGGGGCAGGTTCGTCTGACGTGGGTCAGCTGAGTTCATCGAGATATGGGCACAGGCATAAGTATGTCTTGCAGCTGTTCTCTCGAGACACATCGTTGAAGCACTCCGAACAGATTGGATACGACCTGTCAAGCCTTGAGCAAAGTTATTTACAATATGGAATCCCCCGCCATTCCCCCTAGCACCCTCCTTGGCATCGGTCATGGCAGCTCGCACAGGGCTAACTGATATGGCTATCCTTGGCAGTTAAATAACTATACGTCTCTCAAGGTCTATAACTTGAGAGACCTCAAGAGACCAACTTGACCGAAAGATTTTCTGAAGTTCTATCCGAGTTAAAGCCACCGGTTCATCTCACCATACATACCTAGACTTTATCTAGACGTTAGAAAAAAGCCACTTTCGAGTTACTGACTCGAAGATTGAGCTCGCTTCTAATTCTGCCTCAGGCCAGAACTCGAAGTCTCAACAGAGCATGGCTTATTCCCTCACTCCTTCGGGTGTTTCCCTTCGCCAAGCCGCATAGAGCAGCCTTTATCCAGAGGATTTGATTCTCCTCGGAGATCATACTCGGAGCTGAGAAGAACTTGTGGCATTATTAAAATTTTTCTCTGAAGACGTCCGTCTTCAAACAGTTTCTGGTCCAGATTATCTAGATTCCGCCTTTACTCTGCTGGAGAGAGACATGTTCGCTTTTCACGCAATCCTCGAGACCCCAGGCCATAATACGTTTGTTGATTTCATGTCACTTCTTAGTACCTCGCGTGCTTTTATCATCCATCCCCCGCACTTCTTGTCCGTTGAATGCCGGACAAGCTTTCTTGTGCTGTATTCTTTCTCCAATTCCACCTGCTGTTACCCTTGATATTTGATTAACGTCTATTGCCCTTCATAATTGAGCAGTATCAAAGCCCGAAACAATGGGTTCTTTAATTGTATATGAACGCCCCCATTCAGCTGTGAGCTACAGGTTGCCCATACAAAGAAAGTTGGGCACATATGAACCTTTGAGATATTGCAGGGCTTCACCGTTAGAGAGACTACCTACTGTGTGATCGAGAGTTTTAAACTGTTTTATAACCAAAATGGCTTCTACTACGCAGCCCTTTTTCACAGAGGACCTACAAGACCATAACATGAAGTATGTTATGAAGGAAGTGTAAGTAGGTCACCCCTTGGATGAGTTAAGTTTTCACAACCCAAACACAGGATAATCTTACCGATATGGCGACACACTCCCGTCTGAAGGAACCCACTCTATGGACATTTCTATTACCCCTTGATTCAATACCCGGGAAAGACAGATTACTCCGTCTCAGTGCTACTTAAACCCTCCAGGTTCCGGCAACCTCTGGAAGGAACTTGAAGATAAACTATTACTAGCGAAGAACCACGAAGTCTACGTCGGAACATCATATAACGCTTTGGTACAGCTCGGTGGCCAACCAATACGCAAAGTCCCAGAACATCCCCCCTTACGATCCAGCCTGCGGCGAAAACCGAAGCCGAAGTAGCCATAGGCCCCTAGTTTCAGAAAGGCCACAATTTCCCGGACGAGCTGATGCGTTGGGAGGGAATTCCGTGCCTTCCAGGAGGTAGGTAGTACGGCGGGATCCAGAGCAGTTCCCCGCATAATATACTGAAATCGTCCGGAAATTTCGGCAAAGCCGTGGAATGGCGGGTAGTGATGAGCTGCAGCTCAGCTTGCAGGCAGATAGTCTATCGAAACTGGATGAGTGGAAGGAGTTTCAGCATTTCCAATACCAGCTTGCCGATGGATACTGCCGGTGGGGGGTTCGGATCTGGAATTGAGGGAGTCTGTGAGGGCAAGGTATTGGGTGGAGAGAGATAATCCGGAGGGGACTGTGCATAGTCTTCGTGATTACGTGCCCTGCTAGGAGATAGTGTCCTCGAAGGGGTGGTATTGCCGCCTTTTCGTCTCTTGCTCTCCGGTTGGGAGATTGGAGCTAACGGGTAGGGGATACTATCGAGACGAGCGTTCTATAACCTGCTCAGAACGGAACCTTGACTCGCCCCAGGAGGAACAATTTCGAAACAAAAATATTATTTATGTATATAGCTACTGCGAGGTATCGAATTATATAAAAAATAGAGACCCCGTCAGGGTCCGCCCATATACACCCGTGTCCCTGAACCCCCCCAAATTACCTGCCCGACTGACCTTACCTGCCAAACCATAATAAAAACCTCTTCGCCTGGTACTCTGATAGTCTCTGGGGGATAGAATAGAAAGAGTAATATGGGATTAGGAACTAAGGAAAAAGAAGAGAAAGAGAAAACAACGGACGCCATCTTAAAACGATGCTGAACAAAATAGGATGAGGATCGGTAGGGTAGGGTGGATATTGTAACTGAGAAAGAGAGAGAGAGGGAGAGAGTAGGGGATCTTGATGATTTCAGACCCATGGGATATCACAATACATTACAAGATAAGAGGAATAAAGAAGAGATATGAAGTGGATCAATGCGCGCTTTCAGAACAAGACAAGACAATGGGATAAGAGAAAAGAGAAAGAAAGGTTTGCGACCAACGATACTCGCAGCAACTGCTGTATCTATTCCTCCACCCACATAGGAGGTCTAATTCGCGGGATGGAAACGCCCCGTATTTGGCCTGGACGCCTCACTTTCGGGGACGACACCTATTTTCGGATCCGGTATCTGAATGTCGAGAGTCATATAGCCCGTTCTCCGAAGAGGCAAAAGCTTCACCCCTTCCTTAGCCCCAACCTCCTGGTTCCATCTCTCTAACCACTGCTCTACCGAACGGAGCTCACTCTTGGTATGATTGATCCCCACATCATCCCATATCCAGCCCGTGAGTAGACCTATAGCACCATCGACCCAATTCCGTGCCCGGTAGGGGTCAAACGTTCGGGTGAGTTCTTCGTTAATTTTCGCTATGACCCGGCGGAATTCCTGTTCGGAGAGGAGGGGATCGAGGATTTCGGGGTAAAGGTTGGAGAAGGTAGGTGCGAGGTCACCCTTGACCATCCAATCGCGTCGGATGCGGATGATTCGTGTGTTGGCGTACTCGTCGGAGGTTGCTGGGACGTGGGGATTCATGTGAGGGAAACATGGGTGTGCGGGGCCCCAGGATAATTCTTCGGGAGCGTCTGCCTCAGCTCCGTCGCCTGCGTTAGCGACGGAGGGGAGGGATGCGTTGTTGGCAGAGCGTAGAGAGTTGCCGGATTGCGCGTGGCGCGGGGGTTGGTATTGGTCTTGTCCTAGGTATGCATTGTCTGGGCGACGGAGGTGGTCGTCTGTTCGTTTTTCGGCGTTTGCTTCCATGATGTGGTGGTTTTTTTGATGATTGCTATTATTCACTGTCCCTTCCCAATTCCCGCTACGTCTCTGGCCTCTGGGTAACCCGATGCTTGTTCGTCCACTTTCCGAACCGTTGGTATCGTTTTCCACGACCAAGCTACTTGGGCTTGGCTGGTTTCTACTTCGTCGTCGTTCGGGTATGGTCAACAAAGGATGGGCGTCGCGAGAGTAAGGGTCTGTTCCGGTAGATCGCGGATCGTTTGAGGTAAAGGTTTGATGATTGCAAGGAACAGTGACTGGAGTAGTGCGTGGGACGTAGTTAATCGGATTCCAGAGTCTGGAGGAGGGAGGTCGACGACTGGTGAAGACAAAAGGGGTGAAGGTTGAGCGTTCCTGGGAGCGGCGGGGGCGGTGTTGATTACGTGGAGGTCGTTGAGGAGTCGGTTCGAGTTTGATTGATGGGTTATAGGCAGGTTTCGGGACTTGGAGGACTGGTGACGGGGTAATTGACTGGCTTGAAGAGGCGACAGCTGTGTCGAGTTGGAGATGGTGATGGGATTGTCGGTCTTGGCGAGGATACTTTCCCTCCTTTTCTTCTTCGTTCGTTTCAGCCGCCCGCGGTGGTGAGGAGAGCGAGGGCAGAACGATTGGCGCCGTCTTTGTGGATTAAGAAGAGAGGGATAGAGGAGGAAGAGAGGATTGAGTGGTTGTGGTTGTGATATTTCGGAAATTAATAACTTTGTCGTTGAAGGAAGAAAAGTTGATGCAGGTTGATGATGCACGGTGATTGGACTAGTAGATGGATAGTAAGGGGAGATGGGCAACGGCGACGGCGACATGAGCATCTCGACACCACAACATGTCAATTACGGAGTATATGATTGATGCATAGATACGATGGTGATAGAGGGAAAATAAGTCAAAGTCAAAGAGGAAAAGAAAGAAGTTGAAAATGGGGACAGTGAGCGCAAATCTGGGGGGGATGGGATCAACAATGGGCGAAATGCGATAAAAATAAAATATGGGAAAAAATGAGAAGAAAAGCAAAGAAAAGATCAGAAAATAAGGAGAACACCAGAGATCGAGATCAATTTCTGGAAGACTCTCTGCATGAACATTCCAATCTCTCTCTCTTATAAGTTATTATGTTCTATTATTATGGCTACTATGATCACCGCCGCAGTGCATTCGCATTCATCATCCTATCCATGGCACCAGTTTCATCCTGCACTGTGCAGCCAGGGAAAACGGAGACTCGGAGAGAACGAAAAGGAATCCCGAAGGGCCGCCGGACAAACGATCACGAAAAGTTGCTGTTAATTTGTGAGACAGCCACATTTCTTCTCAAACAGAAAGGGGAATCGTCATCCTCATCCTCGATCGGTGGATAACACGACGAACTCTTGGACAAACGACAGCCGGGAAGTCTGAAGGAGCGGGTCTCCAGCACTTCGCCCTTTCCAATCTTCCATGCTGTGGCTCTCGGTGGTCCCAAGGGTTCGATCCGTTCAGAGAGCCGAACTGACTATTGATCTTTGTCCTCCTTTTTCCCTTTGGGTCAGACCCTTCAGTTATCGTGTGGCCGTTCTTATCAACCACAGCCATCTCCAACGGTCCTCCTGTCAGACCTGTCAAGGCGTGCCTGACAGTTACTCTATTTCCACCTCTGCTCCCTCGCAATGCAAGCACAGAAGGACAAACCACCGAACCAGTCACTGGCAATCCCTCAACTCTGCTTTTCCTTGTTGTTGCTCCTTGTGCTCCATCGATCGGAGCCGCTAACTTGAGACTAGGCGAGACTAGCGAAATCCCGGGACTCCCGACAAACCCTTCCCTGTTCTTCAACTTTCAGCTGGAAGGGGAAGGTGTGCTTTCCCAATCCCTCCTGGAAATCTTCGGCAAACAGCGAGGCAGTGTGACCATTGTTTAACCCTACGGCCTCAAAAGAAGACATAACTATGCCAAGAAGAATGAGAACCTCTCAACTCAGGGCGACGACGAGGCCCACATGACTGAATTCAATCGCACAACGGATGAAGGAGGAGGCGATGATATCAACACCTTCCAAGCTTAACCGTTAACAAAACAACCGAGACAGGGATAACCCACAATTCTCTCCCAAGGGAACGGATCCCCCCATGCCTTTTAACACTGAATGAGGCTCGTTGCCAGTTGTTGCGTGTTCTGGACCTGAAAGAATGCGTCTCTTCATGCTCGACTCTTTTTCAAGGGAATTGCTTTCAAACTTCATCTTGATCAACTTTAGCTCCAGGTCTGTTTTCACGCCATTACATAAGCTCGCATCAGTGACTCAGAATCGAGGTTGACTTGGCCACGAGTTGTCTGGAGAATTTATTACAGTCTGTTGAAGAGAATCCATGGCTCATTGACACACACGTGACGAATTAACAGCAACCTCGAGTTCTTTTGATGCTCAAGAAGGGGTTTAAACATCACAATGACAACAGTGGGAAACTTTCTTCCACGATGAGGCCGCCTTTTCAAACTCACCGAAAACAACAGCTATTCAACTAACCCTACATGAAAAGAGATACCTATTCTCTCTTGTGCCTGGCGCCCCTGTACGTCAAAACCAGTAAGTCCTAACCATACCTCGCACTTCATTCAAATTACTTATCATTCTTCTATAGACGGTAGTCGAACTTTTATACCCAGATCTATTCTCCGATCTCCGTGCCCATCATGGGCCAACTTGGTGACTTGATCATGTACGGCTACTATTCCTGGATGGAACCCAATCAACCTACGTGGGGGGAGATCTTACGAGTCACCGTGAATGCTAGCAACATTAGGGGGGAATTGATACACTGGTGAACCTGGATGTTGCGATATTGGCCTGACAACGCCGAAGCTACATCCACTGCTGGATTAATCGACCAGGTTCTGCGGGCTCTCCGAGATGACCATGGGGGTGCTTACCCCGATGAAGTGCTTGAACGGTGGGCGGGTCAACGCGAAGACTTACACGATAGACAGATTTTTAAGACACCCGAGGAGAAGGAGGCGATGGTAAAGATATGGAAAACGTGGCGCGACTCGGACTGGGTTAAGAAAACGTTCTGGTGCTTCAATATTGATGACCCTTACACTGTGACCGGGGACCATGTCCCGCAGGTAAAGCAATGTTTGTTGGAGTGGCTCCGGAAACGAAGAGCTGGTGAACTGTATCCCTCAGATGAAGAAAAGCTCGATTGAGTGGCTCCAGAAACGCTGGGCTGACCACCATCTCATCGCCGCTACCTTGTTGTCGTTACCTCAACGTCATCACACCGATTAGGAATCGCGGAACGCGGTTCCATGTGGTTTTGAGGGATGAGAAGGATGGGCGGGATTCTAGCCCCGCGATATACGTACGCTGATATCCCTTTCTTGCTATGGCAATCTTAAAAACGATGGGATGGTGCTATTTGTTTAGCTTGGGTATCAGGGGGGATGTAGCGGAGGTGACTCAGCAAGGATCCCCTGATATTTGCAATGTCCAAGGAAAAGGCAACACGCCTCGGCAACACTTACAATATCCCGGTACACCAGAGCAACACGAATTCGCTCATAAAGGAAGACATTATTCGAAATCTGCAAAGACAGCAGCTTTCGGTAGTGGTAGGGACATCGGGTCTTGGCCTGGGGTTAGATTTTTCGGGTGTTGAATCCGTCGTTCACTATCGAGGGTCGTTTTCCATCATCGATCTCTCTCAACAAGCAGCAAGGGCGGGGCGATGCGATCAGAAGGAGACATCAATCTTCATGCTAACGACGGATGATCTCGCTAGGCAAAGAAGAAAGCACGCTGGTAACGCGTTGGGTGACTATCTCGAGAATGCCAGATGTCTAAACGCCGTGGTGAATGAACACATGGAAGGTGCTGTCTATCTTTCGGAGCTCTTGAGTCACGTAATCAACACATTTACATAGCTAGTCAGTCCAGGCTCTCTTCCTTCCTCGTTAGACACGCCTTCCGCAATAGACCCCCTTCCTACCCTCACGTTGTCTTTTTGGGCAAGCGAGACCCTCACCCTCGCTACAAGAGGGTAGTCTCCTGACGCGGCTCCCAGCATCTCCTATCTCTCTTGGGATATTCTTTCTCCAGGCTCGACAGCAGCTATTCTAACTGAAGTAATTTAATCTAGATAGAAGAAAGAGAATTCCAAGATTTAAAAATGTCTGCGTAAGTTCCCCTTTCTCGGTTTGATAGTTTGGATTTGTGGCTAAGCGTTATGGTGTTTAGAATCACTCCTACTTACCGCCCAAAACTGGCTGAACTCCCCTGCATTTCGCGACGATGTGGATGGGGTTGTTCAACAGGGGCCCAATCAGATAGCTAAGGAAATATGGTCCAAAATTGAGTACGCGAGAGAGTACCAGGCCCGAGAGATCGACTGGCGCTATGCGCCTTTTCATACCTCCTTTATCCTCCCTTGGTTCCTGATTCGATGCGTCGTAACCTCTCTTTCTTCGGCATTTGTCGAGGAAGTCGACCCTGAGAACAAAGCTGTGGCACAGCATCCTATCAACGACGGCAGCCACGCTTACGGTGGCTACAGCGGCGTGCAGCCTCAATCGCGCCAAGCCTATCGACCGTCGGGAATCTGTCTGTGATCTTCTGATGACGCCCACCATCAGAGAACGATACAGTCGGTAATAGCGGCTACTTTGCCAAATTTAACTGTAAGTTACCCTTTCTCGGTCTGCTGACTTGGTTTTGTGGCTAACGTTGTGATGTAAAGTATCAACATCATTCAAATTGTCCTACCGCGACGAGTGGAAGAATCTGTTCAATTCAAAAGAGACATAGTGGGAGTGATTTGTGAATCCGTTGATCAAGTTGATAGAACGAACCGGCCGAAGAACGAATATGCGAAATTGTATCTCGCACAAGAATACGAGTGGAGCTATGCCCCGTGGCATAGTGGCTTTCTGGCCGTTTGGTTCCTGATTCAATGTGTCGTGACCTCTCTTTCTTCGACGTTTGCCGGAGATGACAAGGGTAGAGACGTTGGCGCAATTGCGCTGGCCGTCCTATCCCTTGCTACAAACGGGGGAACCGCATTTTTTCAGTGGCAAGATGGGCGCAAGCCAACCCTGAAAACCAAGCTATGCCACACGATATTCTCCACCATTGCAGCCGGGTTTACTGTGGCAGCAGCGGCGTGCGGTATTCGCCATGCCAACGACATCGATCGCCTTGAAACCGTATACGATCTCTTGATGACAGTTACTTACGGAAGTAGGCGGCAGCCTAGAGGGAGCAACATGATTGTCGGCGACTACTTTCGCCAATTATTGTATTGCGATCCACCGAGAAGGGGTTACTCCGGAGCACCACAAACAAGGAAATGGTTTGAACCCCTGGAGCCAGTGAGCAGGCACGGCGACATGATGCGAGGAATGATTATAATAGTAGCACCTAACCCTAATAATAATTGTTATTACACCTGGAAGTCATTCCTCTTTCACACTCCTCTTCCCATGTCCGTCGTTCTCTCAACTTCCCTCATTCCACCCTCCCTGCCCTCCCTTCCACCTCCCATTCTCCCTTCGTCCGTCCCACTATTATCAGGACCCCTGGTACAATGCAGAAAAATCGCTCAGTGAAATATAGCAAAAAAAAAAAAGGTATTAAAACGAGAACTTGAAGGGAATATAGTAAAACAAAAACGAACGCCAGCCTCCTTGAAAAATCCCTGATTCGCAGATTCCCGAGCAGTATGTAAATGGTGTATATGAATGAAAAAAATAGACAATAAAGAGAAGAAAAAGAAGTGGTTGGAGAAGCGAATGTGCATCGTTTGCGTGTGTGCGTTTGCGCGTGGAATGGCGGGAAGTAAGTAAGTAAGAGAGAGGTAGTCCCGCCGAGATAATGGAAAAGAAAGAAAAAAGAAACGGAGAAGAAAGAATTAGAGTATTAACGTTCGTCATGTACGATTATTAGCCTGAGCCTGCATCTTCCTCATCGCTTCCCGATGTAGATGCTGCATATCACCCCTCTGCATCGCTTCAGTGAGCGCATGATCCCGGTACTGCGCCATCATCGACTCCTGCTGCTTCCCGCGTACGGACTGCCGCTTCTCCATCAACATGTCTGCCCGACGGATCTCGACTGTTGATTCTGGCGCATGCTCTAAGGCTATTTCCTCGCGGACAGATTCTCGCCAGGCGGCGAGGTTGGCTTCGCGGAGGATTCCCGAGTCCGGGGGTTGGCGGGAGGATGGGGAGAGGGGGGAGCGGGAGCCTGAGCGGGAGTAGTCGTAGGAATTTATGGAGTTGGCGTAGGAGAAGGCGGAGGGTTCGCCTTTGTTGTTGAGGGATTGTTGGCGGATCAGTTCTCGGCGTTGGGCTAGGGGCATGTCATCGTCTGGTGGTGGTGCGGCGAAGTTTTGGCCTCTTAAAACGGTGGGGGATCCGGCGGATGCGTCTGTATATGCTTGTTGGTATTTTGCAAGGGATGGGGCGGAGGAGTTGCGGTTTAAGAAAGGCGAGGACATTCGGTTTTTGATCATGCTGTCGCGCATTGCCATCAGGGGTGGTGCTGGACTGGTGGAACCGTCCCTGTTCGCTGATGAGTCCCACTCGCCGGATTCCCGAATGACCGACCCATGTACTGAGTTGGCTAGAAAGGGGGTTGAGCTATTTCGATGTGGATTATGGGCTGTAGGACCGTCTAGTATCGAATTTAGTGAGTTGGGTGTTGTGTACCCCTTACTCTGCATGTACTGTGACGACGGTCGAAGATGCTTCTTAGTCCCTGGGGATTGGATCGGCAAATCCATATTGGGGGCTTCTTCGGAACCAATCCCAGACACCGTCAAAGCGGGCCGTGCTGGGTTCGAGTCGTCCGATGTGGATGTAGCTGCCGGGTGATGTTCGACCATTGGGGGAGGATGAGCATCAAGTGCGGTTTGTTGAAGTTGGACGACATTTACGGGTATCACGGGTTCTTCGCGCAATGAAGTGTCGTCAGCTTGCCCTTGAAGTGCCGGCTGTTGGATAGGTTCGGTTGCTGGAATATCAGCTCGAGAGAGGTGCTTGGCCCATTCATTAGTTCGGTAGGACATAGTCACACTGGACGCCTGGCTCGGTAGTAATCCAACAGCATCTGCAGTCAAAGAGCCAGTCCTAGATGCCGTCGTCCCAGACCTTTCTAACCCACTAGCTGAAATAGCCTGTTTATCATGTATATTTCCATCGGAAGAAACGCTTTCCCGATTCTTCGCCGGTTCTGTACCAGGAACCATCAGCATGGGGCTAGGGAGAGGGCTTGCGGATAGCCTTTTCGACCCCGATTCATCGCCTATTTGAATATTAATGCTTGGCCTGTGCGTCCCATCATCTGCTGCCTGCGATTCACATTTAGCCAGTCCCTGGGATACAGCAGTTGTGAAATCCTGGGGATCGGCAGGTACGTCGTAGTGGTCACCGACTGAATTTGTGGTTGTCTTGAGCTCGTATCCGTTTTCTTCCGGTGCCAATCCGTCGTCGCTCGGTTCGGGAATATTAACCGCCAGAGCGCCAGATGTTGGCCGACTTCGATTATTTCTGGGGGAATCCCCGGCTTCTGCAGAAGTCGTACCACCAAACAGTCCTGATAATCTTGTGAAGTTCGAAAGTCGAGAAAACCTTCTAGAGAACTCGTTCACGTCTATATCGGAGCCAGCAGACGCTGCAACGGACAGTTCGTCTTCATCTCTATCGCGGGGGCTGGAGAACGGGGCCTTGAAAGGGAGTGGTGTCACGCTTGGTGTAGGTGACATGTCTCCTGATAATTGGTCTCTTGGAGGACCTTGCGTCTGGCCAGCGCCAGAAAATGGACGGGAACCACCAGGCGACTGAGGAACGGTATTGAAATCGACGGAGGCTGCAGTCGACGTATTGGAGATTCGGTTTGGCGTACTATTACCATGAACCCCGTGGGCTTCACAGGCGGTGTCCTCGGAGGGCAGTCCTTCACCAAGATCTTGGTGTCTGGAAACAGATCGCTTTCTACCCGGAAACCCCCAGATAGAGCTTCTTTCTCCAGGGCTGCTGACTGATTTCTTCTCAGCACCATCTTCGTCTCGTGTTTCGACAGCCACATCCTCGGTTCGACTGATAGTTGATGATCGGTCAATAAAGTCCTTCCCGCTGGTAGAGTCTTCCCTCCCAATTCCGGAGTCTGCCCTATGTTTATCTGAATCTGGTTCGTAAGTCGCCTCCCAAACTGCCATTTCCCGGCTATTGGCTTCTTCCAAGTTTCTTCCGACCTCTTCTTCCTCCCTATCCCTTTGCTCTTCCTCATCTGCTTTGGCGGACATTCTGGCCTTTCTCCTTTCCCGTATAACTTTCCATAGTTTGACTTGTGATATAATGCCAATAAAACAAGTTACAACAATACCGGCCAGTTCCACACGGATCCCGCGAGTTATAGGGTAAGTTGATGTGTTAAGAGGGAAGACGTCGGGATTTAGTCCTGCAGTAACGATTAGTATCGCGCAGAATCTGATGGTATAGTAGGGACCTTACCCCAAATGTACAGCCAGAATTCTTTCAGCCCGGCTCTGCTAAAACAGTCTATCCCGAGAATCGTGGCTGTCGCACCTGCAAACGATGTCGATCCGATCAAACCGTATGGTCTCGTGTAATGGCTGAACGAGGTTGCATATGTAGCAGCTGTGAAAGCAGCAATGAATGCGACTTTGCCTTCCGTTTCAGATAGAAGGCCGCCGGGCTTCAGTGCTAGGAGCCACATGCTTAAGCAAAACCCTCCCAGCAAGCAACCCATACCTTCCGTGATCTCTTGAAAAACGAGGGACACGGCGCCGAAAACGATACCCGTAAAAAAGCATGCGGCAAAGTAGCCGCCCTGTCTACCGTCCGGAACAGGAGTATTCATCACGTAGACAATAAGAACCTGTCAAGTTGTCAGCAGAAGAACACAGTAGGCGTCATTAGATTGCAGGTCATACCGCGACAGACAGTGCAGCCAAAAAGGCCGTCGACAGAAACACTTGTGCCCTGTATTAAGCCGGTCAATATAAACTTTCCCAATTCGGGAGCAGTGTCCAAAATACCATCTTTTCTTTATACCAATCAACGTATAGACCACTCCCGCGATGAGTAGGACGACACCAGAGACAACGAAAGCGGGAGATAATTTGGGCTCTAGAGGTAATTTATCGGGGTCTTTTTCAGAGTCAGTTCCTATCTCCAGGTTAGGTATAATCTTTAGGCAGAGCAGCTAGAAGGCTTTACCGGGTTCAGAAGTCGATGATGGGCTATCTGAGGCCGCCGTGGTTGTGTGGGGTCCTACTGTCTGAGTTGTAGACTCCCCTGTCGCCGTTCCGGTAGTTGTTATCGTGGGTTCAGTAGTTGACGTTGTGGAGGTAGAGGCGCCTGCCTCTGTCCGGGTTGGCTCTTGGTCTGAAGCGGGCTTGGTAGGTTCCTCGGTGGCGGGAGGGTTTATCTCCTCTTGTCTTCGGTCAAGCCCTTGAACTCCCGCCGTCGCCGAATTGATGCCGACTAAAAGGAACGCAAGTAGGAGACATAACGAAAGCGAGCGCATCGTCAACTATCTGCAGATAGGTAAGAGGTTGGTTCTCAGGAACAAGGTAGGAAGGACAGTCAACCCCGGACTCACGGGAAAGATAATTGCAAGATAGGTCTCCGAACGGACCCAACCCCGGGAACAGGCAGGCAAGATTGCAATAACAGATGAACACTGATGTTTTGTTTCATCAAGCCCTCGCAATAAAGCAAGATAGAAAGAATCACCACGAAAAACTTCGGCAAAAGCGAACAAGTTCAACACATGCAGATATTGCAGATCACCGTTTCAACATGGTCGAGAACAGGGAGAAATCCTTTCTCCGCAGCAACAGAGCGGACAAACAGAGCGAACGAGGGGGGGATCAGGCAAAAAGAATGAGGGACGATTTCACAGATTCACTGTGGGACAGCAGAGACTGGAACACGACGCAGAGCTTCCAATACCAGCTTGCCACAATTTTTCCAATTGGGTTTCAGGGGCATCTTGTACAATCTCATGGTGGGAGCCACTGATAAGGAAAAGAAACCGGATGTGCTGGCTTCGAAACCCAATCAGGCAATATCTAACCAAAGCCAGGAGGACCAATTTCGTGCCTTGAAAACTGATATGCAGGATGACTGATCAGCCCCTGGGATTGGCAATCGAGCCATGTGAGCATTGACATCTTGCATTGTTCCCAGCAACTGGTGTGAAGAAGTTTGCCCGTCAGGACCAACAGGAAGAGACCAAGAAAGGCCGGCGTCGGACGGCTCCTGCACGAGTAAGCAGAGCGAGAGGCTCTGGTCCACCAAGTGCGAGAACGTGAACTTTGAGTGGCTAGCCTGAAGACTTTTGGAGAAGAACTCGAAAAGGCGCCACTTCCGGAAGTCCACAGAAGTTTGTTGTCCAGCTTTTTGCTTTTTTATCGTTTCTTTTTACGATTCAATATTGAGGTCTCTTGGCGATCTCCCTGGGCAAGCCGCAAACGAGACGGGAAGGGGTCAAGACAAATTCCCACTGCCATCGTATCATTGGAGACAGGGGCAGAGTACAATATTTTGTGCAAGGGACAAGGCGATATTCTGTCGTCACTGGTGTAGAGAGGCTGCGATATTTGCGATGATTCTGTTCTTGTCCACCAGCTGGCACTGGGCAGCATCTGTCGTCGTGAGATCTTCAGATCTCGTCGGCTAGCGCAGGAACATGGATCCCACATTCGATCGGATGAGACCCAGTTTACAACCTGAGCGCAATTCTTTTGCCTCGCTCATGACAGCAACCCATTCGTCTTCTGTTCTCTCTTCGCCTTGGGTGCCTTGCTCGTCATCGATGCTGCCGGTTTCAAGAGGTTCGTCGATGACGTTTCACCTGTACGCTTGTAGTTGCACATATCCGACACGTCAACTTCCAGAGCCCAGTGGCCTGGAACCGAGCGTGTCGTCCAAAAATAAGCGTCGTGTTCGTTCTGCAGAACCGAACTCTGGAGAATCGCGTCGTGGACGGCTGAGATTTGAAAATCGAGAGCTGTACTTCGCGTTCCTTACCTAGTCTGACGTTGAGTCACCTTTCACACATTCGTTTTACGTCTGCTTGTGCAGGAACCATGGGGCATGCCTGCTGTCGTGGACCAATTCTATTTCAAACCGCTTAACAACGGTTTTCTCTCAGTTTTCTTCCTTATTCGTTGAAATGGTGACCCCAATGTTTGATTCAAAAGACTTGTGCTGTGACATTTGTTCTATGACACGGTTTGACGCAAATTTGGCGTCGGGACAGAACTGTCCCACAGAAGGCCTTATCCGACTCGATACCAATCGAGAAAGCTGTCATGAAGTCGGCCAAAGAGTGTCGCACAGAAGGAGCCCCGAGATACTCTCGGTCAAGCTCGCAGTTCTTGTGAAGCTGAAGGGGCTTGGGCTGTCTGTTTACCACACCAATCCAACAACCCAGGACTTTGTTCCCTGAGACCAAGAATACGGACGCCAAACCTCAGCCATCCATGATTAATATAAGGTAAACGTGTCGGATAGGCGACTTATTGCGAGTGTTAAGAGGTCTACGGCCACTCAAAGCCGCCGGAATGTGACTCGGGGCAGCCCTAAAATCTGGCGCTCTTCAGCCAAAAGCCCGAGTTTTATATATATATTTTTATTTTTCGCTCCCTAGCGAATTGATACCGTAGAAGGTTTCCTTTCGGGCTCTCGATCCCGAGGAATATGTGACGAGCAGTTACCTGCTATACATGGCCGCCATAGCAAGCCCCAAACTCAAGCGATGACGCATAGTCGCAATTCTCCGGTTCATAGGGTGCGGATAGAAATATACCTCCAGTGAAATAATAATCCGCTTTGAAGCCACTGCTAGATGCGGGATGATTTTCGTACAGCATCCTCTAGCGATCTCCCTAGCTGGTGAAAATTTATCGGGATTTCACATTGCTAACCTGCATACACTTATCTGCTATAGGCTCGGCTGGGGCAATTCCCGAAGCTGTCAACAACGACATTTGGAACACTCCAAGGCTCTCCGAGCCGGGGTCTCGATATCCTTGCTGGATATAAGAAAACACTCTCCCGAAAAAGTCGCTGCGACAACTCTCTCGATGCTCCCGTGTATTAACCCAAGGTCGCATCGGAATAAATCCTAAGAGCCGACCGTCACCCGCTTCATATTATTCCGCATCTAATGCCATACCTTCACTCTCAAGTGTTCTTCTCGGTGCCCTCTGCCTTAGTACAATTTTATTTCGATATACGCGCTTTAAGCAACACTTATCGTAGTTGAAATGCATCATTGCTCTCCAGTTCATTAACACCCTTCCCCCCCTTTCGGCCCGGTCAACCCCTTTTGAGGCTCGATCATACGAAAGCCCACCCGTGTTATTCGTAGCTTAACGATTAATATCCGCTTTTAATCCGACGCCCCGGCATGTCATAGGTAGGTAGCTTGTCCATATTCCTATCTCGACCGGCATTTCCAGGGGTCAGAACATCTGCGCAGGGTACTTATGTCGAATTGTAAGGTAACGGTGTTATAATATCTCTATAAAGGTATTCCCATGAAAGGATTAGAAAGTGTGTAATCCGTTGTCGTCTATTAACATGCCCGGTCGCGTTTATTTAAGCTTACTTCCGCTCCACGCGTGTGTCACGTGACAGATCTCCTTTTCTCAAGGAAGAAAAAGATAAATTCTCTTCACAAGAAATCAAACCGCAACACCCTCCATCACCAGCTTCAACCCCACATCATATCATCTTCCCCAATAAAAAACCTTTCCTTCCTAGATACCTCCAAAACACCAAAGCAGCAATGAACTCTTTCACCTCCCTCCGCCCTGTGCTCCGCGCAGCAACCAACTCCACCCCTTCCTCTTTCCTCGCCCGATCCGCCCAGCGATCCTCCCCATTCAGCAGCACCGCTGCCCGGGATTTCTCCCGCCTCACCATCATCGGCCATCTAGGAGCTACCCCTGAACTCCACACCACGCAAAACGGCCAGGAACTTGTGAGATACAAGGTCGCGGTCAACCACGGAAGGAACGAGAAGCGCCAGACGAGCTGGTTCGCCGTCACCCACTTTATCCCTTCAGAGGGTCCGCGTAGGGATTACATGTTTTCGCTACAGAAAGGGTTCGTTTCAATCATCCGTCGTTTCCTCCCTTATATCCCTATGTAGACAGGCAAAAATTTTTCACCTATATCGGCAAATAACATGAATGCTAACCTCATGTTCTCCCAATAAACAGAGCCCAGGTCTGCGTCGAAGGCGATGCTAGCATCAGGTCCTTTGAAGATGTTGAGGGAAAGAAGCAGTACCAGCTGAGCGTTGTCCAGCGTATGTATCCCCCCCATCCCACTCCATCTCCCTCTCCTCTCTCCCTTCGACGAAATTATAACCAGATTTTCAACCCCACATCTTTCTCTTTCCAAACAATTAACTTACCTTCGACAATACAGGCACCATTGAGGTTCTCAAACGTCCCTCCACCGGTTCGAACACCGAAGAGAACGAAGGATACAGTCCCCCCAGCGAAGAGAACCAGTAATTACAATCCCTCTTCAAGCGAATGATGGATTGGAAGGGGAAAGGGAAGGGCAAACATAATCTGTTCCCTTTCTTTCGGAAGTAAGAGTTGATTAGCACCCGTATATCCATGTATGTCTATGTGTGTATGTGGCGGAGAGAAACATTTCTGTATAATTATTTATCGCCGGTCCCGGATATACTTCGATGCTATTTGTCTCGGTCAGTGAGTGAGGGCTTAGTGCTTTGGTTTCTTTGTTTTGTGTGGAAGGTTGAAGAGGTGTATGTGTGGGAAGGGATAGAGAGCGCTGTGTGGATTGGCGTTTTATGTACGAATATACACATTTATCTCATTTTATTTACTCTGCTCTACCTAATCGTATCCATTCCTCTTACATAAATAAGTAGTGGAGGTTCAATCTGAAGGGGAAGCTATAGTGAGTCACGCGAACCCATTTCAAGGAATACTTTTGACGAAGAGAGTTATTTTATTTGATTGTTGCCGATATGAGAGAAAATCACAATGCAGAGTATCTCTGCGTTCTATGTACAACTTGATAATTAGAAAAAGGAGATGAAAAGAAACTATCGCGCCAGGAAGAGATGCCCATCCGAGAAATGGAAATCGCTAGAACAGAGAGAAAAGACCAGATATTAGGAAAGTAAAGGAAACTGGGGTATAATCATAAACCGCTTTGACAGGATAGAAGTAGGAGAAGGGGTAGAAGGGAAAGGATGTTGTGATATGTATGCAGCGCTTGCTTGCTCGCCGTGAACATTCAGAAAAAGAGAGAGAATTCATGATGACCTGGTCTCAATGGCTTTGGTTTCGGTCCTTGCTATCGACCTTTGTCTGGACTGAGCCGACACTTGCTAGTCGATCCATATTTGTAAGTCGATCAACGCTCTCACTGGAGAAGCGACTTCGAGGGACGAATGTTTCGTCTGACATGTTGCTGCTTTCCGCATATTGAGGGAATCGGTTGTGTGTGAGGGTTCCGAGGGTGAAAGGCCTCCAGACGGGATCGGGGGCTGTTGGGTTGCCAGGGGCAGTGTAGTTGGTAATGAAGTCAGGGCTGGGAGGACAGTTTTCGACGTCTCGAGGCGAATGCATTGAGATGTGGCCTGGTTTTTTATTCTGTCGGGATGAACTATAGATATTGTTAGTTATTGAAAGCAAGGGGAATGGGGCTAAAAATGGGGGGTATTACCCAGAGGAGATCGACTGCATAGACTCATGCTTGCGACGGAATGCAAACTTTGCACGACTGCCAATGGACCCAAATCGGCTGGAGGATGAATTTTTTCGTTCCTCGGAGATATGAGGGTGGTGAAGCGCCGGGAACCATCTTCCAAGGCCGATCTTCAGCAGGGCAGCTCGGTACATCAAAGTTGCGTCTGAGCCAAATCCGAAGAAGGCGAACAAGAAATATCCAGCAGCCACTTGAATCCAGCGATGATAGGCAACTTCACCGTATGATGGTAATTTCTCAATCCTCCCCCAGTCGGCTGCATGGATCTCGCTCCAGGAATATGGGAGCCATTCAAATGATACATTGCGGTAGAGGACATATAGCTGAACGGGGAAGTTCACTAGAAGCATGAGTGCGGAGATGACAAAAAGCCGGATGAATCGGGATCGATTATAGTCGCTTCCAGATGACATGAGGATATCGGCGAATTGGTGCCTGTATTTGTTGAGCCGGTAGACAACGATAACTATGCAGAAGATTAGTTATGCCATTCGGGGTTCCTAGGCGAGACAAAGAAGAACATACCACAGTAATAGACATCGACTAGACAAAGCACAGGTGGCCAGATAAAATGGAGTGCTGTGCTGGGCCAACTCTGGTCATAAGAAGGGCTACACCCGTTAATCGCATAGATCATGTAACGATGCGGTTGGATGATGTAGTGGGTAACCATCATATAGATCGGGAATCCAATGCAGAGCGCAAGCTCAATCATGAACTTTCTCCGCCGTTCAGCTTTGCTGGGAATCAGCACCGCACTATCGGTGTCCAAAGCTGCTGCCAGGCTGCGGAATATGCAGGCTAGGGCACCAACAATGCCGACGTAACTTCCCATCATAAGCTTTGTCTCGACGTCGCAGAGACCAACTCCGCTCCACCATGATGTGATGTAGTCTGTCGGCCAAATGAGAGGGTTGATGAAGTTGAAAATGTTGTCAATGATTACCCAGATTATAAGGCATGACGCAGGGAAGTTGCGGTTTTTGATATGCCATGCCAGGGGAGGGCAGCACACTAGGAGGGAGAGAGCGGAAAGAACGCAAAGAGTTATCCCCTGAGGAGACCAGGTAAGTCTTAAAGGCTTAAAGAAATCCATTGGAAAATTCGGCCGATTCGGCTAGCCCTGCGGCCTCGCCTTTTCACCGAAAGGTATTTTGGTGGGACAGGGAAGTCGTATTAGGAGGATCGGGGTAGGACAGAATAGCTGTCGATGGATGCCAGATCCACGAGCAAGCTATGTGAACGGGATGCCGTTTAGAAGTAGGAAAAGAACGGGTGCTCCTTAACCGCGGCCGACGACGGGATGGGCATAGAATATTGAAGGGGAATATGATCAAGGAATTGAAGGCTAACCAGAGACGAGAAGTGCTTTGGAATGAGAAAGAGGAATGTAAAAGGGAATCAAACCAGCCAAGCAGCTTGAGACTTCATGCAACGGATGTGATATAAGAAAGGAAATAGAGCATGTTCCATGAGAACGAAAGAGAGGCAACGAAGAAGAGATGAGGGCTGATATATGAAACATCAGCCCATTGAGATGTTTTCCACTCGATGCCAATAGCATGATAGACAGAATAAGGGAAATAGGTCTCAATTGCGAGGATAGACCCCGGGTAGCCCACAAAAAGATGCGAGACATGATGTGAATCGTGATTGACAGCCAATTCGAAGCATCAAAAGTTGATTCAGATACAGAAAACAGACAGGACCATGTTCATCATGGCGGTTAGAGGGTTAGATGTCAGACTAACCATACCCTTTTTGGGTATCAATAAGAATCCTCAATAAGCCTCAATAAGGCAAGAGTTGAAGGAAAAGGGAAGGAACCGGCGTGTCGGGACCCGCTAAAGACCCGCAATGTGGTCTGTGTGAAGAAACTGCCAAAGCTTATTGGGACCTTATTGAGGTATGAATCGGGTTAGACTGAGATTTAACCGCCCAGTTGACCCCCACCCCTGTTGACTCTTCGACCACTCAGAGGCAGTTCCCAAAATAAACTGTCGTGCCAAGACATCCAGGTGATATCTTTCACTTTGAAACTGCAGGAACGGCTGTTCTTCCCTTGAACAAAGAGAGATCATTATAAATGGTTTGGCTACGCCGCAATGCTCCTAGTTGTAACGGATAAGCTCTTTTCAAACGGATTTCGGGATGCGAAACAAATTCTATCCGTTTTCTCCCGCTCAGCCCGAGACAGCTCGGGCAAAGGAGAGTACAGATAGGTCCTCAGCAGTCACTTTTTGAAGTGATGGATCAACGCCCACTCCCCAGGAGATGCAGACATGAAGATCAAGTGTCAAAGTACAGGACGGCTGAGAATCCTGATCTATTCACCCAGTTCCTCGGGTCATCACACTACCTGACGCACACCAAACTCGCCCACCTCACTCACACGGCGCGCAATCTGGTAACAAATGGCCATCCACTGCCAGAAGTTAGTCCGGGATCATTGCTCATCACTCTCTAGGTTCTTCCTCACGTCGCCTCTTCAGGATGCGATAAATGACTCGATTTGCATGCACGATATTTGGTACCCAATTACCTTGTGTGATCTGTCCTGATTAGGCAATGAGACCTTTGGTTCGCGAACTTGGAGGGTGCTGGAGGATTCCTACTTGTGGGGATCATCGCGGGCCGCTCCGGTGGTCGGTTATCAACAGATGTTAATATGGAGGACAAACCCTTGCAGGAAAGAACCTGCATGTACGCCTCATTCCAGCTTGATCTTTCTGGGAACTTCAGGCTTCCGACATCGTTAGAAAGTTTAGCCACCCAAGCATGGTGTCTGCTGCGCCAGTGAAGTATGTTATGCTATGGGCATTTGGTAGCTCGATCTCTTACGGTCGGGCCATGGGTTCTTAAGGGCCGTTCGTGTGTCAAGGCACTGAATAAGCTTGTGCTGGAGAAAAATATATGCATAGATGAACGCTATCTCGTCCCCTCAATTTGTACTAATCGAGGGGAGAGGCAAAAGTATTTACAAAGTCTTGAACGAGAGACATCTAGCCCTCATAAGTCCGTAAGAAACATCTACTCGTCAACCACCCTTCTATGTTCGATTGTCGCTAGAGACTAACATTTATCCGCTCCACACCTCTGGGCCAGGTACGGTGTATGATTCGGGCTGGGATCGTGTCAGTTCTCTGTCAACGTATCAGGGGCACATAGGATAACTTACGATTGGGTAGTAGATGCCGATCAGGATGCCAGGGTCTTCTGGAGAGTAAGCGCCAGGGAAGGAAACTGTGGGTGCTGGGCTTCCGCTGCCAGAGCCCTCAACTGTGATCTGGGCGCATGAGATGTAAAATTGCGCGCCACCAACGTCGCCAGCGCCATGGAGCCCAATGTGCTCAATGCGGAGTAGGTAGTCACCGGGGGCTGAGGTACCGATTAGTCATAGACGGTTGGAGAGGAATGAAAGACTCTTACGGGTAGCAGCCGGAATTTCGAAGGTATATTCAGTCAAACCATCAGCGGGCCAGGTAATCGCCTCAGCGGTGATCTCGGCTCCAAGCTCACTGATCTTGAACCAGTCTCCAGAGCCATCGTATGACTTGACGTCACCAGAAGCTTGGGACAGGTAAACAGTGAGTGGTCCTGGGTGACCGAGAGGTTCGGAAGCGAAGCCAACCTATAAAAGCGCATTAGAATTCCCTCGTAGACCTGTCGGATTAACTCTGAACAACGGGAAACTAACAGTTGACCCAGCCTTCACGGTGGCAACCTCAGTGTTGGCGCCAGAGTCCAATCCTCCCTCGTTACAGATGATGTCGGGAGAGCTGACATCAGTCACAGGGGAGTTCATGTTGGTGTTTTTACTAGAAAACGGCCATCGGTGTTAGCTCCTGCTCCAACAACAGCTCGATGAGCCAAGACTTACCGGACATATTGATATTCCTTGGTCGTCTCTCCGTCAACGATAAGGCTAGTGAAGCGGTCTGGCCAAGGTTAGCATGAACTCCCAACAGGGTATTGGAATGCACGGTTAACATACAGTGAGCCGCAGCACTGTTGGCAAAGGCGAGAACGCCAGCGACGATTGGCAAGGTGAGCTGCATGGTGATAGTAGTACCCGTGCTACAACGATAGTAATAATAAAGCGGTTCAAGGAAGTTTTAATTCAATACCATCTCGACGGCCAGGGAATTTTGGGCTGATTTATATCCAAAACCCAACCTTGACCAAGATCCCGCCATCCACTTCCTATTCAGCTTCGACACGGAGGAATGTCCGCACTTAATCTCGGAACGACCACATAACTGCATTTTTTCCCGAAGGCGGTCGGGTTAGCCAAGAGATTCGTGGGTTAACCCCTCCGGAGTTCTCATCGGGTGCATTGGCGCCCTCGTTAAAAGTACTACGTGACTTCGGCGTCGTTTCTCTTTCCTATATTGTGGGGTATTATCTCATGGATTTGTACCTGGTCCCCGGATTTTGAAACAGGCGGATCCTTGTTAGTCGAAACATCTTATATTAGTTTGTTCTGGAAGGTTCGCGATCGGCCCGAAAACCCGCCATTCATCTTCCGCCAATAACGAAATGCTAAATTAACCGACAACATATCTCCTCACAGGAAGAGCCCCAAGTCTGAACCGAGGATGGAGTTCTGAGATGGGGCGATGTTGTTTCTGTTCTTGCTGGACTGGAAGTGACAAGTCCACTTACCCAACAAACATCCACGAAAGAAAATCAGTTTGAGAAAAGAGAACTTTACTGTGGATAAAATGGGACCGTAATTGGCAAACAGGTCGTGAAATCACTTGATTCCAGAGGTCAATGATGTGCGAGAGTATATATGAGCTTCAGCCCCAAGACATTCATATTATTAACGGCTCTGGGTCGGGAGACGCCGACAGGAAACGGTGCCGAGATATTCTCAATCTCGGGAAAGATTGTACGGTGGAGCGTGATTTCCTCAAAGGTTTGTGTCCCATGAAGCGAGGATGTGGGACACGAACTGAACTAACTGCAGTTGGAGGTTGAAACACTTATATTATTATTCAAGAACGTTCTTCAGTGGTTTGGAAATTTGGATCGAGTCCAGAAGTCGTGTTTCGAGTCATGGTCCCGAAACTCAGGTCGCATTCTCAACGTCTCCAAACCAATAAACATCCTCGATCGTTCTTCACACCTCTCAGGAGGTTGGCGCTGAAACACTCGGTCCTTCAAGAGCTCACGATTCGGAGGAGAAACCACCGCCGCTCGCAGCAGTGCTCCGTGCGCATTCCAGAAGGTGTTTGCTCCCTTGAAAATACCTCGAGGGCACCCCCAACAGATAACGGCTGGCTGCATTAGTGCAATAGCTTAAAGCCAAGCCACAGCTCTTGGCTTGCCCCTGGATGAGTCTGCCGCTTCGTTCACTTGTTTCAGCCGGAGCTGAAGAAATTCCCTCCCAAAAGAGTCGGAGCAACGAGTCAGCTCCCGATATATTCAAGCCGTCGAGACCGGGTATAGGATTAGACACTTCTGAGTAATGACTATCCTCAATCGAGCGTGATCAGTCGCTCCCTTGTTTGTACTCTGCCCCGGGAGAATGGATGAATCGGTGTGCTTTCGTAAAGAAATAAAGGGACATATTTGGAAGATGCAAGATCGATAGATGGACGTTTAGCAGTTGCATCCTTCTATTCTCCGGAGGCAGCTAGGAGTCCAGTCCAGGTGTCAGAATAAGTTGCAGCCATTGAACTAAGCGAATCCCAATGATTACTAGATGTGAGTGGTAATGAGGAAGGTAGTGAGGGCGACAGTGAGGATGGTGATTGTTGATATTTTGAGGTCGAATTTCAAGCGTCCCCAATTTCTCTGTATATGACGTCATTCGATGCTATTCATAAGATTATGCTTAATTATGCTCCCTTTGTGCCTCATGCACGTGCCCCTTCGTCATCGGACCTTCAACGCCAGGAACGTCGCGTATCGCAAACAAGATGCGCTTGGGCAACCTTTGAGAGATGGAAATAGGAATCTCTCTGCGCGACGACATTGAATTATCTTAATATAAATAGTGCAGGTATCTGTAACATGGGCATGGTCAGCCGTGCATGAGACTAGTACCTAGTAATAACCCCCCGCGATTGAACACCCCTTCTTATATCGAAACTGCCGTCGCACATAAAAGATGCCGTCTTCAAGCTTGCACCAGACATCGTCCCACACAGGATCGCAAGCAAATCCCCACGCAGGAACGGCGAATCTGCGACAACGTCCTCTTAGCCGCTCAGCGACCTTCGCAGACCCCTCACCCTCCCCGCTCAACTTGCGACGGAGCTCAACGCTCTCGGATTCTGTCTCAGAGGCCCGGCAATCAATTCGCTCCTCGACGGATGACATATTCCTCCCGCGAATAGGCGCGAACAAGAAGTTTTCGGCGCAAGAACCGGATGAGGAATCCATCTGGCATTCTTTACCGCTTGCGCTTGCCCTAGTCCCAGCGGTTGGAGGCCTATTCTTCCAAAATGGTAGTGCGATATTAACGGATTTTACCTTACTGGTTCTCGCGGCCATATTCTTGAACTGGTCCGTCAGGTTACCATGGTAAGTTTTTGTAGGCCCCACTTGCCAGTCACTTAAATTCGCTTGGGTACTGACGAAATTCTCCTAGGGATTGGTATCGTTCTGCCCAAACTGTCCAGCAGCGCGAGATAGCTGGGCTTGGTGACATCCACGATATTCCCGAGGAAGCCGACGATGATGAACTGGACGATATCCGAAACAGCGATCTAAAGGATTCACCCCCTCCCCCGTCATCCCCGGAAAAGCGCGCCCCTCAACAGACTGAGATTGCTCGTGCAGCTAGCAAGGAGCTGCATACCCACGAACTCGTGGCCTTGCTATCCTGTTTCGTATTCCCGCTTATTGGGGCTTGGCTTCTCCATGCCATCCGATCACAACTATCCCGGCCTTCCGAAGGTCTAGTCTCCAACTACAATCTGACAATTTTCCTTCTGGCGTCGGAAGTTCGTCCGTTTGCCCATGCGCTGAAAATGGTGCAGGCGCGGACCCTTTACCTGCAACGTGTAGTAGCCTCTTCCGTTTCGGATGAAGACGAGAAAGTAGATGCGTCGAAAGTCCATGACCTAGCCAAACGCCTGGAGGAACTAGAAGCGCACGTTGCTGGATCAATTGCTCAAGGAGTCGCAGGCGGCCCAACAGCAAACAACGGAAATTCGGTGGATCCTAAACAGATCATATCCGAAGTCCGAAGGGGGTTTCAGCCCGACCTTGATGCCCTCAACCGTGCCATCCGACGATACGAGAAACGGACCACTGTTTCTGATTTCCAAACAGATACCCGGTTTCACGAGATAGAATCGCGACTAAAGGATACTACGACACTAGCAGCCGATGCGCAGCGAATTAACATTTCTCCATCTCAACGACAGGGCGTGTTCCTCTTATTCTCCCTTCCGTTAGCCTGTTTTACCTGGGTGTTGGCCTCAATCTCATTTGCTTTGCAAATCTTTTGGAATCTGGTGAATCTGCCGTCACGAATGGCTTCGTGGTGTTTAATTCGTCTCAGTTCCATGTTCGGGAACACTGGAACCCGGAAGAATGGAAGGTCTCGTAGTAATCAGAAGACTGGTTCTACTAATAACGGTTCTACCGCATTCCGACGTAAGAATAAAGGGAAAGAGGCTCCTTTGAGCAGGTACCCGAGACAAAATATGTTGTCGCAGCAGAAACCTCTTCCCGATATGGACGGGGGGTTGGATACTACTTTTATATAATTTTTGATGATTTCTATGTGGATTTATTCTTTGATCTTTTTATCTACCGTATTTGGGGGCTATGGAGGGGGTATCGGGATATTTACAAATGATTTTATCCCTGCCATCGCCATCTACGAGCAAAATATACCAAGGTTGATAGCCTATGTATTAGCGGAAGAGCGGATTAGTCAAGCAATGAATAGAAGGTGTGCTTCTGTACGCCCATTCTTCTCATAAGATCACATCGAACCCAAATTGCAGCCATGCCAACAATATCAGACACCCCCCCGAAGTCTAAGAACAAGATTAACTGCGTGTATTTATTTGTATTCTAGATCGCTCGGAGACACGTTTACCACCCGGATATAGAAACAGGAACGAAAGGAGACCAAGACTAGTAAAACCATATGCCTCCTGGCGCCGCTATAAAATATAAAATCGTATAATAGCCCAAAACGGATTGTGGGGTCGTAGAGATGAGGAGGGGGTCTTGGTTGACAAGACGAAGCCCAGTGACTTAGACGGGCAGAAACGCGCAGGCAAGGGCAACTGGGAATGGGTACTGGGGGCAACAGTATATACAGAAAAGAAAATACTTCTCATTAATGATACACGGGAGCAAAGGGATGCTGCTATCTCCTACCCGTCCCAGAGACCTTCAAGAACGGTTCCAAGATAGCTTTCTTCCTTTCCTCCCTTGCGCGACGTTCCTTCTCTTTTGACGGTGGTGTTATTTCGTTGGAGAAGATGACATCTGCAAATATAGTAGCAAAGGCTCGATCTACAGATTGTCGCCGAAGTGCGGATGGATTGTTTGTAGGTGTAGATTCGTGGGATATCGAAGATGTTTGGGTTCGGGTCTTTCTCCTCAAGCTGCCTGCGGAGATAAGTGAAGTTGGCCGTGACGGTAGTGGGGTGGATGGAGGTATGTTTTCAGTTAAAACTTCGGTTGGTCCTGATGATCCAGATGCCGCAGTCGGTGGAGATTTCGGAGTGGAAGTTGGGCTGGGCAAGCTTATGACCGGTGCAACTTCGTTGGCGATACGAACAAGCATGAAGGTCAAGAAGGTGAACGAGACGCTATGTGCTGGCGACGGGGAGAGGACTTCCAATATCCAAGCTTGGGACTCCTCGTTTGAGAGTGGCGCTTTCTTGGACTTCTCGCGGGCCAAAATCTGACTCTCCATATCCTGCCATAGAGATTTTGTAATTATTCCGTCGCGAATCGACCACAGGAATTCCAAGAGTGTTTCGGATAGAACTTCCAACCGGTGAAGGGAAGAAATTTCGGGATCGAATGCAGAGGAGAATGACCCGCCGGTATCAAGAACGTCCCGGACAGAGGCTAGGAGTTCCGATCTTCGGCTTGAGCTTTTCAGCATCCATGTCTCCGCTTTGAAGGGCCATCCAACACAATGGGGTTCACACATCCACGGTGGGGTTTCGTTCTCATCCCCTTCCTTTGTCATACTCCATTCAGCGATTGATCGCTCTGTTAAGTCGGATACGGCTTCTGTTAACCTGAAGAGTTCGCGGGGAGCAGATAGGCGAACAGCTTCCCCTTTATTTTGATCGTCCCTAGAGGCCTGGGGATCAAGTTCACGAGCACCGCCCTCAGGCATTCGAGTAAGCTCCTCCAAAGAGCGACCAAAGCATGACGGAAGCCACTTTCCATGGATAGGGATAAAGTAGTCCCGCCCATTTGTCACTCGCAGAACGAGAATATCCTCGACTTTCATTACCCCATCATTGAGCTTACGGACGAAAGCCAGGTCGCTGATACATGCCGTGAGCACCACGGCAATAGTCTCTCCAGGGTTTAACGTAAATTCCTTGCGAGTGTCGATTGGCGTATTTTCGTTCTCTTCGTCTGTTTTCAGTACCTGTAGGGATACCCAAGGGGGAGAAACCACGCTCGCCTGTCCTCCGGCGGCAGATCTTTCACGGAAACCAAACGTGGCAGAAACACCACCAGTGTTGGCAATCGTGAGACTTCTTGACACGGGAACATCATACCGTACCCTTCCAAAGTCAACAGCACTAGGATCCTCAGATGTTTTATTATCTTCCGAGTCACTAGAATCATTAACGTGGTGATCAACCACTACAGTTATTCCTGGTCTGGCCTCGTTCTCAGCCTTGTCGAGTTCTCGGGCAACTTCCTGGTGTATTTTGGCCTTTAATTCCGGAATGACAGCATCGTATTTCAACGTAAAGACCGCATCGAGCGGCTTGTGGTCGGATGATAGTATATCCTGGTGGGATACGTAGTGTCCAAGAACTATCGCATTCCCCGGAGTATCTTGCTCTTCGGTCGTATTCGGTTCGTCTCCAACATCCTCATTCTCATCGTAGTCTCCCACCTCATTGGTGCCATCAACATCGGGATCATAGTCAAAAAGAACATTATCGTCCTCCGCAGCCTTGTCTAAGCCGCGTGCCTTCATTTCTTCATCTCTTCGCTTAGCTTCGGCCGCTTCATCCCGCAATCGTTCATATTCGTCTCGGTCTTGCCGCGACCTGTAGAGGATCCTGTCGCACCAACTAGGTCCACGTTGCTTCTCGCTAGAGTCAAACTTGCCAAAACTTCCAATATCATACTTGTAAGTTGGCAAGAAAGATATTTGACCCTCTCTCCAGCCTTCATGCAACGCTCTCCCCTTCCTTTGCTGCTCGTGAAGCTGGTCATGGGGAAGAAGTGAGGATAGGGTTGTTTGAAGAGAGCCTGGGTCGGGAAGCGTTTCGATGCCATCGTCACAGAGGGTGTCGGAAGGTGACAACGACCCTGATATGTGTGTTTCAGTTTCTGATGATGTGGAAGGTGTCGTTGGCCGTGGCGTCGGATCATTAGACTCAGATTCAGGGGTTGATACTGCAAATACTTCGTCGGCATCATTCATGGGTTTCTTAGGCAAGCTGTACGTCTCAAGAGTATCCCCAGTATGCAAATGGAGTAGTCGCCTGACATCATCCCCGGGAATATCGTTTAGACGGTAATTGAGGTCCCCAAACCAGAAGGCGAAATCTTCGTCGCCAATGTAATTACTTCCCTGCTCGACACCATCAGAGTCCTTTACAGGTTCGAATCTGGTCCTGCTCAGAATCTGAGAGGCATCCCAATTCCTTCTTTCCAGGCTGCCTTTATCAGCCCCAGCTGCCAAGTGACAGTTGACGAAAACCAAACGACTCATTTCTCCCAGGACTAATCGAACAGCGACGGCCCCCTTGTTACCCATATAGCCCATCAACCCTGTTCCGACACTTGTACAGCTGACTGAAGATACAGTTGGAGCTATTGATGGGGCCGCATATATCAGAACCAGCAGGCCAACTAACTGCTGTTCAGCAATCAATTGGTAGCCAGCCGGGAGCGCATCAGTAACTGCCTGCTTCCATCTTTTCGAAGGGCCGGGGTCAACGTAGGGCCGCAGTGCCTCAGAAGCAGAAGAAACGTCAACAATCTCTTGTAAGCCCAAGACATATATTCCCACTTCCTCCTCCACGCCCGCAGAGGTATCATCGTTTCCCAACGTACTATCCGTGGATTTACCCTCCCCATTCGCCCCCGAATTGTTCGCATCCGAAGACTTGTGATTCTCATTCTCTGGTTGTTCGGTAGCATACTGCCACTTGCTGTCCACAAACCAATTCGTTATATCCTTCTCCGTACCCGTCAGAGAGGCGACATTCCATGACCCAATCTTGACTCGAACTTCACGTTGCCGGGTGTACTCTGCCTTTCTAGCTCTGACGGCTCGGGATAGAGATACGAGATCGGAAGATAGTCCAGCTTCAGCGTCATTATCGGGTGCGTCTGGCGGAAATGCTCCGGGCGTGTCTTGATCTGGAAGTGGCGGGTTTGCCAGTGGCCCGGCTTTGGAAGACATAGTGGAAGGTCGCTATTTTGAATGGAAAAGTCGGGGTTTCCCCCATGATTGATCGGATACCTCAGCTATATAAGCTCCTGTGCTCTCTCAACGTGAACGAGCTTCGACGCACGAGACTTTCTTCGTCTGGATCGAGGTCAGCAGGAACGAGGCAAGATCTTGGAAAGTGTCTGACAAGGATCGTAGGACAGTCAGAAGCCATCACATCACACTCAGCTCTACCTGTTCGATTCAGGCAGAGATCACATACACATTCATCACGAGATATTCTTGAGTGAATATAATAGTTGTGGTGATGATTGGATGCTTTGTCGAAAAGATACGAGGAATGTGAAGTTCTTTCTGCGTGCGGAACCAAGTCACGATCTCGCCTCAACGTTCTGGCCTTCACTGATCAACTTCACACCACATTTCTCAGGCAACAACTACGACAACCTCTTCCTTGACCCCGAAAGATTCAGCTCTTTCAACCTTGAATGAAGGGATAATAAGGCTCCTCTGCAGCATTAGTGCGTACTTGATCGGCTATCACCTCGGGTTTCGGGTAGCTCCCCTCTAAGCTTCGATTCACTCGCAAAATGACTCCCCGCAAACCCCAAAATCGCCGTCCCCCGCAAAACAACCAAGCTGGCCAGAACACATTGGTGCCTCCAGCGACAGCTCCTCAGCCCTCAGATTACGAGTCCGATGCCCAGTTCTATTACTCAGATAACCAGCAAGGCTCCAACGGACCTGCGACGGTTCCCCCACCAACCCGAACAAACGAAGAGCTGAATCTCTCCGTGCTCCAACGCCATAACCCCTCGATTACCTCGATCGTATCTCTCGCGCCATACGCAGTCGTCTATATCTTCAGCCCAACTTCACAATTATGGGAGAAGAGTGGTATCGAAGGGAGCTTATTCGTTTGTCAACTTACACCAGGGCACCTTGGGGAGGGAAGGTATTCAGTGTTCGTACTGAATAGGCGTGGGTTGAATAATTTCGATGCAGACCTAGCAAGCGGCGATGATGTCGAGCTTACAGAGGAATATGTGATATTGAAAATTGATGGGCAGGCTGATGGCCAACAAGCGACTACTGCGAGAACCTCCAATGAAGCTCGCATCTACGGTCTATGGATATTCTCAGAGCCTGCACCAAGTTCGACGGCAGAGACCAGGGCAATCAATGCGAAGATTATCAAGGAATGCGCAGTCCATGCGGGGCAGAGCAAGAAACAAGCGCAAGAGAGGCAGGCCACCCTCGGACATGATGGAGCTTATGATCAAGAAGAAGAGGCGTCGGTTCCTATGGACCGACAGGTTTCGTTAAGGGAACTATTCGGACAACAAAGGGAACAGGATGACGGGTGGAGCGTCAAAGCTCATAGTCCTGGGCCGAGACCAGATGGTTCTATGCCGCATTATCCCCCTAACGATCAGGGGAATTTCCAAGGTGGAAACGGCTGGCCTGGCTCTCAACCGGCGCCAACAGGTCAGCAACCTGCAGGGAGAGACGTGTTAGACAGCCTTTTCCGTAAAGCTGGTGTGGCATATCAAGGAGGACCTGGGCCCGTACCATGACATCCTCCTCTCTCAAGCTGTTGTTTCCTCACACCCTGATGTTGCTTCTTTCTACATAAGATACCCTTCTATCCAATAACTTCTACACCCTCTAATTCCTCACACAATCCACAATCTCATGGATGAAGCCTGCAACTTTTTTTGCCATAATATCGTTATGGCCTGCGGAATAAATGTTAGCCGAGAGACGACTCCATTCACACAAAGGAACCTATACTTACGAATGCAAAATCCATGCAAGACGCCATCTTCGCACACTTGCATATTTGGGCCATTCCTCTTCCCGTTTCGGTCCGGCAGGGATGCGCGAGCTTTGATTAACTCATCCCTCGTCCGTTCAGCGACCCAATGGTCTCCCCGTCCGAAATAGAAAACTAGGTTTGGGGATGATGTCTTCTTATTTGTGGTTTCGCTGGAGGCTGTTGTGCCCCAGATGTCATCACTCCATTTATCGGAGGTGATTTCTCTCATTTCATCCACTGCCATATGTCTAGAACGTTGCTATGGTCAGTTTCCGGGCGCCGACGAGAGTAGCATTAGGTCCTTGGAGGAAGTGGTTTTTAAGGAGCTAGACAGAATCAACATACATAGCTTGTCTAACGCCCCTTTTGCTTCTCAAAAAATTCACCGTCGTATCCACCGCAGCTGCAGGAGGGAACCCCATAGCCACGCCCACCAACCCCCTGAGAAGGAGGACTGGAACAAGGAACACGATGAGCTTGGCAAGAGAGCTGACTATGAGGGCCAGATGGGGTATATCTATTATCCACTAGAATCCAAGAATCAATGTTAATATATGCCTCGCCTCACCAATAAACTGTTTGGAAATGACTTGGGAACTTGAGAACAAAAGGGAACAATAAACAAAGTCACACACCATAGCTTTACTTCCAGACGGCGACTTCGCAATATCCACCACAGTGGGAAATAGTAAGACCGCTCCAATTATATCCAATTGATCCAGCCCTGCTTTTGTTTCTCGTTCCCGATGCCGCCTTATGATCTCCATCGTGATATATGCACCAACTGAGTGGCCCATTAAGATCACCTTCGGCTTCGTGTTGGTATATGATGATGCTATGCCCTTCACAACGTTCCAGAGTGAATTTTCCACGTATTCGATCTGCTCTTTAAGACTATAGAGCGCCTTGCCCTGGCTTCGGCTTTTCCCATCTTCAACCTCGAAACCCCCAAGACTCGAGCCGCATATACGGAACCCAGTATTATTTAGCACACTGTTTCCAGCTCCGCTTGTCCCAACATCGACGGACTGCAGATATCGGGAGAGGAGCGGTAGGAAAGAATCATAGTAAGAAATTAGTCCCGGGTTTCCGGGAATGAAGAATATCGTTGTTGGGGGTTGGGAAGGGTGTGATGACGGGGTTCCAACATTTATATCGATGGAATTGAGGGTTATATGCGTCTCGGGAGACGGCATGATGCGGTCTCTCTAAGATGTAATGAATGGAGGAAATGGGATCAGTGTCTCTGTTGCTCTCTATACCTTGCCCTGAACTTGGATAGGGGTTTCTTGGGATGGACGGTATGGGCAGTAGGTACCAGGGTTTTACAGAGACGGAGTTCCAATCCCAGATTCGCCTGGAGGGAAAGTATAGAGTGCAGGGGATTAGAATTAAGATAATAAATGACGGAAAGCTTTTCAATGGGCAGTCCAAGAATATCGGAGATCAAGCTCCAAAGAAGCTCCAAAAGAAGCTTCACATTTTGATATCCAACAGCCGAGGTTGTCAAATGCCACGGTGCATTAAAATTAACGCCACACCCATGCCCTAAACCAACCTTCCTCCCTCTCCCTTCCACAAGCTCATTTACGCGTAGCCTTTTGATCGACCAAGAGCAACCAGACAAAGTCGTTCAACATATAAATATAGGGATGTACATCTAACGATAGTGTCCTTATGAGTATGAGACTTTGAACATTTATATTCAGCGCACTTACCGCCTACTCTTGAGACAGTGAGCCAAACCGCCTGAAACCCTTCAGGTTTGTGAAGCGCAGATGAAAGTGTTGAAGCTGCAACTGTCACAGATCAAGCATCATGAGATCCCCACGGGGACAATGGGAGTCTCCCAGTTCTATTGCTTGTCTGAATGGGCTGTCATTCTCATTACTACGATCTCCCTGCCTGGATTGGTGCCGGAGCTACCAGAGAAGGACCCATTCTCCTTCGCCTTTTCCGTTACAAGATATACCGCTTGCCATGTATAGAAATGTATCTGTACAAGGAAGAACCTAGTGCTATCTATGTGAAGCTCGATTCACGACAAATAACCACACCAGTGTCTAAATTTGGCAGCTTCGTGGGTAGAGATCGGATCGGCACACAATGCCCCTCACACCGCAGAAAGAATCATGCTGGTAATCAAAAGTATAAACTAAAATTGATAGGCGTTATTTATATGAAACGTAGTTAGCTAACATAGACGTTACTCCCATCCCCAACACATACTCCATTCTTCCCATACACCCGTTCGTCAATCTAAGTTCCACCCCCAGTTTCTAGAATGCGGGAACCGCAAGAGCCGCGTTGAAAGCATCAGCAGCATCCTGGCCCTCTAGCTGTGACGCAGCAGCGGCGCCTTCCTCACAGCTCGCGACGGCCTCCTCGCTAGCCTTGCAGCTGCTACTTAGCTGACCACAGATGAAATCAGCAACAATACCGATATTCTGTGCGGAGCCATGGTTGAAGGTTTCAAGATCATTAGGCTGGAAGGACTCGTCTTCGCGGCCATCGAAGCCAACTCCAAAAGCAATAGATGCATCGGCGCCCGCGCATTCTCCGAGAGCTTCGGCGCGTTTGTGGAAGCGGCGAGAGAAGGATCTCCTTGCGACCGCGGCATTGGCGCCTTCGGCAGCCGCTGAAGCGGTGGCGGAAGCGCTGGCAGATGCAGACGCAACGGCCGTCGCTGCTGTGGCAGCCGCATCAGCAGCTGTAGCATCGGCTGCGGCAGCAGCAACACACGCAGCAACCACATCGTCCATACCGGCGGCAGCAGCAGCATCGGTGGCGGCGGCCCCGGCGGCAGCAGCAGGGGTAGCACTAGCACTAGCACTAGCACTGACACTGGCACTAGCACTAGCACTGGAAACGGCTGCTGCAGCGGCAGTATTAGCAGCGGCAGCGTCAGCAACAGCGGCATCACCGGCAGCAGCATCACCGGCAGCTCCAGTGCCGGCTCCAGCTCCGGCGGCGTCCGCAGCTCCAGCAGCCCCCGTAGCATCAGCGGCACCTGTATCGGCAGCACCCGCCCCAGCGGCATCCGCAGCGCCAGCAGCACCGGCAGCGGCACCTGCAGCGGCATTCCCACCAGCGCCCGCAGCCGCAGCGTCGATTTCAGCGGCGGTCGCATCTTCAACGATCAAGTTCTGAGAAAAGATACACCCCTCGGGATCATCCGCCTCATTACCTTAACTCAAAGTCAGAAACAATTCATGCACCAATAGGGAGGTAATTTTTAAGTACTCACAAGTATTCCCCGCCGCAGTCGGATCCCCAATCTCACCGGGCTCAAAAGTCCCACTCTTAAGCGCCTCCTGGGGATCTCCACCAATCCCTGCGATCTGCGTAGCGAGATCGAGGGCAATCTGCTTATTAGCAGCAGCTGCCCCCGCAGAGGCTGGGTCCTGGTGCTGCTGGAGAGCTGCGATCTCAGGATTTACTGCCTCGATGGAAGTGCAGGCAGCAGTTTTCTGTCCGACGGAGCCACTGTTACGCTCTAGGGTTCGGTAGATCAGAGCGTCGGTCATTCCCTGAACATCGCCAGCAGCTTTGGCATTGGTGAAGGCCTGATCGGCAGTAGCTTGTTGAAGGCAGTCGGGATCGGCGATCTTTCCGAGGCCATCGGCAGCAGCCTGTAACTGAATCAGTACCACTCTACATATCATATTCTCTTGGACTTGGCTTATCTTACATCATTCCCAAGAAGCGCAAACACAGGATCCGCAATATTATCCGGGTTATCCAAGTTCAAAGACTCGGTCACGGAGGTGAGGATTGCCTCATGCGAGTGTTCCTGAGGAACCTCGCGAGCGATCTTCCGAACAGGGCCAGCCGACACCAACGCCGCCATCGACAGAAGCTGGATGAATTCCTTTCCGTGCATCTTGCCGAAAAACTCTGGCTTAATTCGATTCGGGAAGGTTGAGATGAAAAATTAAGGTATCTGTGAGACCGGCTCGATAGGGAAGGCGAAGAGAATAATACTAGTATCTCGCAGAACTAGCTGCAAAGTTCGCGAACAGATAGGGGTATAATAAGTAGGAGGTAGGTATAATATCAAAAAGAAAGAAAGAATGGATATCCAGATCCGTGCGAAAAGGAAGTGGAACAAGAAAAAAGAGACAGAAAGAGCCGATTTGTTAGAGATGCTTGAAGATGGAAGGTGAGAAGCAGATAACAGATTTCGGTGGAGAATAATGGGATTATATACACCTTCGAACCACCTCCCTATCTGGTCCTCGAGGGGGTGGGATGAAGTTTTGCCAAGATATTCGTCTGGAACACCGGATAGAGGACAATCCGTTTGAAGCTGCCAATAGCGGGACGTGTTAAGCTGTGTATTCTCATCTGGATGGCGATTTGAAGCACTCAATCATGGTACGGTACCTTGGTGTGGTTTGACCTCGGGGGATGGGCGGGTATAGCATCATATCGTGTCGCATGAATCTGTCTCCCAAACAAGGCAAAAGAAAATTAAGAAGGCCAAGAAGATAAAAATATTCGTCTCTAACCCGCCTTATAGACAGGCAACTGGTCAGTTGCCCTGAAGAACACCATTGTTGTGGTTCAAGTAGCCGCAGGAAATCTGCGGCATTCCTGCAACGATTGAAGTATGAGGTTATCCACAACACGTTCCAGAACGTCAGAGGAAGAAAAAATGCCAGGGCCCAAATTCCAACGTCATAGTATGCATTTATCTTGAAAAGCAAGGGATATGTAGCCACTGGATAGAAAGTAATTATCATGCGAACTATTCTTGTTGGGAGAAGGGTGCGCCATGGCAAGATAATCCAAAATAGGGGTCAGGGTTCATGTACTTGACAGGCAATGATCGCGACGCCAACGTCGACGACAGCAAACCCTGCAGATACAACAACTAAAATAGCCATATCTCATCTCAAAACCTCGGTACCTTTGACATTCGGATCAACTTCCCCAACACCCAAAGAAGACGAAGAAAGTGTCTCGTCTCGCCCTACGACCCCCCTTTTCCATTTAGAATATCATATCAAACACCCAAATTTTAGAGCAACGGAAGAACTATGCGCGTATCAGCTTTTCTCTCCCGATCCACAAGATCGAGAGAATACAAACTACTAGTACTTCACCGGCTCATCTTGCCGACGAATCGTTGAAGTTTTTTGCTCTGTGTGGGTAGCCAGCTAGGTATTGAACCAGGGTATCCACCTCAGCTTCTTGCTCTTGCACGGGTTGTACGGATTGCTAGTTGCACACCAGGTCCCGTAGTACTGTTTATCTCCGGGCCAGGGACATAATATATGGCATATACTTATAGCTTTCATTTCCCCCCACCCCAAAGGACTGGTTGTAATTTTAAAGGAGGGAGGAAATGGAAGAACGCGTCCCGGTGAACGAGCAAGCAGGCAAGTACGCATACAGAGAAGGGGGAAGCGGCAGGAACAAGGACGAGAATGAATAGCAGGACGGTGCATAAGAGGGCAGGCAGGGTGGATGTACTTCGACGGAAATAAGCCTCTTCTTCGCCATGTGTATCCGGGAGGAAGCAGGGGAGGGAAGTGGAAGACAGAAGCTATATCCATCCATACACAAGCAAAGATATGCACGGAGAGATCATCTTCTTGATCTTCTTTGGTATTCATCATTAATTCACACAAGTTAAAACAGTACATCATCCCCGTCCTAACTACTCCCACCACCTCCATCATCATCCCCTTTCCCCGTCATATCCTCACCGCCACCTCCACCCCCATTCGAACTACTCGCAGCATCACTATGCCCATTATTGCTCGCACCACTATCACTCTCCTCAAGCGTCGCGCTAGATGCCTCAGAGCCTCCACCACCACCACCCTGCTTCTTATTCGCAGCAGCCTTCAATTTCGCCGCCGATGTGCCAAAACTAATCGCAATCTGCCTCCCCTTCGTGCCCTTTGTTTTCGGGCTCGATGGGACGACGGGACTGATTCCCTTCTCTGTTGATGATGACGATGGGCTTGAGGCTGCTGCTGTTGAGCCGGCAGTCACGCTTTTTCGGCGTCCAAGGAATCCGACACTCCCACCAGCAACTACGCCGACGCTCGAACTTCGACGTTTCGGACCAGATGAAAGCTTAACGAGTTCGTCGTCATCCTCGTCTTCCTCGCGTCGACGTTTTTCTGAGAGTCGTTCTGGAGGTGGGCGTCCGCCAAGAGGTGTGACAGGGCTCATCGTAACTTCCACTGCTGTCCCAGCTTCGGGTTCAGCTTGATTGGTCTTGTTTTGTAATGAGGTTTCCTGTGCCGCTTGGTCGGGCTCCGCCTTCATGTCCATCCCATCGTCATCGTCATCAGGGTAATCTACCAATGGTTTTACACTCGGTGAGGCTGAGCCATTCGAGGTAATTACCATGTCATCGACAGATTTACCCTGTTGCAGATGCGACGTGAGTTCAGCCCTTCTTTGTGCAACAGCTTCCGCCATTTCTTCATTCATCGAAGGACCGACTTCATCTTCGTCGTCGGAGCCATTGAAGTATTCCTCCTCAGGAGCATCCATCTCCCGGAGTCCATGCCATCGCTGACCTTTAACCTGGCTTCTTGGCGGTGTCACTTCTTCCTGTGAGAATAACGCAGAGTCGCCATCCGCACCGTATCCTTGCATTTGATCGTAGCGAAGGTTTAGGTTTTGGAACGTGTCGACGTAGGTGATATTCTTGAGTTTGTCCCTGTACTTCTCGACAACATGTGTGATAATGGGCTTGATGTTCTCGCGCCTTACGAACTCGAAGAGTTCGAGGCAGGCTGAGTTGAGGAGGTTATCCCGTGGCATGGTTTCGTAGACAACGTTAATAATGAGTTCAAAGGTATTGTTATGGGTCATGTGCGCGTGATAAAATGTGTCTTGGAGACTGATTAAAGTCCGGAAAAACTTCAGAGCCGCTGTTCGTATCGTTAGTAGCTGGTGAACACAGGAGGGACTACTGAAACTTACTTAATTTCAAATGCTTTTGGGGCACTGTCAGCAACTGCGCAACTCTTGGTGGGAGAGATTCGCCACGTATGAAATTTTTACTCCGAAGTGATTGTTGCCGTACAAAGAAGGTGAGGATCTCGACAAGGTGAGCAAACAACGCAACTTCTTGAAAAGTAAAATCGTGGACTAAAAGTTCGCCTCGGGTCAGCTTCACCTATACGATATGCGACGAAAAGAACATGGCAAACTCACGGCTTGGTCTCGTTTCTAGATTCTTCAGAGGCGCAAACAGTCTCTTGGTAGATTCATCAAAATGGGACTGTAGGAATGTATCGGGAGGAGGGTTTTGGGAGCGTAATTTAGACATGAACTCCACCCCTGGTCGAGTCATGGGTTCCTGGGAAGGAGTTTGTGGGTCGAGTAGGACCTTAATCGCATCGGCGAGCTGGTTCTTTACCCCCAAGTCTGTCTCCGCATGGAGTAGATCTATCAGGGTATCCGTCAAAGGCGTTTTCTTCTCGCTGACAGCTTTTAACATGTATCCGCGCATCATAATCGGGTCGTGGTCGAGAAGAGCCACTAGAATGTCTATTCCGGTGGTCCTCATAGCTGGACTCGGATGCTTCACAGCAAAGGCAATAACAGCAAATAGCCCATGGTTGATGAAATTGGCGAATAGGCTAGCCCGCCCATGAGGTTGTAAATTCTTCGCAATTGCGCAACATTGGTGTAGAAACTGCACTGCATCCCCTTTCCGTTTTGAGTCCATATTTCTGGGATCGAAGACGGAGAAAAGTTCCTTGAGGAAGGAGGAATTGTTCTGGAGGTGGGTGACGATATCGACTTGGTTGAAGAAGATGAGGGAGTTGAGAACGGAGAAGGTAGGATCATCGAGGATTCTCGCGAGTACCACATCCTTCAGGTATTGTAATCGCCAAGTGTGCCGTATTTTCCGTCGGATTATAGGATCCTTGATGGGGACCACTTCTCGATATCTGGATCTGTCCGCGAGGTATTGCCTATGGTTCGCCTTATGCGTAGGGAAGTCGGGATCATCTTTTCAAGTTAGTAAATGATCGATCAATCAGTTGGATTTGCAATGCTTACATTCCAACGCGCCGACAACGCCAAGTATGATAAGATCGTCAACAACCAATTCAATTATAGAATTGTCGTTTAAGAGAATCATTGACTTCATAATATTGCAGAGGTGATGCAGGTCCGGTAAACTTTCCAGGTCCTCCGCGACGGTAACAAGAGGCAATAGCTTCTGGATGTAGTCATCGCGCATTATGAATTTGGATAGCGCATCCCTTCCACCCTGTGTCGCGCTCGCAGCTCGCATTATGTGTTCGACCTCGGGGAGGTTCCCGAGTTCCGGTTGGGGTAGCATGATCGAGCTGGGGAAGGTATCGAGGGCGTCGTCGGACAACACGTCGTCTGGAGGACGGTCATTAGCGCGTGAATCGCGAGGGGTTTCCTCCATCACTACAGCAACACCAAGTGGAATTGTAATGAGGAGGAGAAGAGTAAAGAAGAAAACAGCAACAATCCTCAATGGATCAGCCAGCAAAGACATACCTGGTCCGCCCACCCCAATGAAGTGTTGTTGAATCTGGCTCACGAATTCCCTATGAAGACACAAATTATCAGCATACAATTCAAACTCATTGTGTGATCCGCAGACATGCGCGGCACAGGTATACGGGGAAGTAAAAGCTAACCATATTGAAGCGCATCCTTCAGCTTCCTGAAAACTCAGCGCCATATCCGTGCCATTCGCCTCAGTCCACACAATCAAGGTTTCTGTGTCCAACATCAGTTCACCGGTCCATCAGGTAGGCAGCAACTGCTATCCGAACGAATCGCAAGTTCAGACCTTGTTGTTTCTGATACCCATCCTCCTTGGCTATCTTTGTCTCCAGCAGCATCCTTTCCGGCTGATCCTCCGATTCAACAAATATTCGCGCTTCGTCCTATGCGTGAACACCACAGTCAGCCAGCTGGTTCACATTCCTCCAAACAATCACCTCTAGCACCAGTGCGCAAATTTTCTGACACGATGCGTGCGCGACCGAAATAACAACCATCCATCACCAATCTGCCAGGCGCGTTAACTCCAACACCGCAGAATCATCTTACATTAATGACATTTCCCGTGCAAAACCCCGTCCCTCTATCAAACCAATCATTATCCCTCAACTCGTACACCTTGACCCGTTTCCGATCGTTCGGCGGAGGGCCCGCCATGGTCAGGAACGAATCGGCGTCCCGTCACTCCGGGCCAGCTCCGATCGAGAGAGGGCACCAGGGTGAAGAGAGCCTTTCAAAAAAGAAACAAGAGCGCAGAGCCCGGTCGCAGAGAGTGTGTAGCGGAGGATAGGAACGGATCGGAGATGGACGCGGATCGTTTGGTGGGGAGGGTGTGGCTGATTAGGTGGTGAATGATGGTTTTTTTTCGGCAGGTCGGGACTTTCTTGGTCGTTGGGCAGATCTGGTATGTACCTGGTCTGGGTCGGGAGGTGAGATGGGGCGACGAAAAGGCAAAGCGCCTCGGTTTGTATTTTAGGCGCGCAGATGACTTGGCGACAACAGACGCGACGGGAGTTGAATTGGAGATGGCGATGGAATAAGGCACAGGACGGATGGAAGGGTTCGAGAATTATGGATTGCAGGTTTACGGAGACTCGGAGGGGGTTAAAGCGAGCCAGGTTCTGTGGTTGATTAAGTGGAGAGCGAAGGAGAGTTCTTCAAGGTGCGTGATGGGAATCTGGACTGTTCGAACCCTTCGAACCAAGTGATGGATCGTGTTGTTTTCTGAAAATTTCAACAGCGATCGATAACCACGAAGATGAGAAGGATTAAACGGGATGGGATAAATCTATCTGATGTACAAGGGGAGTTGAGTTCAAATTGGTGAATCTAAGAGAATGACAAGCATAAGTTGGATGTTCTTCAAGGAGAGAAGAAGAGAAAGGGTTTTTGGTCGACGGTCTCTCTCTCTCTCTCTCTCTCTCTTCCTTCTAAGCCTCACTTTCTTTCACTTGTTGGTGTTGGCGTTTTGGTGAACCAGATGACGTGCATTTTTCTGTGGGAACGGGAACAACAGCTTAATCTTAACTATGAGGTACTCAAAGTTACCGCTGTTCATCACCAACGATTGAGGTACCGATCGCTTTACTAGCAACGATGAATCAGCAAGTAATGAGAGAGCTTCTCTTCTCCTGCCTGTCATAGTCTCTGCCTGATGCGAGTTTTAGGCAGTTTGGCATAACGTCTGGCGTTCTCGCCGTTGATGCCCTATCTCCATCTTCACCGACCACTTGGCATCACGCTCTCTCTTTCCCTTTGGAATTTGAGCCGGATCCTTAGAAACCCCAGGAATGTCGGCAATTTAATCGCGTGGGTCTTCTCATTCACAGCGAAAGCGTGGCAGAAACAAAATAAACAAACCTGGTACTGTACTCCACGATGAAACATGTTCCACCATCGGGAAGCTTCTGCAGTTCAATTTCCCCAGACAGAGAGCAAAGGGGCGTACATAAGCTCTGCCACATGAACCATATAGATCCATGAGAAACCATGTGTATACAAGTCCTTTGCTGGTTCTCCTCATAAGGCAAAGTTGGAGGATCTTCAGTAAATGGCAGGGAACGGTTTCCTCAGTCTGTGCCACAGCCGAGGTGCTTGACTGACTCTTATCCCAGTTCATTCCAGCTGCATGCAGTCGCAGGTCGCGAGGCCAGAACGTCCAGATTCCAGAACCCCATCCCTTAAGTTGAACAATCCGGATTAACAGACAGCCGATGTTTGTGCTGCGCCAGGTCCATCGTCTTAAGAGTATCAACCAGCACCTGGACTTCAGGTTTCCTTCAACCTCCTCATCTCTTAGACAGCTGTAATTTATTTCAAAACAACCAACCCTCAAACATCTAGATTCCCTTGAGCACATGATGAGCTCTATCCCCAACTCCAGGGCACTGCTTCCGAAGCAATCAAGGTGGACGTCCTCTCATTCCCCACCAGCGTCGGGAGAGCCCGCTCCCCAGGGTAGTGATGTCAAAGGAAATGCCTTATCATCAGTCATTGGAACCATTAATAGATTGACATCCCACGCTATGTCAGACTAACCAAGCAAATGTCCTCGGTTTCATCTCCTTCATCTCTTTTCACTCTCTCGACTGGAAGGAACTCTTGACTCCAACACGATCCGACCACGCCAAGAACCCCGATCGGAACTAGCGCAGCTCAGACACTAAGTTATATTTAGTTAGTCCGGCCGGGAAGTGCACGTGGCACACCCCCACAGGCTTATCCAATCACAGCTATGTCATCGATCGAGAAGCCAAAGAAAGAAATTTGCCCTAATTACTTTTTTTCGTCCTTTCTTCTCTTCTTCCCCTCTTCTTCCTTCAACATCTTTTCCTCGCATAAAAAGGAATTCTATATCGAATCAACGAGCGACTTCGGGGGCTTTGCGCTCGTTTTTGTTTCATAAAGCTCCCCATCTGCTTCTTGTTTTCCTCTTTTTCTGTTTTTTCGATCGATATCATCGCGTTTCTCCGTCTGAAGTGCTTTGCGACACTTAGAGGAAGAGAAGGAGAAGGAGAACAATATAGAGCAGGAAAGGGATCGGAATAGATGCGAAAATGGGGAACGATCAAGTCGCCGTCGAAGCTTCTTCAGGTGAGGATACGGTGAACCCATCTACTTGGTTGCTGGCGGTCAATGACTCTTCAGGTGAAGCTGAAGTAGGAAGAGATGGAGAAGAAAGTCCGGAAACTACTATTGCCGACGAGGTTGACTCCAGCAAGAAAGGTTTTGCGGCATACTTCTTCACCAAGCGGTTCTACATCATCTTGGTGCTCGGGTAAGTAATCTCCAATTGAGTTGAAGGCGATAGCTGGGAATGAACATTGGCTAACTTATCCCGATCTTCGATGACGGCTGGATGATGTAGCCAAATCCTCGCCCTCTGTATCACGGCCACAAACACGTTCAATAACCTCTTATCTGATCTCAACTCATCGATGCCGGCGTTCCAGACATTTTTCAACTACGCATTATTAAATCTAATATACACACCTTACACGATATATCGCTATGGTTTCAAGGGCTGGGTCCGACTGCTATGGAAAGACGGCTGGAAGTGTCGGTTTCTCCAGCCATCATGCGAATTGAACATCACCTTCACTAACACCACGAAACAGTCATCATCCTCGCCTTCTTCGACGTAGAGGGCAACTACTTCATCGTCCTCGCCTACCAATACACCACAATCCTAAGCGCCCAACTAATCAACTTCTGGGCCATCGTCGTCGTCGTAATAATCTCCTTCCTCCTCCTCCGCGTCCGCTACCATTGGGCCCAGATAATCGGCATCCTAGTCTGCGTCGGCGGGATGGGCGTCCTCCTGGCTTCCGACCAAATCACCGGTTCAGCAGGCGGCTCCCAACCAAAAGGCAACCAGATAAAAGGCGACCTATTCGCCCTCCTCGGCGCCTCGTTCTACGGCCTCGCGAACGTCACGGAGGAATACTTCGTCAGTAAACGCCCCCTCTACGAAGTCGTCGGCCTCCTCGCTTTCTTCGCGACAATCATCAACGGCACCCAGGCCGCGATTTTCGACCGCGAAACTATCCGCAACATGCACTGGAGCGGGGAAGTCGGCGGCTATCTCACGGGGTACACACTCTGCCTAACAATCTTCTACTCTCTCACCCCGATCCTCTTCCGCCTCGCCTCCGCCGCATTCTTCAACATCAGTCTCCTGACCGCGAATTTCTGGGGTGTCATCATCGGGATCAAAGTCTTCGGGTTGTCGGTCCATTGGATGTATCCGATTGCGTTCGTTCTGATTATTGTGGGGCAGTTTATTTATTATCTTGGGCGGAAGACGTTTGGGGAGTCTAGGAAGCCGTGGTTGGGGAAGGATCAGGAGGGTGGGATCGCGGGACTGGGGACTGCGAAGAAGAAGATTGATACCATTGCGCAGGAGAGGAGGGCGTCGGATGGGGTTGCGGTGTAATAATCTTCTTTTTTCTTGTTTGTATACTTCTTTTTGGAGATATGTCCCTGTGGGAATTTCTTATTGTCCCCCGGAGTAGGGACGAGGGGGTTGGATATATTTATATTTGAGATATAGACAGACATATACTGGTGCATGTACGCATACAAACCCCCTCCCTCCCTTTACCGACAAATGTCAGTATCTATCAATGATTCCAATTCCAATCCAAACCGCCAAGATATCTATTACCATTAAACTTTATAAATAGCAGCTACGGGGGAAAAAATGCACCCACCCCCTTTTTCTTTCCTTACCCCACCGTCGCATTTTTGGAGTGGGGTGTTTATATGCTCGGCTCGGGAGCGCGCGGCCTGGATTTAAATTTTCCAATGCCTTGTTAAAAAATGACGGGGAGGTTCATGCCAAGGGACGTGAGGCGGGTGAGGTAAGTGCCCGTGTGTGAGTGAGTTTTGATGTGGGCCGTTTCTACGGTATAAGGGTGTTGATGGGGGTGGCAAGCTATGCATACTGAAGGTCCACCAAGCGTCGAAAAATATATATTTCTCAGTCACCAACAACCCCACCAACCAACACTGAGGTACTACGGCAAGAAGATATATAAAACGAAAGTCAGAGCCAAAGAAAGCCATTTATCATTTCCCTAGTAGCCAGCAATAAAAATAATATGTCCAAAAAAAGCCCAATATACATAAACAAAAAAAAAATTCTCCATTTATCCCCCCCAAAAGCATGCCCTGGTATTTCTGTCATATTAAGCTAAGGCGTGTGGAGAGAGAAATCGGACGAAAAGCAGAGCAAAAGTAAAGCATTAAACACCAAAAAAGCACTTGCAGAAACAACGCGCAGGCACCAACCACCATAGTACTGACCGAAAACTTGAAACCGAGGAAGAGGGAGGAGATAGATATCGATAACACCAGTTGAGACAGTAGTAGGGATAAGGACGAAGACAGATGCAACACACACAGCCGAATAAGAAACCAAAATTAAAAAGCCAAGTACATCGACTCCAAGAAAAAAATAAAGACAAACCAAGATCATTCCGGGTCATTGGGAGACAGAGAGAGAGAGAGGAAACGGTCAGGTGTATATCCAAAAAAAATCCAAAACCCCCTTATTTCTCCACTCACCAACCGGTTCCCCGAGAAAAGAAAAAGTCCGTCCGGTGCCCACCAAAAAAATGAAATCCTTGGAAAAGAATAATATGAAAGATAAAGAAAAGAGATATCAAAGACAGCTGATCTCCTTTCCTGATTTTTGCTCCCTTCCCAGATATCCTCATGTATTTACCCTTCTTGATTTTTTTCTCCGTTTCCCGAGAGCTCCGTGAAACATTTATTATCCGTTTTTAGTTCGCTGATCGTAAGTCTGTGTGGCGGAGAGATTCTTCATCTCTAACCCCAGACAGAGGCCTGGACGCCCAAGGGATTCTTCGAGCCCCAGACACCGCTTCCGTTACCCCATCCGAGGGCGACGCCACCGGAAGACTCCTTCATGCCAGGGTTGGGGCCCCCGGTGGTTGTTGGAGTAGCATTCGATGGGTTGGACGAAGGTGCGGACTGGTTGTTTCCGTTGGAGTTAGGGTTCGCGGACGAGTTGGTGGCTGCTTCGTTGGGAGCAAAACCATAGCTAAGGGGCGACGGTAGCGGAGTCGTGGAGCGCTTCGTCAATGCTGGGTTGCTCGCCTGGCTGGTTCCTGGCTGCTGGCTAGGGCGAGACCCAATGGGGCCCACCCCAGTGCCGATTGGACCGGTGGAGGACTTGGAGTTCGGGAGGGAGGATGGGGACTCCGCGCCGCCAGGGGAGGATGTTGAAGTTTGGGTTTGCTGCTGGCCCTGGCTGCCGTCGAAGCCTCCGAAGCTCTGGTTGTTGCCGGAAACCGGGGACGAGGTGCTGTTGGCGCGAGACGGAGACTGGGGCACCGCTGGAGAAGGCCCTGAAGTGACTGGAACAGTACCGTCAGAAGAACCCTGTCCCTGGTTTTGGCCAATGCCAAATGGGTCTACACCTCTTGGAGATTGACCCCGAGTGCCCCCGGGAACGGAGGTAGGGATGCTAGAGGACTGACTTTCGGGACGATTCTGGCCGTCCTCGGGGAGGCTGCCATTAGGATAGAAGGCAGGGCTCTCATTGCCATACAGAGCACGGTGCTGGCGTGCGATCAATTCGCGTCGACTTTCTTCGCTCATCGCGGCGGGACTCATGGAACGATCGGACTTGTTGCCAGACATTTCGGAAAGAAGGCCTTTATCCAATGAAAAACCATGTTAAGATACAGTACAACCACAAGAACAGAACTTACAGAGAACATAGGAAGACAATAGAAAAGGCCGGATCAAGAAATGAGAAAGGAAAATAGAGATTAAGATTAACGCTCATCACATACTTCGATTGTACTGCTGCTCTTGGTGGTAGTTGCGGAGCTCCCTCTCGCGCTGTGCCGCCATTCGACGTTTCGCCTGCATCATTTGCTCTGCTTCATTGGGGCGGCTCTGGTACCGTTGCGACGCATAGAATCCCTGGACGTTGGAGGTCGAGTGGGAACGGGCCGGGTCGTATTCGCTAATGGAGTGGTGGCGTTGAGGACCTGCACCCATCCCACGGGGGTCTTCAAGATGTTTTAGGGGATGAAACCAATTTGCGGGATGGTGGGAATTCAAAACCTACCATATTCCGGGTATGGACGGCCCACCATCATGGGGACCGAGTCTCTCCGAGAAGCATTGTTGTTGAATAGCTTCCCGCTCTTTACTAGGTTGTCAACCGCACGGTCGACCTCTTTGATATAGTCAGCATTGGTACTGTCTATTTATAGACCACCTCGACGTTTGGACCCGTGGCCAAGAAGGTTCGGAAATTCCTGTCGTCTTCCCGAGCGAAAACGCAGTTTCCCATGCAGATCGAGAGGGTTGTTGGGTTCTATAGTGCTGTAGTGAATAGGAGTTGTGATTCCATACCATCGAACTGAGAAGAAAACGCAGTGGTCTCCTCACGCTGAGAAGCCGAGCTGGTGCCTATATCGGTTGTTGGGAGTAAGCTACTGATCGATACTATCCACCACCTTCCTTCGTAGACCCCGACAGCGACGTACCTGACCGAGAAGGGGGTGCCGGCTGCTCCCACGATGCTTGACGCACCGGTGCCTGCCATCCCTGAGGTTCGTAGGAGTAGGACATGGTCAAAGTCGCAAAACCAAAGACACACTATACTCGCTCTTGCCGCTTAAAAATTTTGTTTCCTGATATTAAGTCCTTTATCCTCACTGCTTAAACGTGTCGGGTCGTCGGGACTTGGGATGTCGGCGTGGTTGGAGGCTGCACGATGCTAAAGGACAAACTGGAAGGAATGACAGTCCGGATAACGGGATCGGTACCGAAAGGAAGGCCTGACAACAGCAAACAAAAAATGGTAAGCACTGCTAACAAGCCCTATCGGATGATCGAGATAGAATCTGGGGTTTGGTCAAGAGAATAATAGGGCCGATGGCGAGACTGATGACATCGCAAGGTGCGGAAGAAAAGGGTCGGTTGTTGGAGTATCGATTTTTTTTTCTCTCATCCGCCTCCCTCACTTCTTTTTTTTCCCTTCTACCCTTCTGTCATCTCCCTTCTTCAACGATCGACGTGGGTGAGAGGCAGCCTCATTGGTGAAGGCGAAAAAGAATCCTTGTATGCCCGAGGGAAGAGGAAAAAGAGGTCGAAGAGAAAAAAAAATCTTGGTGGAGGGTTGGGTAGTACTCACGGCAATGAACGATCAGACTTTTTCTTCCCACTTCTCGATGCGAATTGAGTTACTCTCCCTTCGCTCTACTAAACGAAGACTTTAGAAGAGAATGAGAATGGATCCTGAAACCTCCCCAGAGAATTGGGAGAAGTCGAGAAAGAGAGGGATGAGGGAGAAAAGAAAAGAGAGAATTGATGAATGGGAAGAGTGAGTGAGAGTGGAAAGAATTTTGATATGGAGAGAAAGAGAGAAAAAAAGAGACGATGGAACTAAACTCCGTTAGATTGAGATACGGTAATAACAACGGGATAACTTATGAAGAAGACAAGCAAGCAAAGCCCTAGTAGACTAGCAGGAGTTCCGGATTGTTCTTCAATTCACTGTTGAAAGAAAAAAACGGGCGAAAGAAAGAAAAAGGGACACTTTGAAGCCCTGAGCCCTGACCAGATTAAAGTAGGAGCACAATGTGGGTACATGCTTGGTACCGGCTATTCCCTCGTTACTTTCGCTGATTCCGCTGTCTTGCTCGGGAATTCTGAGGTCGTTCCTTTGTACCCCGTTCCTCCCCCTTTCTCTCTACTTCCATGTTAAACGGTCTCTTTCTTCTCTTCTACTCTCTCCCCTTCCTTCTTCCTTCACCATCTCCAAGAACAATGGCCCCTACAATTCCTCAATCCTTCTTCACGAGAGGACAATTGGTGTTATCTATCCAGTGGGGTGGAAAGGAGCGAAGACCGGAGTGGGTCGTAAAAGGCGCAAGTGAGTGGCCATTGCTCGCTGGCACGGGCAAACAGGCGAGATTTGGATGCAGCTAGTGTTCGTGGGAGGGATTCAATGTCGTACACTGTGGTAATTTCTCCCCAAAGGCGCCTTCGGTGGGATACTTAGCTATCGGATAACCCGCCCGTTGCAAAAGCGCGGGCGAGGAGTCAGAATATAGGGTTCCGATGGCTTATCATGACTCTGGTTGAGCGCTGAACTCGTTGGCACCGGTCGTTTCCTCATCATTCCAATTGACCGTCCTTTGGTCCTCGGGGGTTGGTGGGGAACATGATGGGCGGCGGCATGGGCACCTTGGGCGCCGTCTTTAGGTAAAAGATCCCCCCGAGTCCCACCGAGTCTCACCTAAGCGCTCCGGTGATGGCTCTCTCCCCCCGGGCCCTAATTGAACCGATCTCCCCCTTCTCTTCACGATAATATGACAAACAGCGCCATGCAAAATTTTATGACGGGCAATTTAAAAATCATCCACCTTTTTTTATGAACGAACTGGCGCATCGCGCGCACCTCCAGATACCGACGACAAGCACCAGGGGTATCCCAACGTCGTATCCATGATTAATCCCTACTAAGGAGATGCTGGGGGTGTATCATTCTTCTCCTGCTTGAGAGAGGAGGGGACGAGTAACAGAGGGATGAGAACGTGGAAAGCTTCAACATGGTCGTGTCTCCCCCTTCTTCAGCACCTCGGCGCCGTGCCACATCTTGCAAGCGATCGTGCATGATATGATGCAATTGATCGAGAAAGAAGCTCTCACAGTCGAGAGAAGGGAAACACCTTCCAGAAACATGCCCTTAGTCAAGCCACGGCAGATTATTCACTAACCAAGCCAATGATGGGAGATCGCCGGCAGGAAGAAACGATGTTTCGTCAGGGGTCCAATTCCACCCTGCGTTTCTTGTTCATCGCAATTCCAAAATATTCTGGAACAAAAGTTTCTCAACGAACCCCACTGCTGTCTGCTGCTGTCAACCATCGCGACTGGGACTGGCGACGTCGAGGCTGCTGTTAACGACCAGGAGAAGGTTACACAGTTGCATATAGTGCGTGCGTTTATTTTGTGACAGTATTTCCAAGCACTCCTCGTTTGAGGTCCTCCGACCTCCGTCTCATCGCGAGATTTCCGTGAGCGAGGCTTTCTCCAGATTCCCAGTCTCCGATCCTCAAGGATCAATCATCAATCTGCCAGCATTGATCGGATTCGCAGCTCTTGTCCACATTCTCACTCCTTTTGCCCAATTAAATCCTCCCGGATCACCCGTTGAAATTCTTGAAGAATCCACTGAGCCTCTCATGTTTTATTTCGAGGTCATTTTTCATCTATTATTCTTTTTCTAAACTTGGGTGTCGCGAGTATCATCATCGTGATTGGGGACTGGGAGTGTGAATCGACGTTTTTACGCGCCGTCCATCGGCCGCTATCGCTACCACCCTAAACCGGAACCACCCATCCCCCTCACTGTCGTTAGGACGGTGAAGACTGACCCTACGTATGATCACCCTTCTCCATCCACACCTCCCCACCCTAGCGATGAATCCCATCGCCACGCCATCTCCCGTCAACGCCATACCCCTCCTCACGACACCACACCATTCCCATATCATGCGTGGGTAGCAAAAGGAGTCACATCTCCCCCAAACTTTGGCCTTCCTCCAACGATAAGAAGACCAGGTAGCCCCTTGCCCTCAAAACTTTACCCCCGGCCCGACCCATGTCCCATTACACTCTTCCATTTTCCCATCCTCATCCCCATCTTTCCATGCTTTTCCATTTCTTCCATGGAAAAAGATCACACGCCTTCCAGGAAGCCACCCTCCCTACCCGTTTCTATATACGACGTCTAACCGCCGTTGTGCACGGGGACAATCGATTCGCAGGGTTAAGGGTAAGCCAGGGCAAGTGCTTTCTAACTCCGTTATATCCCTCTCTCCCTCTCTCTTATATATCGCTCCTTCTTTATTTGGCTCGCGGTAGCCCCAGACTGGCAGGGGAGTGTAGAGAGAGAGGGATTGGGGAACCGGATTAATTTTCCAAAAGGAAAAGAGGCCCGCTATGACCGATACTTTGCTTGACTTGGCTCTTCCTCGTGGGAGTTAAAGGCAAAGTTTCATTGTTCAGGGCTATATTTCTATTATTTTGCCGTTTATTTTTGCGGCACCAATCACCTGGATGCACTTGACGCCTTGGAAATACCTTCCTTTCAACCAGTCTTCTGGGGCTGTCCCCGGGATGAAGAGGGGTATCTCTCTTTCAGGCAACCAAGGCTCGGCTGCGGTCCAGTACATTATGGCTGAAGAGCGGCAACGTGCAAGAGCCTAAAATTGGGAATCATGCTAAGATCTATTTCCAGGTGACTCGCAGCTGTGTCGAAATTATCCCCGTACATGTGTACGATTGCAGGGTGTGCATAGCGCGACAGGGAAAGAGGGAGGAGTATGGAAGAGTTACGGAGAACGGAGACGATGATAGTGATAATAATATCTGGATTGGATCTTCTACAAAACGGTCCTTGTCGAAAAGCAAGATAATCCGCAAGCGCCCGCAGGGATGAAACCATGGAGATGATTGTCCGGGCGACTGCTGGCAAGTGGTCATGCTTGGTTGAGCTGGAGGATGCTCAAAGCTCTGCAAGAAAAAAAAAGGCGAAATAGAGATGACTACCATACCATCGCAACGAGCGATCGATATATAGGGAAAATTTGCCAGCATAGGCAGAAATGGACTTCGCTTCCGACATCTAGAAGCTCACCCGCCAGGGCTGCCAACAATATTTTTAAATTGGATATATAGACCAGCAGCCAGGCCTGGGGGGGAAAATCTCTCAAAATCCTCATTTCAACTGACCCCACAAAATCGATCTTTTTTTACATCGACGTGTTTCTGGTATGCGTATCCATGTCACCGCAGTTGTTTGTATTGTCGTGCATATACTCCATGTCCCCAGTTGCTGTTCGACTGCAGAGTACCTGCAGGCTCTTGCCTTTTGCCTTCTTTTTTTCACTCAAGAAACTTGGCGGGGAAAAGGGTAAAAAAGTTTCTTCTCCTATCAAGCATTCTCTCGTCTGCCTTTTTTGTGCTCGTGTTTCCTTTCTCTTCTCTTCACCCCTTGCTTGCTTAGAAGCGGCAGGTAGCAAGCAAGCAAGCGAAGGGAAAAATAAAAGCAAACGTCTGTGAACTCTTCTTTCTTCTCCCCCACTCTGAAGAGGCGTTCCGTGCACAGCGACGAAGTGTCATGGGATTATTGATATATGCGATAGATATATCCGCATTGTAAGCATGGGCGCCTGCCCTAGGCAAAGGAAGTTATTTCCTGTCTTACCAAATGTTGCCTATCCCTTCTCCTATCTTCACACATCAGACCAGAGCTAAGAAGCTCTGCCTTTTCTTACTCACCGCCTAGGTCATCTCACTCAGCACTGTTCAAGTTCGAGTCAAGTCCCTCCGTACGAAAAGTAGATACGTCGAGTTTTTGGGGTGTGAGACACATAGGCAATAATATGTAGATAGAACAGATAATAGCTGAATAAACCCAATTGACCCCGTAGTCCCTCGCCGCCCCCTTTCATCAGCTCAGAAATGTTCCTCACCTTCTCCCCTCCCCGTATTTTTCAAAAGCAAAAAGTGACGTACAAAGTATATACAGAACGCCCGTTGAAACAAAAGTACGGTCACCCACACCGACCACCAACGTCAGTTGTTCCCCCTCTCCCTGAATGGACTAGCGCCTGTTCTTCATCCCATCACTCACTCACTCTTTCTCTCTCTCACCTGTCTGTCTTGGTCTCTCCGTCTCTCCGTCTCCCTCTCTCTCCCTTAAACTGTGGACATTTCCAAATACAATCAATACATCTGGAAATTATTTACAGAGAGGATAATACAACTTAACTCACCCTTGAACGTTGAACGTTCGAAAAACACCAACCCTCAGAGAGAAAATTCTCCTTCTCCTCTCTCTTCCACTTCTTCTTCTGCCCTTTCGACGGAAACCTCCCTCCTCCCCCCCGAAGCCAAAGTCACCACCATATTCGATTCCACTCGTACGTCTACCTCCCACCATCCTCCTTTCGACTTGGGACTTTGTTGGGTGCGCCGTTGAAATAAGGAAGGGTACATCGTTCCCCCCCGTTCCGTTTCCCGTCGACTACATACATACATACAACAGACCACGACCCCCTCCCCCTTTCTCGAACAGAGAAGGAGACACTGCAAGACTCTGGAAAATAGGGTCGAGTTCCTTTCCTTTTTTGGTTTTGGGATTTGTCTGTGTATTTGTTCGTATTTGAGAGTTTTCGTTACCTTTCGAAAGAACGACCGACACCGACGGAACCCTCGCTCGCACCTGGCTTTACTCGGGGTCACCAACTCAACTCCCTCCCTCTCCACTCCACTCCACCCCGTCTGTTGTTCTGTCCTCGCGCTTATCGGGTTCGAATTCGAGTCCTAATTGTCGGAGACGGAAGTTTGATAAATCTCACGGTCTGGAAATAAACTCGATCGATAAGAGATCGGTATTTCACGTCAAACCGAGACAACGAAACGCGGGTTGACCGACATCTTCCTTCCTTCCTAGTCGAGGAAAAAGAAAAAGAAAGAAATAAAGAAGGAAGGAAAAGGAAATAAACCAGAAAATAGAAAGAAAAGAGGAGGAGAAGTTCGGTTGCTTTTCGAATGGGAAGGTATATAGATTCTGGTGGTTGTTGTGCTGTGCTGCTGCTGTCGTCTTGATTGCCTCATCACGGATTTATTTGGGAGGTCTCTCCGCTCTGGTTTAGTGGGAGGGAAAAGAGAAAAGAAGGATAGATCTGTTTGGGTTATCTTTGGGAGAGGAAGAAGGATTGTCGTCGTTGACAACTCGCTGTCGCCGTCGTTGTTGACACGGATTCACGATCTCTCACGATTCATCGCACGTATACGCTTTCTACTAACTGTCCTCCGCGTTATCTTTGTGGATTCTCATTCCTCGATTCCCGCCTTCGTTGACGGCTACATACAACTAGACACCGGCTCACGAAGGAAAAACGGGATATACGAGGAAAGGGGAAGGCCGACGTGGTGGATACACATTTTCATCCCCGCATGAAGTCTACGACTAACGGGCATGCTACTTCATTTGATATCACAGGTGACAACTCACCGATAGCACAGGAGAGACCTCCGAAAATGGCGTGGGCCTTACCAACAGACATACCAAAGCGCATGCGCATAGCTCCCTCCCGCACCACATCCCAGCAGTCCAGCTCCCTGCCTTCCACTCCATACCAACAACCACGCAATTTCTCATTCCGCTCCAGATCACCGTCTCCGAAAAATAATACCTCTCCCCGATCCACACACTCCGAATCGAATCACCCTCTTCCTTCGTTACGAAAACCTTCTGGTGGTTGCAAATATGAGACGGGAATGGCGCATTTTCGGCGGAGGATGCCGTACTCGTTAGGCGGTGAGCTCTTGCCGGAGGAAAAGGAGCCGTTGAAGAAATGCCTCGATCCGGAGGAAGATAAGAAGCTTGAAGGGGATATGAGAGAGGTTTATAACCGATTATTACCGTCTGCCGAGAGTGAGGAACGGAGGACGAAGCTGGTTCAGAAGCTGGAAACTCTTCTGAATACGCAATGGCCTGGGAATGATATTAGGGTACATGTGTTTGGGTCTTCTGGGAATAAACTCTGCTCGAGTGACTCCGATGGTAGGCGTTGTGCCCGAGAATTAGTCTACCCAGGCTCTGGAAAGCTTACAATTTATGCGCAGTTGACATATGTATAACAACACCACTGAAAGAATTGGAGCAGGTCTGCATCCTGGCAGAAGTTCTGGCTAAACGTATGTTGTTTTGGATGCCGAGTTTATCGGGGATTCTGGTTAGCTAATGTCTCTGCCAGATGGTATGGAGCGCGTGGTGTGTGTTTCGCATGCCAAGGTTCCTATTGTGAAGATCTGGGACCCCGAGCTTCAGCTTGCCTGCGATATGAACGTCAACAATACTTTGGCTTTGGAGAATACGCGGATGATCAAGACGTATGTGGATATTGACGAGCGAGTGCGGCCACTGGCTATGATCGTGAAATATTGGACGAAACGTCGAATATTAAACGATGCAGGTACGTTAAGCATGTTGCGATATTGGGAGCTACTTTTGTCTAATGATTGGAAACAGCGCTTGGAGGAACTTTGAGCTCCTATACTTGGATTTGTCTGATTATAAATTTCCTACAAACTCGATCCCCACCGATTTTACCGTCGCTCCAGCAGCGTCCACATGGAAAACAAGAAACGGTCGATGGCTCCCCTTCCAAGTTCGACGATGACATAGATTCGTTAGCTGGATTTGGGAAGGAGAATAAACAGTCATTAGGGGAGCTATTCTTTGAGTTCTTCCGGTATTACGGTCACGATCTTGACTACGAGAGGAACGTAATATCTGTTCGGGAAGGGCAACTGATATCTAAAGAGGGTAAAGGCTGGCACCTTTTGCAGAATAACCGACTCTGTGTGGAGGAACCGTTCAACACGTCAAGAAATCTTGGAAATACCGCCGACGATACTTCATTCCGAGGTGTTCACATTGAGCTGCGGAGAGCTTTTAAGGCTGTTTCGGAAGCCAATTTTGAACAGTGCTGCGAGCAGTACGAGTATCCACCGGAAGAAGAACGGGTTTGGGAACGACCAGCTCCTCAACGGAGACCGATTATCGCGTCGACGCCTTCGAATTCGTCGCGAGGTGGGCGGGGAGGTGGCCGTGGTGGGAGAAACTCCAGCCATTATAATCGTGGATCGAATGGCGGACGCCGATCGTCGAGCGCTACGAATCGACCGAACAATTTCCGCCATGGGAATGGTCAAATGTCTGCTTCAGAGCTTTCACTGCAAGCTCAACATGCGCAATACCTCCTTCACGATCATCTGTACCAACAGATACAAATCCTACAGGCGCAAGAGCAGGAGCTTAGGATACAACTCCAGCATCAGGCGATGATTACTGGCAGGCCAGCACCGACTTTGATCCGACAACCTAACCTTCAGTTTCCGCTTTCGCAACAGCAAGAGAGTGCAGCTGACGAGGGTTCAAGGAGTCGGGCAGGGACAGTGAATCACCCACCTCTCTCAGGACCTGGACGCCAGCAGGTTGCTTATAACAATTCATATGCTCCGATGACAGCTTCCAGTTTACAGGGAGCCAACACCAACCCTCCATCACCGTCTACTCCAGCTGCGCCAGATGTACGACGACATCACCGCCACGCTTCAACTGCGAACGGATCTCCTCGTGGTTCACTTCGGGCACAGTCGCAACCCGCAAGACCTCTACCATCTCCGATATCACAAAGCTTTAGTCCGTACTATGTGGTGGGGGATATTCCTTCGGCGCCGAAATCGCGGCATGTTTCTGGTTCACCGAAGCAACCATCTCGCGAAGTTGAGAGGAACTTCATACCATATGCTGTGCCGATTATGTCACGCCCATCATATATGGACGATGGTCGGGCTGAGTATGTTGGTTACTACTACGCCACAGGCTCGCCTCGACTCCAAGCATATCATCAAAACTCTCTTGGTTCTCCTGTGGCAGCGCACACAGGGTTGGCTATGCAGAATGGCGCATCACCATTCGCGCGATCTGCACCTGATTATCGTTCCCCAGCTGTTTCTCCACCTCGTTCCTCGCCAGATCAAACATTTGCGACGACGTCGAAAATGCCTCCTCCACAGCACAAAGGTTCCTCGCGGCCGGCGACGAATCGCCAAGACTATGGCCCGTTGATTGTAGATGGCTCAGTGTCATCGAGTGATCAACGTCGATCGAGCAATGATGGTAGTGATCATTATATGGATGCGAGCCAATGCACGTCGCCTTCTGATGAAGTCTGCGATACTCCTGCTAGCATGTCGGACGCTATGTCTCAAGATCTTCAGGATCATAGTTCATATGAGTCAGATTTCCATGCGTATTACGCGCGACAGCAGCAAGAGTTGCAACAGCAGGCTCAAGCCAATGGACGGGATGCGCTTGGTATAAGTAATGGTGTAACGAATGGTCACCATACTCGCCCAGGAAACTTGGCAGGGCGATTACAGGCTCTTCAAATCGCGCATTCGGATCCTGCTTACGACTCTTCGAATAAGTCGGGTCGTGGGAAGTACAACAAGTATGGGAATCATACGCATGCAGAATCTGATGTTGATGTTTCTGATGTGCCGTTCTCCCCTTCGAGCGATAAATTCTCGCATTCGAATACGGCCCCTGTGCTGTCTCCCGTGAAGGAAGCGCGTACACCGTCACCCACAGCTAAGCGTCGGTCAAATGGACTGAGCTTCGAACGAATGAATGGCAATAGCGTCAAAGCTAAGCCTAGGACTCGACAGGAAGTATTCTCGCCTCGAGATTACGCTATGGCGCTCAAGGAACGACAGGTTGAAGCTCTACCCCAGAAACCCAATGGTGTCGCGGCCCCAATTAGTGTTACGGGGTACGACGGGAACAGTACTAACCAGGGGAATGGCTGGCAAACCACGACAAAGAAGAAGAATAAGAAGGGGCCGAAGGTTCTTGAGCCGAATCAACTTATTGTCAATGGAGGGGAACATCCTCCGGCTGATGAGTCGATGAGGAAAGGGGGCTGAGTTATGATGATGGTGGTATGATCTTTGGTATCTTGCTGCTTGAAACGTCGTTGGTGACTACCTTCAACGCCCTGTTTGCGACTTGAGACGTGTTGAGGGTTTTGTTGAAGTACAACTGATTACAGGTTGATGGTCACGGCTCCCCGGTTAGAGCCATTTCCACAGGAATGGTTTGCTTTCTAACTACAAAAGGGGTCCAGTACAGTACAGGCATGTGTTTGCTCCAGTTTGGCAGATTTTTTGATGAAGGCTTTTCGAAGAGCGAAGGTTGCATGCACATTTTTGTTTTTCCATGGATGGGATCTCTTTTTCTATAATCATGTCGGGTATTAAAGAGGGTTTTATGGGCGAGGCTTTCTTTTGTTGCCACACATTACATTACCTCCCTTTTTCTTGCTTTGTTTCCTTTGTTCGCTTTTTTCTTGGTGGGATATCTTTCTCTCTCTGTGTTTGGTAGAAAAGAAGAAATGTGTTTAATGATGGTTGGCGTCTTTTTTCCTTCCTCTCGTCGTTTTCTTGCTCCGTTTTCCTATGTTGGTCGTTTTTTTTATATTATATATATCATACTCGGTTTTTTTTTGCTAGTGGTTTCAATCATCATTGTCCTTTATTTGCCAGTGTCTTTTTTCTTTCTTGCTTGACTGACCGGCTGACTGACTTCCAGGCTTTTGTTCACATATGTGCTGTGCTGTGTCTGTTCACGTTCCAACTTGTGTACTTTTTTCGTGCTCTGAGAGTGATCGGTCTCCCGAGGAAAGAGGGAGAAAGAGAGAGGAACAAGACAGAAAAAATGTTATAAAAAAAGAATAAGATGATGCAAAGACTTGTCGTTCTGTGATTCTTCTCGGCTGCTAGCGCTCTTGTTCGCTTTTAATAGTTGTTGTCTTGACTGTTTTGGAGCTTGGATCAGATGGTCGTGTGGAATAGGGGTTGTCTTGTCTAGATATGGGATATTCTAGTGGAACGGCCGACGGCTTTGAAATCAGGGGTTTTTGTTTCATTCCTGCAGTCTGGCTGTCTAGATTGATCGATTATTTACTTCGAGTTTACTTTATTGCCTTATGCTTCGGGTTTTGAAGTTGTTGCTTTTACTAAGCTTTTTATCGACTTTGGATATACCCCTTTTTGTGGGTTCATGGCAATTTGTCCGCATCGCGTTTCGAAGTCTTGAATAGATGGATGGATGGATGGGTCGATGAAGGGTTGTTCCAGCCGCACACTTACTGTTTGTCCCTGGAAATTAATTATGAGTGTAATTATTACCGACTTCTGGCATTGGCGAACCATCTGTGAGTAATTTTATATACAGGGGGCTGTCGTGAGAATCCATCTCCGAATATTGAGCAAAAACCGGAAAAAGGCTATTTAACATTCCCCAAAAACAGTATTAGCGATAGGGAGGGAGGTGTTTTTAAGTGGAAATCCTTTAAAGCTACAACATAAACCATACATGATGCATCTGGACTAACTCGGACGAGAAAGAAAAAGGAGAAAAGCTGCCTAATTATCCAATGAAACAACCGTTGTCCGGGTATCGAGCCCTAAGAGAAAAGAAACCAGATAGGTAGCCCACCAACTCCAAGCTCCAACGTTGGGCGATACTGACACTCACTCGGGTGGATGACGCAGGGTACAACTAGAGGTCTTTGAATGTTAGGTCATCCGTCGTAGAGCTCATGCATGGGAGGAATTACTCACACTCAGCAGAGTTGCTTCCATCATCGATTGCTCCGTTATTTCTTGCCTTTGGACGACTCCTCACCATTGTCGTCATCGTCCCGGAACGACTTGTACGCCTGTTGGATCTGAGTTTTGAAGGCAGCCGAGTCGAATTTGGTGCGTTCGAACGGGATCTCGATAATATTTTTGTGCGTCCCTGCATGGGCGCCGGAGCCTTTGTTTCCTCCCCTAATGAAAGCTTGGACGCCCCGATCTTCGGCTTTGGTATTCGCCTGCACCTTTGCGGTGTACCAGCCTGGGCGGCTGATATGCTTGTGGAGATCTATGCGTAGGTCCTTGGTCTTGATGACGTTGTTTTTCGTGGTGACATTTTCAGGGAATTCGGCTGTGAGCTTGGAGATAGTTTTGGAGTTGACTCCCTCGCCGAGGCCCTTGAGCGCGTCTTTCATACCCATCTTTGCGTTGTGGGGGGTAGTTGTCAGGTGGTTCCTGTCAGGGGAAGTGTCCGGTAACGTGGGTGAGTGATATGGGAGAAATCTATGTAGAAAAAATCAAAGTGCTTTGCAGGAGACTGTTTTGTGCAATGGGTTGGGAGTTGATTGTAGAGAACTGTTGCATCGAGTACTATCTAAAATGCTGGAAAGAGAGGGATTTGTCTCCCTTTAAATAATGCTGTGAGGGATAGCCTAAGCATCTCCGTGGGAGCGTTTTCTAACCATCAATCCCCAGTCCAGCCAACCAAAAGGGGGGTACTGCTAAGCGCCTTCTTGAAACCAAAAGACACAGGGAAAGGCGAGGCTCAATATAGAAACGGCATCATGGGAGCCAACAGATTCTCTATATCACGCCTCGGCACCATAAGGCAAGGCGCGAAGTTGCTCGGCATCGCCCTAAGTTGGGCAGATCCCAACGTTCGAGGAGGCGCGGGAATTCGCATTTGGTGCTGATAGGCTCCGGTGACAATATTAGAAACATATTGAGGGCGTCATATGTAGATACGCCGCAGAAATCTTTGAGTCTCGTGGACCAACAAAGTTATTGATTCAGCTCGGATTGCAAACGACGTGGGTTGCGGCGTCAATCTCAGACACAGATGGCGCCTACAAGGCTCATTTGTATGGTCTCGAGGGCTTTCCCCCTCCCCACTTAAAACAAGAACAAAAGAAACCCAACTTTTCAATAATCCGGAAAAACAACGGAAAGCATTCAGGAGGCCTGTAGCCTAGCTGGTCTAGGATGACACGGGGTTGGTGATCAATCTGTTAGATGCTCTTCTGAGGTGGTTGTTGGTTATGCAAACTCATTGCCAACGTTTAAAAGTGCTGGGTTCGGGGGCGCACAGACCACCACTATCTATAACTTGGAAGCTCTGTGAGCAACAGAATAAAAACAATGAAATCATCGTCCATTTCTCCAACCTTACGCCCCCTGCAGAGACTGCAAGGGTACTGGATGCCTTTGAGCATCCTTCTATTCGACTCAACCGGGAAGGGATAGAAGCATGCCTCTTATAAGTTTTCACTTTCGCCGCTTACTTTATACAAGTAGCACTCCATACCAGGCATTACAATCATCGATTGTCGCTAACTTTCTGCCATCTAAATCGCCTCGAACGCGTCGTGCCTACTCCACGGCCATGCCCCAACTTCTTGCCGAAGGGAATGACGGAGGCTGTATGTACCATATATCCACGTTACTTCCGGTGATTCTGATGTTTGTAGTGACAGATATATCGGAGGAGGACCTTTACAAATATAGGAGAAACCGCTGGATGTACGTGTGACATTGCGCTTTCCATAGTTTGCGGATCCGCGCTAACCTCCGCCGAAGACACAAGGAGTCCTTACAGCTATGTCGAAGATATCTCAAATTCGATCTTCGCGAGCTTCTGAAAACTGCGGTCGCTGCAGTATCTGATGAAGGTGCTCGTCGTTGTAGGTTTGCTGTTACTCACATTCAACAGTCGGCGGCTAAATCCGTTATCTAGGCACCACGGTCCTCAAGTGCCGCGAAGGACTCAACAGCAAAGCGTTCCTACTTACAATGGATAACGGTTTGGAGATGATTGCAAGACTCCCAAACCCGATCGCGGGCCCAGCGTATTACACGACGGCATCGGAAGTGGCAACACGTGAATTTGTACGTACTTCAATGGCCTCAGAGGGACACAAACTGATCTTGTACTCTCCAGCTACGTGATGCACTAAATATCCCGACTCCTCGTATTATTGCCTGGTCTGCTGATCGGAATAACTCTGTCGGCGCAGAATATATTCTTGAAGAAAAAGCGCCAGGAGTCCCTCTAGGTAGTCTCTGGTATCAATGGCCAATGGAAAGCAAACTTGCAATGATATCTCAGGTTGTGGGAATAGAACACCAGCTTGCGTCTGTCCAGTTTTCCAAAATTGGCTGCATTTATTTTAAACATGATGTCCCAGGCGGCATGTCTGGCGGCCAGTCCTTCACGACTGATCCGCCATTACCCCCCTCCATACTTGACCGTTTTACTCTAGGGTCACTGGTGTCAGAGGGTATGTGGCGCAGTGATAGGGCGAGCATGGATATGAAACGTGGACCATGTGAGTTTTGTCCTTGATAACTCTTCACTCACCATCATCTCGATTCTAATGGCCTGCAGATACTAGCCCACTCGAGCTTGTAGAAGCTATGGCTACAAATGAAATACAGTTTGTCAAAACACATGGGCTTCCTCGACTAAACTACCATCGATCATCGACGGAACCAGAGCTGCCTGATGAGGTTCTTGCTCTCTTGGATCGGTATCTGAAGCTTACACCCGCCATGATACCCCCCCGCACGGTAGAAGACACGCATGCGCCGACCCTTTGGCATCCGGATCTTCATCTTGACAATGTCTTTGTTGATCCCGGATCAAGGCAAATAACTCAGATTATCGACTGGCAGTCCGCCGCAGTCATGCCTCTCTATCACCAAAGCGGTATCCCGAGGATGTTCAAGCATCCAGGGGGTGTATCAAATAATTGGGATTTTCCCGAACTCCCTGACAATTATGATAGCCTTGACCAAGCTGAGAGGGACAGGCTGGGCCATGAGCGAGAAAGTAAAACTTGCCACAAATATTACGCAGCGGAGACCAAAGATGCAAACCCAAGACATTGGGCTGCTCTGCAGCTTGAAAATCTTGCACTACGGACAGAACCGTCCCGCCTTGCTTTGAATGTATGGGAGGATCACGACGTATTCTTCCTTCGGCGTGCACTACTTTCGATTACCGAACAGTGGCAGCATCTTTGTCCGGGATCCGGTCCATGCCCTATATCTTTTGCCAAGGACGAACTCGAAGCGCACGCCGCAGAGGAAGAAAGTATGGGCAATGTCGCTGAGATATTGCGTCTCTTTCGAGATAATTGGGACCTGCCTCCGGACGGAATGGTTGATCCGGCCTTGTTCGACGAAATACGAAGTGCAGTGGCTGAGCTTAGAGATGCCTTCATCGCAAACGGCGATGATGAGGCAGAAAGGGAGCTTTTTTCGAAATTGTGGCCTTACAAGGATACTGATAGCTGAAGCCCCCACCAGCACAGCGAGAGGGAGTCATTCGTATGTAGTAATTAATAATGCCTAGTAGAAACCACTCTAATCATAGCCCAACCTGGCCCCATTTCCTTCGTCGAAAAGCTCAGGTAGCTGCAAATCCTCATCCGGAAATAGGCGGTTATTCACGTCGTTTTAACGAAGGGAAGCGTCTTGAAACTCCTAGAGACCATTGGCAAGGTTGGGTTGAGCCTACAAGGACTCTCTTAAGAAAAGACCCATTATTTACTATTTTACGACCTTCAACTTCAGAGGGTATCATGTATCCACAGCATCCACTCTCGCTCGCATAGGTCGAATTCAATCGCCCCATCGAATTTTTCTCAAATGAAGTCTCCTTGGCGCCCAAGGTCTCCCCCCTTTTGTACTGGAATGTCTTCTGTAATGTGGTAGCTCGTGAAGTGCTAGACGTACTGATCTCACTTCTATCTCATTCATAATACTGGCGCTAACTCGAGCTCCTGCTCGGACATTGCTATCCACGGGGGTCGGTCATGAATAACCTTCGCTTGAGAGCTTCATAATGAAGTACCTGGCTGTGAGTTTTACTGGCTTTAGTTGTATTATGTAGACCGCTGACTTGATATGCCCCTGTGTCATCACCAAAGACAACTCAAGATTTCCTAGCCTATATATCTTCTTATCAGAGTCTAAGAGGGTATACTTCGCGTAGCATTTGCCACAAAGTGGTATCGACAATGGAGAGACATATAATCAAATACATGCAGGCGAATGTGAGGGCTCGATATAATGGACTGGATGGAGGTGAGCTGGAGGCAATGTCGATGAGGGGTGGTTGGGCTCTTCGCTTGGAACGCCGAGAGAATAAGTAGAAGGGAATTAAAACTTCTATATGATAATACAAGGCGAGAAATTAGGGTGGAGAATAAAGTATTAAGGGCCGAGGTGAGAAAGAATTTGGATAAGGGGAAAAGAAAGTTGGCCGTCCGGTGAAAATAAACCCAAAACATATATCTAAACACCATGCCCATGATAAATAAACAAACATGAAATAAACATCCATGACAACATGAGTCGGCGTCTAACTCTTCAACTCGGTAAATATGTACGGAAGAAGAACTACACAGGCCGAGTAAAAGACCGCAACTGCTCGTACGAGTGTAAGCGGTAATAGGTAAATCGGGGAGTCGCGGAACAGAACCCAGATGGAAAGAAACGCGACGCTAAAGAAATGTTTGAAGAGTACAAGGGGTTGGCGGATGAGGCCTGCTAGCAGGCCAACGGGTCCGTCGATGTGGCCGAGTTGGAAGTAACGGAAACAGCCACGCTGGAGGACTGCGAGGTTTGCGTCTATTGTAGGGTTAGCGAGTGAAAAGAGTGTGGAAGGGGGTATAAGGAGCATAAACATACCACCCGCAGCAAATAAGGTGTATAGAGCTTGCGCAAGAATATTAATTGTCGATGTGAGATTCTTCCTCTTCCAGTGGAAGAGGGACATTTGTTCCAGGACCTTCTTGGTGTCACTGAGATTAGGTACGTTCTTAGGGCTTAGAAGTTCCTGGATAATTAGTACGTCGTTAAATGCTACCGTCATCCCACCACCGGTAAGAGGGTGGCGCATGTTTAATGCGTCGCCCAAGAAGATTAATCCCCGTATTTTATTCGTTGTGGAAGGGAGGAAAGAGTTCGGCATTGATCTGAAGGAGCCCTTTTCAACGGCTGCCTCGAAAGAGGGCTGTAAACATTTGGGAAGACTTGGAAGAACGGCATTTCGAAAGTGGCCTTTGACTCCTCCGTTCTTGATCGATGCGGACGGTAGGTTTTCGGGAACGTCGACCAATATTCTGGTTTCGCGTGGGCCGATCTGGTAGCATAAAATCGGTGGGATATCGCTTAGGATAACGTGTCCGTGCCCGGGGGAAGGTAGAACCGCATCGATGAGTTCGAGACCCCAAAATTTAGAGCCCGTCCGAGGTGCGCGTGGAAGATATTGTTTTCGAAATTTGGAATTGTACCCGTCCGCCATGACGGTCAAGGGTGCGAAGTAGTAATCCTTCTGCTGTTTCGTCGCGCATTGAACCCCTAAAATCTCTCCAGTGTACGGCGAATCGACTGTGGAGTTCACGGTTGTCTCTACCACAGTCACATTGGGGTTCGCCATGGCCGCCTCCCGTAACCGCATAATAAGGCGCCCATGGTGAAAACTGCGGCCTTCCACCCGCTCCTCTGGCGCCGATGGATTCGTATAAGGAACTAGAACCTCAGACCCATAATATGACACATTATACCCAAACACCCTATTCGCCTCGATACCCTCCAAACAGTCCCTCAGTCCCAATTTCTCCAGCGCCTGAACACCCCCTGGTTGTAGCAATTCGCCCACGATCCGATCTGGCTCCTTCAATGACTTTTCCAAAAGGATAACACTTCGGCCTTGGTCGCCCAATGCGACTGCCAGAGCACAGCCTAGAATCCCGGCACCCACGATCAGTACGTCTGCTTCGTGGTGGAGTCGTCGGCGTTCCTCCGCATATTCGCTGGCGATTTTCACATGCTTTCCGGGAGCCGTAGGCGGAGGGTGGGCGGATCCGTTCATTCTGGCAATTGGCGTATTCGAGGGCTATCAGCAACGGCTGCGGTAGAATTGGCTGTGTCGCATATTCGGGAAAAGAGGAAGGCTCATAAAAGTGTTTTTTGGAAGCTCGTTGCCCCCCGAAATTGCGGGAAGATCCTCAAAAATTAAAGCTCGAGCACTTCACGGGCTAACCCGGATCAGGCAACGAAGCAACAGGTCACGTTACAGGGGTTGGAATGCACGTGAATATCGGCCCCTTTCCTGATCTGGTGCCCTGGCATCAGGAAAATTTTATGTTGGCCATGATATAAACTCAATCTTAAGACAGGTTGAAGGGTAAAATAGACATATGAGAGAGTGTGTTATATAGGAAAAACATTAAATACAAAAATGGTATATGTAATACAGGTAGCAAAACATCCGTACCGCGTCAAGACTCGTAGATATGCCGTGACCAGACACTGTCCTCACTCCAATCCTCGTCGTCTCTTGCAGGTAGCGACGTACCGCGTTCAAGCGCTCTCTCCAATTCTAGCTCCTCATCCCAACTCTCCAAGATACGGTGAATATCATTAGAGGTGCCTTGGGATTGCGTAGGAAGGTCGGAGGGTAAAGACGCAGTATTAGCTTGCTCGGCATCCTTCTTGTTGCCATTGGTCGGGGAGAAGTCGCCGGACGGGTTTGAAACTTGGTCTCCAGCCTCAGGCAAGAGGGAAGCCATTTCCCTTAGTTGATTGAGCTCGGAGTGATAGGCCTCCACGGTCTGATCGGGCGCGAGCACAGGTCGTGACTGCAACGCTGCGATAACGCGATGAGCCTCTACGACAAAGTCCCGGTTCAATGCTGAGGGTCTTTTGAGAGCCGAACAAATACCCCATTTTATTCCGTTCAGGTTCCCAACGCCAGCGAATGCTCGTACGAAAAGTTTCATGACGACACCGTCAAACTTCACCGCCGATCCAAATCGGGATTTGTATATGGTAGTAAGCAAATCAACCGCAGCCGCATGGTCGTCTTTAGCGATCAATCGAGCGCTAACGCCAGCCACTGCGTGATGCTTGCATGGTAATAACCTCTTTTCTAGGATGCTGTAAAAATGTAACGAGGCCATTTTTATGCCTGCAATTTCACTAACCTCGTGAGACTGCAGGACTTGCTGAAGAAATATCGGCATGACGGTTTTGTAATCCTTCCACGATTTCCATAGGTTCTCGATCTCGTCCTCCAGAATCATTCTCGCTTCGTCCGTACAGCCTGTGTGTATGATGCTTGCAATGATAGCCAATTCCACGTGAACCTGTCTGAATACTTTCCCGCCCCGTTTGGCGGTCGTATACATCGTCAAAGCGTCCGACCACTTCCCAGCGTTCATGGCATGGAACATTTGCCTGTTAAGAGAAGCGAACTGGTCTATACCTCTTGTAGGTTCGGACATCGACATCGCCCTGCGCCACCAGTCTATCGGCTCACTAGTCCATGGCATTTTGTACGCTTCATTGTCAGGGAAGGAGGTTCGATCATAGCCAAGGATCCGGTGCGAGGTGGAGGCCTGGCCAAATTTCTCTTGCGATGCTTTAAACATATGCCAAAGTCCAACAGGGGCTATATCGGCAGCCAGTCGCCGCCTTCGAATCATTTCCATAAAGCTCCTCTTATCTAGTTTAATATTCCAAGAGTGCTTTTCCACTGTTGCCATTAATTCACCGACCATCTCGGAATCACCTTTCTCGACATACGCCTCAAGTATATGATTGAAAAGAATCTGGTCTGGCACAAGCCCATACTTGTCGATGGCCCGAAAAATGAAGTCTCGGATAGCTGGCCCAGAATTCGCCAACCAGAATTGAAGAAAGATCCGATCAAAGATTTTAGAGAAGTCCTTGGGCTGTTTCTTGGGAAGGCCGAGGTCATATAGTTCTTGAAAACCACTGTCAACACCCTCCCAATCACATCTTATAGCTTTGGCGTAGACGAAGAGACCACGAGTCCGGGTCTCGAGCGAAATATTGTATTGGGACTCCATTTTCTCAGCCAGAAGTTGAGCTTCTTCGTCTTTCCCGACGTCGATGTAAGCGCGGAGTAAAGGGTTGAAAAGTCTTTCAGTCGGTTTCGCCCCAGATAGTGAGATTCCATCAAGGAGTTTCTCAAATTGGCTAACCATAAGTTGTATACTCCTTGTTTTCTTCCAGATGCCACTTAGATAAATGCCGCATAACCCACAGCCTCGATCTTGATTAAGATTTTTGAACATCATTGTCTTCGCCTCTTTTAAATTGTACGAGTCAATCAATGATCTCAATACAAGCTTGAGTAGAGTCGGGGAGATGTCGAATGTTTTAGAGTAGTCAATATAGAGGGTTGCAACGGAATCGTAACACCCTCGCTTTCCTAATGCCAGTATCAAAACTTCCCAGAGAGCTGGGGTTATTTTATCGATAGCATCAATCCTATGGAAGACATTCCGTGCCAAAAAGACATTTTCTGCCTTTATATTCGCGTAGAAGACTTTAGAAGCCAGTTCCCTACGCTCAGGAGATATGCCTGCCGATATAGAAGCCGGATGCGCTTCCAAGAACAATTGAGCCGCCTCGATTGGTTTGTCTCGATCAAGTAATTCTCGGATCCGCACCAACGGTGACGCAATTTGGGTATCCTGATAGCGAAGCGGGAGCTTTGATCCGAGAGTCGGCTTCGGTCGAATCCGTATCGATGACGGATGAGAGGCGAGGTTTATCTTCGGCTGTAAAAGAGACGCTCGTGTGGGTCCAATGCGAAGCTTCCGCGGTGTGGGAGTCCCTCCACTGCCTGAGCCAATTGATATCGATTGCCAAATGGTGCCTGGTGTAGAAGTTTGCTCTCCAACAAGTGAGCTTCTCGTGGGAGCATCGTCCACCTTCTCAGCAGACCTGACCCGTTTCCGCACTGAGAGCTGCTCCTCCTTAGCTTTCGTCAGCCCTGGTGATCCCTTCGCTCCCTTCCGTTTCTTCCTATCCCTCATGGAATCCAAGCCCATAAACTCCCCTGCCTCAGCGGCCTCCATCATCTTCTCCACTGTCATCATTCCTCCCCTCGCATCGTAATTGGGGCACGATACCTGCAGGTTCCTCTTATTTTGAACAATGCGCTCAGCGAGATGAACCCGGCGGTGGACATCGTATGTGATCGTTGCGACGGTGCAAACACCTCCAATGGCTCCAATGGTTGATCCAGCTAGAGCTAATTGTCGAAGGATGCGGAGAGCTCCTCGAGATGGCACTGCCGCTGGGGTGGAGGGTTTGGCAAACATCGGTTGGGAAAGGAGAGGATGGCCCTTGAACACGGGCCGGCGGACGTGCTCGGTTGTTAACGTATCACCCAGCAGCTGGGTACATTATATTAGGTCTATGGAATGAATAAAAGAGGGGAATTGACAATGCATATTTTGAAAAGTTATGCCAGGAAGCTGCTTGGACAGAATGTTTGCTTGAGACTTTTAGTTGAACAGAAATTGAACGGGAAAAAATTTTGGTGGTTGAAGTGAAGTCAAGTCTCTTGGCGTCTACGGGTATGTAACCGCGTAGCGCAACAGCCGCCAAATTCGGTGACCACCTTCAGCCATCATACATCATTCACTTCACAATTGCCTCGACCCGCAACAAATAAAAGAGCATAAGGCAGAGAAGTATCTGTCTTACTCTACAATAATGATCGTATTCTAAAAGAAAACTAGTTCATTGATCTCCCCGAAATCCTAGCCTGGGACAGGTAGGTACTCCCTACCCAAATTACTCTAACCTACCTCCTAGTAACCACTTTATTCACCCTCTGCAACGATGCCCTGGCTTCACCGCTCCGGTGCAATACATGCTGGCTTAATTCGACTTTTGCATATGTGGTGATGATTGCAAGGGCGCATACAAGACGCAGGATCTGAAAGATTAGTACTACTTGCTCCGAGGGGCCAGGTGCGGGAATTCTTTCAAATGCGAAACTCTACCTCCAGAATACGACTACTCTGGTTCGACCTAACGTCGCTGCTATCGAGATCGTCATTCAGTCAAACACTGATGTCTCTTTCCCGCTTCATAACAATGCCATCCGCGAATACCAGATCATCTTCGACTTTTTGATCAGAAATGAGCTGTAGCTTTCTTATACTCGGTGTTGTGACTCGGAGAGACATTCAACTGTGCTCTATCTAGACACACAGATCGATGCAAACTTCGATGAGAATGATTACGAGAAGGCACGGGTGCGTGTGCCCTCTCATTCTCCGCTCTGGCATTCGCTCTTTGTCATCCCTGGATTTTCGATGCGGAGATCCGCGTACCGACGGTTTAGGAAATAGTGCTTGATTTTGTGAAAAAAATGTTAAGCTAATGTCTGACAGAATTCTGAGTGGGCAAGGACCCCCGGGAACGTCATAGATATTGACTCATTCGGCTGCGGGTTCATTCACTACGAGGAGGTGAATGGCCGTAGGTAAACTTTTTTTAACCATATCTTTCACCTTCTTTCTCTTCCTTCCTCTTCCATCATCTTTGTTTGTTCCATCATATATATTTGCCACAGCATCATATATATACCGTTATCTTTCCTACTTCCACCGTCCTTCTTTCTGCCGGTATCCTCCCATATATATGACCTATACATTTTCTGAAGAATGTCTTCTCTTATAGCCGTAAGTGATGTGCAGGAGGAAGCATATGCTAGCCCCGAGAGCCCTCTCACTTCCATTTTGTCTACTTCGACATCCAGCGGAAGATCCCGTCGCACCAAAGGATCATTGGAGGACAGCTCCGATGATATCCTCCTTCGCGCTCAAGCGTTTCGTGTCGGGGGCCCATTTCTAGCACCTCTAGGAACGGACTTCGAATTAGTCCCATCGACTTCCGAACTAGGGCAGGATTGGCAAAACACACTGAAGGGCGAGACCAATACCATTCTCCAGCGAGCCAACATATCCCCAAGGTTCTTCCACCTGATATACTATCCGTCTGGTAATGCACCTTCGATGGCCGCAACTTTATCTTTCCCGCAGGCCACTATTTTTATCATCGCAGCGGCAGCGGGAACTGAAAGGGAATGGGTTCCCGTTGCAGAGGCCATTCGAAGGCTCTGCATCGCCCTACATAAGCCGCACATAAATGTGGAGTTGCTAGACGATCGAGCTTATGAGAAGACCCATTCGTATCCCATTGCATCGTCTGAGCCTATTGTGCAGGTCTGGGATTCCGTGGAGCCCGCGGCCATCGCCCTTCTTAAAGGCAAATCTTGGGTATCACTCAGTATACTTCGTCGAGGTAAACCGTCAGGGCCTAAGCCACCAACCGCCGTCTTGACTGTCTCCAAGACGTCCGGCGATGATTGGGCAGTTATTCGAGATGACTTAATCCGGCTGTTCGATTCCCATGGTTTAAACTACCTGGGCGTGGAGGTGATTAGGGGCGACAGCGTGTTTTCCAATTCCCACGACAGGATTCTACTTGAAGAACATGACTTCACGACTAAACTGGCTATGGGCCGTAGCATGGGGCCACGAGGGTCAACCGAGAATCCGTCTACCTTTGGTGGCTTCGTCCACATTCAGTTGGAGAGTGGCGATTGGGAAGTTTTCGGTCTTACTTGTTTCCATTGTGTTGCTCCCGCCGACTTAAACCACCCATCACTCAGAACGTGGCAACAAGAGGGAATATTCCCGAACGATCCGACAAACAACCTAGAGACGGATTCCCCGAGTCTTGGAGACGCCGAGGAAACCGCCCGTGCCTGGCAATGGCGGATTGATAGCTACAAAGATAGCACTTACAGAGATGTTGAGCGGCGCCTTGCGACCCCAAACGAGGCCGTCCCCCCCGTGGAAATCGCCCGCTATCAAAGGGGTAAAACCCTTGCCTCTGTGCATGAGGGGGATCTGCAACTATACTGCGATTTTTTTAGCGAGGAAAAGGAACGCCTCGGGAAAGTTTTTGCGGGCTCAGGCCTTCCCGAGGTCGTTGGTTCCGGGAACAACCCCAGAGCTCTCGATTGGGCGTTGATCAAGATCGATAATAAAGCTAGAATTTCTGGGAATACGGTAAGCTTCTATGTAATTCCATACTTTAAAGTTGCTGGCGCTAATTCAACCGCAGCTGCCTGAGCTTCAAGATCTACCAAATAACCTTATAGATGCACCCTACCGTGACCCCGGCGGCTCCATCCAAGGGGTTGCCGCCATGCAACCAGATATGGACCTCTTTAAGATGGGACGTTCTACTAAATTCACCGTTGGCAAGTTGAACGGTGTGAGAAAAACCACGTTAAACACCTGGACCCTAGATGCAAGTGGGACATTGGTTGAAACTCCTTCGCATGCTTACGTGGCGGTCCCAACGACTCTGTACAATGGCATATTTGGTAGTAAAGGGGATGCGGGGTCGTTCGTCCTGGACTCCAACGGGCGCCTAGTTGGTTTATTCCTTGGAGGCGCTACAGATGGGACCGGGTATTTCACTAGCGCGGAGGATTTGATTACCGATATCAAGAGGGTCACTGGAGCAAAAGATGTGAGCTTTAAGGTATAGGTAAAATAGGTGGGGTGCCAGCGTGCGGAGGATTTCGGGGAGATCAATGTGAACTAGTTCTCTTTTAGAATACGATCATTATGGTAAAGGAAGTTATAGGACCATACTTTTTTTATAAGGACTCCTCTGTCTGTTCTTCTATCTGTTGCGGGTTGGGGTAATCGTGAAGTGAATGCAAAGAGTGAATAAAGTGGCTAGATTAGCGTAATTTGGGTGCCTGTTCTAGGCTAGGTGTTCTATTACCCCTAACTCTAATACATAAAGAAAATTATGGCAAGAGGGGCCGAGAAATATCAATTAGGGCCAAGTTCAGGGGAGCCTGCACCCACATCCGAATGTCTTGCTCTATTAGAACTCAAAGTATCGTCGACATATACTGTGGGAAAACTTCATATCAATAACAGTCCGCGAAATGGGTGTGGATATTCAACTTACCATGAGGCTTGATAAGAAAGCTCAAAATCCCAGCAATCACGAACACCCCGACCAGGCACACAAATATAGTCTGCGGGAAAGAGCCTACAGTCAGGCTGTAGATAAGGTTGAGGACTGTAGGAGCCACAACGCGGGAAAGCGCATGAAGTAGTCCAATAACGCCAAGCAGCTGCCCGGTGCTGTTGGGATGCACATGCTGTGTTAGGGAGGATTGCAACGTAGGCGAACCAACCGCCCCAGCGCCACAGATAATAGCTGAAAGGAAAAATAATGCCCCTGTTGGAACAGTGGCATATCCGATGTACCCGATGAGTTCAAATAGCACGGCAAACCTAATCAGCAAAATATCAAGCCTATCAGACCCAGTATTCACATGCGCCCTTCCTATCCTTGGGCCGCGAACTAGCCGTGTCACCAAGGGGAAGAGAATGAGAAGCATGATGACCCGAACACCGCTCATAGTCGAGACGGCTAAACTCGATTCAACATTACCCCAGCCGAACATGAACTCTGCGTACATAATTGTAATGGGCCCGGCGCCCATCCCAACGCCAAACATGACGGTGTCGATCGCTGCGAGGGATATAAGGTTTCTCCGTAAAGCCGGACTGGAGGATCTTCCGTCGGGATACGCAGCGCTAGGCTTTTCTGTCATGGGGTATAAGATTGACAGTGGCTTGAGGAGATTTAGTGGGTTCAGGTCTCTCCATGACCACAGCCACCATGACCCTTCTTGCTGATCCAGTCCATCCACCTCAGTTTTCGCTTTCTCTCTGTTGAGCCGTTGGCGATTCTTCGACAACGATTCCGGGATGACGGCAAGTAGGAAAACGAGAAAAAACAAGTGACAGGCAAAACAACCGATAAACACTATGAGTACATTATCCGTCCATTTGATGATCAGACCGGCAATCAATGGACCCAACGCAATGCCGCTGAATAGAGCTCCCTGGAAATATCCAAAGGTGACGTTACGTCTTTCGGGAGGGGAGCAGTCGCTTGCGTACGAGCCCATCAAAGCCATAGCGGTGGTTACCGATCCGCCTAGGCCGTCCAGGAAGTATCCAAACAGTATCGTATAAACAGATGATGTCTCGGGAGTGGCAGCCACAACCGCTGTCACTAGCTCTCCCAGAAGCGTCCCCAGGGTGGTGACCGCAATCAACTTGTTCCTCCCATATTTATCGGATAATGAACCCAGCTTTGGGCTCACAATGGCGGAGAGAGCTCCCGTTATTAAGTTTGAATAAAGTTGGATTCGTGAGGCAGCCGCCTGTACTTCCGCAATCTGACATTGCGGGTTCTCTCCGCCGAAGATTACTGGAAGATAAGTGAACGTGGGGTCTTTTGCAGCTTTATCCTGGAAATAGTCTCGGCAAACGAGGCCCAAGATTAGGTTTATTTTGGGGACGAGTATTCCTCCGAAGGCTATCGTGAATGGGAGGAGGGGTGGTAGAAGCCAAAACACCTTTAGGCAGAGAGTTAGCGACGGTGATGGAGTAGGATGAGACAAAGAATCTCACGGATGGTTTTTTCCACCATGGCTTGCCCTCGAATTCGTCATTTCCAGCCCAATTTGAATCCCGGGAGTCATCTCCACGATCCGAATCATTATCCTCTATGGCCTCGGGGAGTAAGGGCGTAATTTCATCGCTCAGCCCAGCTCCTGCCCTTGCGCGGATGCCACTGGAGTTTCGAGCAGCAGCTCCTCCGTTGACCGCTGCAGCGAATTGGCTCTCACTTTCCATCGTGGAGGCGTAAGAGCGCTACCGGCCAAGGCTTAATAAATATGAGAAAGTAGAGAGAAGCCGCGATTTATCCATATGTAGGCTTGGAAGGGACGACGATAGCCAGGTTCGAAGGGATGAGAGGGAAGGAATTGAATTCAATGACGACATGAACTGTTAAGAAGTCAATCTCCGTCTGTAGATAAGTACTCGCTACCTTCCCCTCAGGCCCAGCAAATAAAAGTCTAGGTCTAATATATTGCCCCGATCCCGACTCGAAATCAAGGCATGATCGGTTCCGGAGTTGGTTGATATTGGTAATCACCGGTTCCAACTCACTGTTTGCGACAAGGAAGAGAAACGTTGGAGGAGTCAGCAAGGAAGAACGCCGAACGGACATGAACTTTTTATCTCCGAGGCACTAAAATAAACTGCTTAGTCAACAACGTTGAATGTTAACGCTTGCCAGAAGAGGTATCTGATCGACAGTGCTCATGCAAGCACCAGCTTTCCTATCCATACATTCGAGATAGAAAGAGTAGCGACGGATTCTAAATGGGGACAACCCCTCAGGATGTTCTGGCCAGGAGTAGCCCAAAACCTGACAATTATCCACAGTAGACATTGCTCTGAGAGGGGACAGTATCCATAATCCCCAGACGAATATAATGTAATTTATTTATAAAACAATGCTTTTCTACCGCACAAGTGCTGCTCCCTCCGGCCCCGCGAAGAATTTCTTCTGTTCTAAACATCGATCACTCTTACAGCCCTGGCACCGTAGAGTCATCTGCTGAGAGCACTTTTCTCCACTCCTCAGATGATCCACCGCGATATCTGCAAGAGCTTGGATAAAGACCGGGTTTCCGTTTAAACTCTCCGTTCTCTTCACGCCTTCATTCCCCGCTTCATGTATGACTTCCTGGTCAAGCTCGTAGAGAGTTTCGATATGGTCGCTGGTAAAGGCGACGGGGATGAGGACGAGGTCGGTTTGGCCGCGTTTGACATATTCCTGCACGGTATCACTCGTCTGTGCGCCGAGCCATGCAGACGGTCCAACTTGCGATTGCCAGCAGAGTCGATAGGGATTCGAGAAATTTAACCGCTTCATCACTGCGTACACTGTTGCCGCGACTTCTGCGGGATATGGATCTCCTGTTTGTTGTTTAGTGGTGATCATTTCCCTCAGCAGAGCGGGAGAACATACCTCTATTCACAACGCTCATGGGTAAACTATGAGCTGAAAAAAGTAGCACAGCGTCTTTCCTTCTCTCCTCGGGGTATGTAGATAGGGTTTTCTCGATATTTTGAGCAATTGCTTCCACTAAACCGGAGTGCGCGGGCCACCGATCGATGACACTCCATTCGACAGCACCCTCTGGAGTCTCACTACCATTTGCGCGCTTCCCTTCGAGCCGATTACGCCATTTCCATAGCTCGTTGAGAGAACTACCAGTCGTAGAACATGAGTACTGTGGGTATTGTGTAAACGCAACTGCCCGTCCGCCTTTCCCTCCTCCAAATCCATCATCTATCATTTTCGCATATGTATCTTCGGTTAATGGGGCGGCGTATCGGAACGCAACGTACGGCTTATGGGGCGCGGTTTCCGGCGATAGCTTATCCATTAACTTGCACATCTCCGCGCACTGATATTCTGACCATTTTCGGATTGGCGAGCCTCCTCCCATCGCAGAGTATTGTTGCTGTATTTTGGGCGTGCGACGACGAGCAATAATAGGTCCCATGTACGATTGAAGACGGCCGAGGGGTATTAGATCGCCATCCGCCTAGGGGTTGCTTGTTAGTCGAGAAAGGGTGTAAGCTAGTTAGCAGGAGTATTATCGTACAAATAACCGGCTGAGAAAATCTCCAACTTCATCTGTCGTTGAGGGTCCGCCCATATTCATAAACACCATAGCAGTCGGGCCTTTCGAGCTCGTTGAGTCTTGGGTAACTGGAGGAACCACAGTCGCCATCCGACATCTCCGCTCTCCATTGGCGGCGATAGCGCTGAGGACGGCGGATCTCGACTGAGATAGACCCAAAGCCCGCTTTGGGAACTGTGTGAGGGAATTGCGGAGCGGCATTGTCGCAATTGAGGTCGAGATTATTCTGGTTATGTCCCGCAACGTCCGAATTGTGAAGCTGTCGCTGTTCGTCTGCCCCAATCTTGAGCCTGGAGCTGCTGACGCCCGAGAAATGCATCGTCCAATCAATTGCCACTTACTGTCATCAAAGTCACGTGTTCTTGGCGTTCGCAGCTTTACGGTGTTATTTTTATCCGTCGAACTGTGATTACTTACACCTTATCCCTTTCGTCTTTGCTATCCTCGCTATCCTATCCTGTATGCATCAGGTCCCTTTCTTCCTCTTCTTCACCTTATCTATTCTCTAATTCAATGATAGTTAGGGTTGGTTGGCTTTAAACCAACTCCTCTGTCCGACCGCTTCATATTTCCAGACATTATGTTTTTTACTTTCTAGACGTGGGGTATCTCTTCCCCAGCACACCATTCCATCTCCAGCCCGATGGAGCGTCTAAGAGATTGGCTATCCTTACTCCTGCAGTACTTGCCCTCAATCGCGATAAGCCCAAAATAACATTCCAATAACCGGACCGTACTGTCAAAATCCCTTCAACTTCAATTCAACGTCCTCTTAGCAACAAGCATGGCCATCTCGAACCCTACGGCATGAGGACTATCCTCGAAATGCCGCTCAAACGAGTGGGCGAGAGTCTCCATAGTCTGCTCGTAATCACATCCAATTCCATTCAAAGAACCACGCAACCCAGCTACCAGATTAGCCGCCACAGTGCGCCGCTCTAAGGGATCCGATTCGGGGAATTCGACGTGTCCATGTACCCTATGCACAGAGACGTTGCCAAATCCACCCTCAGGGAGCGTTTGCATCGCCGTATTAAGAAGAGAGCCCTGGTGGGCTATCGGGCTTGTGATTGCTTTTCCAATGTCCCCATTCCCAGTGGCGGGCGCGGGAATGGAATTTAGATAGCGGGTTATCTCGTTGTCCGGTGCACCCTGGAGGATTACAATTCTGGAATCAGGGGATGAAATGTCTGTGACACGGACTACCTCTTTGAGGAACTTTTCTTGGTCATCAACGGAGCCGAGAGCCCAGGTTGCAACAACAGCATCAAAATTATAGCTAGGGAAGGGAATGTCTCCGTTAGGTTCTGAGGTTGTGTTTTTGAGGCTTGAATCGCACACTGAGGACGCTTTGGCCGAATGAATGCTCCCATCTTTCCTCTCAGGAGCAATCGAGAAAGCTTTGCAACTCATGTCAGTACTGATCACTTTGGCAGCGGGGGAAATAAATGCCGCGACTCACTACCCAATTCATCAACAATTTCAAGGACGTGCTTGTTGGATTTGATGGTTTCCAACAATTTAGTGGCCGCTTCGCTCCTCAGTCGATCTGCCAATGGCTGCCACGAGGCCTTTGCGAAGGGAATCAATAATCCCGGGCAATGCAGTTCGGGGAGCGGATAGGGCCCGAGCAGCGAGTGCACCTTGGTCTTCCTTGCGACGATGAAACTATGGGTTTCAATCCCTTGGTACTCTGGATCATTCGCGTGGAATGTGGCATTCCGCTCAGTTTCCACGCTTAGGCCAGCGGCTTCCAGTAGGTGCCCCCACATTGACCTTGTGAAAAACACCTCCTTCACGTTCTTGTTCCACCACTTTTGTTTCACCTGCACTCCGGCCCAGGCCTCTTCATACGGCGACCTCCTAACGCCAATCGAAGTTACTACGTGTTCACTAGTCGTCACTCCGACGACCAACATTCCGCCAGGCCTTAGCCACTCTGCTATCTTGAACATCATCGAATGGGTATCGCTCAGAGAGATTTGATAGAGCGCAAGTACCGTAAACACCGCGTCGAAGGGAGGTTCGGGGTCATACTTCCTCATGTCGACTTTCTCAAATGTCCCCTGAGGTACCTGGCTGCTAGCGATGTTCACCATCTCTTTGGACACATCGATTCCGTGGACATTATGGCCTGCTTCGGCGAGCATCTGCGACACTGGCTTGCCTGTTCCGCAGCCTATGTCAAGCACGCGGCTGTTGGGTCCCAGCTGTTCGATAACATGCTGTGTAACCTCACGCAGGTCTGGATAGTTGGCGAAGGCGTCCTCATAGCGCTTTCCAAGACCATCGAAGATGGTTTCCGCGTCGAGCTCCATCGTTGTTTGTTTTGCTAGTTGTTGATCGGGGTTTCAATTGGCAGTCCCTAGGCAGTTTTGTATGGGGGTAAACCGTAGAGGCTCGTTGGAAAGGAACGCTCCCGTCTGAGGGAGAGGGGCGAATTGTCTATCATAAAAGAACCATCCTCCTCCCCCGCAGCCTCATGGCCAACGCAGATGGTAGAGGAAGGCCACCTTCGATTGGTGAGTATGTAGATCAGAAAGGCAAAGAAAGACCAAATTTTGAGACCTGGGCTTCGCCTATGTGCATTAGGTCATTGTATCATCCCGTCACTTTCATCTAGATGTCCTATGAACCTCGTTCTCCTAACTGCGTTCACACTCCCATGCGAGCGGGCCCACCCCCCCATCCCTCGAAGCTTTGTGTCTGCCCCTCAGTCGTCATTATGGGAGTGTGTCGAGATATATCTGGCTTAGCCAACAGCTTAACTGTACCGAATTTACTGTGCCGGGCCCCTATTGGCTGGCTGGCTGCTAACATTAAGAATTAATTTCTAACAGATGTTTTGGCCTTGCATTTTGCAGATTCTATCGATTTTTTTTTTTGATTGTTAAGTTATGGCAAACAGGGATTTTTTCGTCTTACAATAGTCACCAGCTTTGGCATTAAGAAATCATCTAATATGGTGTCTGACATTATGTCTAGAAACCTCCTTAGTCCGCGTAGGTTGCAAGTCATCAGGCATAACCCTCCGCTCCGACTCTCGGAGCTCGGCAGAAATTTTTTGGTGTGACGCATTGGAATCGACGAGCCACTCTTTTTTCAATGGCCTACGGGGTACAACCTCAGATTTCTTTAATTCTCGAGAGCCTCAATTTATCAACACCCTCAGTCGCCCAATCTCTTAACCTCCTTCATCGACCGTAGCCAGCAGTTCATTTTTGATATTGTGTACCAGTACAGCCGCTATAATGTCGCTACCTGACCCCACCAAAGACCTCGACTGGGGAGGCTACCTTGGAGGCATTCATGAGATATTCCACAAGAATGCCGTAGCTCATCCTGACAGGCCTTGTGTGATAGAGACCAAGACCTCGGAGTGAGTGATGTCTTTTTGCATTGATACATGGCTATGTTTATGCCAGTTGCTGACAGCGCGTACAGAGCGCCAACAAGAACATACACCTACCGCCAAATTGATGAGGCAAGCAACAACATCGCGAACTATTTGCGCGATGCTGGCATCCAGAATGGAGACGCAGTCATGATCTTTGCGCATCGCTCAGTTGAGTTGGTCTGTGCATACATGGGAACCCTTGCTGCTGGTGCTATCGTCACCGTCCTCGATCCTCAATATCCCCCACAAAGACAACAAAGTATGATTTACCTCGGACAAGAACTGTAACGAGAATCAACTAACGTATCATACCAGTCTACCTTCAAGTCTCTCAACCCAAGGCGCTGATCTCCATTCGCAAGGCTACGGAGGAGAGTGGGTAAGTGCTGCTAACCCCTAACCCTTCTGTGCCCTGAGAACTCACAATATTGACATCTTGATACAGTCCTCTTGCTCCTCTCGTCCAGAAGTACATTGATGATGTCCTTGCCATTAAGATCAAGATTCCAGACCTCCGCTTCACCGACGATGGCGTGTTGACTGGCGGCGACCAAGACAGCGGCGATATCTTCGCCAACGTTAAGGAGAGGGCCTCTACACCTCCTGATGTGCTCATCGGACCCGATTCCAACTGTACGCTGTCATTTACGAGCGGAACTCAAGGTTTGCCAAAGTGCGAGCATTTCCCCCTTTTTTTCCCTTCTCTTTCGTAAGAAGTTGAGCTTTTACTAATGTTCAACAGGGGCGTGCTTGGCCGTCATTACAGCCTGGCAAAATATTTCCCATGGATGGCTGAGAAGTTCGGGCTTTCATCAGAGAGCGTCTACGCCTGTCTTTCTGGGATTGCCCATGACCCAATCCAGCGAGGTGCGAATTCATTTGCGGTGTAGTTCAAAAGCTATTACTAATTGTGGCCTCAGATATTATGACGCCCCTTTTCCTGGGCGCTCTGCTCCTGATACCCGCCAAGGAGGATATCCAGCACGAGAGGTTGAGTGAATGGATGAGAGAGTGGTCACCAACGACGACTCACCTTACGCCTGCTATGGGTCAGATTCTAGTTGGTGGCGCCACAACTCAATTCCCTAACCTGCGCCAGGTCTTCTTCGTGGGTGACGTCCTCACCACTCGCGACTGCAGGGCCCTTCGTAAGCTTGGTCCTGCCTGCACTATCATCAACATGTACGGAACGACTGAAACTTCTCGCGCCGTGTCTTACTTTAAGGTCCCTTCCGCCCAGGAGGACCCGTCAGCTCTGGATCCACTCGGCGATTCCGTCCCCGCTGGCTGGGGCATGAAGGACGTCCAGGTACTAGTCGTGGATCGGGAGGATCACACTAAGATCTGTCCGGTTGGTGTAGTTGGAGAGATATATATCCGCGCTGCTGGTCTTGCTGAAGGATACCTTAATGATCCCGAGAAAAACAAGGAGAAGTTCATTAACAATTGGTTCGTCGACAACAACAAGTGGGTGGAAGCGGACAAGGCCAACGAAAAGGGCGAACCGTGGCGCAAGTACTACAACGGACCGCGAGACAGACTTTACGTCACAGGGGACCTCGGAGAATATCGATCGGACGGGGCCGTGCGTGTCTTAGGCCGTATCGACTCACAAGTTAAGGTACATAATGATTCATCCATTTATTTACAAAGCTAACTCAATAGATCCGTGGATTCCGAATTGAACTTAATGAGATTGATGCGAACCTCGGTGGCAGTCCTCTGATCCGAGACTGCAAGACCCTAGTTCGAAGGGATCGTAACGAGGAGCCGACGCTCGTCAGCTACATCGTGCCTGAGATTGCCGAATGGAAGCGCTGGCTTGAAACTCAGGGCCTTCAGGATATCGAAGAGGAGGGTGTGGAAATGGGCCCCTGTACCGTCTACCTCAAGAGGTTCCGCCTTATCCAAGCCGAAGTGCGAGACCACCTCAAGTCTCGCTTGCCAGCGCACTCGGTTCCCTCGATCTACCTTGTGTTGCAGAAACTGCCTCTCAACCCGAACGGAAAGGTCGACTCTCCTAACCTACCTTTCCCCGATGCCTCTCTCATGGTGGAGGATGCCTCGGAGGAGGATCTGAAGAGCTGGGAGAGACTATCTGAGACTGAGAAGACTATTGCAACACAATGGTCAACGCTGATCCCGGGTCTGAATGCCCAGACAGTCAGGTATGCCTCTGCTGATGGTTCTCTTCTCTACAGTTTAAACGCTGACCCTCGATTCTTAGGCCGGACTCAAGTTTCTTCGACTGCGGTGGTCACAGTCTTCTTGCCCAGCAGCTCCTGCTTGACATTCGCAAGAACCTAGGCGTCGACATCACCATCGGTGTCCTCTATGCAAACGCCACTCTTCACGGCCTGAGCACCCAAGTCGACCGTCTTCGCAGCGGTCAGGCTGTTACAGTCGACCATTCTGACGATACTGTCTACTCTAACTCCCTCGACGAGCTTACCGAGACCCTGGACGCGAAGTACCAAAGCGCCGATCCCGATGCTCTGAGCCCCTCCAACGGCGCTACTTTCTTCCTTACTGGTGCTACTGGCTTCCTCGGTGCATACCTAACTAAGGACATCCTAGACAGGAAGAACACTAAGCTTATCGCTTATATCCGTGGAGCTAAGGACCGTAAGTTTGCTAAGGAGCGTCTTATAAGATCTCTTAAGGGCTACGGTTTGTGGCAAGACTCCTGGGCTGATAGGGTCTCATGCGTTATTGGTGATCTCTCTAAACCTCGTCTCGGCCTTGACGACGCTAGCTGGAAACAAGTCGCTGATACAGCTGATGTATTTATCCACAACGCTGCGTACGTCCATTGGATCGCTCGCTACGAGCAGATGATGCGTTCTAATGTTCTCTCTACTATCAACGCTATGAAGCTCTGCAATGAGGGCAAGCCTAAGCTCTTCTCCTTCGTATCCTCAACTTCCACCCTCGATACAGACCACTATGTTAACCTATCCAACGCCCAGACCGCTACCGGCTGCGGCGCTATTCTTGAGTCCGATGACATGATGGGTAGCCGCACTGGTCTTGGCACCGGCTACGGTCAAACTAAGTGGGTGTCTGAGCAACTCGTTCGCGAGGCCGGTCGTCGTGGTCTCCGCGGCGCAGTCGTCCGCCCAGGCTATATTCTTGGAAGTCGCAATGGCGGTGTCTCTAACACAGATGACTTTCTTATTCGTTTCTGCAAGGGCTGTGTCCAACTCGGTGCTCGTCCTCGTATTATTAACTCCGTCAACGCCGTCCCTGTCGATCACGTCGCTCGCGTTGTTGTCGCTTCAGCGCTAAACCCTCTTCCGAGCGTGAACGTTGTGCACGTTACTGCTCATCCTCGTCTACGGATGAACGAGTTCCTCTCTGCATTAAGCTACTATGGTTATGAAGTGCCTGAGGTTGACTACGACGACTGGAAGACGCAGCTGGAGGAGTTTGTCTCAGCTGGAGCCGTCGAGAAGGATCAGGAGCAAAGCGCACTGATGCCGCTGTTCCATATGGCTATCTCAAACCTCCCGAGCACCACTCGTGCTCCTGAGCTGGATGACAGGAACGCCGTGGCTATTCTTAAGGCTGATGCAGACCGCTGGACAGGCGTCGATGATAGTGCAGGAGAGGGCATCTCTCGTGAGGATATCGGTAGGTATCTCCGGTACCTCGTTGAGATTAAGTTCATGGCCGCGCCCACGGGTAGGGGTCGTGAGTTGCCCGCGATTGACACCGCCATTGCCGAGGCGCAGGCACAGTGGGGAGTCGGTGGCCGCGGGGGTGCTTCTTAAGAAGGCCCTTTTGGATAGAGATATAAGGTTATGTTTTGGTGATAAACACGCTTGTTCTAAGGAAGAGTCGAGAACATTCAGAAACCGCAACCTCTGGGAAAGAGCAATATGATCGTTGCGATTTTATGGCAGGCGACTGTCCAGTGGCTCATGAGACCGGGTACATTGAAAAATTAACCGGATTCTCAGATCAAGGGTCTTCAGATACCTTGCTCCCTTCTACACCTCAAGGCTCATAGACAATAGCTTATCGTAGGCTTGCGTTTATAATATCTCAGGATCATTGCAGATTAGCTACTTTAAAACCTCTAGTTCTTAATTACGTTCCACATTCAGACCTTGGATCATGTGAGGTAGGTCACCCCACTGCATCCCAGTGAACCAGACACAAATGGGGTCCAGTGAATACGACAACCATGGTGAAAATGATGAGTATTACTATTGGGACTAAGAGATTTTACTATCCGGACTGTAAACGTGAGGCTCGAGGTCCGGCTTCAGGCCAGGAAGCTCAAAAAACATATTTTCGTTGAAGCTGCTAATATGCACACCTTGTGTGCCTACCCTAGACCCCTGGGGCCGCTGCCCGGCCTCCTCGCCGTTGATGAAGGTAGGAGTATTCGAAGCCGTACGTGGGACGCGTCAGTAAGGCTGTTGTGTTCATGTGTTGATGCAGAAAGAGAACTTGAATAGAACTCGTGAGATTAGTAATCATAGTAGAACGGATACATGTCACGGGTGGCTTTGCCTCGTGCCTCGGCCGCCAGGGGCCCTAGATCACAAGAAGACTTAGACCTCACCCCGACCACCCACCCCCTATCTAGATAATGACAGTGAGAAGAGGGGTTCCAACGAGGGTTAGAAGGGGGGTTAGAAGGGGGTTCTAATGAGGGTTGGAAGGGGGTTAGATGAGAAAGGTTTTCTGCCGGACATATGACTAAGATCTGATTAATCAACGTTGACACCGCCTTTTGAAGGCGGTGTAGGGCAAAACAGTCAAAATAACGAGCTGTGATTGGCTAAAAGGAAAGTCTTGGCAAAACGAGCTCGCCCTCAGTTCAATTTTCTAAGAGAACACGAAAAAACCCTAATCCCACTGGATTTGGATTAGTGGGTTTAAGTCTTGGCTAGAGCCCCAGTGTGATCTCGGGCATGTGACGTCGCGTCTGCAATTAATCGCGTCTCTTTATTGCCGCACGTCGTTGCCTACAGAGCTGCAGCTCATTGTAGGAGGAATTGGAACAACGACGTGGGAAAGATTTTTTTCAACGAGATATTCTTTTGGTTTTGAATACTATTACTGGGAATATCAATTCTATTCTTCCCTTTTCCCGAATCATTAATTGATCATGTCTGAGGCCTACAATCAAGCGCGTGAGGAGGAAGAAAAGGAGGAAGAGGAAGAGATCGATGAAACGGTAGAGCCGCCATATTCTTTTCGGCAGTTCTTTATAACTAACATTGTATAGAACTATAAAGCGACGAAAGATGCTGTCCTCTTCGCTATCGAGATTAGCAACTCCATGCTAACTCCACCTCCTCCTTCGGAGTCGAAGAAGGCGGACAAGGAGTCCCCCGCCACTGCAGCGCTGAAATGCGCTTATCACTTGATGCAGCAGCGTATTATTTCAAATCCAAAGGACATGATCGGTGTCCTCTTGTATGGAACCGAAACTTCGAAGTTCTACGATGAAGATGAAGAAAGCAGGGGCGATCTCTCTTATCCCCATTGCTATCTTCTTACGGATCTAGATGTTCCAGCTGCCGATGACGTGAAAGAGCTGAGGGCTCTTGTTGAGGATGAGGAAAAGGCAGAGGAAATTTTAGTTCCGTCTAAAGAGCGTGTATCGATGGCCAATGTCTTCTTCTGCGCGAATCAGATTTTCACGTCGAAAGCGTCGAATTTCTTATCCAGACGATTGTTTATTGTGACAGATAATGATAATCCCCATGCCAATGACAAGGCGATGAGGCTGTCTGCCACTGTCCGTGCGAAGGATTTATACGATCTTGGGGTTGTTCTTGAACTGTTCCCGATCTCTACCCCTGATCGTGAATTTGATAAAAAGAAGTTCTACGACGTATTATTATCTCTCCCTCTCTCATGGTATAGTAACTAATATCGTTTCTAGGATATCATATACAGAGCATCCCCAACAGATCCCGAGGCTCCAGCCATCTCCCATGGACCCTCGAAAACCTCAACATCGGGAGGTGATGGGATATCTCTCCTCAATTCCCTCCTATCATCAATAAATTCCAAGTCTGTACCTCGCAGAGCGCTCTTCTCAAACGTTCCTCTTGAGATAGGTCCAGGGTTTAAAATATCGGTGACTGGATACCTCATGTTCAAACGCCAGGAACCTGCAAGAAGCTGTTATGTATGGCTCGCTGGAGAGCAACCTCAGATTGCCAAAGGCGTAACCACCCAAATGGCTGATGATACGGCGCGTACCGTCGAGAAATGGGAAATTAGGAAAGCATATAAGTTTGGTGGGGAGCAGGTTGCATTCACCCCAGAAGAGCAGAAATCGTTGAGGAATTTCGGTGACCCCGTGATCCGTATCATCGGGTTCAAGCCCCTTTCAGCACTCCCATTCTGGGCGTCCGTGAAACACCCGACGTTTATTTATCCCTCTGAGGATGACTATGTTGGATCAACACGCGTTTTCTCGGCTCTTCATCAGAAGCTCCTGAACGATGATAAGATGGCTCTCGTGTGGTTTATTGCTCGCCGCAACGCAGCCCCCGTCGTGGCAGCGATGATTCCTGGGGAAGAGCAGCTCGATGATGAAGGTGTGCAGATGCTTCCGCCTGGAATGTGGATTCTACCACTCCCGTTTGCGGATGATATTCGACAGAATCCGGAGACGAATTGTATATCCGCTCCCGAGCCGTTGATCGATCAGATGCGCACGGTGGTGCAACAGCTACAACTTCCCAAAGCACATTTCGACCCCCAGAAATACCCAAATCCATGTAAGTGCAGAGATCATTGCCACCAATGCAGCTCATGTTTAGTGCTCTGCTTACGAATACCCGTAAACTATAGCTCTACAATGGCACTACCGCATTCTACAGGCTCTTGCCCTTGACGAAGACCTCCCGGAGAAGCCCGAAGACAAAACTATCCCGAAGTATCGTCAGATCGATAAGGTAGGTCACCTGAATTTCTCACAGGAGTACCATCGAGAACCCAAGGCTAACATCCCCCTCAACAGCGTGCTGGAGATTACGTGATTGAATGGGGTAAAGAACTCGAATCGCAGTACCGAGAGATCGAAGCGCGCAACCCGAAGGTAGCTACCCTCGTTAAACGCCCAGCTAAGAATGGCGACGAGGGACATGCGGCCAAGAAGGCGAAGGTAGAAGGGGGAGGTTCAATAACGAATGATGTGAAGATGAGTTATGAGAAGGGAGGGTTGAATAAGGTATTTACTTCCTACTAGGCTCTGGGTGTAGATGTATATTTCTATTTGACATATATGCTACATCCCTCACCATCATGCAAGGTAGACGCTGACTTCATATACAGCTCACGGTCGCCATTCTGAAGGAGTTCCTAACAACCAACAACCTTTCGACCTCTGGTAAAAAAGCAGATCTGGTAGAGAGGGTTGAGGAGTTTTTTGAGTCTAAATAATGTCCCTTACGAAGCGTGTTTTTTGAGAAATGAAGCATTTCGTTTTTACTAGGAGTATGAATAAAATTTCCGATGATGTAACGTCTAGTAGCATTCTGGCATGAATGGTGTGAGGATATACAGTGTCTGGCAAAAAGAATGTACCCGGTCCTATGAAGTGGTCTGTGCTTTTTCAATTCTTCTTTATTCATAGCGCACAGACCACTCCATAACACCGGGTACATTCTTTTTGCCAGACACTGTATATATCGATCGAAGTTAATCGCTAAAAATGGGACGATTTGATGATTGGCTTGCCTTTCATCACTGGTATCCCAGATATCGAGCTTATAAATATAGACCGGTCTGGATTCGAGTTGTAGAGTAACCAAGACTTCAAGACGGGGATATCATGAACAAGTGAAGCTAAATATTATATGGTAATTCGATATTGATTGAAACGAACGGGATGGGTATCTATATTATCCTCTATTAAACAAGTAAGGCCAGGGGAAAAAATGACAGCAAAAAAAGGGATGAGATCCTGTTCTATCGCGCCTTAGATGTCTTTCGCTGTAGATTAAAGTTCAATGCGGAAATGGAGCAAATGGTCGTGAGGGGCGTTTTGTGTGTTTTTGGTGTCTATTAGGCGGGTGTGAAGAAATAGGGTGGTGGCTATGGATAGGTGGCGAGGGAGGCGCGAAAAGGATATGATGGAGGTATTGTCGTGAGATTCGTCTTTCTTTGCGTGGAGCGAAGGAAAGTGGTATTATATTTCGGCTTCTTGGGGGATCAACAGCGGCCGTAAACTTTGCAGTAACAGATATATGCCTCGGGGCAACTGTAGGTTATATCAGGTTAGCAACTACTACACGCCCAACGAGAACCGGATGACGAAAGGGTATAAGGGGCACGGGATTGCATACTATACAGAATTCTTCCCGAATATTATGTGCCATAAGAATTCCATAATGCGACCACTATGCGCATCGTCCCTATCGGTATCTATCAACCACTGCCTAATCTGGACGTAGTCGTTTCGCGGCCGCTTGTAGACCTGTTTACGCGAAACCGCGAACTGCGCGCAGCATGCGGCGCCTACTTCCTCTGGTACTGATAAATATGCCTGGTTCTCCAGCGCCTTGTCGTATTCTCCATCGTCGGACACGAGACTGCTTAACGGTGGTGTGCTGGTTCCCTTGAAAATCTCATTAAACACTTCCTCGGTAACGTGCTTGTTACTTCGATGCGCCTTTTTGCAGCCTGGGTTCCAGTTGCATCGTAGATTCACGTATCCGTTTGTCTGGATGTAGTGTAGGTCGAGGGATCGCATTGCGGCGACGTTGTCGTGGAGGGGGGAGTCGACGTGCCAGGCTTGGAAGAATCCTGAACGGTGGGAGTGGAGGAATATTATGTTGGATGGGAGGGAGTCGTAGTGGTCGATTATGTAGGTTAGGTAGGCCATAGCTTCGTTGCCTTTATTTGTTGGGGTGGTGAGGACGTCGGGGTCTTCGGTGGAACGGTGCGATGGGTTGACGATGTAAATTGCGCGATCCCATCTGTAGGAGGAGCACTTTGTTAGAGGGATCACTCAAGGCAGAGATGTTAATAGAGAGAGTAGAGCGTACTCTGGAAGTTCTTCCTGAACCCAATTCGTATTTTCCTCCTCTAACCTCGCCATCACAATGACTTTGTCTCCCCATTCTTTCTCCTCAGGGTGATCAGGAGCTTCCTCAGGGATATAATAAAAGACAGAGTCGATAATATAGTCTTTCACACTGTATTGATCCCATATGTCCTCTAAATGGCGTTTTGTGAGTAACAGTAAACACACCATAAAGATTATGGCACATAATGCGAGGCGCATCCAGCATTTCATGTTTGCGGCGAGAATCTGTGGACTATCAAGGAGACAAGCAGCCTCGATTCAGGTTCCACGAAGAACGGACGAAAGAAAGGTAGAAGAGGGTTCGTGGGATATCAAGAAAGCATACACCTGTGGAAGAGTGGTCGACGACATATGGGTGGAAATGGGTTTGAGAAAAAAAGCGACAACCGCCGAATGAGAGTTTCAAAGGGCGCTTTTCCCGCTCCAACGGCCTGCGCCTCTCGTTGGGGAAGAGAACAGACCCATTTGTTTTGGGGCCAAGTATGTGAATCACCGCTGGAACGGGTGATGATATTCATCATCATCGATGGTTGGCAGGCAGTGTCCCTGCTAGGGGGGATCGACGGACTGACTCCGTACCAGCGATGGGGCTTTGGATGTGAACTTTACGTGCGTTCAAAATTGGAGTCATCCATAAAAAATGTTCCGCAGTGGCTTGGGGTGCTGATCCTCGCCGCAGGAACATCCCTTGGTTTCTCGGCATATTATTATATCTGGGGTTTCATCCCTCTCGCGGATGGCCTTTGCATGTCGTCGTAATCATCTTTTGCTGTGAGCCGGAGAATTGTTTTCATTGGTTGTTCGGTTGAGGTAAGGGCTTGGCACAAAGCTTGGTCCCGGCAAGGGTGGGGCCTTTTACGGTTAAAGTGGGTTCTGTGGCACTTTAAGATTATTATGATGTCATAGTGCATGGTAAGCCCCGTATTACCTGACTTGGCAGGATTCGCGAAGGCACCTTCCCCAGACAGAAAGCTCCCCTTCCCTTCCAGGAACTGCGCTTCTGAGAGGCGACCCGTTAGATTTGCTGCATGTTCCTGCTTGACCGTTGTGGAACTGCTGGCCACTCTCGGGAGTCGAAGTTTCGGGGCTGGATAGCATGGGTGAATTGCGTGCCCGAATCCAGGCAGCACCAAAATTTTTATGTGACAGGGCTAGCACGGTCCACAAAAGGAGAAATTGTCGCACCAACATCTCTCCACTCTTCGTCCACCACAACCACCACGTGCAGTTTATGGCTTTTCGGTGGAACGGTTAAAGACGTTGCATTCTTGTCATCGAGTGTGTTGCGCGAGGTGCTCGCGATTCTTTCCGCTTTCACCAGAAGGTGTGTGCAAACTGAATCGGCGAGTTGAAAGCACATTCGACCCCGATATTCGCATTCAGGGTTGGCATTTCACGCTCGAGTCGGTTCTATTTTTTTTGGCGGAAAGGCTTCAGGGAACAATTCAGTGAGCAGATCCCTTCTCTGTTCAGGACTTTTCCATTGACAAGCATCACCCCTGCTTTTCGCGGGCGCTCTTCCGGCCAATCAATCTTGGGAGATCATCTTTGGTGGTTGTGCTTGAGGCTCTGTTGATGATATCAAAAGAAATTCTGAACGGGGTCCACCATTATTTTCTTTGTTTTGAATTGTGTTTCCGTTCCTTGCAACCGTCCGTCGTGAGAATCACAACCCGCTCCTCATGAACGTAAGATTCCAGCAACGTAAGCCCTATGGCTACGGGGATCACAGTATCACGTAAAAGAACCCCTAAGGCTAATAATAGTCCTCTCATGACATCGATGGGACGCATTTCAAGAATGGGCTCTGACAAAACGGCAGAGGATCAACATGATGTTGAGATAAGTGTGCTCGGCCAGGAAGATGTCGCGATGAGACTGAACTTACTTTACATCCATGTCCTGCCTGACCCGTGAACCGAAGAAAATGTCGCAATCGGTTCGGTATCCCGAATGTGGCTGTCTCTGGACCCGCTAAGAACTGCATGAGCATTCGGGAGCCTCGTTTTCTGGAAAAGGGATTGCGAAGAATATCATGAAGTTTCTACTTCATGTATAAATCCAGAACCTGTTCCCAACTCACAAGCGTTCAAGGCATACTGCCAACTTCCTTAAGGCAGATATGTCATATCAGTCTTTCGTCAGTGTTGGCAACTTCGTGTCGGTGTCAGAAAATAGTCAACAATGATCTTGGCTGCCCAGCCAATCATCTGTCGCCTCCCTTGCTTTCGTCCCAGAACCAACTTAACACTGCACTCGACAACCTTCATCTTCACAGTCAGAGATATTTTGAAAGACGTCATTTCAAAGAATGTCAGTGGGCTCCGCCACGTTCGGTCGTCCAGGCTTTGGGGACTCCTTCTTAACGAAACTGGCGAGGTGAAGCTACCACGCAGCAGTTGGGCCTGGTTGGTCTACAGCCATAGCCCACTGCACCGTGCAAGCGAGGCCAGCCATGATGTGTATAGGAAGGCTGTGAATAGCCTACTAATTAGAATAGATAGCTTTTATGCTAAGTTGGGGGGGGAGGTTTCCGTTCCCGACGACTACATGTCGAGACTCTGAAAATCTGAGCCCTACATCCCTTCACAGCAAAATTCGCAGATGAATGATTGTTAATTGGTGTATCGGGAGAATTCTTGCCGCAGGCCCGTCCTACCTCTCGCCCAAGTGGTCAATGCCAGCGGCACCCACTCGTCAAATCTCTCAAATGTTTTCAAGCTCTATAGTGGCTTGAGAGAAGTCCGATAGAGTGGAATCGAAAGCGCAAACGAGCCCTTAGGGTACTCAACGGCTTTATCTTGAGGCTATGGTCCTTGAAATTCTTTGTCCCCTGTTGGAAGGAAGTTTTAACCTCGAGGGTGCTGCCCTTTCCACTGGGCTGGCTACCCCAGGGCAGGCGCTACATACATAGTACTTACCGACGAGCACCGCTGCTGGAACAGGGTGGTTCTTAAACCCATATCAGAAGAGCTCGACTCTCGAGAATGTCGTTTCTTTTACTTGGAGGGACGATTGTTCTCCTCGGGGAAGTTTGTTCTGACGTTAAGACGGGTTTATTTATATATAATTTCGAGTATGTTGTCAAACCTAAGAATATATATATTGTGAGACATCTATTGCGTGAGCAACCCTTTGATCTGCAACCCGCCAACTTTTACCATCATCCTCGTCTAAGCAGAGATCCTGAGTGTGTTTCTACATGAGAAAGCGGACACGAATAACAAGGGGGTTGTGACTTTATCATTCCTGCTCTCTAAGTGTCGGGGCGTAATATACACGTAGAGGTTTTGATCAAATGAATAACGGGGAAAGATGTATACATAGTTGCTCTGCTTTGATTCCTGTGTTTCTAACCAAGCTCTGTTTACATCTATCTCCAATCATCTAGATACACTTCATCGAAGTCAAAGAAACTCGTAAGCCGCCTGTTCCCTGATCCTATTGTTGAGATGCCCTCTCGGGTCAGCATCATCGGCCTGAGTGATATGGGCACGGCCCTTGCCTCCACCTTCTTGAACAACGGCTATAAGACTAGCGTGTGGAATAGATTTCTAGCGAAAGCCACATCCCTCACATAATAAAGGGGCATACCTCGCAGCCACACCTACCGAATGTATCTAAGCCAGTCAACTGATAATCATCTGTTTGCTCGATAACAAAGTCGCCCAGGAGGTCCTCCTGCAGAAGAATTCCGTGCTTTCGGGCCAAACAACAATAAATTTGACAAACGATATACCAGAGGAGGGACGCGAGGTTTCCGATTTAGTAAGGGCCTAGGGCAATCCGCGGCTACCATACTGAACAGCGGAGACAAAGACGCATTCGAAGTGATAGAGAAAGGCCTTGCCGCCCTCGGGGCGAGTAAATTTCTCGGCACTGACTCGGAGCAGCGTCGCTTTTCGACCTTGCTATTCTGAGTTGGATGTATGGCCTCTTCTCAGGCTTCTTTCATGCAGTGGCGCTAGCCCAAGGAGAACCAGAAGACAGTACAAAAATTAGCACCACGGAATTCGTTACCGATCTCCACGCCGTTTATCTCTGAGATCGTAGCTTATTTGGGGAGCGCTGCGACGCAAGTTGATGAGAAAAGAGAGACATCTCAAGGCCCGAACTTGGCGATGTAGCTGATTGCTATCGAGAAAACTATCAGAACGAGTGAAGCGCAGGGGGTTTCGGTGGAGATGATTAAACCAACTCGGGTACTGGTGCGGTAAAGGGTTATAGGTGGTGCCGGTGGACATGATATTGCTTCTATTATCGATTCGATGAGAAAGACGATCTCATGCCTATTTACTGGCGCTTGTTGCTTCTGAGTTGGTTATGGTCCCAGTTTCTTGCATGGTACATCTTTTGCTATCAACAATGAACAACAAAGGGTGCTCAACAGCCTTTAGATAAGTATACCATGCATAAGATTATGAGTGGTATGGCGTTGGCTAGGTCGTTTTCACGGCCTTCCTAGGACCGAGTGGTTAAAAAGTAGCTTCGGGAGAAAATTCAGCTCTGACTGTATGCACATTAATCTGCCCTTTGGGAGTAGAACTGGCCGTGGATGATAATATTCCTTGAGTGTGGAAGTGTGATGGAGAGAAAGTGACTCGCTGGACCGCTTCCGGAATTCGCGTCATTCAGGAATCCTTCACCCTGCTGATTGGTGCCCGTGGGCGGGGGTCCAGTCTAGGTTGAATAGGGCCCGACTGAAGGGGACGATATAATGAGAGAAAGTATCCAACTTCATGAACTATCCCCATTCGAAATCCCTTCCTCTTCGTCCTCGCTTGGTTCTTCTCCATCCTCAATAGCTTTTTCTCTCCGTTTCCGAGCTCGCTCGCGCTTTTTATCAAGCAACTGGGTGAGTTTCTTGGCGACATTGAAGACTCCACCCGTACCCGCGCCGCAAATCATACAAGACGGATTCTTCCGATACCGTTGCAACGCGCACGACTCGCAGAAATAGTGTCCACACTTGGTGATAATTGGGTTCTTATACGGCTTCTTGCATATTACGCAAGCAAATGGGATGCTTTCGAGTAGAGAGTCGTCCTCGTCTTCATCGTCATCATCATTCTTGAGGTCCCGATTCCGAGACGCAACAGCCTTCCCGGCAATTTTCTTTCCCTTTGTCCCTATCTCCCAGGATCGATCGAGTTCCCAGCCTTGTTGAACGTTGGATCTGTCGTGAAGGAACTTACACGAGTCCCCAAATCCACAGTAGCCTGTCTGCTTGTAACTATATTAAAGTTAGCTTGAAATCCTAGATACTAGAGGTTGCAGGTTGACTTACTCTTTACAGACATCAGGTGCGTAATCCATGACTGTGATTGTCCTTATATTCGTTGGTGCCTTCATCGGGCCGACCTGTTTCTGAGCAGCGTTGGGGTTCTTCTGTATAAACGACTGGTAGTTGGCGGCGCCTTTATAGGTTCCATCCGAACCAGACACAGCGTCTGGGCGAGCTCTCGTGTTCCCTAGTAGGTTCTTTGCGCTCAAATCATCTTCTTTGCCTTCGTCGTACCAATTCGATTGCTTGGTCGCATCGTTTGAAGAGGCGAGCGGGAGCGGTGTCGACTCGGTAGCTCCTTCGGTCTCGTTTACTCGACCTTTCGAAGCTGATGCAGAAGATGCAGTTACTGCGACATTCTTGCGCCTTCTCTTTATCCGCTTGCCTTCCTCGTCGTCTTCGGACGAGTAGTCTGAATCCGAGCTGCTGGCCTTCGGTGGCGTTGACTCTCTCTTTCGGAAGCTCGACTTCGATTTTGCCGCTCGCTTCTTGAAAACTACCGGAGGCGCACCTTCTGCCGCTTGTGTTCCTTCCATATTTTTAGAATCGATTCACTCGTCAGTGTCGGCGGTGAGATTGGTTTGATGCCAGCGAGCTTCTTGATATCTGGAAGCTAAGGAAGCTTCGCGATCTTCTACACGTGATTTGATTACCAAGATTCTTCTGTTTATCATGACTAAGCACAACATTTGTTTTTGTTATCATCACGTGCTAATCTGAAGAATGATGACTCATCCGTGTTGCATGACGTATTTTTGGAAAACGCTCGTAAATTACCGATCTCAGACAGCAGTCTAGTAATGTATTAAGATTTGATGCCTTAAAGATGCGCTGTCAACAGCCGTTAAAGAAGTACAACTGGACAAATGTTTCGGCTACGGGAAGGGCTAATATCTCGGATGCGCAAATATAAGGAGTAGTAAAAAGTACCTTGCACTGAAGAATCCTCGGTTCCATTCAAAGCTCTCAAAAGGAGAAAAAATATCTTTCCACGGTTGAAACGAAATTAAAAACCAAAACAAGGAGCGGTTCGTAAGGTACAGCTAAACCTAATCGGGTCGACCTGGACAGTTCACGGCATCAAATATCAACAACCTCGCGAAATTGAGTCCTTCTTACTGTCGCCTACTCCGATCCTTCGCCAATTCTGGGGGAAACATCGTGATCTGTCAACTAATTGTGCCCACCGGAGGGACTCATACATCGCGCTTGCTGTCGCGAACGGTGGTCGACGCATTGCAAATGCCAATCCGGGACATCATGTCTGTCTAAAGACCCCGAGGCTCACGTCAACCAAAAAAGCCGAAGGATCCCTTTTCCCGTGAACAGTCTCGCGATTTGGCGACGACGACACCTTTCGATATCTCCCCGATTCCCTCTACTTCTCCCGTCTCTAGTACAACGCGTCCTCTGCCATGGATGACCCGTTCATCTCTAATCCTCCTCCGCTAGGCGGCCAATCCCAGCGCGAATCCCACAGATATTCCTCATTCGACACTCAACTTTTCAGTCTCAACGCTTCCTCCCCAGCCCAAGCCAAACGAGCGTTGGAAGCCCACCTGGCCGAAACGGAACGGAGGCTGCAAGATGCTTCGAAGCTTGGGACCGCATTGGTACAGCAGCAGAAGGAACTCTCGGATAAGTTGAAAGAGGTCGAAGGGAAAGAGGATGATGGAGAAATTGGACCCGAATTGCGTCGCAAGCTTGTTGACCTAGAGAAAGAATATAACGAGATCGGTCGCGAGAGCGCTCGAGCTTTCCTCGGTCCCAAGTCTAGGGTTGGGGTCCCGGAGGAGTCCGGACACGGCTCCTCCGTTGCGGACGGAAGGGTAAGTGTTGTCTGCGCATATTGAGCGTCTATCAGCTCTACTAACAATGTGCTAGGCCCCTGCCAGTCCGGCTGTTTTCTCAAGCCAAGCAAACAGCTCTCCTTCGAAAGTTAGCGTTCCATCGCGCAAACAACGCAATCAACAGTCAAATCGAGTTCACGATATCGAATTTGCGACCGAGATCAGTACCTCGCTACTTGCCCAAGTTCGACAATTGCAAGCTCTCCTAGCTGAACGCGAGGAGTCCCTCAAAGCTGTCAATCTCGAGAAGTCAAGGCTCGAACTCGAGGCGGAAGGATTCGCCCAACGGATCCGAATCCTCGATGAGAGTGAGCAACGCTACAAGGACGAGAACTGGAGCTTGGAAACGCAGACTCATGAACTCCTTGCGGCCGCAAAGGAGGCTGCAGAGAAGGAAAACCGACTTAACAGCAGCCTCAACACTGTAACAGCTGAGAAGACACGGTACCAGCGGGAGCTTGACGAATTGAAGCAGGCCAACGGAAAACTCGTCGAGGACTATGCTGCTGTCCAAAAGTCTCATGACTCTGAAATTCACGTTCTCCGTCGGAACCTTAACTCTGGGGATACCGAGCGGGTTACCCTTCAACAAAAGGTCGAGGAATTGACATCGCAAAATCAGGAGCTCGCCAAGGCGGTAGCCACAAAGTTTAGAAATCCAGAGTCTGATATACCTCGTGATGTTGACCCCGAGTACGATGGCGACGTCGCAGATCAGGCGACTCCTGAGAACTCCCCTCCCCCTTCTCCAAGCAAAGCCACACCTCGCCATGGCCACCTGGAATCAGAGACTCTGAAGAGCTCTTTACACCACGCCCACCGGATGATCCAGAACCTCAAGAGCAACATCCACCGAGAGAAGTCCGAGAAAATCGAGCTTAAGCGAATGTTACAGGACGCTAGGGATGAGTTGGATCAACGTCGCGAGAATTCAAATGCCCCAGCCAGTGCAAACAAACGCCAAAAGACTAAACCTGACGTGTTCAAAAAACCCCCAAGACCAGAGATCCTCGGCGCTGGTAGAAAAAATGTTACAGAAATCGTTGATGAGCCTGACTGGGAAGACCAAGTTGGCGAGACGAGCCCAAGTCGCTCTGGGCCATCAAGATTTACTGGCCAACCTTCAGGATCTGTAGCGGATGCGAGTGATTCTTATCAGACTGCCAACGAAACTGAAGAATTTGAAACTGCCAACGAACGTGAGACTGCGACAGAGAGCGAAGCTTTCCAGACCGGTGCCGAAAGTATGGCTGGCGACAGCTCCGATGAGCTCACTGAAACAGAGTCAAGGACTGATCGTCAGACAACCGTTCGAGGACGAGGATCTCGGGGCAAGGGATTGACTAACCCCGGCAATCGGAGCTCCTACTTGAGTACTGCATCTACCTCTGCCGACGATGAAGATTATGATCTACATACTCAAACCCCAACACAGGCGCAGCCCCCGAGATACCGCCTAAAGATGAATCGGGGTGGGCGTGGTCGACCATTTATTGACACCTCTGGTGGAAGTCGACCATCCAGTGCTCAGAACTCACCGGCAGCCCTCAACAGCAGCCACGGGTCCGATGTGCCAGCGGGCCAAAGCCTCTTTGCTGAGCTTGGAGAACTTAATAGCCCGGATAGTGATGCTGAATCTGCTACACCTTCAAGATCTGAAGCTGGATTTCAAGTATCCACACCCACAAGTTTGGGAAGGCCTTTCATGGCCGATGCAGACATCCCTGATGTTGTCATGGTCGATTCTAGCATGATGACAGATCCTTGGGAGCCATCACCAAAGGAGGTCGAACAGCCAGCCGCCTCAACCCCAGTCGCTGCGGTTGCCTTGCGCTCAGACCAGCAAACCGACCAAACTCTACCAACTCCTGAGCCTGATACCCTTCCAGAATTTGTGGACTCTAGTACTCAATACACTCCACAGAAGAGCATGCCCTCGGCTAACAATGGCCCTGCGGAAGATTTCCCGACCCCACCAAAGACAATCTGGGACGAGTCTGCTCCAAATTCATATGTGAAGGAATCTAGCAAAGAAGTCCCGTCAGCTGAAGTTGAGGCGCCACAACCGAAAGAGCTACATGTGTCTGAGATTTTTTCGGAAGAGACAAAGCCCGTATCGGCAGTCCTACCTGAGCCCCAGCCGCGCCCAGCTGCTGAGATGATCGTTTCGGGAATTTCTTCTGAAAGTACAGAACCACAATCATCTCCTCCGGTGGTCGCCCCAGCCCAGACTTTCCCTCAATTGGCCGTTTCCTCAGTCTTTACTGAAGAGACCATACCTGTCAAATCCGACCCGGTGCCAGTGGCTCTAACAAACAACGGTGCCGTCTATGCTGATGCCAGTTCTGGGTCGGATGGATCTCCTCAACGGCCAAGGACCGCGGTGCATGCGACTGAAGCTACTGGAAACTCCGTTGATGCGGAGCCGCTCCCTAATATTCCTGCCATTTTTGTGGCTGAAGACGGGACTAGCCAACCATCGCAGCCTGATGACATTATTAAAGAAGAGCAACATGATATGCCTCTCTCCAACATCTCGGGCAACAGTACTTCCCGTGGCCTCAGTGATCTGAAGTCTGTGATCACCTCCGACCAAGGAGCTCAGACCATCCTGTCTGCTGACCAGATTGACCGAATCCTCACTGAGCGTAGCGCGCAATCTCTTTCACCTTCGGGTAACCGATTCGGACGCCCTCACAGCGAGAGTGATCCAAGCTCTCCATCAACTACTCCTCGCGCAAAACCCGTTACTCGTATCCACGACTCTGTAACTGTTCGAGACCCCTCTCAAAGTGCCACACCTACGTTAAGGAGACCTGGTAGCGCTGGCAGTCAACGCTACAGCTCTACATCCCACCCACCGTTGCCTACGGACCACAGGGAAGCTATCGCAGCGGCGTCCCAGAGACTTTCACAAGAAACATCTGGTGGACTAATGGGTCCTCCTCTCCGCCCTGCGTCTGCTTATCGAACAAGCGTGCACTCTCGTCCCCGCACGCCAAATGACATGGCTCCGCCTCCCAACCCAAGGAGTGGAGCAACTTCAAGGTCGAAAGTCCGTACAAGTAGTCAGATGTCTCGATCTTCGATGTCGTCCTTTGCTTCTGAGCTTGAACAACGCTTTAATATGCAGAGCGACGCCGACCCTGCTGTTGACTCGGGTGCTGATCCTCGTATGATTCAAGCCATTACTCAGACGATGATTGGAGAGTTTCTTTGGAAATATACCCGCAAGACTGGAAGGACAGACATGTCGACTACCCGCCACCAGCGTTATTTCTGGGTTCATCCATACACAAGGACCTTGTACTGGAGTGATCAGGATCCCCAAGGGGCTGGTAGAACAGAAGTCAAGGCTAAGAGCGTTCCCATCGAGGCTGTGCGTGTGATTACAGATGATAACCCATACCCACCTGGATTGCACCGCAAGAGTCTGGAGGTCGTCACACCTGGTAGGAAGCTGAGATTCACAGCCGCAACTAGCCAGAGGCACGAGACGTGGTTCAATGCTCTCTCCTATCTGCTACTGCGAACTAGTGAGGAGGATGCGGATGACCAAGAAAATATCACCTCTGAGGATATCGATGATTTCAACCCTTCGCAACGCAATGCTGCGGTCCGCATGTCACTTTCATCGTACCACAGCCGTACCACTCAGAACACCTCCAGACATCGTGCCAGCTCGGGCATGTCTATCAGACAATCGGTAACTCCTAGTTACGCCGCTTCAACAGCCAACAATAACCGGAATTCGACTCTTCGCCCAACCCAGGCTAACCAGGCCCGACAAGGCTCCGTCTCCCGTCTGACGAACATGTTTAAGAACACCTCGATCAGAGGATCGTTTTCCAGTCGTTACAGCGGCCACAGCCAGTCTGAGAGTATTTACGATGCCAGTGTTGTTGAACAAGATAGCGCAGAGGAATTGAGGCAAGTGATTGAGCGACAAGAGCAAGAGGCTGATCGTTTGGAGAACGTGCGCGCGTGTTGCGATGGTAAGTACATTTCCTCTCTGACACTTGGAACGAGGATTAATGCTAACCTAAACCCGTAGGCAAACATGACGTCAGCTCGCTATCGAGGACAAGTCGATATGGGTCAAAAGCCAATCGCCATTCCCATTCACATCATTGACCTTGGGACGCTATCTTGAGCATATCCCCCTACATACACAGTACCTGAAGGTTCCTTTCTTTTGTGGGTTATGAAGTGGGTAGACAGGATCCAGGGATTCCTATCCTACCATCGACGAGTTTCCTTGCTTATCTGTGCCCGTTTTAATAATTGTGCCACCTCCCATTCTCTTCTCCGAAAAAAACCAAAGCCAAACAAAACCGACATTTGGTGAAGCTTCAGCTATTCGATCAGAAAGCACCTTGACGACCGACATGCCTTTCCTTGCTTTTCTACATACCAAAAGGGGACCCTGCTTTAACACAAATTTGTATCACCTTCGTTGCCCCTGGACCAAATTGAGACCGGCCACAACTGCACATTGCTCACCAAGTTTGCCCTGTTCTTCTATTTTTGGGAAGGCTTTCGCCCTGCCGCTAAATCGTTGGTGTTCGGTCCGTCCCTTCTCTGTCGTCCTTTCCGCCTCTCTATACCCTAATATCCATAATTCGACCTCCAACCACCGGATTCTTTTCATATGTCACAACAAGTCACTCTTTGTGCTGTCTCTTTTTCCCTTCTAATGTTTGAATTATAGTGTTATTCCCTTTATTACACTTTCTTTCCTTGTTTTCTTGTTATGATTTTTTTCTATTTGTTTTTGTTTTCTAACATGTTCCCTCCCTACCTACCACCTTCCACCATCTCTTGCTATGGATTTTTTTTGGATTTGGCAGAATGGGTTGAATCTTGTCTCTCGTATGTCTGATTTTTCTCATATACTTCCCGGCTCTTCTCCATCCATTTTATTTCCGTCCCTTTTTTTTCTTTTAACTCGCGCTGCATGCATCCCTTTGTACGCAAACAAGAAACTGGCTCTACTCCTGAAAAAATAAAAATTGCACGTCAAGTATGTCAGCAGAGGGAGGAGGAAAGATACAAGTACAAGTACAGTAGGAGAAGAAAATATGACTACTTTACGTCTCCCAAAAGAATGTTTCGTTTTTTCAGCAGATGTAGTACGTGTATATGCGTAGCTTGCGAGAACGCGGTTTGCCTATGAGGTTCTTTTTGGTTTTTACTCATCTATCAGGGTCTCGACCGAGACCTGAAGCTGGATACGAAGAGGTTCCAAAAGTCTCCGAGCTCTACAACTCTTACAGACCTCCGACTTTCACGAACGCTCATACTTGTGCGCTGTGGTTTTAAAGCGGATATGCGTATGAGAACAATTCCCATGTTCCAAATATTTGATATGTGCTGAATTATCACTTTCATGTAATAGAAAAGTTGCGATATATAAGGCGTTGAAGTCGGTAAGTTTGGCTGCGAATTCTCGGAGACTTTTGGACCTAATATCACGTGAGCAGACATGCAGTATAAATAAGGTCCACACAGGTACATATCCTGAGTATTTCTCCAACGCCCTCGTTTTCGCCAATTGAGTGTTTAAAGGTAGAAATTCATGATAAAACATTAGGGGTACATATATATTTCTATCCGGGACACCCGTCAAGCAGCAATGGCATCCCCCACTACTCAGGAGTGGCTCGCGGGCCTCTACGAGCCTGCCATACTTCTTTCGACAGCTGCGTATCGTGAGTAGAGCTTTTGCTCATATGCCTTTTTTCTCCATAGCTCTCAAAAGGAATGAATTGACTAACTATTTGAACACAGACTTCTTCATCGTCGCTCTAGAGAGCATCTTTAAGAAGGGACAGTTCTTCCCTCCGATATCTAAGTTGAGGGATGATTCTTTCTCGAGGTTCTGGTTGAAGTTTTCTGGTATATATTCACTATTTTTCTCATTCGTTTCCATTTCACTGGGATGTTTCCGGACTTTCTTAGTGTTGGCATTTTTATTACACTATGTTGTTGAGAACGATTGAAGAAAATCGTTCATTTCTTTTTCTTTTCTGCTTTCTTTGCATTTGATACCCGAGGGATATCGACTCGTGCGGGGGAAGTTGTATCCCCTCTCGTATCCCTCCACACCCTTACACGAAGCCATCCTACACCCATACTGGAAATATTCCATACACCCAAATCTAATTTTATTCCCAGCATCCCGCGACCCCGACTCCTCCACCACCCCCGAGCAGCAACAGGAAGCCCTAACCGGCTCCTCAGCCCTAATCCCACCCATCCTCTCCCTTTCCACCGGCATAGTTCTAGACATCGGCCCGGGAAGCGGCACCCAAATCCCCTACTTCCCCAAAACCAGCTCAATACGCACCGTATATGGCGCTGAACCGTGTAAACCTCTACACGCCGAGCTTCAGAAACGGATTAATGAGGAGGGTTGGGAGGGGAAGTATAGGATCGTGCATTGTAGTGCGGAGGAGGAGTCGCTTGTTCCTGAGTTGGGGAAGGTTGGGTTGCTAAGCTCGAATAAGGAGGAAGGGGTGTTCGATTCGATCGTTTGTACGAGGGTGCTGTGTAGTGTGCCGAGACCCGAGGAGACGATTGGAGGGTTGTATAAGTTGTTGAAACCGGGCGGGAAGATGTTGGTTTGTGAGCATGTGGTTAATCCGTGGGGGACGAGGAAGGGGAGTTTGCTGGCGAGGGGGGTGCAGGGGTTGTATACGTGGCTTGGGTGGAGCTTTTTTATGGGGGATTGTCATATGAATAGGGATACGGGGAGGTATTTGAGGGATGTGGCGAAGGGAGATGGAGGGTGGGAGTCTGTTGAGTTGGATTCACATTTTGGGTGGTCTACTTTGCCGTATATCTCTGGTGTGTTGGTGAAGAAGAGTACTTGAGGAACGGGATAGGGGGTGAGATAGGAGTTCGCTTATAGCGTAACGTTCTGGTCCATTTTTCATTAAATATTATGTAGACGTGTTATGACAAACAACAAGACCGCAGAGCCATTTCTCATGGTCGTAAAATATACATGAAGGGCGTCAAGTTGAAAATATAAAGGGGTATAAATCTATCTATAAACAGCAAACGAGTGTATGAGGATGGCTGACTTTAAGTGGTTATATCATGATACCATAGCAGGCTTTGGTTTGCCAGGAGGCCACCAGTCAAACAAGTCAAGAGCTTCACTTGTCCAAGGTCCTTGGTCATCTTCGTCCTCCTCTGGGATCGGAGCAGGGGGTTTTCTTCCAGTTGCGACGATGGCGTGGGAATGCTTGCTATTTTGTGCTCGTAGTGAGCTTAAATCTGATACGGATCTCTGGAAAGTCCTTGCAGGTACTCCCTTTGGGGCCGGCATCTCCATATTAGTAGGATTAACCTGTCTAGTCTCACCACCACTGGGCTCCTGTCTCTGTGGTGGCAGAGGTGGTGAGCTAGGGAATCGGGGTACTGGTCTTTTATTTAGAGCCCCAGTTTCGGAGTGGCTCCGTGTGAACTGACGGTGTTGGTCTCGAGTTATATGTGGTGGAAATGATGTATCCTCGGCTTTCAGACCATTGAAATATGGGGAATCGGTCAAAGCCGGTTTTATGGTTTGCCTTTGACTTTCTTGTTCCGGGTGCAACTTAGCGACGCCAATTGAATTTGGGGACGCTTTAATTCTGGGAGTTGGTGTCCCCTCAGCGGCGGCTATATCGGCCAGGGCGATTAAAGTGGAGTCGGACGGAGACTCGTTTATCTCATCTGCATTCACGGTATGTGGAGGTATTGGAGCGTCAGGGAAATCGTCACTGGAGAACTCCTCGATTAGACCAGAGAGATCAATATCCGTTGGATACGATCCGTGCCTTGTTCGGACATTTTGGAGACCTACGGAAGAATCAAGATTTGATGGTGGCCTTTGCCTCTTTTGAGACCCGCCTTGTGATCCGTTCTGAGGAAGAAGTGCGTTGTACATCAACTTCTTCCTTGGTTTCTGGGTTGCTATTCGTAGCGTACCGGACTGGGAGCCTTGCGAGTTTGAAGATTCTGGCTTGGGAGGTAGAGTGTTTGTGGGCAGGCTAACTGGAGGCTCTGGTAGTCGATTGGATGTTGGGCGGGAGGTGTGTGAGGCAGGCCTCGAGACGAGATTGGTAGATTTGGGCAGCTCTTTGTCGGCAGTACGTGGAGGGTTTGCGCGGGGCAGCGTTTTGGTAGGCGATTCTTCCCCTCGAGGAGTCTCTGAAGGGTGAACTGCCCTTTGTACATCCTTCACACTGGAATTATTCTGCTGCACCTGCGTGATTTCAGGAGCTTCTCTTCTCCTCTTCGGGGGTCTCTCGGGACTATTATTCGACGTAAAGATATGGGTGGCCGGGTCACTCGCGCCAGAACGGTTTCCTGTGGGGACTAAATTTTCAATGGAGCTTCTTTTGATCCCAAGAATTGCACTCAACGAGGTGTCTCGTTGCTGCGACTGGGCGGTTATGCGAGGTCTCGGGGTAGGGACAGGCTGTTTTGGGGGTTCTCTTGGCGGTGGTGAGGTCTGATCTTGCTTCCTCTTATCGAATATGGGCGTGAGATCTGTCTCAGTCTTCCCAATGCACTCTCCAACTTGAATGAGAACGCCCTTATCCAATTCCATCTCATCTCCATCCTGCACGTCCTCGGTCTCCCTCCAATGCAGATCCCCGATGAAGTTCGACGACGCGTCGTAGACCATAACCCTCTTGTTGAAGGTATGAAATCGGAGGAATCCATCGTGCCATCGCTTCGCTTTCCTTCTCACATCGTGGGTAAAGAGGCAGTTAAACTTGGTGACCGGCGCGGTGGATTGGGACAGCGGAACCGAGAGGTTAGGGGTATTTCGGGGATTAGACGATGACATCATAGATATACACTTCTTGACGGTCGCTCTCTTCGTCGATGAAGCATTATTTCTGATAGTTATTGTGTCTCCCTCTCGGCTGGATGGCTGTGTCGAGGTCTGGATGTTGTTCCTTTGTGATTCTTCGTGCAACTTTACGTGTTGCCCGTGAGACTCATCGCGCGTCTTCTTTCCTTCCCCCACCAATTGCGAAAAACCCAAATCTCAACGTCGAAAGACAAAGGAAGAATGATAGACGATGGAAGGACGTGTTTACTGCGGCTGTGCCTCTTCAATGCTATAGTTTAGATTAATATTTATAAGAGCGTCACGGACTTCTACTTCTTAATAGTAACAATGCTTCATCGCTCCCTAGTGAGGGGTTTATTCTGATTAACTCCAGACGTCTTCTTGCTTGGAGCTCTCCATTCCTCCTTACGTACATCCCGCTCACTCAATCCATTCCCATCTCACTGCCTCTGCTCACCCTCATCGTCACCTCCCACTGCGGATTCCCATTGCTCAGCGCATTGCCTCAGTCAAGCTGAAACACGCAGGGATATCATATAGGCAACGACTGTCACACAATCACGGCCCGCTTTCTTTCCCAGGTCTTGTGATTTCGTCATTGAAGCTTCGTCCACATCATCTTTTCTTCCCATCAAAACAGCTGTTGCTTCTCGTCGTAAGCTTCTCCTGGTGAAAGCGAAAACGCGAGGGTGTCCCCGAAGGACGCCAGACCTCCACAATGCAGAGCATGCATCGCCAGTTTGGAAAGTTTATGAAGCGGACAGCAGATGAAAGTCAGGTCTCTGTTCTGCTGAAGGATTTCGACGATGCTGACCAGCTCTTGGCTAAAGTACGTTGACTCGCCTTTCCCCCTGATAGAGAGCCATCGAACATGGCGCTGACAACTTGGGCATCACGCAGATTATCGAAGCATCCAAGGCATGGCGCGATGCATGGTCCTCGATTCTCTCATATCAATGTCGATTGGTCAACGAATTCGACGGGTTATATGCACCCATAATCGGGTCGTCCGATTCTCCTAGTAAACACGAGCCCGCAATTACTCCAGAGGAAACGGTGGACAGGACAAAACGGCTCAGTGATGAATATGGAGAATTGCGGACAGACCTCTTGGAGGAAGTGAATATGGTTGACGAGAGAATGATAAAGCCCGCGATAGAAGCCAGGGATTACCTGCAGCCGATAAAGAAGACTATTAAGAAGCGCGAAGATAAAAAGGTTCGGGATGAGATTCTTCAACCTGTTGTTTTGATGAACCCCAGTTCTTGCTGCCAGAGTATGCATTGCCATCACGGCTTCAACCCTCCTGCTAAATGGTGGGATAAGAGGAACATGAAGCTGAAAAATATCATGAAATTGACGATTTGCAATTGCTTGGACCATTCGCTGACGAGTATCTATGTTTAGCTTGATTTTGAACGATATCAAGGCCGTGTTGATGCATCGCGAAAGAAAGTAAAACGTTCAGACCGGGACAACTCGATACTGGCAAAAGCAGAGACGGACTTGGAGAGGGCTAAAGATGTTTGAACCCTTCACACCTAGCCTTGCACGAGTATGATATCTAACAGGTTACGTAGGACTACAACGCCGCTGATGACCATCTTCGTAGCCATCTCCCTCAGCTCATATCTGTCACCTTTTCCCTCCTCCCACACCTCCTTGCGACACAGATCAGCATTCAAAACACGCTTCTTGCCCATTACTATACCATGCTGCATAACTACTGCGAGCAGGAGAATTTCCCTTCACCCCCTCCTCCCATGGAACAAATCTGTCAAGCCTGGGAAGACGCTTTTACTCCGATACAACGAGAGTTTGAAGCTATTTCCATCGTTACTCCAGCTCGGAACATGCGACACGGCAGAAGCTCTGAGGAGAAAGGGCTGGGGGCGAACGGCTTCAACAATCGCCGTCCTAGTAACCAGTCCTCCATGCGGAAACCCTCCGTCTCACCAGCTCGCCACATTCCCCCGTCCCCGAATCTTGCCTCAAAACCGAAACTCAACGACATCCCACCATCCTCATCATCGACACTTTCCCCTCCCGGCATGAAGACATCACCGCCAGCATCCAACTACTCCGCCCCAAGCTCCACTGGAGCTGTCTCCCCAGAACTCTCGAGCTACCAGATAGGCTACTCGCCCGCTGGTCCACGAACCGACTATTTCAGCAGGGATAGACAGCCTTCAGGTACAAACCATTCAGGCACGAATCATTCAGGCTTCTTGTCCGCGTCTACTCCCAGTTCAGTCGCAGCCAGTATCGCCGCCAAAAAGAAGCCTCCACCACCCCCACCACGTTCCCCCTCCGCCAATCGCGCTGCTTTTGTCACCGCGTTATACGACTTTGGTGGACAGGGGGATGGTGATCTTGTCTTCAGAGAAGGTGACCGGATTCGTGTAATCAAGAAAACTGATAGCACGGATGATTGGTGGGAAGGTGAACTCAGGGGTGTCAAAGGGAGCTTCCCAGCGAACTACTGCGAATGATTTGGGCGAGAGAGATCATTGGATGTTTAACCTCTACATTTCTTTTCATGTTGATGTCATTTGTACCTGTTGGATGCGGTATGAGGCTTTGTGACGACTTCTAAAAATGGGGGAGATAAAAGGATAAGGGCCAACTCGTAGCCCGTCGTAATGAATCTAGAAGCAAACATATCTATTTATTCTCTCCAAGACGAGTTGAGAATCCAGGTCAAAATGCAACTGTGTTCAATTTGATGAAGGAAATTAAGCTAAAATTTAATACAAATTACAAGATCCAATAATGTTAACAACTTGGACAATCTATGGAAGCCAAAACGCCTGGAAAACTGCCCGAACAACATATAAACAAAAAGGAAGCCAATAAACCAACTGCCCAAAAACGAGATATAAGAAAATAAAGCCAAATATTAAACGCTTGCTAACTATATCGTCTCTGTCGTTTGTATCGTTATTCCCGGAGAAAGCCGCAATTTATACCATATATCTCCTCTTCATTGCACGAAACCGACCTAGTCCCGTACTATCGCAGCCGGCGGGGTCGCCAAATCCTCATCCAACTCCGTCCAGGAAGATGGAACCTCCTCACTCCGTTCTCCGCTCCCACTTGCCTCGGCCACAGTTTCCAAAGAAGGGGCCCTGTGAAGAGCCTCTGGCGCTGGGGCATACCTCGTACGAGGCGGAAGACCCACTGGAAGCGTAGATGCCGACGACCAACCGCTCCACGACTCCAACCTCCCGATCGGTGTCGTCCCTTCCAACTGCCCCCCATTTGACCTTCGAACCTCTCGTCCGGCTTTGTAGGTCTTCCATACATCCATACACCGGTTCGTGACGTCGATTCTGAAAAGTGCCACGATCTTCGCGAATCGAAACATGACAAATGTTAGGATCGACCATCCTGCCAGGCCGAGCCAGAAGTAGAGCTCCGCAAGCGTCTTTAGAGGTACCTGGAGCCCGGATGGTGGGAAGTTCTCTGCGTTTGGCATATTTTTGTACTCCGCACCGGGGAGTTTAGCTTGAATGGAGATGCCGGTGAGGAGCCACGCGAACACGAGACTGATATGGACCAACCAGCTCTGGAAGTGTTGGTTGTAGAGGTCCGGGTTGGGGAGTGTGGACGTTTCATTCTCGCGGTCATTATGACGGGATTCTTCGTCGATTCGCCCCGCTCCGAGGAGGCATCTTGGTCTCCAAATGCTGAGGAGGGTGAGGAGAACAAGGCAGCCGAGTATGATGGAGAATACAACCCAGATGGCGGCTGCGTTGTGGACTTGCATGCTTATCTGGTCTGGAAATTCCTTGTCCAGGGCCAGGAATGCGCGGATGTAAGTGTACCACCGGATGCAGAGGAGGATGATAATGTTGATGTTCCAGAAGATCATTAATCCGCGGAGCAAGACTGGGAGATGCCGGTGGCCGAGGATTCTTGTTTTACGGGCTAGAAAGAGGCCGATGTGGAAGTTGATGGTGATGAGTAGGACCGGCCAGAACTCGCTGCAGAAAAAGACGAGCGCAGGGTCGATGTTGTATTTTGGGCCATCTCTGGCCACGAGCATTTGCGGAGAGGGGGTTTGATATTCGGAACCCATTTTGTTGAGGGGGTTTTTCGATATAGAGGAGGTGAAAAGAGAGCGCGGAAGGAAGTAGTGGTGTGCTGAAGGAGATCTCGAATAAGGAGTCTCACAGGTAGCTATTGGTTGTTTGTATGTTGTAAGGAAACAGTAGTATACTGAAAAAGATGTTTGCGAGTGGAAGCTCAAAGATAGATGTCCGTTGTCTGTAGTATGGTTGTTAAGAAGAAGAGAAGGAAATGATAAGAGCGAAGATGCCCAATATATAGTCGAGATGATGGGGGGACGACGAGCCTCGTCGTCATTGACTATCTTCTAGTCATAGAGTCCTCACCCCGGGGGGGGGGGGGGGGGGGGGGGGGGGGGGAGACAGGGCCCCCCATTATTCTCTATGTGTTTTTTTTGGGTGGGGGGG